>OZ005650.1:176714922-177914922 GCA_963930645.1 Salticus scenicus
AATTAAGGGCGGTGGGGGAGGCGGTAGCGCAGTTGCTAGAGTGCCGAGCTCGTAATTGGAAGATTGCGGGTTCGGTACTCGAGCCAGCCAAAGACCATCGTGCACATAAAATTTGTCATGGCCGTAATGTCCTCCATGTTCTCATCAAAATTATACCTCTGTGGCTCACCGAAGCAGGAGAGCGATTCCTTTCGTAGAGGATCGAAATTGTGATGGAATATCTCCGGACCACCTCTAGGTGTGACTCCCACACCGTCGCCAATTGCCAATTACGTAGCACTACTGCGACGTAAAAACCAACTTTTTTTTTTTTTTTTTTTGAAGGGTGTGGTGGGCAATTTATAGTATTTGCATACATTTTTATTATTCATTAATTTATAATTTTCTTTATTTAAAACAGAAACAGGCAGTCAAGTCTCATTGACCCACATTTTTTTTTTTTTCTTTTACGTAAAAACTAAATAAAATTTTGTTGAAATTGAAAAGAATTAACGTACATGAAATAACAGGGGTGAAACAAACTGACATGCAAAACTCCTGAAAACTGCTACTTGCATGTAGATTGGAAAGAAGACAAATGATGTAACATAATGATATAATATTAATGATATAACATACAGCTACCTACAATAAATGGTATTTGGAGAGTTTGTTATACATTGTAAGACAAATTAAACATATAAAATGAAAAATTTCAATAAAAACAAAATAATTTTACATGAAATTAAAATCAGCAAAAATTTAAAAAGCCATGAATTCAGCACCACATTTCAAGGCAGCCCTTGAAATTTTTCACACCTATATTAACTGTATTTATTAAACAGAGCCAGTGTCCTCAAATGGTTGAACTCTACTTATTTAATTTTATTTTTTTATTCTTATTTTATTTGGTAGGTATGTATATGTGTGTGTGTGTGTGGGGGGGGGGATAAGCAATGATTTAATTTCATGCTCTTTTATGGAATGTGCGCAAAGAAACGGGCCAAAACCACTTACTATCAGTAACCAAAAATCTACGTAAGAATAGAGCAACGTTATGTGATTTTAGTTATTTTAGACACACATGTATATATTTAAGCTTTTAAGCACTTTATTATTGTTATTATTATTATTATTATTATTATTATTATCAAATTTTGTTTTTAAATAACACTTGTTCCTTGATTTCAGACCTTTAGAAAACATATTTTTATTAGACCATGAAATACAACTTGCATAACTGGATAAAAAGGACAACTGTATTAGTAATATTTTATAGTAAATTCGGGAAACGTTACTCGAAAAGTATTTCCCATTAGTGTGAAATAAATAAAGAATAAAAAAAAGATCTTTTAAGTTAATTTCTAATTAATTTTATTTATTTATTTATTAACAATCAGGGGCAGGGCCCGATTAACCTTACAACTGAAGGGAAGCACAAATCCATTTGAGGGCTTCCCGCATACAAACATCTTGAAAAATTTATAATTTTTTCATTATATTTTGTAGTTACTTGGAATTGCGGACAACTAAATTTGCTTAAAATGTAGACAAGTAATTTCACTTATTTTTTGTACCAAAATATAAACTAGTGAAAGCCTATATTCACCACAATATATGAAATTACTCTATTATAAATGAATGTGTAAAAGCTTCATTAGCATATTTCCTATATAATCTAGAAATTATAGTTGTGCTGTCAAGTGTACTGTGACTTCTTATAATCAGACAATGCATTTAGACCACAACCTGACAATTCGGGGCCCATATTTTGCTTCATTTGGGGCCCTTTCAAAATTTTCCAGGAGAAGGGGGAAGCACATGCTTCTCGTGCCTATTGGGTAATCAGGGCCTGTTCAGGGGTCGATCCAGGCAAAAATTGGAACCCTTTCGCTGCCCCTTCACGAAATTCAAATCCTTAAAATGGGCCCCTTCATAAAATTCAAATCCATAAAATGGGTCCCTTCACAAAATTCAAATTCAGAAAATGGGTCCCTTCACAAAATTCAAATCTATAAAAACAGCCCTTTCACAAAATTTTGTTTTAAAAAAGTAATACTTTTGTAAATTTGTTCCATGTTTACAGCATTATTTTTAATGAGTGTCTATACTTGTTTAATAAAATGCTATTAACTTGAAATTAAACATTAGACAGAGTATCTGCTAAAATGAAAGGTTTCTAGCGACAATTCTTTCTTTCTTTTTTTTTTTCACAAAAATGGGCCCCAAAAATTAAAACCTGGATCAACCCCTGACAACGTACGAAAGCAAACTATTATTTGGTATTTCATTTCATGAAAGGTGCTGCTACGACCACAAATGGTCATTTCAGAGACTCCAAAAGTGCCTGCAGCTGTTGAAAGAAAAAGAATAGATAAGATAAACATCTATCAACGCTGACAGGTGTAACGCCCATTAGAAATAGGGATTTTCTTTTTCCCTACTAGAGGGGGTAGGAAATATATGACTTTGCGTTCATCTCTCTTTGATTATTTTTCTACTGGAGCATTTAATATTAAACACATACAAAATATTTTTAAGTCTATCAATAGGCATTTGAAAGAACATTTTTCGTATCTTAATCAAATTTCGATAAACGAAATATTTTTTCAGAAAAAGCAGTTCAAAGTCCAATTTTTCAATTCTACTTTGACAAACAAATTTCAATAATTTTTTTAAAATACAATTAATGAGTTTTTTAAAAAATGGAAAAGTAGCGAAAAGAAAAGAAAAGAACAAAATAATAATCCTTTTGAAATTTTTAAAAAATATTAATTACATTATGAGATATTAGAAGAACTGGTAAAGCAAAAAACACTATAGATTAACGCTAGAGAAAGAGAAACGTCAAATCACTCCTGAGGCCTCTTAAAACGTTTGATGGCCTTGGATGCTTGGATACAGTCTGTCGCGGCACTTTGAGTAAACGAAGAATTTCACGCTGCCGCTTTCCTTGACGAAACAACTCCAAAATTGCAATACGTTTGTTTGACATTCTAATAGGAAAAGGAAATATGTGAGTTCACAGTCGTAAATGCATATACTAGTAAAAAAATGCATGGATATTTCAACAGAACAACTTTTATTTGTATACGTTACAATTAGTTCGCGTCAGGATGTGTTAAAAATTGTCTCCGTTATTTTATGTCACCCTGTATATAAATTTTCAGCTCCAACGAATAAAGCATTTAGACGCTATCGCACTTTAAAGTTTGAGCCCATATGCCCCAATGATAAAGAAATTTGCATTTTGTAATTGTAAAAAGAACCATAAGTGCTACATCCTCTAAAGTTCGTGTGAGGGTGACGTATAACATGTATATAAATTTTGAGTTCATTTGAATAAAGCGTTTAGTCGCTGTCGCACTTTAAATAATTTGAGTCTATAGGTCTTAATGATGAACAATTTTTATTTGTGTCCCTGTAAAACTCGTTAAGTGCTAGAGTCACCAAAATCTATACAGTTTGTGTGATAGTGACCTATAACTCGTATATACATTTTCCCCTCAAACGGATAAGGCATTTAGATGCTATCACACTTTAAATAATTTCATCACATAAGCCATAATGATACAGAATTATTTGTTGTGTCCCTGTAAAAAAAAAAAAAAAAAAAAAAAAAAAAAAAAAACTAGTGCTAGATTCACAAAAATCTATATAGATCGTGAAACTGTGACCTATAATATGTGTGTAATTTTTTTGTTGAATTAGGCGTTTAGACGCTATCGCACTTTTAAAAATTTGGTCCCATAGGCCATAATGATAAAGAATTTTTCTTTGTGTCCCTGTAAAAAACCATAGGTGCTAGATTCATCAAACTCTATACAGTTCATGCAACTATTATCTATAATTTGTGTATAAATTTTTTGCTCAATTTAATAAGGCGTTTAGATGCTATCGCACTTTTAAGATTTTGGTCCCATAGACCACAATGATAAAGAATTTTTCTTTGTGTCCTTGTAAAAAACTATAAGTGCCAGATTCACCATAATCAATAGGGTTCGTGCTATGGTGACTTGCAACATGCGTACCAAATTACAGCTCATTCGAACAAAGCGTTTAAACGCTAGCATGTTCACTCACATACATACACACACGCATACATGCATCATCGTAAAAATAGTGAAAACGAACTCAGGGTACCCCAAAACGTATAGAAACACCAAAATCTCGAATTCAGATTTTTTACATGATTACAATACTTTCCTTACATATGTATGTTCGGAAAGTAAAATCTTAATCCGTATAAAAATTTGAATAAACTTGAACCCAGAATTTTATGGGGAAGAAATTATTCTATAACTGATAATGTTTCGGTCAGAAAGAAGAGCATTATTAGTCACAAAATATCTTAAACAAACATATTTGGACACTTTACCCCATCTATTATATTAAAATACAAAGCACTTTCTTTAAGACCAAAATCGTACGATCTGGGCATGCGCGAGAAAATTTTGAACCAATTCGGAACGGGAATATTCCTTTCTCTTTATGCAATGCAATCCGAACATCGATGATAGCGATCGAGCAGGCGTCATTGATATTTCATATTTCTATGTCAGACGCCTAATTAAAGCTCAATGATAAAAATAATTCACACGATTAATTCATTGATTCAAACTTTCCAAGGCAGTATATTAAAAACAAAGCAATTTGTGAATTGCTACCGCTTACCGTCGCACGAATTTTTGCCGTAAATTTCCTTCCACGGCACAGTATTGCAAGACTTTTAGTTTTGGCGCCCTCTATGAGCATAAAAATCATATATTAAATATTTTTCATAAAAAACATCCATGATATATATATATTCTATTCCTTAAAAGAAAAAAAGTAAGATTATTTTAATATTAACAAATTAACAGAGTTTATTTATTTATTTATTTATTTATCTATTTATTTAAATCTACTTATTATAATCTCTGATATTTGATTTCCATACTATATTACAGAAACACTAATAATAATAATAATAAAACTTATAATATTGAAATTTTATACGAGTAAAAATTTACATAGTATAATTTATTATTAGAAAATTAATAAGCAAATTAATATATATATATATATATTTAGTAATAATAGATTACCTCTTACTTTTTTAATAGAGTGCTTTTTTTGTAGTATTTTGATAGAATAATTTTATCGGTTCTTTCCATAATTTATAAATTCTGTCTCTCTTTTAATTACTCCTAACATTTAGAGCAAAATTAGGAAAAATCTTGGGATTTTATTTTTATTACATGATGTACGCTTAAATTTTGTACATTGAAATTTTATGAAATTTATTCCCCTTTCCCCTTCGAACAAAAAATAATTGTTTACAGCCAGGAACCGCTTTACTCACTTGGAGGCCCTGGGCACTCATATTCAATGGGCCCCTTTTCCTTGTACTTTAATATTACAACAAACAAAACAAACCGCACATTTTTGATTCATGTGTCTAAAAATTCTCTTCACTTCACTTCACTTTTTATTTTATTGGTAAGAGTAAGGCTTAACTAGATCCGATGTCATAAATATAAATAATGGAATTGGAGGATCTCCCTCAGTTAATTACATAGATCATTATGCAAACCATTTATGGTTTTAGTACCATCGACCATATTCATACAATCAGAGAAATTATTGAAAGAAGCTTGCCTATCGGATCAATGTACATCGCGCCTGTGTATATGTTCTGCACTCTGCAGTGCGTGCCTCGGATTTAGTTAGCCTTAGTAAGAGTTTGGAAAGCAGCATCGGTAGTATGCAGTTGTATTTGCGTTTAGTGAAAATATTGCAATTTTTTTTTTATGAGTTGATAGTTTCCTTGAAAAGATCATACCGCCGATTTCTAAAACAGCACAGTAAAACCTTCATCCATTGACGAAAAAAAAAAAAAAAAAAAAAAAAAAAAGAAAGAAAAAAAAAAAAACAATCATTATAGCAAATTTGGAAATTTTTCATTTTAACTATTTTTTTAAATGTATGAGGGAATTTTTTGGAGGCCCCCTTAGTGTGAAGGCCCAGGGCACATGCCCCGAATGCCCTGCCTTAAATCAGGCACTGGTTACAGCAGGGGTTTTTAAACTGGTTAAGAATAATGCGAAATATTAAAACAGGATGCTTAAAACTTTTTACCGGGAAAAGATTTAAGTTGCACATGATCAGTCAAATTTTGACGGGTATTAGCTAGTTTCTTATAAAAAGTTTTGGGTTTAAAATAAATTACAAATTTTTAAAGCTTTATATCAGCAAAACATTCAATGATATACTAGTTAATTAATGATGATCGCTTTCTTGCTTTTATTTATTTATTTATTTATTTTTTTTATCTGTCGAATTCTTTTATATCTGATGATCTCATAAAAACTTATATATATATCATTAAATTATGTATATGTTCTTTTTTGAGACTTATTTTAATTACTCAAAAAATTATTTAACATGTAGCATAATCTGTCAGTAACAAATCATGAATCAGTACCAAGTACCAGTAAAGCATAAAGCTACCAAAAAAGAAAAAAGTTTATGTTTAGTCTAATTTTAATTGGTATGAAAACTTTCCTTTTCAAATGCTTTGCTACAAGTTATTAGCGGGAGCTAAGTTCCACTCTGTTATTAAAATGAAAATAAATAAATAAATCAAAGAATAGAAAGCTTTTTCCAAAATTTTATGATTGCATTTAACTAAAAAAAAAAATCAACTTAAAAAATAAATTTAATTTTCCAAGATCGATTTTATCTTGTTATTATACATTAACTGCAACGTATAAATTATTAGTACTTGGTCTTATATAAATTATATAGAACAAGAAAATTGAAGGAGGATTAAGTTATTTCTCTTGAAAATACATTGCTAAAGATTATTTTAGGTAAATTTTTACTTTCTCTTACCCATAGGGTCGAGAAAGTATTGTTTTAGGGTCAAATTTTCGAACGTGAGTTTTTGTTATATATACATGTTCTGAGGTCCCCTGAATACGAAAATCCTGTTTTTAGCGAATGAACTCTGTGTGTGTTATCAGCATATCTCAAGAACAAATAGTAGCAGAAATTCCAGACTCGGTATGCTAAATGTGTATCATATAGGACGGAACAGGACAATTCCGCCGAGATTTTAATCCCCTATTCCCCTCATAGGACAATTCCGCCGAGAATTTTAACCCCCCTTTTCCCACAGAGGACAACTCCGCCGCGCCATTTTCCTGAGACGAGAAGAGGGGGTCTGCAGCAGTATTTCCATTTTTGGCGACGCATTGCACTTTGGCGGCACATCGAGCATTATATAAGCGCCCTTCTCCCTCGCTTTGGAAAGATGAGTAAAAGTGAAATAGATTTTAACCAAATTATGAATAAATAATTTTACTCATAAACATGCATTTAATTTTATTTTTCATTATTATTATATGTTCTTTTATTTGACAATTATTTAATCGTATTAATAAATTCTGCTATTAATACATTTATTTCTAATTTTCGTGTAGCAATTGAATATCATAAAATTCAAGTAAAAATTAACTTAAGAAAAAATTTACATCTTAGTTTAAACTATTCCGATTACATTTACAAAATTATTAAAGGATAAATAAGAAATTAAATTTTCTTTACTTAACATATTATTCAAATATATATTACTTAACTTATATTAAATTTTCTTTAATTTAATTTCTTAAATTTTTTATTCAACAGTGATAAATAACAGTAATAACAACAGTTATTACTGCTGTTATTACTGTTATAACTGTTGCATCGCATTCTATGCGATGAAAATCATCTCCATCTGTATATATATCGTGGAAAATAGTTTTAATAAACTTCAAAACGTATAAATATAACAAAAACTCAATTTCAAAAATTTGACCCAAAAACAATATTTTCTCTACTATCTTTCATGATATCTACTTTATATAGCAACTTTGTTGCCCGGTATATAGCATAAAAGCTGATATGGTCTTTCCGTAAATAGAGTTAAATTGCAGTACATAGCAGTGTCGTTTTTCGTCCAATATGCATTCATAATGAATCAGCATATTGTAATAAATACACTTTTCAAAAGTAAGTAATCAAGTTTCAGTTAATTAGAATGCATTACGTTTTATATATATAAAAAAGAAGAAAAAAAAATCAATTATAGCTGACGTAAAATAAAAAAAAATAAAAAAATTAATTGCATCATAAATAAATGAACAAATAATAATAATAATAAAAACTAATAAATCATAAATCAAATCTTTTTTTTTATTTGCCTCTATGTTCAATAGTATTAAATTACGGTTTTGCATTCGTTTAGTCAATAAACATTTCTAACACTCTAAAGGTTGTTGCCTTGTAAAATGAAAAATCTGTAGTTGAAAATATAGGGAAGTTACATCTATACAAATTACTGTGCCAATGCTTTTTATTGAACTTTAAGAAATTGACAAATTGAACAACTTTCTTCTATAAAAATTTTTAATACAAAAGATTACGTGTATAAAATGAAAAAGTGCATAAAAATAAAGGTATTTTTGAATGCCTCTTTGAAATTCTAATAAGAGATTTTCTTTTCCTTACATTCTCATTAACCATAACTTTTTAACAATGCTACTTTCAATCCTCTACCCCTATAATTAATATGTTAAAAACGTACAACAAATTTCATGTTTGCGAATTAATATATAGATTATTACCATTCTCGCCAACTTTTATTTCGCCAAAGGTAATGCCTTCCCCCCTCATTCGGCGGAATTGTCCTATCGAGGGAAAACGACAGAAAGGAATGCGGCGGAGTTGTCCTGCTGGGGAAACAGCTGATAAATTTTTCGGCGGAATTGTCCTATGCTTCGGCGGAGTTGTCCTATGCCCATATAGGAATGCTACACTAAGCTTTTCATTGAGATGAAGAAATGGTTCGTGTACAGGGACACTCAAAAGTATTCAAATACATTACGTCTATGGGGGAAATTGCAGGTAAGTAGAGTTTAACATCTATAGACTGCACTATACAAAATGAAACGAATATATATTTTTTGTAATACAGGTAGTCAACTGGGGAAAAAAAATCTGTATGTAGGAGCCTCGCCTCCCTCCCCCCCTGGGGGGAAGTTCCCCCACGAGAGGAGTAAATTTTCATGATGGGTATCTTTTAAAAGAGCTCGACAATATCTTGAAAACGAATGGTTGAACCATCGATCTGCGATAATTTAAAATAAAGTTATCGATTTTTTTTTTTTTTTTTTTTTTTTTTAATGGTAATACTGAAATTAAATTCAACTTTTTTTGGTTATGTAGTGTTATACTACTTCTCTAATATGGAAATCGTCTGCACTATCACGAAAGATAATTTTTTTTAAATAATAATTTTAATAAATTATTTTTACTGAGTGAATTTGTATAGGAAAATATAGAAGAAAGTCGTGTGGCGGCCACAACACACTAGTTATTTGTTGTTAGTGGATGTGCTTTACTAATAATATTTTACCATTTCCAGGAAAGCTGTTCGGGAATCGAAATAAATTCCTCATAGAAATATGGTATATAATGTATGTTTTAAGCTAAATATTCATCGCTTGTTTTTTGTATATTTACACATTTTGAGGCTTCCTGATTACCGTAGTCAAAATTTTTAACGTTTATCTTTGTCTGTGTCTCTTAGCGTGACTTAAAAACGAATAATTTTAGGAGATCCAAATGTTGTATTTTGAAGTTAATATGTTTGTTGCTGGAAAAGTTTGATCAGGATTAGTAGTGTAAAAAGGGGGGTTCACCAACACGGTGGTGGCGTAGTGGCGTATTGTGGCGTAGGGTGGCGGCGCGCCACCACCCTTACATCTCTACGCCACCACCCTGTTGGTGAACGCCCCCTTTTTACACTACTTAGTCATCATCTTGGACGAGGGGGTGTTGCCACCCGAAGAATAGAAACTTTACGTTGCCACCGGAAGACTAGAAACTTTATGTTGCCACCGGAAGACTAGAAACTTTGACTATCATCTTGGATGAGGTTTGGTGGTGCCATCTATCGAGGAGAAGGGGAGTTTTGAGGAGTTAGATTTATTTTCATAAATTTCGGACTTAGTATTTTTTTTTCACAATTTTGGGGACTTCAAAATTTTTTCGAAGTTTTGCGGGAAGTGAGATGACGTCACGATCTTTTGGGACTTAGCCTGAAAAGAGATACAGTTTAAGAAATGAGAGTTAGAAAAATGTTAGAAACAGAATACAAAATTCATAATTTAAGAAATGAGAGTTAGAATGAATAAAGTTAGAAAAAAGTTAGAAAGAGAACACAAATTTAAGAATAAAGGTAGAAAGAGAGAGTTCACCTTGAGCGCCTGGGAGACTGCCCTCCCGAGGCCCTGCGGTGCCCCTTTTCGCTCCGTAGAGCAAGGCGGGAGTTAGTTCCTTTAAAAAAAATAAAAATAAAAAATAAAATTAAAAATGTCAACCTGAAGAACTCATCACATAGTTTTCTGGGGTTGTCTTCAAAGCATGGGTTCAGACAATCTTCATAGGTGCAGAAACAATTGATATATACAGGATGCAGGAACAATCTTCATGGATGCAGAAACAATTTAAAAATATAGATGCAGGAACAATCTTCATGGATGCAGAAACAATTTAAAAATATATACAGGGTGCAGGAACAATCTTCATATGTGCAGAAACAATTTAAAAATATATACAAGGTGCAGGAACAATCTTCATAGGTGCAGAAACAATCTGTACAATTTACATAGGTGCAGGAACAATTTAAAAATATATACAGGATGCAGGAACAATCTTCATGGATGCAGAAACAATTTAAAAATATATACAAGGTGCAGGAACAATCTTCATGGGTGCAGAAACAATTTAAAATATATACAGGGTGCAGGAACAATCTTCATAGGTGCAGAAAAAATTTAAAAATATATACAAGGTGCAGGAACAATCTTCATAGGTGCAGAAACAATCTGTGCAATTTACATAGGTGCAGGAACAATTTAAAAATATATACAGGGTGCAGGAACAATCTTCATGGATGCAGAAACAATCTTCATGGGTGCAGAAACAATTTAAAAATATATACAGGATGCAGGAACAATCTTCATGGATGCAGAAACAATTTAAAAATATATACAAGGTGCAGGAACAATCTTCATGGATGCAGAAACAATTAATATATACAGGGTGCAGGAACAATCTTCATAGGTGCAGAAACAATTGATATATACAGGATGCAGGAACAATTAATATATACAAGGTGCAGAAACAATTGATATATACAGGATGCAGGAACAATTAATATATACAAGGTGCAGGAACAATCTTCATGGGTGCAGAAACAATTTAAAATATATATACAGGGTGCAGGAACAATCTTCATAGGTGCAGAAACAATTGATATATAAAGGTGCAGGAACAATCTTCATGGATGAAACAATATATACAAAAATTTTCTATTTTCACTGTGGATGCTGCGGTGTTCTGTAATGGCCATAAGCCAGACTGGTGATTCCATCATCTAGCAGATACCTCTTGTCATCAAAAGGAGATAAACACTTTTTGTTTTGATTAACTGTGTAGAGGTGATGACGTTCTTAAAGGATTCTTGTTTGTTGTTCATACGTGGCTATCTCCTTTTGCAGGCACTCTTCATAGTCTTGAACACTTAATTTTTTTCTTACGATGCAGGTTGATATGCCTTTTGCTGTCTTCTTTTCACCACCAGCTGACTGTATGGCATACATTTTTGGCTTTAATCCAATGAATTTGTAGGCAGCTTGACTGTGGAGTTCGTCTTTAAACTTTCCAAGGACCTTTTTATTAGTTGTAGAATATAGCGGGTGATTTTCAGGATACTCTGAGAAGTCAAAGTGGTGCTGATCTTCCTTCATATCTTGCTACACGTCCGCTGTCTGGATACAGTACGTCAAGGAGTCTGTATCCGTGAACAATAAAGTTGCACGACTTTCATACTTTTTCATAACGAAATTGTAGTGAAAGTCGTACATGAGCAACTTTGCTAATTCAAGGATACAGAAACCCACGTATATTGGCCTATTCATCAGGATGGTAGGTTTTGATCTCTCCACAGCTACGAGGTTATTGTTGAATTCTTTAAAGGTTGTGAAATTCGGTGATGCAACTAATTTTTGAGCTCTGACTTCATTGTTACACAGTTCTATGTTTCGACGTTTTCTTAAATTTTCGATGGTCTTTCCATACACACTATTGTTCAGCAATTTGAAGAAGTCTTTCTCAAAACTGTTGTTTGCAGATTTTCTTTTATCTGTGTTGAAGTCTACATACTTTTTAAGCCAGGGTGCTTGTCGAAATTTCAAAACCTTGTTTACTTTTAATAGCTTCATTCCAAGTTTTAGGTATAACTGTAGATTTTTGTAATGTACAACATACTCCGATTTATTATGAAGGTTTGGAATGAGTTTAGGTGTTCCCGCATATTTTTGTTTCTGCAACAAGGACTTGGCATAGGTGGAGAGCATCTCTTCCGTCACTGTCATTCTTTCAGGTGCAAGCGGGTAGCTATTGTGGAGGTCATGCAGATTTGTCGGGTACTCCAAATCCACTTCAAAAATGAAGCCTTCAGCTGCATCTTCGGGTATGTTCATGATGAAATCTTCAGTAATGTTAGAGGGATCCATCCATTGAAACTTACCATAAGGCATGTACTGGGACATAGCCCAACCGTAAAGGTTGTTCGCATCCCAGTACATAATATAGCTTGAGGGTTTGCTTGAGTCGTAGTGAGGAGTGTGCGGGTTGTTCGCAACAGCGAAACGGTGTGAAATCTGCGACACACCCCCGCGCACCCCTTTTTCAGTAAACAGCAGCATGTTGATATCCGTGAGCAGCTCTAACTTGACGTCGGTCATCTTCAGACAGGCTTGCCAGGACAGTCCAGGAGAGGTATATAGATGGGCAGCATCGATGTTATAGTAGTGTATGCAAAGACTTCTAAAATTTTGGAACACATCGGCAAGGAGCAAAACATCTGTCTTCACATACAGGTCGTGGTACTCGCCGAGGTTTCTTATCTGGAAGACTTCCCATATGTTTTGTGCATGGTGATAATCAGCCTCTTCAACGGCTTCATTCGTAAGAGAGTTGAAAAACGCTGAAGGAGGCGGCAACACTGTTTCTTCAAATTTGTCAAATCCAGTAATGTAGTCATAGGGGTATACTCCTTTTCTGGTGTGGAGACTTAGATCGGTACTTGACCCAAACTGGTCTTTTAGAATGTTAAACTGGCTAATATCCAAATTCTTCACCAACTTTTCTAACGAAGCGGGCAAACATTGGAAGGAGTCAAGAAAGACGAGTTGTACAGGACTGTCTGGTTTCTTCAAAGTGAAAGATATATATTTTTCTAGTGTTGTTGCGATGACTTGAATCTGATGGTCTTGGAAATGACCCACTTCTGTCATAATATGATGGGCATCATAATTCTTTAAGTTGTGGAAAACCACGGGAATCTTCTTTGGCTGCTTAAAATTAAGATTGCAGCTAGCATGGGCGGCACCTCTAAAAACTCCAGTTTCGTGGTTGTGATCACGAACTTTGATGCAACCGGGTAACAGGGGTTGACGACATATGCTGCACCTTGTAGCATTTTGAAATGCCTCCTCTTCTTGGGCGGAGAGCTTCATAGGCTTAATTTCTTGCAGTTTGTCTTCTAGGATATCTTTTTCCATGATGATATTTTCCAGAAAATGCTTGACTGCATTGTCTCCTCGATAGCTAAAGATAGGCTTCACGGCTTTGCCATCAGACCCTGCGATTACATACGCGTAACCGCAGGCTGTATGTTGCAGGTAGGAGTTTGATGAGGAAGGAGCAGCTGATGAAATAGGTTCCAGCAAACTCTCAAAGTCTGCATAGATGATATAGCTGATAGGGTGTTGAAGGTGGGTTCCCGTGAACTCTAGTATATTTTTCTCCTTAGTATGGCATCTCAATAGCTTGAGCAGTGTGTTTTTTGCAGTTTGTTTCATGGTCTTTTAACAAAAGTTCTGTTGAAAAGCCATGCAGGCACCTGTAACAATAATACTGTTTACCGTCATGTTTTGTGCGGTCACCCATCAATCTGGAAAAGTCCCGTATTAGACAATAGTGGTGCAGTGGCGGATCCAGAAATTGACTTTTGGGGGGGGCTAAGATTTTTCAAAGTGTTATTCTAGACCAATAAAAAATTTACAATTGCAATATTCAATTGTGAATGTCAGTGTTTTGGGGGGGGGCTTCAGCCCCCTACCCTAACAGCACAGTTAGGGTTAACTTATCCACAGTGCATCTTAAGGACGTTTCTGGGATGCCTTTTCATCCAGAAGACATCTTGAAGATATCCTGGGGAGGCGATGTGCTGTCTGGGTAGCCCCCTCTTAAATCCGCCACTGTAGTGGTGGGCACATTCCTCGTTCGCAATGAGTAATAAGTTGATAGCTTCAACATCTTCTACTTCAGAAATTCTTAAAATTGTCATTTTACCATTTTCGTAGCCGAAGACGTTGATTCTAAGATTGTTCAGTTTTTCTATGAGGCCTATTTTCGAGATGGGAACAGGATACTGACCATTACCCATCTTGATTTCATCTTCATGAGGTAAGTAGTGGGAGACTCGTTCGGGTTTTCTTGAATAATCCAAATTCAGTTTGTGTGCTAGCAGACACCATAGGAAGCACTTGTTATCCCTGTTCTGTATATTTAAGACGGCTTTCTTGGCAACCAGTTTAGCTGGTAATTCTTGGTAGCTGCTTGCTCTCAAGGGGTTATATTTAGCAGACTTCAATTCTAGGTAGTAAATATTTCTCAGCACCCAGCCGGAACCTCTCTCTAAGAACTCTTCATAGTTTTGAATGATCTTCAGGAATCCTACACTTATTTGATCATCAATTAAGTCAGGAGTGTGTTGCTGGTAGCAGGGTGTTCTGAAGTAGGCATCCATAATTTCCAGTTCTCCTTCGGCTGTCTCTCTTTCAAAACAGATTTTTATTACCAGATACCATTTGATGGAATCTTTCTCATACAATTCCTGTAGAATGTTTTCATGTATCTCGGCACGAATAGACTCTAAAAAGATTTTCACATCGTACCGAGTGGCTTCAACAGGATCGATGAGCACCGTCTTGAATGTATTCAAAGCTTGTGTATACGGACGTCTTCGAGAGAGTGGTGGAGGGTAGGTGTGGGCGATGTCACTATTTTAATATCACGATATATTGTCAAGGCACAATCGCGATACTGCGATGTATCACGATATTGGACTTAAATATTTTCGAATCCCTTTAATAATGTTAATTTAAATGTCAAGTCTGGATATAAAAAAGGCTTGAATTGAATGAAGCAGACCCGTTATATTATAAAATATACAGAATACACTAACTTCTTTTATATGTAAAATTCCTTATTAATGCAACACCATATCAACACTAACATAGAAAAACGGATGATGGAAACACATGCAGAGATTTAATTCATATATTACTGCGTTTTTGTTTTTACGTAGCAGTATTATATCATTTAAACACATTCAGCTATCTCAGCTACTAATTTTACTGTTTTTTTTTTTTTTTTTTTTTTTTTTTTAATATATAACTAACACAATAAGCTTTTGCAAAATCTTCTTAATAAAAAAAAGCACAATTTTTCCCGAGATAACGCTGAAGCTTACGTCATAGCTACAATAATAAAGAAAATAAATTTTTATTCTTGGTTTGGAGGGCTGAATAAAATAACTGAAGAATGATGACTCAACAGAAAAAAAATTGCAACAATGTATTGAGATAAATAAATTTTACCTGCGATATAAAACAAATAACTGGAGAATAAAAAAACATGAATAGGTGTAAAAAAATGAATAGGTGTAATAATTCTATGTAAGAACCACCAATTAGAGATTTACAGGTTTTCTTTCTTGGCGACCTCTGCAAACTATCAAATTATCATAGCATAGTTTTTGAAAATATCCATTTTACATTATAAGTTTGGTGATTTATATATCATAGAAGTTAGTACATTGCTTTCCCGTAAACAGGGTTACATTGCAACATAGCAGCATCATTTCTCAGCCGATACGCACACTAATTGAATAAACACAGTTTTTCGTCACGACTCTCATTCATATCATGTTTCGTGCATTGATACACTATAGAAACTGTGATATATAGCATTAAGTATAATGCATTTGGGCGGTATATTAAAAAATCTAATCAATCGCAATTTAAGTGAAGGTTGAACAGAGTATAAAGTTTTGTTGAATTCTGTCCTTTGGTTAATGAGATACAGTATTTACAAAATTGTGCTGACGCAAGACAAACGCTTTCTAAAAATGGTCAAATCCAGTGTTACGACACCTGAAAATGAGTAAATATTCATAGAAAACTGGTAATCGAAAATTCTCATGAACCCAATATATTTTCGTCTTTTGTAAAAATAAAAATAAGAACATTAAAACTAAAATTACACACACACAAAACAAATAAATAAGTGAACGATTAAATAAAAATAATAATATAAATTATTTTATTATACTATAGAATAATAAGATTTCTAAAATAAAGGTTATTAGCGCTTTCTTCCCCCATGCCTTTGAAATTAGATTCTCCGTAGAAAATAATCAGTACCTTGAGTAAAGAAATTGCTTCGGTTTGTTTAACGAAATAAAACTATAAAATTAAATAACACCAAATTTTCGCTAAATTGATCAGAAATAATAAAATATTTGAAAGGAATTAAATAACTGTTAAAATATTAAAAACAAATTCAGTATAAATTGACGAAAAAACTTTTAAAAATTAATTTAAATAGAAATAAAAGAAAAAAAAAACAGAATATAAGATTTTTTTTTTTTTTTTTTAACAAACATGAATGTAAATAAATAGTGAAATTATTCAATTATTTCTGAATAAAATTAATGACATCAACAATTGTCAATTATATTTATAGGCAATAACCGTTTTGGATTAACATTGTGATGGCGATAACGAATTTTCATATCGTAGCAGCGAGTAAAGAGAACGGATGAATATCACGCATGCGTTATTGCTCAGCTGATAATCGGTTCCTAATAAAGCAAAATCATGATCATTAAAGGCGATAACGAATATTCATATCGTAGCCGTGAGCAACTATTTCAGATGAACTCAATGTCAAATATCACGTATGCGTTATGCGAGTATCATCATCATCCCCTCTCCTTCGTATCAACGATTACCGGCTATCACAGCACGGGATGAAAAGCCAGTGTCAAATATCACGCATGCGTTATGCGAGTATCATCCCTCTCCTTCATATCAACGATTACCGGCTATCACGGCACGGGATGAAAAGTTGGATATGGTCGCTCGCAATACATTCACAGCTGAGTTCCTAATAATCGTGGCGGTTGCGATATATCGCCAACTGAAAGATTCCGTTATCGGTTTCAAATTACATGCATTAAATAGATGTTTCGCGATGTATCGCCCAGTCCTAGTGGAGGGTTCGTTTTCTGTTTCTTCCGGCTTTCACTTAGGCCATCCGAATGCTGAACTCGCATATGTTGCATCAGTGATGACTTAGAGGAGAAGGTGGACTGGCACTCTTTGCATGGGTAGTTATGTCAAAGATCTTTCAATACGTGAAGATGGGAAGGCTCCGTAGACGTAATGTAAATCCACGGGAACCAGCGAAAGAGTGCATATAGCTATGCTGTAAAGTGAATATACAGGGGTAAATTGGCGAAAGGGCGCTTTTGGCAGTATCGACAAAAGCGATAATTATTATAATCTGGTAGATTATTGACAGCAGAAAACGTAGGAGGATTATCCAAAGATCTTTCAATACGTTTTCTATTAGAAGTTCTTTGGATTATCGCTCCAGGCAAAGTGGAAAGTGGAAAGTGGGGAATTTTCGTCAAAGAACCTTTAATGAGTACTATAATGAAAAGAATCCATTATACTCGCTTTGGTACTGATTGGTCTGTGATTCTTATATATGCATTTTTGATAGCAATCGAGTTTTAGTGGGAGTTGCTTGTATTTTTAAATTTACCAATGTATCAATTATAAAAAAATATTTTTCATGTTGAATAACACTGATAAATTTTAATGAAAAGTACTACCCAATACATATATGTATAAGGTATATATTGTCTTAAAATAGTGTTAAGAACCTTTTTTATTATGTAAATTTCAGTTATTTTTAATTCACACAATTTAATAATAAAGGTAAAAAAAATTAAATGTTTAAAATTTTCCATAAACCAGCATTTAGATCCTTTGTGATTGCCTATTTATTAGCTAAAAGTGTTATTAAAAGATAAATAAATTAAAAATAAACTCATGGAGTTAGTTTTACTTAAAAATTATCATTTTAAAATTAAACTGATTTAGGAAAAAACTTTGTAATGGATACAGCGTTCTAGAATGATAAATTTCTATTATTATTTCTTATAAGAAATAATTTCTATTAATATATTATTTCTATTATTATTTCTTATAACGCATTACAATTTTAGATATTTTCAGATTCCGACTTTAAAAGAAAACCAGAAATTTTATCTGATTATTTTTTAGTATATTTATTTAATTGATTTCAATGAGATATTTTTAATAATGGATATCTTTAAAAAAAAAAAAAAAAAAAAAAAAACATGATATTACTTAGGAGAGAGCAAATTAACTGGTTGAAAGAAAAAGTAAAATTGCACAGAAATAACCAAACAGTTTATAAACAAGAAATAATTAAAATTAGAAATTATTCTTATTATATGTTAATATAAATTATTTCTTAAATAAAGAGAACATATTTTAAGGATTAAAATAATTTTAAGCACTGCTTAGAAAAGAAAAAAAAAAAAAAAAAAAAATTGCACATTCCCCTTTTACAGTTCAGAACACATATTTACAATATTTTCAGGATTATAGTATAAATGCATATTGATCTAAATTGCCTATATTGTTTTAATAGACATTGTACATTGACTATCTGTTTATCCAAAAATTTTGCTTCATCTCTTAAATGTGCTTGATTATCATTATTATTATTTCCAATAAAATTGTTAATGCAGTTACTGATAGAAAATTTAATCAATGTAAACAAAAATTAAAATTTGCAATTGAAAGAAAATCAAAAGGCAATAAATAAAATCTAAACTAAAATTGGGAGTGTTAGATTGTTCCCTTCACAAAATTTAAATTCATAAACAAGCATTTCAAAAATATTTTGGTTTAAGTAAATGATTAACTCAAAATTTTCTATGCCTAAAACCTGTTTTCGATATTGTATGAAATTACTGCATATGCACACACTTAGTTCAATAAAACATTGGTAGCTTAATATTATATATGTATATTTTTATATTAAACAGGAAATCAGTTGAATGCTAATGTTAAAGTTCGATATCTTTTTTTTTTTTTTTTTTACAAAAACAGTAGAAATTTTACGAGAGTATTTATTGATTTAAAAAGTGTACCAAAATTTTAAACCTAGATCAACACCTAAAAATTAAAGACTCAAATACAAAATTAAAGAAGAAAAAAAAATAAATAAAACACTCACTTCATTACTAAGGCTTCCTTAAGTAAATTTACAGCTTCTTCAACTTGAAAATACTAGCAGGTACAAAACCCAAAGCCAAAGAATATTAAACTTTGAACTTTTAAGGCTTGTGCCAGCTTGTAAGTGGTAAGCAAAATATCATTTCCCTTTCAGGACTACAATGAAACTAAAAGTAGTTTCAGGCTGTGTTTAATCCATTATGATTTCACAGAAAATTGACACATCACTTTTAACACGATAGAGGATAACGACAACGATCAACGACAACTGACAACTACATTCAATTTCAAAATGGTGCGCGCAGTGACGCTTTTGAGGTTTGCCACAGTATACTTGGCGATTCCGCAGATAGAGCGGGGGAAAACGTACTTTCCTTTGAGCATGCTTTCCAGCAAAGCTGTATGCACTCTTTCGTTAGTTACGCTTTCCGTAGCCTTCCCTTCTTATCTATTAGAAGTTCTTTGGTTATGTGTCTTCAGATGAGCGTTGTATTCATCTCGACGACTAAACTTTCGTTGACATGTAGCACATTGATAGGTGGAATTGTCAGCATCATGCAACTTCTTATGTCGGTTTAAGGCATCCTTTCTGGAGAACTCCTTCAGACACACAGAACAGGAGAAACCCTATAAAAGAATAAAAAACGATTTTTAATTAAAGTGTTACAAATTTTAATCAAAGTGTTACAATTTTTCGAAATATCACAAAACAAAAACTTTAAGAAATAATACATACCTTAGAAGGACCTGGCTGAGGGTCTACAGATTCTTGTAATTCACTTGTGGACAGGTGAGATTTTTTATGTCTATTTAGGTTGTCCTTTCTGGAGAATTCTTTATGACAAATGACACACACGAACATTTTTTCTGTGTTATGTGTTTTCTTGTGTCTAGTCAAATCACAATTCCTCGCAAACGATTTCCTACAGGTAGGGCAAACAGGTTGAACCTATAATAAGAAAGGCAATTTTTTTAAACTTTTGTAAAAGGGACAATTTTTAAACTTTTGTAAAAGGAAACACTCTTATCAAATTTTTAATGCAAAACAATATATACCTTAGAAGGTTCAGATTGGGCTTCAGGTTGGGGATCAGGTTGGACCTCAGGTTGGGCTTCAGGCTGCACCTCAGGCTGGGCGGCGTCGTCCCATTGGGGGTTTCGCCACTCCTCATCATTCATTTCTCCAACAGTACAAAGCATATGAAGTTCGTCATCGGGTATACCGAAGGAAATACCCAACTGAAAATAAACGAATCATTTTATAAACATAGGATGCAACTTTAAAAATTTTTAGAAAAATAAATTCATCTAGTTAAAGATTTAATATAAAAGGTTATACAAATCTAACTTTTATACATACACGCTAGCATTTTAATAAGCCAATTCACTATTTAATCTAAACATAGGATTAGGTATGCAACTTTAAAAAAATTTTAGAAAAATAAATTCTCCTAGTTAAAGATTTAATTAATCTAACTTTTATATAACATATATAAATTTAATAAGTATAATCTATTCGATGACTCATTTTAAACATGATTCTACTTCATTGAAAGAGGCGTTTTATACACACTAGCATTTTAATAAGTCAATACACTATTTTATCTAAACATAGAATTAGGTATGCAACTTTAAAAAATTTTAGAAAAATAAATTCTTCTAGTTAAAGATTTAATAAATCTAACTTTTATACATACACGCTACCATTTTAATAAACCAATACACTATTTTAACTAAACATAGGATTAGGTATGCAACTTTAAAAAAAATTTTTGAAAAATAAATTCTCCTAGTTAAAGATTTAATAAACAAAAGATTTAATTAATCTAACTTTTATACAACATAAATAAATTGAATAAGTATAAGCTATTCGATGACTCATCAACCGATGAGTCATCCTAAACATGTCTGAACATGAATCTACTTGAACACTAACATTTTATTGTATAAGCTATGCGATGACTCATCAAACGATGAGTCATCCTAAACATGACTGAACATGAATCTACTTGAACACTAACATTTTATTGTATAAGCGATAATTACTATATGAATCACAAAGTATACGATGTTGGAAATTAAATAAACAACACTAGTTGATGAAAATTATAAGTAAACTGATTTTCTAGTTAATAATTAAATTTTTATTTATAATGAATGCAAATTAAGTTTCTCATAAGTAAATATCAATAAAAATAACTTTTTGATTTGAATAATATAAAAAGCATCTCTAAACAAAGTATGAGTCATAAATTTTGTAAGGAAATAATTTATTAGAATAATAAATTTTTAGTTTAAACTTATGGCAATAAGTTTTAATTAAATCTTCTAATTAAAAAAGTTTTTCAATTGTAGAATAAATAATTTCCAAGCATAAATTTTTAGTTTAATCTTACACAATATTTTAGTACTACAATAAAAATTAAGTTTCATTCTTGTTTTAAAAATAATTTCTATGTCATAAGATTGTAAAAAAATAAATAAACTTATTAAAATTTCTACACAAAGTTTTTCACTTATAAAATAAATAATTTCTGAGCATAAACAAGTTTTACACATACTTAAATTTCGCTTTATGTAGTTTATTGAATGAAATAAAATAGATTTCGCATTTATCAAATTAAAGATTTGAAATTAAATTTATTTTTAACACATTATAAATAAAATAGATTTTAAAGTCATTCTATTATGGCATATTGTAAATCAAATTTATTTTTAACACATAATAAATAAAATAGATTTTCACTTATAGAATAAATAATTTCTAAGCATAAACAGATTTTACACATACTTAAATTTCACTTTATGTAGTTTATTGAATGAAATAAAGTAGATTTCCCATTTATCAAAATAAAGATTTGAAATTAAATTTATTTTTTAACACATTCTAAATAAAATAGATTTTCACTTATAGAATAAATAATTTCTAAGCATAAACAGATTTTACACATACTTAAATTTCACTTTATATAGTTTATTGAATGAAATAAAATAGATTTCCCATTTATCAAAATAAAGATTTGAAATTAAATTTATTTTAACACATTATAAATAAAATAGATTTTAAACTCATTCTATTATAGCATATTGTAAGTCAAATTTATTTTTAACACATTAAAATAAAATAGATTTTCACTTATAGAATAAATAATTTCTAAGCATAAACAGATTTTACACATACTTAAATTTCACTTTATGTAGTTTATTGAATGAAATAAAATAGATTTCCCATTTATCAAAATAAAGATTTGAAATTAAATTTATTTTAACACATTATAAATAAAATAGATTTTAAAATCATTCTATTTTAACATATTGTAAATCAAATTTATTTTAACACATTATAAATAAAATAGATTTTAAAGTCATTCTATTTTAGAATAGTGTAAATCAAATTTATTTTAACACATTATAAATAAAATAGATTTTAAAGTCATTCTATTTTAGAATAGTGTAAATAAAATTTATTTTTAACACATTATAAATAAAACAGATTTCCCATTTATCAAAATAAAGATTCAAAATTAAATTTATTTTTAACACACATTATAAATAAAAATATATTTTAACATATTGTAAATCAAATTTATTTTTTAACATATCGTAAAAAGTAATAATAAATTAATTTAAAGAATTCTTATTATAATTTAATAACTCATATTTCACTAAAAAATGATTAAACACAGTTAGAAAAATTAAGTAAAATCAATGATTACTAGATAAATATATTTACTGCATTTTCAAAATCCATAGCTTGATTGTCGTTGGTGAATCCTTCCATTATACAGGTACGGAAAAACTGAAATACAATACGCCGAAAAACACAGCAAATTTCCGGGAAGAAAACTTCGCGAGCGTCGGTAAAGGAGAGAGTAAAACGCACGTGTTGCCTAGGCAGTAGATAATCTACGAATGAACCGAGAAATGACTTGCAGCGGCTTATCTAGATAAGGGGGTTTCCCCATGAGTCACCCTGACTCACCTCTGTAGATCTTACGAGAAACTTTTCGAATTCTGATTCATCATCGTAGAGGTTGATTCATTTGCATATTTCCCTCGGGTTTTTTCCAAGGTGAGTCATCGTACAGGTACGATATCTTACGGGAAACATACTCGTTGATTCAACCAGGGACTATCCACATTTGCATATTTCTAATGAAGGGATAATGTCTACACTTTTAATTAAAGGAAAATAATAATTATTATTTCAATTTGATTATTAAAAAATATTTTTTCAAGTAGATTGTTTCGTGAATAAATGGGTTTATTATATGTTTTATGAAATAAAATGTATCTTTTCAAAACAATATTTTTCCTGAATATAAGTTATTAAATGCATAGGAAATGGTTTTATTATATGATTTAATAAATATATCTTTAAAATAAATTATTGAATCCCTAGAAAGTGAATCTCTTAAAAATAAATTGTTTTAAGAAATGAAATAGTCATTTCAAACTTATATGTTTTAAGAAATATATCTTTTAAATAAATTATTGAAGTTTTATGAAATAAAATAGTCATTTCAAACTTATAAATTCATCGAATCTTTTAAGAAATAAAATATTTCTAATTAAATCTTTTAAGAAATAAAATCAATAAAATATTTCAAAATAAGACAGACACAGATATTCAGTTTCAATCTATTTATTGAAAATCCATAAAAATATATACACACATTACTTTTTGGATACAATTGGTTAAAGAAGTCGTTTTCATAAACACACATTACTTTTTGGATAAAGTATCTTCATTATATTTTTCATACAAGGTCATATTCAATTGTTTAAAGAAACCGTCGTTGTAATGACAGGAACAATTAATTTTTTTAACAATAGCATGCATATTTAATTTTAAAAGTATTTCTTCACGATATAATTGATATTTTTCAAACATAGATTTCATTAAACACTCGTATGAATTTTGGTCGTCTGAATTAAAAACACATCCGCCACATTGAAATAAATTTTCAATTCCTAACTGAATTTCATTCACGATAAAATCGAGTAAGATTTCCTTAGCACTTTGCTCATTTTCATGAGAAATACATACAAGGGGTTTATTTAGAATTAACATAGGAAGTTGAACGGTGAATATTGCATCAATAATAAAATGAGTTATTCTCATTTTGAGTTCTCTAAGCCTAAAAATTTGATCCTTGGATAATTTAATGACATTTGGTTTTAAATAAAAGCCAGAAGGATTTAAAGAAAACATTTGCTGTAAAGTACAATAATCCTCATCTATGTAGGCCATTATTAATTGATTGTTAGAAATAAAACTATCATTTACTGATTCAAAATTAAAATTTTCAATCTTACCTTGAAAATAATACCATGTCTGAGCTGTCATTACAACGCCTTCTTTAGTAGGTATCCATTGACCTGTATGTAATTCTTTAAAATTTCGAATGTGGATTCTCACATTAAAATTCTTTTCTATTACAATTTGTAAAAAACTGTTAAAGTTTAAATTAAATTCACTCCGTATAGGGTCCCAAGATTGTTCACGTACCCATTGGTTTAACCAGTCATTCACATTCAATTCTTCACACATGTCTTGAGAACAGTTTTTAACAGAAGTATCACAATTTAGAGTTTTTCGAAGTATCACAATCAGAGTTTTTCAAAGTATCGCATGCACTGGATGAAGCATCACTTATATCAAGTCTTGGTTTCTTTAAAGGTGGCATGATAGGGTTAGGTATTAAATGACGAAAAGTCAGGCTGATTCTCATATCTTTGATGATAGGATTCGGTGCAATGCCGTGGGTAAACAGTTCGTTCGTAGGCTTTAACATACTGTAGGGAGAACCATGTTCTAATGAAATCAAAGTCGAAGGTGTTTTAGGCTTCTTGAATTCAATTGTTCGTTCGGCACCAAAGCTGAGAACTACGATAGGGAAAGTTGCATCTAATCCACTTTCGTTGTCTTTATGTTGAGGTATGCAGCTGTATCCATTGCTGTAGAGGTTTAGCAGAACATAGTTGAAGGTAGAAGCCGTCCATTTTTCCACTCGGTCCCGCAGCTCCAATATCAGACGCGTCCAAGGGTTAGCAGGCACATGGGTTCCGCTGAAGAAGGCATAACTCAACATAGGTTTACATAACAGTACTCGTTATCTTACCTTTTAATCTCCAACCTGTATTTATAATATTAAATTTCAGGGTAAGGGAAAGTCGTGTGAGTGACATACCGGATTATTTACTTTCTCTTAGATATAAGGTAGAGAAAGTATTGTTTTAGGGTCAAATTTTCGAACGGAAGTTTTCGCTATATTTGCACGTTTTGAGTTCCCATGAATCCGAAAATCATGTTTTTAGCAAATGGTCTGTGTGTGTGTCTGTTATCAGCATATCTCAAGAACAAAATGTAGCAGAAAGTCAAAACTTGGTATTCTAAATGTGTATGATATAGGGATGCTACATTAAGCTTTTCGTTGAGATAAAGCAAATAGTTCGTGTACAGGGACACCCAAGAAAATTCAAATACTACATTACGTCTATGGGGGAAAATGCAGGTAAGTAGAGTTTAACATCTATAGACTGCACTAAACCAAATGAAATGAATATATACTTTTACTTTCTTCTATATTCAATAGAAGAAAGTATTGGATTCGTAAAAATTTTCAACCTTGGGTTTTTGATGAATTTGCACGTTTTGAGAGCTGTAGAACACGATTTGACCATTTTTAGAAAATGTCTGTCTGTCTGTGTGTGTGAGTGTGTGTGACAAAATTTTGTGGCAACTGTATCTCAGGAACTACTGCACAGAATTTCATACAAATTGGTATGTAGTTGCACCTTGACATAAATTAGTGCCTATCAACTTTTGGTAGAACTTCTCTTACAGGTTGCGTTGCCATCCCACTTTTTCTAAATTTTTAACGTGGTGATATAGGACAAAATTTTGTATAAATGTGCATAAAGAGAATTATTTTTTAGTAATCATTATGAAATTTACAAGAATTATTTATAATAGCGATAGTCAACTGGGAATAAATTTTTGTATGTGTAGGAGCCTCGTCAACCCCCTTTGGGGGGGGGGGAAGTCCCCCATCTCGAGGGGAGTAAATTTTCAAGATGGGTATCTTTCGAAAGGTCTCGTCAATACCTTTAAAACGAATGGTTGAGCTATAAATCTGTGATAATTTAAAACAAAGTTATCGATTTTTTTTTTTTTTTTTACTTTTTACGAAAAAAAAAAAAAAAAAAAAACTTAGAAAAAAACCGTAATTAAAAAAAAAAAATAAATAAATAAATAAATAACAAAATTTAACCAAACTCTGTATTTAGTTGGCCCCTGCCATAAACTGGTGCTGATTAGATTTGGGGATCAATCGCACAACAGGAGGCGCTGTGATCGTATTTTTTCTAAATTTTTAACATGGCAGTATAGGACAAAATTTCGTATAAATGTACATAATGAGAGTTATTCTTATCCTGTGATTGTAAAATTAATACGAATTATTAATAATAGTAGTAGTTAATTAGGAAAAAAATTTGTGCATTTGGAGGCATCGCTTCCCCCCCCCCCGGGGGGAAGTACCCCACGGGTTGGGGTAAATTTCAAAGATGGGTATCTTTAGAAATTTCGCGTCAATACCTTTAAAACGAATGGTTGAACTATAAATATGTGATAATTTAAAACAAAGTTATCGATTTTTTTTTACTTTTAACAAAAAAAAAAAAAAAAAAAAAAAAAACTTGGAATTTTTTAATTTTTTTTTTTCAATATTGTTACTGAGTGAATTTGTATAGGAAAATATAGAATAAAGTCTTGTGGTGGCCACAACATACTAGTTTTTTATATGCGTAAAAACATGTCTCATGTAGAATAGGGTAGGGAAATCATCCACTGTTCATTTACAGGGCTACACAAAAGAACTAGATTATAGTGCGACAATAACTGAAAATTAATACAATTTATTTCAGGTTATGCCGTGTATTATTACTATAGGATTATTTTTAGGTGCACCATGTGGTCTGTACATAATCTTCAAATGATATACAGGGCTGCAAATGTTTAAGCGATAACCTTCTTTTTTACTGTTAGTGGAAGTACTGTACTATACTATTTTACCATTTCCAGGAAAGCTGGTCAGGAATTGAAATGAATTCCTCATAGATATATGGTAAATAATGTATGTTTTTAAACTAAATATTCATCGCTGGTTTTTTGCATATTTACACGTTCTGAGGCTTTCTGTTTACCGAAGTCAAGTTTTTTAACGTTTGATTTTTGTGTGTGACTCTTAGAGTAACTTAAAAACGAATAATTTAAGCGATCCAAAAGTTGTACTTTCAAGTCAATATAATTTTGTTGCTGGAAAAGTTTGATCAAGACTGATAAGTTTCAAGGAATGTTGCATGTGAAAGTTGTCTGTATAGTTTTAAGTGAACTTTTAATTTTAATAAGATTAAAATTCTATATAAATGTAGGTGCATTAATGAAACGGGGGGTTGAGGGGGGGCAGTAGCTCCCCTCACACAGAACTAATTATCAAATAAAACTCTTCCGAAGCCTAATTTGAATTGTTTAGCATAGGTTTACATAACAGTACTCGTTATCTTACCTCTTAATCTCCAACCTGTATTTATAGTATTAAATTTCGGGGTATACGAAAGTCATGTAAGTGGCACACCAGATTATTTAGAACAAAAATATTTCCTAAATCATACTTCTCATGTTTAACAGGACCAGATTAAGACATGGCACAGGGAAGACAGGCCCAGGGCACCAATTTTGGAAGCCACCATTTATTCTAACTTCAATGTTACTGTGAGTATAAATCCATCCTAACCACATCACTGCACATTTTAACTATTATAGATGAATCTGACATTTTGTTCTTTTCCATAGAAAAATCTTCTCACTTTTATTTTTCTTAAGGATTATATTAAAAGAAATACATATTTATGAGTTATGCAGAATAATTTATTTCTACTTATAGCATTCAAAATATTTATTACATATTAAAGTTATGTAAGATATATTACACAGAAATAATAATAATAATAATAATAACTCTACATTCATTTGGTAGGGAGAGAGGGGAGCACCGTATAAAAGTTGTGCCCAGGGTCACTAAAAATCATAATCAGGCCTTGATATTTAACTGAAATTCCGAATAGTTTGATTTAAAGAAAGTATGTCAACAGCTACATAAGAGAGAAAAGATCCTGAAGATATTTTCTTAAAACCGCTAATTCCTTTTCACGTTACATATTCGGAACTTCCATAAATCTACTCTACGACGAAACATTTTAAAAACAAAGTTATTCTCTTTGTAAATTCGTGACTGATCCCTCGAGTTCAACGATTCTAAATTAAAATTGTTTCATGCTCTTTAAAACCAACAGGTAAATTTGAGACTAGATGTCAGTACAAATTTGGGTTGTTACGTTTTCTCTTTTGGTCCCAAAGGCCGAGAGGTTCTGCGCTCAAAGCTGGTAAATGGGAAGTGCCGGTTTCGATCCCAGGTCGCACTCATCGAGCTAGCCTTTCGAAGTTTACTGTGGTTTTCTCCAAAACTCACGTAAATACGGTCTAGAACCTCTTAGAAAAACCTCCCACGGAGGGCATTCCACCTATAGGCCTAGGACCCTAGCATAGTCAGTCGGCCTTAAAACCTACAACCAAACAACCTTTTTGGTCCTAAACTTATCAACTGCTTGTAACTCGCACTCTTATTATTAAAGTGGGAGTAAACATCCTCATTTCTTTGTCTCCGTGCACTATACGGTAGAAAGTAAAATGCAAAATTTCACTTAGTTTAATTTCGCCCTTTATAGCTTCAAAATAAAATATTAAAAATAATATTATTTATTTATTTATTTATTTCAAACAGGGACTAATTTAACTATGATGAATTTTCTAAATGTGAAAAAAAAAAAAAAAAAAAAAAAAAAATGTTTAAATATTACGTAATGAATAACAAATGTCCTCTTAAGTTAATATGGTATTTATCTGCACCTGACGATATCTGATAGACAGCGTTAATGGTATACATCGGAATATATCTCATTAATATGACAATTATTATTAACATGAAGGAAGGAAGAAAAAAAAATGGGGTACGTAAAGCTTTACTAAGAAATACACGTTCAAATAATAATTAAAAAAGACAGAGAGAGAAAGGGGGAAAATATTAATTTTAACATAGTATATAATTATACAGGATGTAATATAATTAAGAGTGGTTATCCACTTCTTAAAAAAAAAAAAAAAAAAAAAAAAACACTTTATGTTTAGTATTCACTTTATGTTTTGTATGCAGTGCTACTTTTAACGATCATGGATATGATTCCATCCATTATTGATATTGAATGATGATGCGTGACGAATGATGCATGTGTGATTTAGGTGTGCGCAATATAGTGTCAGCGAAATGCACATTACTTTACCCAATGTAAGTGAAAAAAGAAATATATATATATTAAACATTTAATGTAAGTAAATGCTTATTTTTAATCCCCGAACAAAGAAGAGGAATGTTTTAAGTTTTAAACTTTTGTCTATTTGTATATATATTTAAGCCTTTATTTTGCTCTTTCCTGTTTGTCTCTCAGTGTCACTGTAGCTTTCAAACAAATAAAATAACTCCAATTTTTTTTTACCTCTCTTCTTTTAGAAGCACTGATTTAATCGAGAGGTTTTTTAGCTATCTGTAATAAAAATCTGACAGATTTTTTAAAAAATCATTAAATGTTTGAATTATTATTTTAGCCAAATCTGTTTGACAGATTTATTTTTAATTAATTAAAATATCGTTTTAATTATTTATTTTTAACCCCAGCGAAAAAAGAGTGGCTTTATAAATTTGAAGATTTTGTCTATTTGTTGTCTGCACCGTATATATGGTACTGTAGACTGTAGACGTCAAATGAATGGACCTATTTCAATGCTTTTCTTTCTTTCTTTATGTCAGCAGGAGAATACTTCAAGAAGACTCTGAGATCATACACATTTCTTTAATAAAGCACAATACGACATCCATAAGTACAAAAGAAACTTTTATCGTGAGCAGTAAGATAGGAGACATTGTAGAATTCTTGTGCTACATCACGAAAAAGAAGTGACATCTTGAAAAAGAAGTGAAGGGGAAGAGATGGGGAAAGATATGTGGGGGAACTCACCGGCGCAATCGACCTGTAAGGGAAAAACCAAATTTCTCTCATTCCCTTTAAATCAGGGGAAACGACCAGGCCCCCGCGGCAGCAACTTGTTGGATTTTTATTTATTTATTAGAACGCTGATTTATTCGGAAGGTTTGATAAAAAACTGTTTAATAGATTTATTATTATTATTATTTATTTATTTATTTATTTTTTGCCCCTTTCCTCTAATATTTTTAATTTTGCAGGCTGTCTATCTTTTAACTTAAAACTCATGTTAAATGATATGTCATGTAGTTTTTGTATTGAAATGTATTATATATTAAAAAAAAAAAAAAAACCTTTAAAAAATGTTTTGATAAAATAGTTTTGACAAAAAATAAAAAATATTCTATAAATAGTGTTTACGAGTTAATAGTCCAAATATTTTTAAATTCGGTTGTGTAGTTGTTATCATAAGAATTGTAAGGATTATGTAGGAGAAAACTGATAATTTAACGTCTTTGGTTATTCAGAAATGATTACTGTGGCTACGGTTCTCAAAATCAATGAGTTCTCTTGTGAGTTCCGTCTAATGTGTAAAAATTCGTTGAAAACAAAATAGAAGTATCGCAGCCGAATTCCAATGAGCTCCCAAGCAAGCCCTAAGCGTATATTATAAAATCATTTTTAACACGCTTTTATTAACTTGACATGATGTATGTAACAGACTCTATGCAATTCAATTTTCGGCCACCTCTGGTCGTCCGATTGACCTGAAACTTTGCAAACGACTTCATCATCAATGACAATACTATATACAAGTGTTGGGATCCGGATATAATATCGCAGGACAAAATATCGCATCAAAAAAATAATGTAATCTATTTGAAAATTTGTATTTTTGTCATGTGTGATCTTTGGTGACGGCCACAGGGCCTTATAAATTAATATTAATTAATTAAAATAAATAAATACATTATAGAATGGAATTTTATTATTTTATCTATATTTAATTTTAAGTTATTTTATTATTTGCTTTTCACCATTCAAAATACATTTTTAAAATATTGTACATTACTGCTGACATCAAACCTTAATTAAAATTTTTTAAATAGATAAGCACGATTGAATTCTTTATGACTAATCTTAAAAAAATGTTAATAAATATAGTCTTTAAACTCTTTTAAGCAAAATTTATAACTATTTTTGTGGTGGGTTTGTGTTTATGCCAGTGCTCTGACTAATGTATGTGTTGGCATGAAATTGTATACAGCATTATTAATAATTACCAACTCCTTTTTGCTTTCCATTCATTTATGTAGGCGATATTTTGTCCCGCGAAATTTTTTCCCCAACCCACAAGTGTTTTCAGGCGCTTATCCTATCAGGGGCAGATTCCAAGGGCAAACAAGTAATCGATATGTATAAAACTCTATCGCATGTGGCACAGGATTTGGCCGTATATGTACAACGTCGAGAGGCAACATTTTTTTTTTTTTTTTTTTTTTTTTTTTTTTTTTTAACATTATTATTAAAGATTTAAAAGTGTATAAATAATCTGGCATGTCACTCACATGACTTTCTCTTACCCTGCATTTTAATACTATAAAGATAGATTCCTGCAGTTATTTGCGTTATGTTAATTAACAGATGTACACACAGATCAATCGCTAAAAATTGGACTTTGGTATTCAAGGCACTTCAAAACGTGATATTATTTAAAAATAATAATAATAATAATAAATAAATAAAAAGAGAGGGAGAGAGAATTGAAAATAGAATTTTGAAAAATATTTTATTTGCAGTATGGATATGAAAAATTAATTTTCCTTCCTGAGCAGTGTTCGTCGACATAGTAAAATGCAGCAAATTAAAACTCATTTATTATTAATTTGACATGATGCATGTAACGATTAATGTATGTAACGGAATCTTGCAATTCACTTTTCAGCCTCTTGTGGTCATCCGATTACCTGAAATTTTGCACATGACTGTATAATCAATAATAATACTATATACAAGTTTTTCCAAGCGCCTTTCCCATCAGGTTCAGATAAACAAAAAATCGGAGTTGAAAATAGAACTTCGAAAAATATTTTGTTTTCAGTATGGGAATGAAAAATGAATTTTCCTTTCTGAACAATATTCCTAGACATAGTAAAATGTAGCCAAGCACTTCCATCAATTACATTCAATAGAAAAGAGCGTTTAGCTAAATTTTGGGTAGCCTTGTATATTGTCTATAAACTATGTATATATCACATTGCGCACTTAAATTTAGTTTTATACGAAAAGCAAGTAACACAAAATCAAATAAATTTCAAGAAATTTCCAAGTATAGCTCCAATACAGCCAAATATACGTTGGGTAGCCCTGTAAACGAACGATGAATGATTGCCATATCGATACAAAGATATCATGATTGAAAGATTCAAAGATACGATGATATCATATTCGATACAAAGCCTTATTTTAGGTTATTAAAAACACATGTCAATTTCTTTCTGATTTTTACAGTAAAAAGTTATTTAAGTGTTTTTTTTTTTTTTTTTAATGTCTGTTCTAAAACGCAATGCATTGGCATATCTTTTTATTATTATTATTATTATTGTTGTTGTTGTTGTTGTTGTTGCTGTTCCTGCGAACAAACTAGTTGTACGGAACCTATTAATGTCATTTTAAATAAGGAACATTCAATAGAGAATTTAAATAACATATATACTTTTTTCTTTTTTTTTTTTTTTTTTTTTATTCTGAAAATATTTACGGACGCAGGGGCGGATCGACGGACAGATAGACAGACGAACAGCCGGACAGATAGATACACAAATTAAAATCATATTCACATTTTAAAAATGTTAAAAAGTGTTAAATCGCTTAATGTAAACGAAAATGCAATTCCAGCAAATTTCCAATAAAAGCCCTTATGTAACTGAATATTTTTGCGTGTTCCATGCTAATCATACCACATTCTGTAGAAAGCATTATTTTGTGCACATGAATAACATATTTCACTTTTATTAAGATTTGTTCAACGTAAAGTTATTAAAATTTGGTTTATAGAAATACCTCTTATAGAACGAATGCTTTGAAGTACTTTCGTGTGTCCCTGTACACAAACCAGTGGTGGTATTTACTCTGTTTTCTATAGCAGACATCCGATAGTGAACTTCAATAACATATTTCAATTTCGTTGAAATTTGTCTAAAATAACGGAATTAAAATATAGTTCATGAAAATACCTCTCATAGAACACAAGGCTTTGGAATACTTTGAGGTGTCCGGTGTCCCTGTACACGAATCAGTAGAGGTATTCACTTCATTTTAAATAGGGAACATCCGATAGTGAACTTAAATAACATATATCAGTTTCAAGATATTCCATAAATATTTACGGGAGTTAAAAAGCGGACAGACAGACAGACAAACAGATAGATAGATGGACAAACGAACAGGCAGATACACGAATTGAAATCATATTCACACTTAAAAATTGTTAGAAAGTGTTAAAAACGCTTAATGTAAACGAAAGTGCAACACCAGAATTTTTATTACTAGCTCTTAATGTAACTGAATATCTTTGTGTGGCCCTGTAAATCTAATGTTGATCATACTATATTCTATACAGGGTTGGGTTTCTTCCAGGACAGTGGAAGAAACTGAAAAAAAAAAAAAAAAAAAACGGAAGAAACTGGAAGAAATGGAAGACACCGGAAGAAAGGGAGGAAACCAACCAGAAAACAAAACAGATGTTCAAAATTAAAATTTATGAACTATATAAAGTCAAAGCATAAATAATTAAAAAAAATTATACAGACACGACATTATTTCATTATTTAAAACATGAAAATCTGACATTGACAGATTTTAATTTAGTGCCAGAGGCCTACTGCTAAACTTGTTAATATCGACAAATTCTTCTTTAGTTAATTCGTGACGACCTAAATTCCATGATAAAGTTTTCATTAAATCAAACCAATGTGTTTCAGCTGCAGATACTGTAACAAATAACGTTGGAAGTCCAAACTGTCTTATAGCCGCAAAACAACGTTTTTTCTCTTTTTCCTAATGAGAGGGAGGTGTGCTTTGGGGGGGACTCATGTCAAAGGTGTGCCTTGGGGGGGGACTCATGTCAAAGTTGTACCTTGGGGGGGACTCATGTCAAAGGTGTGCCTTGAGGGGACTCATGTCAAAGTTGTACCTTGGGGGGGACTCATGTCAAAGGTGTGCCTTGGGGGGGGACTCGTGTCATAGTTGGGCCTGGGGGGGGACTCATGTCAAAGTTGGGCCTTGGGGGGACTCATGTCAAAGTTGTACCTTGGGGGGGACTCATGTCAAAGTTGGGCCTGGGGGGGGGACTCATGTCAAAGTTGTGCCTTTGGGGGACTTCATTCAATAAATCCCCATTCAATAAACCGACTGAAATAGGCCCTTATAGCACTATTAAGAGTGACGTATAAAAATTCGACAACGCTGTACCGACTGAAATAGGCCTCTAGCACTAATAAGATAAAAAACAAACTTTTTATATACCATGTTTTTAAATTTTTTGATGAATCATTAATAAAATACGCGAGGATAAAAAATAATATTTAAGCAATACTTTAAGCCCGCGGACTAAGTTCAGTGAAATAATAATAAAGTGAAAAAAAAAAAAAAAGGTTGGTTTTAAAAATAAAATATTACTCCTTTTAGAACAATAGAGTATTAGCATCCTTTTAGAATATTGGCATCGTGAACTACATTAGCACTTATGAATGTGTATAAAATTTTTTAAGTGATAATGACGTCAATTTTTGGGAGATGCACAATTTAACTTTTTATAATTTTTTAACGTTCACGTTGAATTAAATGTATTTTTATGTGGAAAGTAAATGAACTCTTATTTATTTATTTATTTATTTTTTTTTTTTTTAAGCAACAATTAAATTATAGCGAATATTTTAATGGCTATTTTATTGCTATTAAGAGCTTATTATTTTCATATTTTAATTAATTAAAAGAAAACTATTCGGAAATCTGACTTCGAAGTATTGTGTTGTCACCGGGTTCTGAGTTACCGTGAAAGTTTCAAATGTCTAGCAAGTAGGGAAGTTAGTTAAAAATAGATTGCAAGACTTGTACCGGACAAACAAAGAAACAAGAATCGAAGTTATTGTAAATAAGGCAATATAATGTCAAATCTAAACTATAATCCAATTAATATTAAAAATATTTTTAGAAAAATAAGTTATTTGAGAACAAACACTAAATATATACAGGTGATAAGTATGGGTTTTTACTTTTCAGTGCTAATATTTTTAGAACTTTTTGCATAGATACTATCTCATATTATTATACATTCAAACAGTACAAGTGATAATAGTTACGGAATTTTTAAAAATAATATTTGCAGCTTTTTTTTTTTAAGGATACAATTTTTTGTATAAACTCAAAGCTGGTACCCAATGAACTGTACCAATAAGTAAGATACCTACTTTTAAACTCTCCTGCAAGTTATCTAAGATTTAAAAAAAAAAAAAAAAAAAATCCATAGTTTTTATTTATCTATTTTAAATTGAAAAATAAAGTGCAGTATTGAACTACTAAAAAACTTCTCATTTGTTTTACAGTTAACTCCTTCTAACTCTCAAAAGTTTTGTCCACAGGTTGTGCAGATTATAGGAATTTGCAGATGAGATTAGAGATCATTGCCTTTGTTTACATTTTTGTTTTGCAGATACAAAGTCAGTTATTATTAATTCATAAATAGACATCAAAATGGAAAGACGATTTCTAATAAATTTTAGAATGAACTATTTCTTCAATATTACTAAAACTAATCTATCATAGTAGTGAGATAATGGGGGTTCTGCGGCAAGAGGCGTAAGAGGCGTGATGCGTTGATGCGCTTTGCGTCAGACGATGCGCACATCGATCGCATCATCCCCATTCACTACTACCATGTCGACAAATATAAGCTTGAAATTAATCTTCTATAGTACTAATCATAGGGCTTTAGATATTGTATTATCTTATTAAAAGTTTTTCGGTAAAACAAAAATAATCATGATTCCTTAAATATTACTTACAAACTTTGAAAAAAAAACCATAAAATGCAATAAACTCGCAACAATTGTTTCGGGTCGAAAAACACACGACCATTCATCAGGCGAATAAAGTAAGCACGAGTGCTGCAGTCAAAGCGTGCGTTGCCGCTTTGACTGCAGCACTCGTGCTTACTTTATTACTTTCTTTGCTTACTTTCGTGCTTAGTTTTCCATGGTTTTCCCATACACACTATTGTTTAAAAGTTTAAAAAAATCTTTTTCAAAGGATGATGAAGCTTGTTTACGTTTTTCGGTGTTGAATAATATATATTTTTCCAACCAAGGAGCTTGTTTAAATTGAATGGCTTTATGCACTGCTGTAACTTTCAATCCTAATTGAAGATAGAGTTTCAAATTTCGATAATGCACCACATAATTTTTCTTGTTTTGAAGGTTAGGTATTAATTTTGGTGTCCCAACATATTTTCTATTGTGAAGTAAACTTTTAGCATAAGGTGACAACATTTCTTCGGTTAAGGTTAATCTTTCAGGTGCAAGTGGATAATCGTTATGGGTATGATGAAGGTGCTGAGGGTAATCGAGATCAACTTCAAAAATATAACCAATATCAGAATCATCTCGAAGAGAACGAATCCAGTCTTCAGTTATATCATTTATGTCGATCCATTTGAAGTTTCCATAGGGTAAGTACTGGGACATAGCCCAACCGTAAAGGTTATTAGCATCCCAGTACATTATATAACTATTGGGTTCATCTGGATTATAATCACTCATATAAGGGTTGTTTGCTCTGGCCAGTCTTCTGCTAATCATGCTAATTCCACCTCGAATCCCTTTTTCTATTAACAACAACATATTAATGTCTGTTAAGAGCTGTAGATGTGTTTCAGTCGATTTTAGGCATGCTTGCCATGCAAGTCCAGGAGTGGTAAAAAGGTGCGCACAATCAATTTCATTAATTTTTGACCAAGCATCTCTTTTTCTTGCATAATTTGGTCTAAAAAGTGCTCAACAGCATTTTCACCACGACAAACTACAATAGGTTTAATAGAGTGTCCATCAGGACCGATAATAACATATGCATAACCACAAGGCTCATGATATACAATTTTTTCACTGTGTGAAATATCTGAAGAAGGTGAAACTGAGGTAATAGGTGCAAGAAGACTTTCAAAATCGGCATATATTGTATAGGCAACAGGATGTTGTAAGTGTGTACCTGAAAATTTTAAAATATTATTTTCCACAGAGGGCATTTTAATAACTTGTACTTCATGTTGTTGACAGTACTGGATATGTGACTGCAATAAGTCCTCTCTTGAGAATCGATGAAGGCATCGAAAACAGTAATACGCAGAAGTCTTATGGTTGGTTAAATCACCAAGAAGGCGTGAAAAGTTTCGGATGAGACAATAATGTTATCTTACATCATCAGAATTTAGTAATAAGTTGATTGTATCAGTGTCATTTTTTGGTGAAATGTACAGTGGACACACTTCATTGTCTTCATAACCGAAGACATTAATCCGTAAATCATTCATCTTTTCAATCTGTGGTATCTTTGTCAGAGACACAGGACATGTTATATTACCTAGTTTAATGATATTTTCATAGGGTGTGTATGAGATACACGTTCAGGTTTCTCACTACGGTCTATATTCAATTTATAGGCAATTAAGCACCAGACGAAGCATTTATTATCTTCATTTTTGATATTTTACACAGCTTTTTTTGCAGCAAGTTTTAAAGGAAGCTTAATATAGCTACTAGCAGCTAAAGGATGGTATTTAGCTATTTTCAGTTCCAAATAGTGAATTTTCTTAAAAATCCATCCGGATCCTCTTTGGATGAATTCATCTAGTGACTTATTAATTTTTGCATACCCTTCACTAATATGCTGTTCAATAGTATCATCTAAAAGTTCGATAATGCAAGAACTTCTAAAATACGTATACATCTCTTCCATGTCTTCATCAGGTTTTTTACGTTCTAATGAAACTTTCATAACTAAATACCACTTAATGGCATGCTTTTCTTTTAATTCAGACTTGAGTTTTTCAAGTACTTGGGACTGTATATATGACTGAAATATTTCTAAATCACATTCACTGCTTTCGTTTGGATAAAAAAGCACTGTATTAAACACGCTAGAAGTGTTAATCTGTTTTTTAACCCTTTTAGACTTTACAGCAGGTTCAGTTCTCTTCCGTTTCATAGAAGCAAAATCCCGGGTGGAATGCTCTTGACGCTTGTGAGATATTAATTCAGATTTTAGGTCAAACACTTTATTACAGTCACTGCATGGATATCGTGAACTTTGGTGAAATTTTAAATGTCTTTGAAAATTGTCTAAGCGGGAAAAAACTAGGTCACATTGTTCACACTTTATCGAAGCTACTTCATCTTTACTTTTATGAAGCAACATATGTCGTTTCAATTCCCACTTCCGAGTAAAAGTCTTTTCACAAGAAGAACAATCTAAACTTGGCGACGCTTTTAAGACATTCTTGTCAGTAGGTAGAGATTGGTTTTTATGTATCAACGTATGACGAATCAAATTTGATTTTAAGCTGAATCCTTTTCCACAGTCATCACACTTGAATAACTTCTCTTTCAAATGTAGCTTTTCATGGCGATGCAAATCATATCTCCTCGTAAAAGTCTTGTGACAAGTTGAGCAAGTCTGAAAAATTAAAAAAAGGTTTGTTTTAGAATTTTATATACTCATAAATACAAAAAATAAAAAGTTTTCTTAACATAGTTTTATTAAACATGATTCTATTTTTACTAATGCAATGTAAAAAACACATTTGCATAAAAATATTTACTATCTTAAACAATTTTCCTAACATAGTTTTACTAAGGTATTGTAAAAAAATACATTTGCATAAAAATTATTTACTATCTTAAGCAATTTCCCTAACATAGTTTTACAAATTTTTACTAATGTAATGTAAAAAATACATTTGCATAAAAATACTTGTTACCTTAAACAATTTTTCTTAACATAATGTTGTAAATTTTTACTCATGCATTGTTTAATTCTATTTTTAAAAAGGTTTCTTTACAAACGTGAAAAATTTTCCTATCATGAATATTTACTAACATAAAATATATATTGTATTTCTAAGAAAAAATACTCAACTCACCTTATTTTTATCAGTTAAAGAGCTTAAGAGCAGGGGATTATCAACTGTAGGAGACTTGTCACTAATCATCTGAAAGGAATAAAAAACTTAGGTTAGAGTAAAAATCTCTAAAAAATCTTTAAAATATAATAAAAAAATCTTTTAAAATGGAAAAATGTAAAAGAATTAAGATTGAATTAATACAAGTTTAAAAAAAGGTATTGTTTTGTTCAAGAAGAAAAAAAAAAAAAAAAACTTACAAAGCATGGTTGAGGTTCTTCATACACATTCTTTGCATACGATTCTTCAATCTTCAACATTTCTTCTCTTGCTAAACCATAGTTGATGAAAAACTAAAAAAGTAAATGGTTTTCATTTAAAATATATTAAAAATTCACTGTTGCAAAATAATTTTTAAGTTATTATCCTTTTAAAGAAAATTAATTCTTTGAATCAATCAAATGCTAACTATTCATCCTAACAAAATACTATTTCGAAAAAATTCTTCATTACAATGTGTAAACATCAACAAAATGTAAAATCATGTTGAAAGATCTTTATAAAGTTAAAGTGAAATGCATACAAACACACTCGTTAACCATAGAAAAAGTATAACATAAAAATTAAAGCATACGCTTTATAAAAAATTTCAGAAAAAATACATTGCCAATTTTAAAACATTCATGAAAAAAAAATATTTTTTTGATTTCAAAAATGCATATATATTATGGAAAATTCTTTTATATGATTAAACAAACATTTTATCAAGATTTTTAATATAACACTGATTAATAATTTTCATATGAATTAAAATGAAACTAGAACAATTTCAAAGAATCACTAAAGTGAATGATCAACTTACTTTGTCATCAACAGGTAACAATGATGAGTTCTGGTTAATTTCCATATCGAAATAAAAAAAAATCTTAAACTTTCACTCTCAAAAAACAAACACGCAAGGTCAATGCAAGGTCGAACAGAATGCAGGTCTAATCAAGTCTGAAAGACGGTATAGCAAAGCCGATGTTGAAACAACAGAGAGAAGAAATATACGTCCGTCCAGATCGAAAGCAGGTAAGCGAATGACAAATTAGATTCAATTTCTTAATTACTAATGGAGAAAAATGGGTCACCCCATTTCTACTCGCGGGGGTGTCAGGTTCGATGGGCTATTCCACTATGTTCAAGAGGGGCGACAGGTTTTGTGAAATAATCCATGAGTGAGATTAAATAATCATTATACATCACATTTTGATTAATTATTATACTATGTCAATCTATTTTTCATACAGAGGGAAAAAATGTATTAAATGAAAACTTTCACAAACACTTGTTATTAATGATACATAAAAATATTTTTTAAATTAAAAAAACTTACAAGTTTTAATCATGTAGAACATAGATTAAAATTTCAGAGTGTAAACACAATCTATACCTGGAGAATTTTCTTTAATTAAACATGAAAACAACACATAATTACTCTAAAAATACTTAATTAATCATGTTTTAATTAACAATTAACATTCATTGTATACAATTTATTCATTAACAAACTTCTATTACATACTAACACACTTATATTTTCATTAAAACTGTAAAATCGCTACTTAAAAATCCGAAAAACAGTTAATTACTTTAATTAATTACTTTAATCAACAATTATCAATCATTGCATTAAACATTTGACAACACTGGAGTTGTATTTAAGCACAATTTTTCATTGAAATATAAATAAAACTGTAAAAACATCATTTAATTGCCTAAAAACTACTTAATTACTTTAATTAATTACTTTAATCAACAATTATCAATCATTGCATTAAACATTTGACACACTGGAGTTGTATTATAACACATTTTTTCATTGAAATATAAATAAAACTATAAAAACATCGCTTAATTGCCTAAAAATTAGTTAATTACTTAATTAATTACTTTAATTAACCATTCGTTAGCTTAAACAGTCATGTCATTAAACATTTTACATATCTAAATTATATTATAACACCATTTTTCATAAAAACTACTAATAAAACATCAAAAGTGACTTATTTTCCTGAAAATTCATTAATTTCCTTAATTATCATTAATTAAAGCTAATAAACAACACTTAAACACCTGAAAAATACTTAAGTACCTTAATTTAGCATAACTGAGATAAAAAAAACCAAAAAACAAAGCAACATATAGTAGGTAAGAAAGGCCAAGGTTCTACTCTGACTTAAAAATCCTCTAATTAATTTTTTAATTAAATTTCCTCATTAACATCCTCGTCATCTTTCACGATACTGTCAGAAGGGGGTGTCAAGGTCAATACCAAGTCATCTACACCCTCAGGGGGTGGTGCGGCACCCGCACGGCTTGCCTTGCACCCTTGTACCCGCCGCCTGGGCTAGAACTCTCCTTTCTTACCTATCTCATTGTTACCTGTTGATGACAAAGTAAGTTGATCATTCACTTTAGTGATTCTTTGAAATTGTTCTAGTTTCATTTTAATTCATATGAAAATTATTAATCAGTGTTATATTAAAAATCTTGATAAAATGTTTGTTTAATCATATAGAAGAATTTTCCATAATATATATGCATTTTTGAAATCAAAAATATATTTTTTCTTTTATGAATGTTTTAAAATTGGCAATGTATTTTTTCTGAAAATTTTTATTAAGCGTATGCTTTAATTTTTATGTTATACTTTTTCTATGGTTAACGAGTGTGTTTGTATGCATTTCACTTTAACTTTATAAAGATCTTTCAACATGGTTTTACATTTTGTTGATGTTTACACATTGTAATGAAGAATTTTTTAGAAATAGTATTTTGTTAGGATGAATAGTTAGCATTTGATTGATTCAAAGAATTAATTTTCTTTAAAAGGATTCTAATAACTTAAAAATTATTTTGCAACAGTGAATTTTTAATATATTTTAAATGAAAACCATTTACTTTTTTAGTTTTTCATCAACTATGGTTTAGCAAGAGAAGAAATGTTGAAGATTGAAGAATCGTATGCAAAGAATGTGTATGAAGAACCTCAACCATCCTTTGTAAGTTTTTTTTTTTTTTTTTTTTTTTTTTCTTGAACGAAACAATATCTTTTTTTAAACTTGTATTAATTCAATCTTAATTCTTTTCCATTTTTCCATTTTAAAAGATTTTTTTATTATCTTTTAAAGATTTTTTAGAGATTTTTACTCTAACCTAAGTTTTTTATTCCTTTCAGATGATTAGTGACAAGTCTCCTACAGTTGATAATCCCCTGCTCTTAAGCTCTTTAACTGATAAAAATAAGGTGAGTTGAGTACTTTTTCTTAGAAATACAATATATTTTATGTTAGTAAATATTCATGATAGGAAAATTTTTCACGTTTGTAAAGAAACCTTTTTAAAAATAGAATTAAACAATGCATGATGAAAAAATTTACAACATTATGTTAAGAAAAATTGTTTAAGGTAACAAGTATTTTTATGCAAATGTATTTTTTACATTACATTAGTAAAAATTTGTAAAACTATGTTAGGGAAATTGCTTAAGATAGTAAATATTTTTATGCAAATGTATTTTTTTACAATACCTTAGTAAAACTATGTTAGGAAAATTGCTTAAGATAGTAAATATTTTTATGCAAATGTGTTTTTTACATTGCATTAGTAAAAATAGAATCATGTTTAATAAAACTATGTTAAGAAAACTTTTTATTTTTTGTATTTATGAGTATATAAAATTCTAAAACAAACCTTTTCTTAATTTTTCAGACTTGCTCAACTTGTCATAAGACTTTTACGAGGAGATATGATTTGCATCGCCATGAAAAGCTACATTTGAAAGAGAAGTTATTCAAGCGTGATGACTGTGGAAAAGGATTCAGCTTAAAATCAAACTTGATTCGTCATACGTTGATACATAAAAACCAATCTCTACCTACTGACAAGAATGTCTTGAAAGCGTCGCCAAGTTTAGATTGTTCTTCTTGTGATAAGACTTTTACTCGGAAGTGGGACTTGAAACGACATATGTTGCTTCATAAAAGTAAAGATGAAGTAGCTTCGATAAAGTGTCAACAATGTGACCTACTTTTTACCGCTTAGACAATTTTCAAAGACATTTAAAATTTCACCAAAGTTCACGATATCCATGCAGTGACTGTAATAAAGTGTTTGATCTAAAATCTGAATTAATATCTCACAAGCGTCAAGAGCATTCCACCCGGGATTTTGCTTCTATGAAACGGAAGAGAACTGAACCTGCTGTAAAGTCTAAAAGGGTTAAAATACAGATTAACACTTCTAGCGTGTTTAATACAGTGCTTTTTTATCCAAACGAAAGCAGTGAATGTGATTTAGAAATATTTCAGTCATATATACAGTCCCAAGTACTTGAAAAACTCAAGTCTGAATTAAAAGAAAAGCATGCCATTAAGTGGTATTTAGTTATGAAAGTTTCGTTAGAACGTAAAAAACCTGATGAAGACATGGAAGAGATGCATACGTATTTTAGAAGTTCTTGCATTATCGAACTTTTAGATGATACTATTGAACAGCATATTAGTGAAGGGTATGCAAAAATTAATAAGTCACTAGATGAATTCATCCAAAGAGGATCCGGATGGGTTTTTAAGAAAATTCACTATTTGGAACTGAAAATAGCTAAATACCATCCTTTAGCTGCTAGTAGCTATATTAAGCTTCCTTTAAAACTTGCTGCAAAAAAAGCTGTGTTAAATATCAAAAATGAAGATAATAAATGCTTCGTCTGGTGCTTAATTGCCTATAAATTTAATATAGACCGTAGTGAGAAACCTGAACGTGTATCTCATTACACACCCTATGAAAATACCATTAAACTAGGTAATATAACGTGTCCTGTGTCTCTGACAAAGATACCACAGATTGAAAAGATGAATGATTTACGGATTAATGTCTTCGGTTATGAAGACAATGAAGTGTGTCCACTGTACATTTCACCAAAAAATGACACTGATACAATCAACTTATTACTAATTTCTGATGATGTAAGACAACATTATTGTCTCATCCGAAACTTTTCACGCCTTCTTGGTGATTTAACCAACCATAAGACTGCTGCGTATTACTGTTTTCGATGCCTTCATCGATTCTCAAGAGAGGACTTATTGCAGTCACATATCCAGTACTGTCAACAACATGAAGTACAAGTTATTAAAATGCCCTCTGTGGAAAATAATATTTTAAAATTTTCAGGTACACACTTACAACATCCTGTTTCCTATACAATATATGCCGATTTTGAAAGTCTTCTTGCACCTATTACCTCAGTTTCACCTTCTTCAGATATTTCACACTGTGAAAAAATTGAATATCATGAGCCTTGTGGTTATGCATATGTTATTATCGGTCCTGATGGACACTCTATTAAACCTATTGTAGTTTATCGTGGTGAAAATGCTGTTGAGCACTTTTTAGACCAAATTATGCAAGAAAAAGAAATGCTTGGTCAAAAATTAATGAAAATAAAACCAATGAAATTAACTTTAGAGGAGGAAAAAGCTTTTCAAGAAGCTAAATTTTGCACTTTGTGTAAAAAACCCTTACATAATGATCGTGTCAGAGATCACTGTCATATTTCGGGAGCTTATAGAGGAGCATTACATGCTTCCTGCAGCCTTAACTTTAAACAATCAAAATATTCCTGTTATATTTCATAACTTGAAAAATTATGATGGTCATCATATTATGACAAAACTTGGAAAATATAAAGATCATCAAATAGAAGTTATTGCCACAACCTTGAAAATTACATTACCTTTCGATTAAAGAAACCTGGATATCCTATTCAATTGATTTTCTTAGATTCGTTTCAGTTTCTTCCAACATCTCTAGAAAAATTTATGAAAAACCTTGACTCTTCACAGTTTACTATTTTAAAAGAAAATTTCCCCGTTAACACATGTTTAGATTTACTAACACGCAAAGGTGTTTATCCTTACGACTATTTTAACTGTTTTAATAAATTCGAAGAATCATCACTCCCTCCTCCTTCTGCATTTTATAATTCATTGACAGAAGAGCCCATTTCTGAGGATGAGTATGAACATGCCCAAAAAATTTGGAATACATTTAATATGAGAAATTTTGGTGATTACCATAATTTATATGTAAAAACTGATGTTTTATTACTCGCCGATGTATTTCAGAATTTCAGAGAACTTTGCATGCGTTATTATGAAATTGATTGTGCGCACCTTTTTACCACTCCTGGACTTGCATGGCAAGCATGCCTAAAAATGACTGAAACACCTCTAGAGCTCTTAACAGACATTAATATGTTGTTGTTAATAGAAAAAGGGATTCGAGGTGGTATTAGCATGATTAGCAGAAGACTGGCCAGAGCAAACAACCCTTATATGAATGATTATAATCCAGATGAACCCAATAGTTATATAATGTACTGGGATGCTAATAACCTTTACGGTTGGGCTATGTCCCAGTACTTACCCTATGGAAACTTCAAATGGATCGACATAAATTATATAACTGAAGACTGGATTCTATCTCTTCGAGATGATTCTGATATTGGTTATATTTTTGAAGTTGACCTCGATTACCCTCAGCACCTTCATCATACCCATAACGATTATCCACTTGCACCTGTAAGATTAACCTTAACCGAAGAAATGTTGTCACTTTATGCTAAAAGTTTACTTCACAATAGAAAATATGTTGGGACACCAAAATTAATACCTAACCTTCAAAACAAGAAAAATTATGTGGTGCATTATCGAAATTTAAAACTCTATCTTCAATTAGGATTGAAAGTTACAGCAGTGCATAAAGCCATTCAATTTAAACAAGCTCCTCGGTTGGAAAAATATATATTATTCAACACCGAAAAACGTAAACAAGCTTCATCATCCTTTGAAAAAGATTTTTTTAAACTTTTAAACAATAGTGTGTATGGGAAAACCATGGAAAACTTACGAAAAAGACGTAATATTGAACTTTGTAGTAACACCTCTAAAGGAGCAGTAAAATTAGTAGCATCTCCCACCTTTAAATCATTTAAAACTTATGACGAAGATCTAACTGCTGTCGAAAGACTTAAAACAAGCATTCTGATGAATCGTCCTATTTATGTTGGGTTTTGCGTTCTTGAACTTTCTAAACTCCTAATGTATAATTTTCACTATAATTACATAAAGCCACTATATAACGACCGAGCGACGCTCTTATTTACTGATACTGATTCACTAACGTATCATATTACAACAGATGTCATATATCAAGATATGCAAAATCTATCTTTGATTTTTCTGATTATCCTATAGATCATCCTCTTTATTCTAATGAAAACAAAAAAGTCATTGGGAAATTTAAAGACGAATTAAGTGGTGAAATAGCTCTAGAGTTTGTCGGATTGAAGGCAAAAATGTATTCCATAAAATCATGTAAAGATGAAAAAAAGAGAGCGAAAGGCGTATCCACTCAGGTTGTGCGCCATAAAATTAATCATGAAGACTATTTCCAGTGTTTACAACAGCAAAAAAGAAGTATTGAAAAACAAATAAAAATAGGCCAAGAAAATCATAAACTGTACACAATCCACCAAAATAAAATAAGTCTAAATCCCTTCGATGATAAAAGATTCATCTTAGGTGATGGTATAACAAGTTTAGCTTATGGACATTGCGAAATTGATCAAAATGTAGAACTTTAAGCTTAAATATTGTAAAAATTGCCTAAGATATTGTAACCTATACTGTAATTAACTCTACTGTAAACTTCGTTATAAGTGTTGTAATTATATGTATATAATAATTATGATGTTAAATTAATACATAGAAACTTTGAAAATATTTGTAAATAGTGTAAAAATTGTTCAAGATTATATTGTAACCTTCGTTATTGTTGACGAAATTGTATATACTAATTATTGTAATGACAACTTACTAGATGAATACTTGTAAAAAATGAATGTTGCAAACTTTGTTGTATTTGATAAATTATATGTGTATACTAATTTTGTGATGCAAGCAAGTTTAAAGAATTTTGGAAACACCATGTGGAAATAATGTTGCAATAAAGTTTTTAATTAACTGTAAACCGTGTCTGTTTTATTTCAGAATTGTTACATTTAGAATGTTTGTGAATTTTACTAATAGGTTAAAAGAAAAAAGGCGAAGAAGAAAAGAAAAAGAAAACTGTTTTATTAAAAGAAAATATAATATAAAGTAATTTGATGATTTAATTTAAACATTACTAGCTTTAACACTAATACTAAATACAAGTTTTAAGAAAAGCATGATTATTACAAAATTAATTTATTAAAAAGAAAAAAATAAATTTTTTTTATAAATTTATGTTATTAAAAAACACAGAAATGTATTAAAGGGAAAATTGTTTTACAATTTTTTCTAAAGATTGCATATTCTAAGTATGAAAAGTAATTTCACGACTTAATTTTATTATTACAAACTTTGCTAACTAACCATAAATGTAGGCTTTATGGAATCATGATTATTTTTGTTTTACTCAAAAACTTTTAATAAGATAATACAATATCTAAAGCCCTATGATTAGTACTATAGAAGATTAATTTCAAGCTTATATTTGTCGACATGGTACTAGTGAATGGGGATGATGCGATCGATGTGCGCATCGTCTGACGCAAAGCGCATCAACGCATCACGCCTCTTACGCCTCTTCCCGCAGAACCCCCATTATCTCACTACTTATATTCATATATGAGGGTAAATAATTTAAGCATATTCAAATAATAGGTACCTATATAATGTAAACAAACATATTTAAAAAATACGAAACAAAATATTTTTGAAAGTTCAGAAATAATACTCATCACTCATCACTGATTAATTTTGTTAAACATTGATGTAATAGTGGTTTGTTTTAAGCACTTAGTCTGTATGAATTGCAGGATAATAAATAGAAGAATGTTACTCTCCCACCCCCCTCCCCAATTGTGCTTCAAAGCAAGGATTAAGTTAAAAATTTGATTAAAAAAAATAAAAATGTTTTTTTCTCCACTCCATGGCACGGCACTTGCGACTAAGCTTTGGAAGGGGGGGTCGCCGAATTGATGACCACTTGTGAAGGGGCACCCAATGGGCGGTCATCGCTACCCCTAATAGGGACAACACATCCATGCCTTCTCCGGGATTCGAACCCAGGCCCAACCGTGTAGGAGTCAGCAACTCTGACCACTACACCGTTTGGGTGGTAAAAAATAAAAATGTGAGAAATGTGATTTTTTTTTTTTTTTTTTTTTTTAATATGAAATGTAAATTTCTTTTACATTAAAAAATCAATATGGATTAGAAGGATTTGCAGATTATAAATCTGTGAATTAGAGGGAATTGATTGTACTGTATATGATTATAAAGAAAATAGTTTTTGATGACATTTTATAATACAGTAATTATTGAATACTGGTTCTTTTAATTAACTGGATGTTTGTCAAGAGCTGTTTTATCAGAAAATATAAGCAAGTGATCTAAACTATTATTTATTACCTGTTAAAGAAATAAAATTGTCTAAATTATAAAACTTTACACTGTTTAAATTGAAATTGATTTTTTTACTGGATTTTGAGTATTTTGGAAAGTAATCATCAGATACCGAAGATCACTTCAGTGAAAATCTCATAATTATTAATTAAATATGTAATTAAATTTTTATAGGTATAATTAAAGTTACTTAAAGTTGTTTATAAGATAAATGCATCCATTGTGTCTTTCAATTCTGTAATTTATAGCATAATTTTTTAAGAAAAACAGTTTTTTCCATTTCTTCCGGCCAATTTTTTCCATGGTTTCTTCCACCTTGGAAGAAACTTGCCAACCCTGAGTCTAAAGAACGCATTCTTTTGTGCATATGAATAACATATTTCAATTTCATTAAGCTTTGTGCAAAGTAAAGTTATTAAAATTTGGTTTATGGAAATACCTCTCACAGAATACAATGGCTTTGGAATACTTTCATGTGTCCCCGTGCACAAACTAGTGGTGGTATTTACTCCATTTTATATATGAAACATCCAAACTTAATAACTTATTTCAATTTCATTAAGATTTGTGTACAGTAAAGGTATTTAAATATGGTTTATAGAAATACCTCTCATCGAACACAATGCTTTGGAATACTTTCGGGTGTCCCCAGTAGTGGAATTTACTCAATTTTATATATGAAACATCCGATTATGAACTTGAATAACATATTTTAATTTCATTAAGATTTGTGTACGGTAAAAGTATGAAAATATGGTTTATAGAAATAGCTCTCAAAGAACGCAATGTTTTGTTTTAGAATACTTTCGGGTGTCCCTGTACACAAACTGGTGGTATTATTTACTCAATTTCATTAAGATTTGTGTACAGTAAAGGTATTAAAATATGGTTTATAGAAATACCTCTCATAGAGCACAACGCTTTGGAATATTTTCGGGTGTTCCTGTGCACAAACCAGTGGTGGTATTTACTCCATGAAAATCCGATAGTGAACTTGAATAACATATTTCAATTTCATTAAGATTTGTTTACAGTAAAGGTATTACAATATTACTTTGGGGTTCGTAAGTCGTCCGAGAAGGAGAGGCAAAATTCAGGAGTTTTATTTACAGAAAGTTCTAGAAAAATACAGGTCTATAAACTAGGTATTAACTTCAATTCCACCAATAAACACAGCTTAAACAACAGCTGTCAACAGCTAATCCACAGCGCAAACTGTATAGCAATAATACATAAAGCAAGTCTCTTTCAAAGAGGCTCAGAACTCCCTCAATAGCAATGCAAGCATTGGCGAAACTGACTGATTCTGACCCCGATTTGGCGCGCTAGACTTCCTTTTATACTCCTCTATCGAACCTAGATTGCTCGAGAAATTTCCCGTATCTCATCAGCCAATCATATTTTAACTTCCATATTTGGTTTATCGATAATAAGGAATTTTTCGCCAAAAGTCGCCAAGGGCTAAAAGTCGCCAAATTCATTACCTGCGTTATTAGAGCTTTTTAATGCGTTTTAGAGGGAAAATTAGGTTATTTTAATACTAAAACAAACTAGAAATGCAAAAAATTAAGATTTTTATCAACTTACTAAGCCTTTTTGTAAGAATTTCTACAAAAATAAACAGAATTATTTACAAACTCGCAACAATGTGGTTTATAGAAAGACCTCTCATCGAGCACAGTGCTTTGAAATACTTTTGGGTATCCCTGTACACAAACCAGTGGTTGTATTTACTCCATTTTATATATTAAACATCCGATAGGGAACTTGAGTAACATATTTCAATTTCATTAAGAATTGTGTACAGTAAAGGTATTAAAATATAGTTTATAGAAATACCTCTCATAGAACGCAATGCTTTCGAAAATACTTTCGGTTATCCCTGTGCACAAACCAGTAGTAGAGATATTAACTCCATTTTCAATAGGAAACATCCGATAGTGAACATGAATAACATATATCAGTTTCGAGAAATTCCATAATTATTTACGGGAGTTAGAACGCGGAGAGACAGGCAGACAAACCGAAGTCATTAACACTTTTCAACCCTGTTGGAAAGTGTTAAAAAGCTTAAAATCCCAGACATTCCAATTTTGCGTGTGCATTTGATCAGATACAAATAATTTTGTTTGGAATGCGTAGTCTATTACATTAATTAAACATAATATATGTTGTAAGAATTATATATACCATCGTAAGAAATATAATTAATTCGTAAAAATTATGCCATATATTGGAAAATACACGCATAATTAGTACTTGAAAATTACACGTATAATTACTATTATAATTTATTGTAAGAATTACTTATAATCCATCTGCAATCTTTATTCCAATAAAATAAAAAATAAAAAATAGTTACAGACCAAAATCTTTAACACATTTATGAAAAGATTAAAAAGAAAATGTAAAGAAAAGAAAGAAAAAAGAGCAGAAAAGATTTTCAAAAGTGTTCGTGCAACTCAAAGAAGAAAGTGCATAGATTTTGTAACCAATGTCATCATGATCCACATTGTCGCTTTGTTGGGAAAGAGGGAAAGAAATAATCTTTCAAGCTTTCAACTCTTCGGCCTGCTGTGGTTGAGAAAAGATGAATTGGAAGGGGGGGGGAGAGACGGGGGAGCTGGGGAAAGGAAGTGAGGGACGAGAAAAATCTGGCCCATTTTCTGTCTGCATATCCGTCGGTCGTCTGTTTCTGACAGAGAAAGATCTGACGGTGCGGGAGAAAGGGATGCTCGAACTGTGTGAGACTAAAAAGAATGTGACATTTGAGACAGGAGGGGGTTATTCAGACTACCTGCTTACTACCCTTTTCAAAAGGTATTAAGTGATGAATAAAATAAAGTTCTCATTTAGGATTACTAGGTTAAGTGTTTCTACAAAAATGATTTTATCTTCTAGGCGAAAGAAAATAACTAAACTGACAATATTTTACAGATATAAATATTTCCTTTTCTTTTACTTCTGTCTTTCAAGAAAGCAAACAAAAAAAAAAAAAAAAAAAAAAAAATCTTAATTTTATTTTTTCAGATTTATTTTCTTTATAAGGTTAAGCAATTTTTATTTTCTCATTGTAAAACAGAGTTGGCTAAACAAATGCTTACGATGATATTCAGCACAGCTATATATGTTCATTTGTTGACAGAATCTAAATGAATTTAAATACAATAATTTTTATTCATAGGTGAGATTAAAAAAAAAAAAAAAAAATTAATAAAATAAAAGAACGAAAGAAACTTTTGCTTCCATTTTTTTTATTGTATAGGAATGCACTGGGCATTTTCACTTTCTCGTCTGATATTAGACTCTTTGCAGATATAACTCATTATTGTAAAATTAAACAAAGTTTTTATTAATATCAGTAAAAAAAAAAAAAAAAAAAAGGTTGAAATTTGTAAATTTGTTAACATTATTTTTTAAGCCGTAACAAAACAGATTTTTTACTTCTAATGAAAATTTGGTTTAAATCAACAAAACATACTATGTAGTTTTAGTCAAATTCTTTCTCTGCAGTAAAAACAAAAACATAAAATTGGTATTTTTAACAGAATTTCTAAAACATAAGATCGCAATCATTTTTCGCAAGCATACTACTAGTAGATTAGTCTGTGAAAAATAAAAGCATTCTAACACTTTTAGTTTTCGGATCTCAAAACGTAAAATCTAGTACATGGTTGTTCTCTTTCAATATTTTAAGATTTTTTTTTTTTTCAGTTTAAACAATCAAAACTGTTGAAAATAAAGGGTTTTTTTTTTCCAATTAAAAGAAATGTTTCACCTAATAATTGAAATACTTAAGAAATAATTAATAAAAAAAAAAAAAAAATCAACTAATCGTCTTTATGGCAAATTTTAATTTAATATGTTGGATGCTTTTATATTTTGAACTTTTCGAGGAATTAAATCTAGAGCCGCAAAATTTTTTTTATGATCTGTCTTTATAAGATTTCTTTATCGGCTTCCTCTATTAATTTTAAAACATAACTATACTGTGGAATAAGAACATTAATTTAAGATTTAAGCCCGTTTACTTTACACTATTTTTTTATTTTCCTTATATATGTCGAATAGATTTATTTCTGTTTGCTCTAATTGATTCTAATAATGCCTCATAAATAAATAAATAAGCTTAGATTATCTATGAAGGAATGCGCTTTTCGGTTCTTCTAAAGGAAGAAGACAGGTTTCGTAATAATGAATATGAGCATTAAATCTGTAATAAATTCAATAGATAATTCATTTTTGAATTCTATTTAAATAGTGATAATTTAGCCGAAAAAAAGATTCAGTCATATTATATACAGGTAAGATCTTAAGAGTGTTTAGCAAAAAAAAAAGCAAAAGTAACTTTAGGGAAATTAGAATATTTTTGCATAGTTAGTAATGCTAAGAAATAATTTAAATATATATATATATATTTAAAACATTTTAGCTTGATGATCAATTATTAACTAAAACTAATTTTTTAATTTACATTCGATGCTTGCAATTTCTGCAGATTATAGAGGGAAAAATCAATATGTAATAGGGTTGTTTTCTAAATAGATGCATAACAATTAAAAGTAATCGTTCAAATTTTCAAGTTTTAAATGTATTTCCAGATCTTCAGTTTTTATTCCTATTGTACAAAAAAAAAAAAAAAAAAAAAAAAAAAAGAGAGAGAGAGAGAGAGAGAGAGAGAGAGAGATGAAGACCGAAATTGTTAATGACTGCTCAGGATCGGAAATTATTAAAATTACTTTGTTGCAGTAAAAATTGTAATAGTAATAAAAAATGATGTCTCATTCTTAGATATTTAGCAATTAATTACTTTAATGACTTATCCTTGACATTTTCCGATCATTTTTTAAATGGAGAGCCTAATACAAATCGACCTGTACAAAGTGTTGTTGATATCGATCACCTTGACGACCAAAGTGTTGAATGATATCAAACGCAGGTCCTAGACTAATAAATAGTTAAATTCAACTGCTGAGCTAGCTTTCCGGAGAACTTGGTTTGTTTTGAGCAATTTTATTAATATCGATAATTCAAGGAAATTTCTTTTCTAAAATGAATAAAAAAATATAATGTAAAATGTTCAAATTTGTTTAAAAAAAAAAAAAAAAAAAAAAAAAAAAAATAGCAGAAAAGAAAAGATTGGTACGGAGGATAATTTTCGGATAATTTTTAAATGTGTCACTATTTAATTTTTAAGTTCCCATCTCATAAATTTAAAAAACAACAATGTTGGATTATTTTTCTGTTATTTTCTATTCTTCATGTAAATAATTACTTACAAAGATTCTGCAGTAAGATTATTTTCCATTTTTTCAATTATTGGTTGATAACGTCAAATATTTTATCTTTATAAAATCACATAAAGATGAAGAACAATGATTTATAAAATGTTACTGAAGTTTTTTACTTTCTTTTAATATTTTTTTATTAATTAAAAATTTTGTATTCGACCTATTTTTGTGAGATATTGTTTATCATATTTGGCGACCGGAACCGAGATTTCATAGTATCGATTTCAGAGTCTAAAGTCTATTCAGATAGTGTTTTGCAGATTGATTCTCATATCTGCAATGTCACAGAGGCTGTAGTAAATCTTTTCACTGCTGCAATTTTGAGATAATGTTACTCACTTGAGTCTAATTTGAAATACCAGTTCGATATTTTCTGTTACCGACAACAATAATTACACCATTACTTGCATAAAATGCACACATATATTAATCAAAGTTAGGAAAAATAATAATAACAATAACACGATTCAATTTTCTCAGGCCCTGTTATGGATATATAAAAGCTAAAAGACATGTGTATTTAGATCAGGGCCCGAAATTTCAACTTAGATTACACTCGCTGAAAAAAAAAGTTACTCGCCACAAAATATGATTAACTTACTCTATTTTTTACGTATAAGATGACCAGAAATTACACAATGTCTTTCTGGTCATCTTATAATATGGAATATATATAGGGAATATATATTCTATTTTATAAGAAAATAGAAGACATTCAATTTTGAAAAAGAGGTCATTTTAGAGGACCCAAAATTGAATGAAAACGATTATAAAAACCGATTCGAAAGTACTTTACACAAGTGGTGGAAACATTTTTGTTTCAAATTATGAATTTGGATCAGTACACCTTAATTTAAATTAATAATATGCGGATAAGAAAGGAAAAATCCCTAATTTTTATGGGTGTCACAGGACAACGTATATATATATATATTAAATATTAATTTTAGCTAGAGAAAAAAAATACTTTTTTGTGTGTGTGTGTGTGATTCTTTCATCCACGAATCCAACGCCTTCGAGGACAGAATCACTCGGTCACTGGTGGGCTTATTTTTATGAGGATTATTATTCATGCAAAAGGGAGAACACACGTCAACCCACCGCGTACCAACCGGAGCACCACCTTCTTAATGATTTCATGATAATTTCAATAGTGATTCCGAGTTCTGGATCAAAGAACCGAACAAATATAGGGAATACTTTTATTTATTTTTATTTATTTATTTATTTATTTATTTTTGCGATTCGAAGAATCTAAAATCTGAATAGACATAAATCATACTATACTTTGGCAAGTTTGTTAGAAGTTGTTCTTTTGCGAACCTAACGCAGGAAAAAGTTAGTGTTGACCGTTCGATACCGCCAACAGCCGATTGAGCTTCCCAGTTTTGCGAAATTTTTGAAATTAAGGACTAAATCCTTTTCATTTGAAAAGAGGACATAGGACGAAAAACACAAAAAAGAGGATTTTTTAGTCCTATAACGTTTTTTCGTTTAAAAGGGCAGAGCGTTGTAAAAGAAGACTATCCTCTTAAAAAGAGGATGCCTGGTCACCTTACCTAAGATTAGCATGATTTTACGTTTCGAAGTCGATTTTTTTTTTTTTTTCTTTCTTTCTTTCTTTTTTTTTTTTTTTTTTTTTTTTTTTTTTGGTAGCACCAAGAATTCCATCTACATTTAGACCGAACTTTTACTCGCCACAATAAAATTTCCACTCGCCAATGGCGAGCGGAAATTTCGCACCCTGATTTAGATCATTTTACAAATTTTAATGGTAAACTTAATTTTTTGAAGAATAACATGCTATAAAAGAAATATTCTCTTGTAATTAAATTTCTTTTTTTAAAGTTTATGTTTATGACAGGTACCGGTAAAATATGTGGTAAAAAGAGAGAGAGAGAGAGAGAATCTTCCGTGGCCTCTTCAATGCTCAAATTACTAAAGGTTATTGTTTACGAGTTTCTTTTATCTTTTTCCTTTCCTTTTCTTTAAGAGGCCTCAGGAGTGATTTGACGTTTTTCTTTCTCCAGCGTTAATCTATAGTGTTTTTTGCTTTACTAGTTCTGCTAATATCTCATAATGTAATTAATATTTTTTTAAAATTTCAAAAGGATTACTATTTTATACTTCTCTTTTCTTTTCGCAACTCTTCACTTTTTTAAAAAACTCATTAATTGTATTTTTAAAAAATTATTGAAATTTGTTTGTCAAAGTAGAGTTGAAAAATTGGACTTTGAACTGCTTTTTCTGAAAAAAATATTTGGTTTATCAAAATTTGATTAAGATACGATAAATGTTCTTTCAAATACCTATTGATAGACTTAAAAATATTTTGTATGTGTTTAATATTAAATGCTACAGTAGGAAAAATAATCAAAGAGAGATGAATGCAAAGTCATATATTTCCTACCCCCTCTAGTAGGGAAAAAGAAAATCCCTATTTCTAATGGGCGTACACCTGTCAGCGTTGATAGATGTTTTTCTTATCTATTCTTTTTCTTTTCAACACCTGCAGGCACTTTTCGAGTCCCTGAAATGACCATTTGTGGTCGTAGCAGTACCTTTCATGAAATGAAATATCAAATAATAGCTTGCTTTCGTACATCGTCAGGGGTTGATCCAGGTTTTAATTTTTGGGGCCCATTTTTGTGAAAAACAAATTGTTTTTGTGAATTGTTTATTTATTTTTGTGAAAAATCAAAATATTTTTGTGAAAAAAAAAGAATTGTTGCTAGAAACCTTTCATTTTAGCAGATACTCTGTCTAATGTTTAATTTCAAGTTAATAGCATTTTATTAAACAAGTATAGACACTCATTAAAAATAATACTGTAAACATGGAAAAAATTTACAAAAGTATTACTTTTATAAAACAAAATTTTGTGAAAGGGCTGTTTTTATAGATTTGAATTTTGTGAAGGGGCCCATTTCCTGAATTTGAATTTTGTGAAGGGGTCCATTTTAAGGATTTGAATTTCGTGAAAGGGCCCATTTTAAGGATTTGAATTTCGTGAAAGGGCCCATTTTAGGGATTTAAATTTTGTGAAAGGGCAGCAAAAGGGTTCCAATTTTTGCCTGGATCGACCCCTGATCAGGCCCTGATTACCCAATAGGCACGAGAAGCATGTGCTTCCTCTGGAAAATTTTGAAAGGGCCCCAAATTAAGCAAAATATGGGCCCCGAATTGTCAGGTTGTGGTCTAAATGCATTGTCTGATTATAAGAAGTCACAGTACACTTGACAGCACAACTATAATTTCTAGATTATATAGGAAATATGCTAATGAAGCTTTTACACATCCATTTATAATAGAGTAATTTTATATATTGTGGTGAATATAGGCTTTAACTAGTTTATATTTTGGTACAAAAAATAAGTGAAATTACTTGTCTACATTTTAAGCAAATTTAGTTGTCCTCAATTCCAAGTAAGTACAAAATATAATGAAAAAATTATAAATTTTTCAAGATGTTTGTATGAGGGGGGGCCCCCAAATGGATTTGTGCTTCCCTTGAGTTGTAAGGTTCATCGGGCCCTGCCCCTGATTGTTAATGAATAAATAAATAAAAATAATTAGAAATTAACTTAAAAGACCATTTTTTTTATTCTTTATTTATTTCAAACTAATGGGAAATACTTTTCGAGTAACGTTTTCCGAATTTACTCTAAAATATTACTAATACAGTTGTCCATGTTATACAGTTATGCAAGTTGTATTTCATGGTCTAATAAAAATATGTTTTCTAAAGGTATGAAATCAAGGAACAAGTGTTATTTAAAAACAAAATTTGATAATAACAATAATAATAATAATAACAACACTAATAAAGTGCTTAAATATATACACGTGTCACGTGTGTCTAAAATAACTATAATCACATAACGTTGCTCTCTTATTACGTAGATTTTTGGTTACTGATAATAAGTTCTTTTGGTCCGTTTCTTTGCGCACATTCCATAAAAGAGCATGAAATTAGATCATTGCTTATCCCCCCCCCCCCATACACACATGCATACCTACCAAATGAAATAAGAATAAATAATAAAATAAAATAAATAGATAAAAAATAAATAGAGTTCAACCATTTGAGGACACGGGCTCCGTTTAATAAATACAGTTAATATAGGTGTGAAACATTTCAAGGGCTGCCTTAAAATGTGGTGCTGAATTCATGGTTTTTAAAATTTTGCTGTTTTCAATTTCATGTAAAATTATTTTGTTTTTATTGAAATTTTTCATTTTATATGCTTAATTTGTCTTACAATGTATAAAAAACTCCCCAAATACCATTTATTGTAGGTAGCTGTATGTTATATCAATAATATTATATCATTATGTTACATCATTTGTCTTCTTTCCAATCTACATGCAAGTAGCAGTTTTCAGGAGTTTTGCATGTCAGGTTGTTTCACCCCTGTTATTTCATGTACATTAATTCTTTTCAATTTCAACAAAATTTTATTTAGTTTTTACGTAAAAGCAAAAAAAAAAAAAAAAAAAAAAAAAAGTGGGTCAATGAAATTTGACTGCCTGTTTCTATTTTAAATAAAGAAAATTACAAATTAATGAATAATAAAAATGTATACAAATACTATAAATTGCCCACCACACCCCTCAAGAAAAAAAAAAAAAAAAAAAAAGGTTGTGTTTTACGTTGCAGTAGTGCTACGCAATGGGCAATTGGCGATGGTGTGGGACTCACACCTAGAGGTGGTCCGGAGATATTCCATCACAATTTTGATCCTCTACGAAAGGAATCGCTCTCCCGCTTCGGTGAGCGACAGAGGTATAATTTTGATGAGAACATGGAGGACATTGCGGCCATGACAAATTTTATGTGCACCAGCCACCATTAGTGTACACGAGGGTCTTTGGCTGGCTCGAGTACCGAACCCGCAATATTCCAATTACGAGCTCGGCGCTCTAGCAACTGCGCTACCGCCTCCCGCACCCCGCACCCCCCCCCCCCCTTCCAAAGAAAGAAAGGAAAAAACTGCGGTTTCGGACCGAAATTACAGAATGAACTTTTATCAGACGAAAAAGCAAACACGAGTGCGGTGTCAAAACAATAACGCAGTTGGTGCGGGGCTTAGAGGAGAGATACTGATAGAGAGCGCATGCAGGGAAAAGTGGGGTTCAAAAGTTTTTGTCATCATTGAATGATTTTCACCTGAGTCACGTGACAGGGAGGTAACCACATTTGGCTACAGCTCGCCGTTAGAAATCTTTTACTTTGTCGAAATTACAGAACATTTTTCTCCATTATCTTACCTGCTACAAATTTTAATTTTGCTAGGTTCACTTGAATAGTTCGAAATATTAGTTATAAACAATTTTTAATGTTAATTCGAGCCGTCATTAAACGTGAAAATGACTATCTGATTTTTATAACAAATGTAAATGGGAACAATTCTCTGGAAATTTAAATACAGTTAGTACTGCATCCTTTTTTAACCAAGTGCTTCCAAATCTATTTTTATGAAAATTATCTGGCAAGAAATTTTTTGAACATAAACAGGAATGGTCAATGGCTTTAAAACCTTTTCTCTTAAAATCTTACCTTCCTGTAATTTCCATCTGTTTTTATCTTTAGGAAAGCTAAATGAAAATAACATACAAGGTACATTGTACATTGAGTACATTTATGAAGGTTTAAAAAATATATATTAAAAAAAAAATAATAATGTGGTTTAAGGGCCATTAATTTTTGAATTATTTAAAATATTCTTTGTTACGCTTAAATCCTAAGAAATGTATTGTTGCATTTTGAATAGTATACCCTTCTTTGAATGAAAAAATGTTTACTTTATTATCATTAGGACAAAAGGTAGAGAATAATTTGTTTCAGACATCAACAATGCCTTGTAATCGTTTTGCAGTAGACAACCACAAAAAAAAAAAAAAAAACAGTAAATAAATAAATGTATATCAGAGGGAAAAAAAATTTAAAAGGTCGAATTTAAATACACCATGAGAGATAATTATAATGAAATAAATAAATGCACGAACAAGATATTACACACGTTTCCGATGCATTGTTCTTAATTTTCTTATAAAAGCTGAGATATAGCCTTTCTGCACAAGGGAAAAAAGCTGCATCATACCAGCGCCACCTGTCGACCAATATGTATTCAAATTGAATTGACATAATTTCTGTAATGATCCTCTCGCATACCAAGTTTCATGTAATTTTACGGAACAGAAGCTGAGACACAGCATTCCCGTAAATTAGAGAAATCACTGTACAGCAGTGCTACTTATTGGGCGATTTTCACAAGAAGTTGATAGGTACTAAATTCAAGATTGAAAAAAAAAAAAAAAAAAAAAAAAAGAAGTAAATTAGTGCATTAGTTCTTGATATAGAGAAGCCACAAATTTTTGGTCTCTCTCTCCCCCACACACAGAAGAGACAGGAGACAGGTGGATATTTTCTAAAAATGCTCCAAACGTGTATAGATCACCTCAAAACTGTAAATTCATTGAAAACCGGAAGACGAAATTTTTTATAAATCTTATCATTTCAAATCCTTTGAATAAAGAAGAAGAAGAAATTAATCATAAATAAATAAATGCACTATATTCTACAGAGCTTAGAAAAGCAAAGTAAAGAAATTATAAATTATAATATTTATAAATTATAATAATAAAATATTTTTTAAATAAAAATTCTTATATGAAACAATTTGTTAATTTTATATGGGATTAAATTTTGCCTAGTAAGAAATAAAGAGACAAATTTTATTCTCTCAATCTAACATTATAAATGCAGACAGATCGTCAATACGCAAAAATCTCTAAATTCATAATAAAGTACATATGGGGGAAAAAAATAATTCTAATTTGTAAATAAAAAATAAAATATATTTCTTTATGCTTTTTGCAAACAATACAATCATTTATTTTTCGAACACCGCAAAATGACGTAAAACACAAAAATACAATCATGCATCAAACTTATTAGACATTTCAATATTTCGCCAAATCGCGCCAAATCTGGATTGAAAGGTGTAAGTGAAATTTCTTTCATTATTTCTCAATTTTTAAGAAAATAATAAGTAAAAATCATGAAAAACGAAAAAGTCAAAGATATAACTACACAAAAAAATAATATAATAAATTATTTTTCCATAAATTTTCAAAAAACTGTATATAAAACACATGATTATGTGAATAATTTGGATTTCCTTCATTAAAAAGTCTATTTGTTTTAATATTATGATTTTATATGAATACTTTTTAGAAGTATATATATGACTGTGAAAGGTTATAGGTTCTCCATTGAGAAATTTTTCTCTAGAACCAAATGCAACGAAGTATTTCACCATTTCTTCGGTAGCATAGCAGAGATCCCCATTCAAATACATGTAAAAAACTCCCCTGTCCGAATACGGTGTCCCCCAGTCACGTGGTTTCGATGTTGGCAAAAGATTTCGTTCGGGGATGCTCTCTCTAGGGTTATCTCTCCTCTAAGGTGCGGGGGGAGAGGGGTTGCTTTGATGCTGTATTTGCTCCCCTTTCATTAAAATATATATATATATATATATATATATATATATATATATATTATTTTATTTTATTTTATTTTTTTGATTAAAGAAAAGAATGAGATCGATTAATAGACTGTCAAATAAATCACCACAGAAACATACACATGCCAAAAAAGTAAAGTAACAATTATCTTAAATTGATTTAATTTTTTAAGATATTACTTACTTTAATGTTTTACATTACATTACCTGTTGAAAACATAAAAATCTTGTATGAAACAACCACACGACTTCCATTACCCACTATTGCATGTATTATATGCACTTTTTGAAGATAATGTGATCAGAATACATAGAATTGAGCTAATGCTAATGAAATAGACAACTAAATTCAAAGAACTATTGCAAAAAGAAGAGGACACTTTTAAATCTGAACTAATACAAAAAAAAAAAAAAAAAAAAAAAAAAAAACGCGTTTTAGACATATTTCATTCCAGTGATATCCACCTACCTTTTGACCATTTGTCTTCTTCCTTCATTTTTAACACGCTTTTATTAGCTTCACCGGTATATATGTTTGTAACTGCTTTGGGAGCAAACAAAAAATCTATATTGTAAAAAAAGACTTTCCCTACGTAAACGCTGTGGCTGTGAGGTAAAGCTGCGGGCTACGAACCTAAAGGTCTAACGTTCGAACATAGTCAGAGGAGATTTTTAAAAAATGGTTTTTGTTTAATTCTAAATTATTATTATTATTATTTTTTTTTTTTAAGATTTAAAAGTATGTAAATATTATGGTGTATCACTCACTTGATTTTCTTTTATCCTGCATTTTAATACTATAAAGATAGACATTTTGTGCTTTTTGGTTCACATTTCAATAAAAGCGTGTTCTTTAATTTTTTAAAAGTATAATTTTATTTTGAATAACCTCGCCTGTTTTGTCACATTCTCTCCCCTTTGCATCTGGGCATAAAGCTAAAAGAATTGAATTGAAATAATTCTACAGTTGTTCGAATTATTTCTCTCATCGCTTTTTGTGATTGTTTGAATACTCCTAGTTCAAAAACCTTTATAATGAAAAAATGTATGTGTATATATATGTCTATAATGAAAAAATGTATAATGAAATTTTTAACGCTCGAGTTTACGATAAAAGTACTTTTTCATTGGAAATTCGTACAATAAACACTGGATTGATGTTTTGGAGGGAAAACTTATTAATATAAAAATATTGCATAAATACTTAACGATTATAGTAATATCTAAATATTTTGGATGTATTTTATATGAAATTAGATTATTTGTTAAATTAAATACATTGCCGAGGGAATAAATATATTAAAATTGTACAACACTTTTTATTTATTTTATTAATATTATTATTTACTAGCACGCTACGCCCGCTTCGCTGGTCACTATATTTAAAGGAATTTTCAAAAGAATTGGATCAGTATTTATTTCTTATATCAGATTATAAATAAATAAATAATTAAAAACAATTTAGCATTAAACAATTTAAGCATTAAACAATTCAAAAAATACATAAAATCAATTGGTTAGACGTTTCGAAGGCAAATATTCTCCATCATCAGGAAGGATAAATAAAAACTCCACAGGCGTATTTATTTACAGCTCTTTCTTTTCTGTTTTAACACGCTTTTATTAGCTTCACCTGTATGTATGTTTGTATGTATGTTTGCATGTTTGTAACCGCTCTGGGAGCAAACAAAAAATCTATATTGTAAAAAAAAGACTTTACCTACGTGAACACCGTGGCGTTGAGGTATAGCTCCGCGCTACGAATCTAAAGGTCTAGCGCTCGAGCCCTGTCAGGGGAGATTTTTTAAAAACGGTTTTTGTTTAATTCTAAATTATTTTAATTAAAGATTTAAATGTAAAAAAAAAAAAAAAAGAATGAATAATTGTATTATTTTTTTAATTAAACTAGTACCTAGATGACTGAGTTCCGTCGTTTTCACTGTAAAACATCATTTGCTGTGATTTGTTTTCGGGGAATATATTTCTTATTTGTTTGCCCTCTATGGAGCGTAAATATATTTTTCAGTGATTTTATAGATAATTAAAAATATAATCGTTTAAAATATTCCGCATATATTATACATACATACATATATGTATATTCCAAGTGCATTTTCAGTTCTCAACTGCAAAATTATTTATGTGTTCAAATTATTATACACTGTTAAATGATTTAACAACAAAATAAATAAATAAATAAATAAATAAATAAACTCAATTATTTAAAGCAATAGAAAATAGAAAGAAAGAGAAAGGAAAGAAAATTAAATTGATTACAATTTTTCCTTCTGTCACAGGTCTCTTTTGAAAGTACGATGTAATCAATTTTATTTATTTTTTTTCCCTTTTGTTGACACAAATAAATAAATAAAGCTTTAAGATCATTTATTTTAATTTTTAATTGTTGCCAAAAAAAATTTAATTTACGCGTTAATTTATTTTTCGACGAAAATAAAATATACTTTCACGCGAATAATAATAATAATAATAATAAAAAAAAAAAAAAAAAAAAAAAAAACTTTGTCGGTACTGTACGTTTTGGAACTGACTATTATTAATTTTCTTTTCTTTAGTTTTTTTTTTTTTCTTTCAAAAAGGAAAAGAAGGAAAGAAAAAAAAAAAAAAAAAAGATTTTGGGCAAAATTCTGGCAAAAGCAGAATTTAGTTTAGTACGGAGGCTATTAGTTTTTTTTTTTTTTTTTTTTTTTTTTTTCTTTCCTTGTTTTTTCGAATTATAACACCGCTTTCAAATTATTCAATTATGTTTTCGATAAATTTTCGATATCGATAAATGTCCAACCATCGTAAAACTGGCGGCAAAGTTTTATCCGTAGATTGGGAAGGCTAATAGTCCTCCGTCCTAAAAATCTGGTACATTCAGCGAAAATACCGTTATTAAATTATTGAAAGTATTTCATTGCTTTTAAAATTTGATTATCTACTTAAACTTTTTCCTGACACATTTATTGAAATTTAAATTAAGTAAAGAAAAAGTAAATCATAGTTGTCCATCACAAAATTAAAAAGACATTTTATCCCATAATTATGGATAATATACGATAAAAATAAATGAAACAAAGTAAAAATAAAGACTAGCTTCACTAAATCAATCCATTTTCCTTTTATTTTTTCTTTCTGTCTTTTTATATTTTTGTCAATACAAATAGATACTATATGTTTGGAAAGATATTTAACGGGTGTTTGAAGAAGGGAAAAATTGTGGGGTTATTGGGGAAGATCCCCTTGAAATTCCCCAGAAAAAAGGGATTGTCTCGTCTACAAACGGAATGCCCTCTATTGAATGGGGGGAGGCAGAAACCACCCTTTTCTTTCGCTAACCCTGAAAAATGAATTCCCACGTCACTCCTGGGAAGCCTTAATTGCATGGACATTTTCAATGAGTAAGAATACAAAATTTTTTAATTTCTCGGTGACCGTCAATAGCTCCAATTTTGTAAATGGCAATTTGTTCAATAGTACAAATTTCTACAAAGATGATTTTTGAATTAAAAGAAGAAAAAACTTTTTTTCTTCCCTTTTGAACAATTTAGCATTTATATACATTTTTTAAATGCTTCAATCTTGCATAAAATTTATAATTTTTAACCTATTTCAGAATTAATGAAAACAAAATGTTTAATTTTGTATGATGTTAAACATTTTTTTTTTAATATTGTTTAATATAAAATGATTGAAAGCAAGATGTTTTTAAAGTGTCATCATGGAGGAAAAATGTATTGAAAGATAAACGATGTGACGAGCACATTCTATCACTGAAATACAGACGTGAGAAAACTATTAGAGCAATTCTGAATTCTGGATTATTTTATTTTATTATTTTTTAATGCATGCCATAATTCAAGAAAAATAATTTTACGTGTTGATTTTATTTTGTTCATTTACCTTATTTATCTTTCATTTCTTTTTCTTCTTTTTTTATATATATTATATATATATATTCTATTAATTACTAAATTTTAAGGTTAAATTTTATTACGATATATACCATTTACATATATATATATATATATTTCGAAGGATAGTTTTAGCACTTTAACGAAGTTTAGAAGGTGTTTGTTGAAAATAAACACCTTTAAAGTTTGTTAAAAAGGCTAAGTCCGTATGTCCGCATTTTTAATTCCATAAAAATTTTAGAATTCCATAAAGTTGATATGTTTTATTCAGTTCATTTCAGATTTACAATAGAATGCTTCCTTTAAAAGTAGTACATGTAACACAACTCGTTTGTGTACTCACAAAATAATTACGATATTATGGTGACGGTTGATGGGGTGAGGTGTAAGGGACGTATTTCTTATAATCTTATTTATACATCTCCTGTAAAGCACTAAACGTATAATATATATATATATATATATATTTCAAATACAATAAAAGATGTTTTTCTATAGAATTTGATGTAATTAACATCAATGGTTCATTACCAGGGCCGAAAGAATATTCTGCGTTCATTATGGGAAATTAATACATTTTCAGTTGTGCTATGCATCTTCTACACTTTTCAGTGGTGTTTCAAAGTAGCAAGCCTCGCAGCGTTCCTAAAATTTTACTCATATTTTATTATATTTTTCACCACTATCGTCAATAAGAAATTTGTCTTGAATGTTTTTGAACGTTTTAATGCTAAAATATTGTGTAAAAAAATTAATGTTTTAAAATAATGGTGACAATATAATAAAATGGGCGTAAAACTTTAGGAACGCTGCGAGGCCTAAGAATGTTTATGATATATTATTTATGATATGACTTGTAAGTACAGTTAGAAAGTGGTCTTTATGAAATTATAAAAAAAAAATAATGCAAATGAAAACGCGGACAAATACATAAACGAAACGAAATTTCAAACACTTTTAAATTTCGTTGAAAAGTGGTTGGTTGGTTGGTTGGTTGGTTGGCTGTAGGATTTAAGGCCGACTGACTACGTAAGGGTCCTAGGCCTGTAGGGAGAATGCCCTCCGTGGGGATCTTTCTAAGGGGTCCTAGCCCGTATTTACGCGAGTTTCGGAGAAAACCACGGAAAACTCCGAACGGCCATGTCGATGAGCGCGACCTGGGATCAAACCCGGCACCTCCCATCTACCAGCTTTGAGCATAGAACCGCTAGGCCGCTGGCGGGCCTGTTGAAAAGTGTTAATATACCCCACAAGCTATTCTTAAAAATTAATAGAAAAAATATATCAACAAGTGTTACCTTTTTTGTTGAATTATTTCACGAATTAAAAAATAGTGTAAAAAAAATAAATACATAAATAAAAATTTATAATTATTCTAATAGTTTTCACACGTCTAGAGTTCTTGAACGCATGTAAGTTTACATGTTCTTCTAAGCAAAACACTAAAGATAATAATTATTATTTAAAATAACAATAATTCAAAATAAGGGAGCAGAAGGAGCACAAAAAATCCTCGATATTTTAATAATAAAAAATTTAATTCTGTTCGATTTAGCATTGTCAAAATCTTTCTCTCTTTTTCTACATTTTTTCTTTCTTTTCTTTTTTTTTTTTTGTCTCCGAAGTTATTCTGAACAACTGCACGAATCAGGAAAGATCTAGATATTCCATTCTCACTAAATTCCTTTTAAATTAACCTTTAATAATAAAGCATCAAAAGCACTAGAGAAAAAGATAAAATTCCTCCTTCTTAAGCCTGGAATGCTCATTCCCTTCTGAGAATTAAAGATGCTGAACAAAAAGCTTTCCATGGATTATGAGGAAGGTATATAAATAATCAAGCGCTCCTTTCGTGCAAAAAAAAGAAGCCGATTCTTGTGAAAGGGCTGCATTTGATCACGATCAGGAAACGGGGTGAAAAGAATTTCAAACGTGCGAGCTGAAAATCAATATTTTCTCCCCTTCCCCCTTTCTGTTCAACTTCAACCCCTAAAAGCAGGCAGCAAGCAGACATCTTTTCATTCGTTGTGCAAGCATGTTGACAACGCTCCTCACTACTTGCAGATAATGATTAAAAGCGCCGTATCAAGCGCAAGTACCTAAGGCAAATATCGCAGTCTCATTCTACGAAATTATCGGTTAAAAAATGGGGCGCAAATTGACATTAAATGACAGTGTAAATGATAGGTTTTTCCCTCCTAAACCCGTTGATAAGATATTGTTTGTATAAGAATATCTATTTTTACGTATATAATGTAACTTCTTATAATAATAATAATAATAATAATAATAATAATAATAATAATAAACAGAAATTGTTTTAAAAATCGAAATACAGTTATTCATGTTAAAATTAAGAGCAAGACATTATAAAATATGCACTTGGCTAACATCTACGAGTAGTTTTCCCAAAAAAATTCAAAGTTCAGTATTTAAAAAAATGAAATAAAAATTACTCAACTTTTATATTTACAAATGTTTATTTAATACAATAAATTCTCAGTTCAGATATAAGTTCATAAACCTATCGAAAGTCAAACTTGAAAGTTTCTTTAAATTTTATTTTAAAAGGCAAATTTAAGTTGTGATTCGAAATCCAACCAAGGTTCATCATTAAGTTGAGTTTGAGTGACATAATGCCGCACTATAGAGATGCGCAATGAGGTAGTTATTAGTGATCGACCTTATCAGCAATTTATACTTTAATTATTCTTTTCTCGAGGCTGATGCTTTTAACTTTCTGAAACAGTTTTAAACGCACCCCTCCCTCCCCTAAATGTATAATTCATCAGGCATTTTTTAATTCTAAAAGCTATCTTATAATATATATATATATATATATATATCAAATATCTACTTTTTGAATATATAAAAAGCAGTATATCAATTATAGTGATAGATTTTTTGAAAGAGAATTAAAATGACTGAGTCAAAGAGTAAGAACTGAAATCAACTATTTTTAACAGATTTATTTGCGATTACATGTAATAACGTTTATTGTATTACATGAGTAACGATCTTTCAAGAGTATCTCATTTTTTTTCTCTATAAACACTTTCATCAAGTACTGTCGCAAATAATCAGCCCTCAGAAGATTACCTCTCAGATGACCTTGTCCCTTATCAAAGATTTTGAAAATCTATATGTCGAAATCTCTAAATTATAAATACGTATGCAATTTAGTTTGAAACGATATAATACTAATTTCATAACATTAGGAATATCCCATCCTTAAATATCAATTATCTTTTGATTTATATAATTGCTAAAGAAGTGATGTGGATCTGTTGGCAAAAAATATAGAATAAGGTTTACCAGTGTACTGCAGATGCATAATAAAAACTATGCAGTGCCATCTAAGCTGATATCATTTTAGATACAATTTAGAATTATTAAAAAAAAATTAAATTAAATTAAATTTAAAAAAAATTAAAAAGTTGTAAAAGAACCTTTAGAATAATTTTTATCTTGTTGGTCATTAACCAAAATATTTATTAATAAACGAACGTGACATAACGGAAAGAAAACCATGTTTAAAATCATGAAAGCATACATGTGAATTCTGAAACGTAATTTTCTGTTATATTGAAAGCTAAAACATCTGCGATTCACAGATAGATACATTTATATATATAAAGATTTCACAGAGTGCAGAAATTATCTCACGTTAAAATATTCATTTTTCACTACATTATTTTTTGTAAGGAAACATCGCATTTATAAATATGTACAATAGTACAATATTGTAATGATTTGTGACTGCGAAGTGGCCAACCAGAATTCATTTATCAACAAATCGTGATCAATTTAATTTTATTTGAATTCTTAGCTAAATGTTGATGTTGAGTTTTTAGAGATAAAAGAGTAACAGCAAAGATAATATATAAGAATGTTCACAGTGTTCAAAAGTTCGCAAGGTTCACCAGTTAAAATTCATGGGAACTTTTTTAACTTCAATTCTATCGTAAACCATAATTCTGAAACCGTTGTCTTTAACTAAAACGCAGCAACACAACTGCTGCGCACGTCTGGATGAGGATTATCCCGTTCTCTCCGGGATTCTAAGGCAGTGTCTCCTGCCCTCTGGATGTCAGAAGTCGAAATCTCACTTGTCGTACTCAAAACTGACTTTTCTTCTCCAACATTTCCCATCTCGCTAGAATGAGGGGGTCGTAAAACCCAACCCTTCTAGTCTGATCGGATAAAAAGAGTTAATTTTGATTATTCGATTTCATTTGTTCAGTTCTTCATTTGTCAGAAACACAAAGACAAAAAAGTTTGTCCCAACTCTTTAGGGTATTTTTAAACCGGAAAAAATCATTATCCAAAGGCTTAGTCATGAATAAATATGTCAACAGTATAATTTTATCTATAATAGCCGTATAATTAAAATAATCAATTGTGTTATTATGTTATAAATACATTTCGTAATCATCCCTTTACACTTTAAATCTGTCAACGATTATCTCATAATAAATATTTTACACTTTAAATCAGACAATTCTTTATTAACAAAACATCTATTTATGTGTAAAACAGTATAATAAACTCAGAAGCTTTCAGAATTTGTATCATTTTTGTGTAAAACAGTATAATCAAAATGCTCATTATAAATTCTTTTCAAGTTCTTAATCATCTCTAATGTCGAAAAAAAAAAGGCAAGAACAATTTATATTACGCTTTATAAATGATGGTGGCTGTTACACTAAAACACTACATTTATTATTATTATTATTATTATTATGTTTTGTCCAGCAAAAATATTTTAAAAAGTTTTACTCTTTTTGTAATAAATAATAAATAAATATAATTGGCTAAGTTTACGATGAAAGAAAGAACAACTGTTGAACGTTCTTTTAATCTGAAGTCAAATCAGTTAAAAAGAATAAAATTAAAAGTTATAAGAACAGACAAAGCAATGTTACAACAAGTGTTCCAATTTCTTAGAAGAAGAAGAAGAAGAAAATTTTCAAATTTTGAATCGAGCTTTAAAAGAAACCGATGTAGTATTGTACATTTGTACAGAAGACATGAATTAGGATTAAGTTTCTTTAAATTTGTTTAATTTATGCGAAATTAGAGAGCATGTTTCATAATTATTATAATAATATATACAGGGCCCGAAATTTCAACTTAGAATACACTCGCTGAAAAAAAAAAGTTACTCGCCACAACATATGATTAACTTACTTTACTTTTTACGTATAAGGTGACCAGCATTTTTTATTGGAAAAAGAGGAGAAATTACGCAATGTCATTTATTTTATATGAAAATAGAAGACATTCAATTTTAAAAAAGAGGTCATTTTAAAGTACACAAAATTGAATGAAAATGATTATAAAAACCGATTCAAAAGCTACTTTACACAAGTGATCGAAGCATTTTTATCTCAAATGATTAATTTGGATAAGTACACCTTAATTTAAATAAGTAATATACGGATACGAGAGGAAAAATCCCTAATTTTTATAGATATCACTGGACTATATAGACTTTTTATTATTATTAATTTTTTGCTATAAACAAAAACTTATTTATTTATTTATTTATTTATTTATTTTGGTACTTTTAATGCAGCTACATAAAAAAGCTAGTAGACCTTGGCAAAAGATAATACAAAATTGATATTCTGCCGATTTGTTTTAACGAACAGCTATTCTTTATCAACATTTTATAAAAGTTCTCACAAGTATAACATAAACTAGTCTTAGTAGTTAATAAGTTTTTAAAGTAGGTGTATAAAGGTGATTTTTTTCACTTGTCTACATTTTGTTCGTTGAAGAAACCAGTCGCTTTGAGGATTTGAGGAAACGTTTTTGTCAGGAGGATATACAATGAATTCAACTCTAACTTTTGCATATTTTCGTGAGGTGATGGTAGTGTTATCATTAAGGCTAATTGTCTGCACTAGAGCTCTAGGCCTGAGTAGGAGAGTCCTCCGTGGTGTCTTTCTAAGAGATCCTAGCCCATATTTACGCTAGTTTCGGAGAAAACCACGGAAAAATCCTACCGGCTAAGCCAATGAGTGCGACCACGTATCGAACCCAGCGCCTCATGTATACCAGCTACGAGGACAGAACTTCTCGACCACTGGTGGGCCTATTTCTATGAGGAATATTATTCATGCAAAAGTAAGAACACACTTCAACCCAGAGCATATCGACCAGAGCACCACCTTCTTAATGATTTCATGACAATTTCAATAGTGATTCCGTGTTCTGGATCAAAGAACCATACAATACACCATACAAATATAGGGAATACTTTTATTTATTTGTGATTCGAAGAATCTGAATAGACATGAACCATATGCTTTGGCACGTTTATTAGAAAGTTGTTCTATTGCGGACCTAACGCAGGAAACAGGTAACGTTCACCATTCGATACAGCTAACAGTCCAGTTTTGCGAAATTTTTGAAATTAAGGACTAAACCTTTTTCATTTGAAAAAGAGGACAAAGGATGGAAAACATAAAAACGAAGACATTTAGTCCTGAAATGTTTCTTTCGGCAGAGCGTTGAAAAAGGAGACTGTCTGGTCACCTTACCTAAGATTAGCAAGATTTTACGTTTTTAAATAGATTTTTCTTTTGTTTGGTAGCACCGTATTTTGTAAGAATTCTATCTACATTTAGACCGAAATTTTACTCGCCACAGTAAAATTTCTACTCGCCAATGTAGAGCTGGCGAGCGGAAATTTCGCGCCCTGAATATATATATATATATATATATATATATATATATATATATTATTATTATTATTATTATTATTATTATTATTAAAGTGTATTTAACAAAATAAAATAGATTAGATAAACATGAATTGAAACTAACGTACGTAATTTAATGTATGTGTACTCCAACATGAAAACATAGTCATAAAATACAAATACTGATAAAACATTCGTGAATTCTTATTCGCAAAAAATTTAGGAAATCTCATGACATTATAGACAATTTTATTTCCAATAACAAGGGGACTTCGATCACTGTGAGCCAACCCCTGCAGTGTAACAGCAGGATGTAAACGCACAACTGGTGTTAGTTGGTTTGGTTATCTCTGTGCTGTTAGTTGTCTTTCCATCTCTTTTTGGCAAAAGAGATAGAAAGAAAGAAGATGGAAGCTGCAAGCCGCGTATATATAATTAGCGCTAATGTTTTAAACTATTAAAATTTTATTGGTATTTTGTTTTAATCTTGATCACTGCTACACCCCCCCCCCCCCCCCCCAACACACACTTCTTTTTATCTTAATGCTGTATACATTTTTCTAATGTAATTCATGAGAAATGGAAGAAATCCAATTATATCGGAAACAAGAGAGGTAAAAATTAACCAGTATCCTGAAATGAAGTAGATACACAATGAGATGAAATTTAACGATCATAATCAGTTTCTCTTTAAACAGCTTTAATAATTATTAAAACATTTTTTTTTTTTTTCATTTTGTCCATTTTTATATCCAAATAGAATATGATTGTCTATATTCTACGAAATTTTCAGAGAATTATTTTACGTATTTAACTAAATAAGAGAACTTTAATCTGAAACTGATCTCGATATGACCTATGTACGTGTAAAAATCATCAAAGGTGATCAAAGATTAATTTATTAAATATATATCCTAATATATATCCTAAAAGGTGATAAAAAAAATTAAATCACCAAATTTCGATTTTAGATATTAAAATAAATTAACGAATAAATAAATAAATTCATTGGTCATGAATAGAGTAAAACATTCTAACTTAAAAAAAAAAAAAAAAAACTGCTTTATTTACCTTTTCTTTTCTTTCTCTTTCTTTCTTTTTTTTTTTTTTTCCCTCAGAATAAAAATTTGTATAACTTAAAATTTTCTACTTATAAAAGATCATCTCAGTTGTTTGATTTAACCCCTGTAACTTTTGAAAAGTAACTTTATTAACATGGATATCTATTAACCCGCAAACATAAAATGACTATGGCTAACAGATTTTGATGCTGGAAATTTTTAGTTTAAAATTGTGATTTAAAACCTGACGTGCAACGATAAGGTCATACTCTAAATATTTTATCAAAAAAAAAAAAAAAAAAAAAAAAAAAAACTAATTAAACATAGTTTTATTTATTAATACATACTTACCTTCGTCATTTGATTGATCAAGAATATACCGACGTTATTTGATTTAACTGAAGCGATTTTTCGGAGATTAAAAGTGAGCAATACCTAATTCCGCGGAGAGCTGTGACCCGTGTTATTCTATATGGGAAAATTTGTTTTTACACAATTACTCATTACCTAATGTATTTTTTCAAATTCCGTTTTCACATTCAGAAAATTCATAACTTTTAAATTGGTACTCATTTTCGAAAAATAGATTTATTAAAATTTTTATATTTATTTTGAATTAAAAAATGCGAATTTTCACTAAATGCATTTTTCTCATTTTTTAACCACAAAAGGAAATACTGTACGTTTAAAAAATCCATTTTTGAAAAATAAGTAGGTATTAATTTAACAATTAAGAATTTTTTTGAATGTGAAAACCGAAATGAAAAAAAAAAATTCATTAGGTGATGAGTAATTGTGGAAATAAATGTTCCCATAGAATAACATGGGTGCGATTATAAAATACAACAGGTAAGAATGCAGAATTCCAATTACTGTTCTCAGTGTGCAAAGATCTTTAATAAAAATAATTATATCTCTGCCTTCTCATTTCAAAGAAGAACGATATAGTCTTTCGAAATGCGTTGTCTTTCCTGAAATTTTGATGGTGTTTTTGAATAGAATTTAGTAAAAATTTAATAAACAATAAATATTTTTAAGAAATTAACTTAAGAGCATAATGCAATTGGTATTACGTTCTGCTTAGTTCTTAAAGATGTTTTGTCTTTCAGATGTCAATTAGCTATTCCATTAAGTTAGTAAACTACTTTTACAACAATAATAGGGTGTGCCACTCACACGACTTTCTCTTACCTTGTATTTCAATACTATAAAGATAGATTGCAGATTAAGTGGTAAGATCAATAAGGTAAGATAGTAAAGTTTAACCTTTTTCAAAAATGATCTAAAATAGGTTTAGGAACAGTTATTTTTTATATATGTGGGAGGGGGGGGCGGTAGCTTCCCCCAATACCCCGTTCAATTAAACTGTCATTTATTTTTTTAAAAGGGAAAAAAACTGTTAGTAATTTGTCTTTAAACTTGCCAATCTTCATCAAATATTTCAAGTGGCAACTTAATACGAACTTCAAAATACCAAATCTGAATTTCCTGCAGTTGTACGTTTTTAAATTTTGCTGATAGCGTATATATGCATACAGATCAACCGCTAAAAATTGGACTTTCAGGCATCTCAAAACGTAACATTATACAAAATAAATAAATAAATAAATAAATAAATAGAACTTCAACAAATACTTTGTTTACAATATGATTATAAAAAATTAATTTTCCTTAATGGGCAGTCTTTGTCCACATAGTAAAATGTAGCAAAGCACTTCTGTCAATTTTCTTCAATAGAAAAGAACGTTTAGCTTAATTTTAGGTAGCCCTATATAGCGTCTATAAACTACATTCACATACTACTGTGTATTTAAATTTAGTTTTACATGAAAATCACCTAACATAAAATGAAATACACTTCCAGCAATTTCCAAGAATAGCCCCAGTATATCTAAGTACTTTGGGTAGCCATGTAAACGAATGGTGAATGATTTCTATACCGCAATCTGCGCAAAACATTCTTTTATGCATATAAAATATCTGTTCATTCAATTTTGTTTAGCGCAGCCTATTGACGTTAAACTGTACTTACCTGTAATTTCGCCCATAAATATAATGTATTTGAATTCTCTTAAATGCCCATGTACACAAAGTTTTTGGTTGATCTAAATGAAAAGTTTGTTCGAATGAGCTGAAATTTGGTACGTATGTTAAGATCTCCATAGCACGAACTCTATTGATTTTGGTGAATCTAGGACTTATAGTTTTCTTTACAAGGACACAAAGAAATATTATTTATTTAGATGGCCTATGGGGCCAAATTTTTTAAAGTGCGATATCGTCTAAACGTCTCATTCGATTGAGCTAAAAATTTATACTCATGTTATAAGTCACCGTCGCACGAATTGCATAGGTTTTGGTAAATCTAGCCCTTATAGATGGACACAACAAAAAATTTTTTATCATTATGATCTACCCAATCTATGGGCTCAAATTATTTGAAGAGCAATAACATAAAATTAAACAATGGAGAAAAATACCCAAACACCCTATTATAATTTTAACTTTTGTCCATTTAACGACTTGTCTTACTTTAATTTATTTATGTAACCATTAATTACTTAATGATCGGAAAGTCGAGTGGACTCATCAAGATTTTTTTCCTTTATTTGCATTTTTAATATATTTTCTTAATTTAATTTATTTATTAATGAAGAAAATGGTTAAAAGATTATCTCACTATGGTCTGTTGTGTGTGTGTGTGTTTTTAATAAACATAAAGGAGGGTTCCATTCATCTTTCAAATGAAATTACATAAAAAAATAAATAAATCAATGAACGAATTAAAAATCCGATTAATCGACCAATTAATCGATTGATGTACTATGATTAACCTAGTTAAAAATCAATCCCCATCACTAAATATAACAAAAACTCAATTTCGAAAATTTGACCTAAAAGCAATGCTTTCTCTGCTATATATATGGGTAAGAGAAAGTAAATAATGGCGAGGCGGTGGGAAATGGTTTTAATATTTCGTATCCAACATGAAATTTAGGGCAGTTATAAGGCATGCAACATTACTTATGTTTCAAGCAATAATAGGTCGAAAATGAATTAAATTCTTCTAATCATACTTAATTCATATAAGAAGTAAATTTTCCTTCATATATAAATTGCCCCAAACAATTAACATAACACACACAGTCAATAAAAATAAAAGCATGCTCTTAAAAAAAAAAAAAATCTTGTATCGGATTTAAAATTTTTACTGGCATCACTTTGTTATTACATGCTAAATTTCGCATTAAATTTTTAGCTACAATATGATAATAATACGAGTACAACTGTATATCTACTTTTAGCAATAGATTATAATTTATCCACTTTGTTACACGTGGTTCGTGGTTCTGTAAACAAAAGATTAAAGCAAATTTATACTTAATATATATATAATAAATTTTGTTGCATATCAGTAGAAGCATCATAACGTAATTAAAATTAATATTAAAACACAATACTTCTTTTAGATTGAAAAGCTTTCTTCGTCGCTGAATATAAACGATTAATATTATTTTTATAATTTTCAATCATATCGTAATGAATTTCAATTGCGTAAGTAGTATACCCCCCACTAGGTGAGGCGGAAGTGACGTCACAGGTGGGCGTGTCACCTATCAATCAAAAGGGGGGCGTGGTCGGAAGTGACGTAAGGGTTGAGGGGTTGGTTGGTTTTTTTCCACGTGAAAGGTGACGGGGGGTATTTTGGATTGGTTGGTTGCTTGCTTAAAGGTAAAAGATGACGAGGGTGTTTTTGATTGGTTGGTTGGCTGGTTGCTTGATCACGAAAGATGATCGGGATATTTTTTATTGCTTGGTTGGTTGGTTGCGTGATCATGAAAGATGACGGGTGGGTTACTTTGTTTTTTTGCGTTGGCAACCCTTGATTTTAGTTTCGGAATGGGACTTGTAAAATTTTTCACACAGATTATTTTTACTCGCGAAAACATGACGGGGCTGGTTGGTTGTTGTTTACTTCTGAAAGTTGACGTGGTGTGAATTTTGTTTTTTTGCGTTGGCAACCCTTGATTTTAGTTTCGGAATGGGACTTGTAAAATTTTTCACACAGATTATTTTTACTCGCGAAAACATGACGGGGCTGGTTGGTTATTGTTTACTTCTGAAAGTTGACGTGGTGTGAATTTTGTTTTTTGCGTTGGCAACACTTGATTTTAGTTTCGGAATGGGACTTATTTTTATGTCGTTAACTGATGACGTAAATTGAAACAAAAATTTTCACACTAAAACTGTGACTTTACTGTCGAGATATTTCTTTCTTGAAAAATATTAAAACAATCCCATTTTCTTAAAATTTTATTTTCATTATTAATAATACGACATGATTTTATTTCTTAAATATGTAAAATAAAGATTTTGCAAATATTCCTTATTTATTTCATGTTTTTATAAATTACAAAGCATATATATCTTTTTATTTATTTTATTTTTTATTACTTATTTATTTATTTATTTTATTATTATTATTATTATTATTATTTTAGATTAATAGTTGAATTCTTTTTCTGGAAAATTTATAAAAACAATTAAAAAAAAACCAATGTTTTAGTTTTTTATTTTCTAAAAAATTTAAAACAATTTTATTTTCTTGCATTTTATTTACAATAGTAAAAATGCTGTCATATTTAATTTTAAAACATGCAATTATTTTTTTTTTTTTTAACAGTTATTCAATTTTTATTTTTAAGTTTAATAATGATAATAATAGTTATAATAATAAAAATTTAACAATTCTTTTTTTTTTTTTTTTTTCATTTTGTTAATTCTGTATTTTCTTTTTTCTGAAATTTTTAAACTTTCTTTATTTTTATTAATGTAACTGTTTTTAGGTTTAATGAAATATTTTTAAAAAAATATTTCTCTTCTTTTTTTCAATTTACTAATTCTATATTTTCTTTTTCTGAAATTTTTAAACTTGTTACTTTTAATTTTATTAATGTAACTGTTTTTATATTTAATAAAATATTTTTTAAAACATTTCTCTTTTTTTGTTTCAGTTTGTGAATTTTATATTTTCTTTTTGTGAATTTTCTTTAACTTGTTATTTCTTTCTTTTTATTCTTATTACTAAGTTTTAAGTTTAAAAAATATATTTAATAAAAAAATTATCTTCTTTTTTTAGTTTATAAATTCTTTTATTTTCTTTTAGTGAAAATATATAACAGAAATTACTTATTATTACTATTTAATGAAACTTAACTGTATTACTGTAATTATTATTATCATTATCTAGCAATATAATGAGATTTTTTATGCATTTTTTATTTTTATTTTTTTTCAGTTAAAATATATATATATATTTTATCTTGTGAAAAACTTTTTAGTCTGTTTATTTATTTCTTTAATGTAACTTTATTTTCTTACACGCGAATTTTCAAAAGAGTTATTATCCTTTAATAATTTGGATTAAGTAAAGAATCTGTTTAATACTGTCATATTTTAAAACATATTTTAAAGTAAAATGTTGAATGTTCTATTTTAACGAAATAAAATTTAACTTATGCATTCTGCTAGATTTGCTCAGGGAAAAATTACATTGAGTGACTAAAATAGTATTTGTAGTCAAATCTAAAACAGAATTCCACTCGGCATGTGTTGAACTAAGGGATTTTCTTCTTCTTATTATTATTAAATAAATTGTTTTGGTATTACTATATAACCATAATGATATTTTTTTCATCACACCACAATATAATTCATCATATTCTCAAAACTTTCCATTATTTTCATATTACTTCTTAAAAATATCAATCTACTGAAACAGACACCAAATCTTCAATAAGTTAATTAGTTTTAAAAATAGTTTATCTCTTTTTGGGAAAAAAAGTATGACATATTGTACTATTTACACATAACTACATCAATATTCGAAAATAATAATTTGCGAAATTTTCTTGTACATAACAGTTTTTCAAATTTCTGATAGAAATTTATAACATATAACTGGAAATATATTGTGTTAACTTTCTTATACGATAAATAGTTTAAAAATAAATATTTATATAATTTTTATATTTATAATATTTATCTATTTTTTAAGCGATCAATAATAATACAGTGGCAGTACATTTTTCAAACGAATAGAACATTATATATGCATTCTTTATTAACTTAGACAACACATTCTGTTTATATTTACACACATACATCATCTCATTTTGGATTTTAACTTAAATAAATAATGTTTATGACTGTGGTTTACAAAAGAAAAGAAATTCTTACACATAAAAGTTCTAAATTATAGATATTTACGGATTAAAATAAATATATCTTATAATGAAAATCATCTTTCAAAATGTTCATTAAAAAACTTACTAAAAATTCCCAAAATTTTCTAAAAATAATTTTTTTTTCATTGTAGTCACATTTCGTATATTTTCAGAAAAATAAATAAATAGAATAAAATATCTGTATTAAAAAAAGGCACAACATTTTTATTTACTGTAAAAACAAAAACTACTTCAATGCATTATTTCACACATCGTTTATGCGTTCAATACGCATATATTTAAACTAAATACATTTTATAAAATGTTAGAAGATCAAGTCTGTTTTTTTACCTATAACTTAACATAAATTTGCCATTCATTTGAAATCATCGAACTGATTATTATTATTATTTTGCAATTCCATATTATGTATAAATGTGTTTCAAATACTTTTTAAAAATTGATTGCATGTGTTGTTTGACTAGTGTTCTACGATCTGGTGTTTGTGGATTTATTCGCTGTGCTCTAACTTACAGGGAATTTGTCCGGTTGAAATTTGGCATGTAATGTCTGTCCACATATACAAATAAAATATTTTACTATGTTATTATCTGTTTTGACAATTTTTTATGTCTAATTGATATTATTTTAGCATAAAGGAATTTATATCAGATATGAGATTTGTTGGAACTTTCTACATTTTTGGATACTTTTTCAGATATTTTGTTGTAGTAAAATTTATTTTATTTCTATTGCAAGCTGTCAGAAAACGCGATGCAATTTTTTATTTAATTTTTTTTTATTACTTTTTCGTGTATCTGACTACTTTCAAATATTTTCTAAGTTTATATATTGAAAATATGGTACCTTGCAAAGGTTTTCATTTCACTTTTGGGGAAAATCCTCAAGTTTATTGAGAATATTGGAAAAATCGCACTATTTTTTAAAATTTATGTATGGGTTGCGAAATTTTTACTCATTTCTTAATATCAGTTATATTCCATTTAGTATGTTTTATAGAAGATCATAATAGCACACTTACAATAGAAAAAAATAATATAGAGAGCACAAGAACTTTAATGACTTGAAAAAAACCGCTTGCCACGAATCTTTTTTTCTTTTCACTTGAATTAAATTTTAATTAAAAAAAAGTTTCTTTTAAAATAATTTTCTAATAATCTTAACATGAATTAAACACAATCGATTATTAATTTTTCCGGCAAATTAAATATTTTGAACAAAGTTGACTTTTATGAAAGTTTTGGCGTAACACCAAATGAAATTTCGAAGCACTGTTTTTATAAACAAAATACGCTAGATTACTAATAAAATCATACAACCTGTACTGAAAAACGCTATGAATTTTTTAAAATTGTGAGTAATACAAAAAAAAATTTTATTTTAAATTGTGTTTATGCAACTTAGTTTGTAATGAAAATAAAACTTGAACTATAGCTTTATGCAATTTTATTATTATTATTAATATTTATATTATTAAACATGGAAGATATTATTATTATTATTATTATTATTTTCAGAAAGTAAAATATTTCATAAATTATATGCTAGAATGAGGACCAAAAGCATTATATTTTAGTGTGTCTTATAATTAGGTCTTTAACGAACGACAAATGTATATTACCTTAGATTTTCAAATATGTTTTTAAAAAGTACATTCAATCGCATTTATTTACTACACATTATTATAAATGCAAGGGGAATATATCTATCATTTATAGACAGGATATTTTTTCTAAAGAATATTAACATAAACTAAAATATCATTTTTCACAAAACATTTTTTTGTCAAAAGATAAATTTACAAATAGTAATCTAATAAAGTAAATTTTTCCATTAAAATGTCGCATAAATAATAATTATTTACAAAGCAGTTTTTATAATTTTGCATTTTAAAAATCTATATATGATATCGTGCGTATGTGTATGACTTTCATCATTAAAATAACGAAAATTATTTTTAAAATGCTTAAACTTCCAATATGATATTTCTAATAAGTTTAAAGAGTCCCATCTCCATTCATCTATTAAAATTAATAATAATACAAATAGAATTATAAATACTCATACCCCATTTTTTTTTCTTTATCCTATGACTCTGCATTTTAATGATTGGAAATCTATTAAGTGAATGGATAATTTATCTTTCAATTGAATGAATGTTTTACACAAGTTACTATCACTATCAGTAAATAAAAAGTCTTTCATACAATACAACTAAGATAACTAATAATTACAATTTCAAGTAAACAGAGGTAGTATTTTAGCAGAATAGCACTTAGTAAATTTTTTGTTTTGATTGTTTAAATGCATGTCTTTTTATTTATTAATTTATTTATTTATTTATTTATTTTAATATTATAAATTAGTACGTTGGAGAGATAAGGTTTTATTACCTTCCTAATCAGTCACTATCACAATTATAACTAACATTTTTTATTTTAAGATAAAAACAATTCTTTGTATGGATAAATATTAACAAAGGATTTAAATAAGTGAGCAGAAAATAGTACTTTTCATAAGTTTGTAAATACAAATGTAATTTTAAAATTCAAGATATATTTTTTAAAAATCAAATAATATATTTTTCTAATTTTATTAAAAAAAAAAAAAAAAATGAAATATTTATTTACTTTTCGCAAGAAACTAAATTTTTAAAGAATGTTTTATTTATCCTAAAACTTTATTCAAAAAATTATAAAAATCGATTTCCTCTATCCTAAGCATTTAGTTTCATAAGAGAAAAAATTCTACAAAAAAAAATATATTTAAAGTCACATTCAAATATTTATTTATTTCATAACGTTTGATTAAAATTTTTATTTATTTACTTTTTTTATATATATATTCAACAACAGTTTTTCAATGCATTTTTACTGCTAACATAGCTTTTCTCAAAATTAAACTGACATAGTGTTCTCTAAAATTTCTTTTAACAAGACGTTTTGTTAATTTGAGATTTTGAATTTAACCAGTTTACCAATCGATCTTTTGATAAGTGTCTTTCACTTTTTACCGTTGAACGTTATGTTGAAATTTTATTTACTATAAAACAAATACTCTTACGATAATGAGGGTAATAGAAAAAAGTATTTTTATCATTTAAATCTAAAAGTGAACTGCATTATATGAATGAAAACAACTTTATAAAATAAATCAACTTTGAGAAAATTATCAAATATTTTTATACAAACAAAACTAACAAAAGTTTTTGCATTATTTAAAAATTCCTTATCAAAAATCTGATATCTATTTTGAAGATTAAAAAATATCTAACCAATGATTAGTTTTAATTTTGCTTGAAACAACAGGAAAAAACTTTCTTTTAGAATTCAAATGGTGTTGTAAATGATTACCTGTGAAGCAATTTTTATAATTATTTTGTTTACATAAATGTAAACAGTTAATGTTAATTACGTTGTATTCATCAGGAAGATTTCCATAAAAACATTTTAACTTGGTACGATTTTTTTTTTAATCTTTAGTTAGTATTTTAACATTATACGTATTCATTTTAAATATTTTGCACTCAGAAATTGTAAATTAATCTTACACATGGCTAAAAGAATTAAATACTATTATTCATAGATGTATATCAAACCAAAATTCAGTGTCATTTCTGATAAAATATTTCGACCAAATTAAAAATTAAGTGCCAGTAGACATAAATTTTAGCTAGACATTTTTTAAACATTTTCAGAGAAGTAATACGTTATCTAAAAATATATATATATGTTTGTGTTTGATGTCCCCTTTTTGCACACGGAAAGTAAAAATTTTCATTTGTATACTCTTTCTATGTTTTACGACATGTGTATAAATATCGCGTTTGAACTGAAGGTGAAACTGATGAAATTTGATCCAATTTAAACAGACAAAAAATAATGATTTTATTAATTTATTAATGAAATCATAATTTTTGTCCATGTGTTAAAAATTGAGGTAAATTTCATTTTATTTCGCTTTCAGTTCAAAAGTGACATTTATGCATAAGCCGAAAAAAAACATAAAAAGGGTTCACAAATAAAAATTTTCACTTTCCTAGGGCAAAAAGGGGGGCACCAACACAAACATATATTTTTTTTTAGATAACGTATTACTTCTCTGAAAATGTTTAAAAAATGTCTAGCTAAAATTTATGTCTACTGGCACTTAATTTTTAATTTGGTCGAAATATTTTATCAGAAATGACACTGAATTTTGGTTTGATATACATCTATGAATAATAGTATTTAATTCTTTTAGCCATGTGTAAGATTAATTTACAATTTCTGAGTGCAAAATATTTAAAATGAATACGTATAATGTTAAAATACTAACTAAAGATTAAAAAAAAAATCGTACCAAGTTAAAATGTTTTTATGGAAATCTTCCTGATGAATACAACGTAATTAACATTAACTGTTTACATTTATGTAAACAAAATAATTATAAAAATTGCTTCACAGGTAATCATTTACAACACCATTTGAATTCTAAAAGAAAGTTTTTTCCTGTTGTTTCAAGCAAAATTAAAACTAATCATTGGTTAGATATTTTTTAATCTTCAAAATAGATATCAGATTTTTGATAAGGAATTTTTAAATAATGCAAAAACTTTTGTTAGTTTTGTTTGTATAAAAATATTTGATAATTTTCTCAAAGTTGATTTATTTTATAAAGTTGTTTTCATTCATATAATGCAGTTCACTTTTAGATTTAAATGATAAAAATACTTTTTTCTATTACCCTCATTATCGTAAGAGTATTTGTTTTATAGTAAATAAAATTTCAACATAACGTTCAACGGTAAAAAGTGAAAGACACTTATCAAAAGATCGATTGGTAAACTGGTTAAATTCAAAATCTCAAATTAACAAAACGTCTTGTTAAAAGAAATTTTAGAGAACACTATGTCAGTTTAATTTTGAGAAAAGCTATGTTAGCAGTAAAAATGCATTGAAAAACTGTTGTTGAATATATATATAAAAAAAGTAAATAAATAAAAATTTTAATCAAACGTTATGAAATAAATAAATATTTGAATGTGACTTTAAATATATTTTTTTTTGTAGAATTTTTTCTCTTATGAAACTAAATGCTTAGGATAGAGGAAATCGATTTTTATAATTTTTTGAATAAAGTTTTAGGATAAATAAAACATTCTTTAAAAATTTAGTTTCTTGCGAAAAGTAAATAAATATTTCATTTTTTTTTTTTTTTTTTAATAAAATTAGAAAAATATATTATTTGATTTTTAAAAAATATATCTTGAATTTTAAAATTACATTTGTATTTACAAACTTATGAAAAGTACTATTTTCTGCTCACTTATTTAAATCCTTTGTTAATATTTATCCATACAAAGAATTGTTTTTATCTTAAAATAAAAAATGTTAGTTATAATTGTGATAGTGACTGATTAGGAAGGTAATAAAACCTTATCTCTCCAACGTACTAATTTATAATATTAAAATAAATAAATAAATAAATAAATTAATAAATAAAAAGACATGCATTTAAACAATCAAAACAAAAAATTTACTAAGTGCTATTCTGCTAAAATACTACCTCTGTTTACTTGAAATTGTAATTATTAGTTATCTTAGTTGTATTGTATGAAAGACTTTTTATTTACTGATAGTGATAGTAACTTGTGTAAAACATTCATTCAATTGAAAGATAAATTATCCATTCACTTAATAGATTTCCAATCATTAAAATGCAGAGTCATAGGATAAAGAAAAAAAAATGGGGTATGAGTATTTATAATTCTATTTGTATTATTATTAATTTTAATAGATGAATGGAGATGGGACTCTTTAAACTTATTAGAAATATCATATTGGAAGTTTAAGCATTTTAAAAATAATTTTCGTTATTTTAATGATGAAAGTCATACACATACGCACGATATCATATATAGATTTTTAAAATGCAAAATTATAAAAACTGCTTTGTAAATAATTATTATTTATGCGACATTTTAATGGAAAAATTTACTTTATTAGATTACTATTTGTAAATTTATCTTTTGACAAAAAAATGTTTTGTGAAAAATGATATTTTAGTTTATGTTAATATTCTTTAGAAAAAATATCCTGTCTATAAATGATAGATATATTCCCCTTGCATTTATAATAATGTGTAGTAAATAAATGCGATTGAATGTACTTTTTAAAAACATATTTGAAAATCTAAGGTAATATACATTTGTCGTTCGTTAAAGACCTAATTATAAGACACACTAAAATATAATGCTTTTGGTCCTCATTCTAGCATATAATTTATGAAATATTTTACTTTCTGAAAATAATAATAATAATAATAATAATATCTTCCATGTTTAATAATATAAATATTAATAATAATAATAAAATTGCATAAAGCTATAGTTCAAGTTTTATTTTCATTACAAACTAAGTTGCATAAACACAATTTAAAATAAAATTTTTTTTTGTATTACTCACAATTTTAAAAAATTCATAGCGTTTTTCAGTACAGGTTGTATGATTTTATTAGTAATCTAGCGTATTTTGTTTATAAAAACAGTGCTTCGAAATTTCATTTGGTGTTACGCCAAAACTTTCATAAAAGTCAACTTTGTTCAAAATATTTAATTTGCCGGAAAAATTAATAATCGATTGTGTTTAATTCATGTTAAGATTATTAGAAAATTATTTTAAAAGAAACTTTTTTTTAATTAAAATTTAATTCAAGTGAAAAGAAAAAAAGATTCGTGGCAAGCGGTTTTTTTCAAGTCATTAAAGTTCTTGTGCTCTCTATATTATTTTTTTCTATTGTAAGTGTGCTATTATGATCTTCTATAAAACATACTAAATGGAATATAACTGATATTAAGAAATGAGTAAAAATTTCGCAACCCATACATAAATTTTAAAAAATAGTGCGATTTTTCCAATATTCTCAATAAACTTGAGGATTTTCCCCAAAAGTGAAATGAAAACCTTTGCAAGGTACCATATTTTCAATATATAAACTTAGAAAATATTTGAAAGTAGTCAGATACACGAAAAAGTAATAAAAAAAAATTAAATAAAAAATTGCATCGCGTTTTCTGACAGCTTGCAATAGAAATAAAATAAATTTTACTACAACAAAATATCTGAAAAAGTATCCAAAAATGTAGAAAGTTCCAACAAATCTCATATCTGATATAAATTCCTTTATGCTAAAATAATATCAATTAGACATAAAAAATTGTCAAAACAGATAATAACATAGTAAAATATTTTATTTGTATATGTGGACAGACATTACATGCCAAATTTCAACCGGACAAATTCCCTGTAAGTTAGAGCACAGCGAATAAATCCACAAACACCAGATCGTAGAACACTAGTCAAACAACACATGCAATCAATTTTTAAAAAGTATTTGAAACACATTTATACATAATATGGAATTGCAAAATAATAATAATAATCAGTTCGATGATTTCAAATGAATGGCAAATTTATGTTAAGTTATAGGTAAAAAAACAGACTTGATCTTCTAACATTTTATAAAATGTATTTAGTTTAAATATATGCGTATTGAACGCATAAACGATGTGTGAAATAATGCATTGAAGTAGTTTTTGTTTTTACAGTAAATAAAAATGTTGTGCCTTTTTTTAATACAGATATTTTATTCTATTTATTTATTTTTCTGAAAATATACGAAATGTGACTACAATGAAAAAAAAATTATTTTTAGAAAATTTTGGGAATTTTTAGTAAGTTTTTTAATGAACATTTTGAAAGATGATTTTCATTATAAGATATATTTATTTTAATCCGTAAATATCTATAATTTAGAACTTTTATGTGTAAGAATTTCTTTTCTTTTGTAAACCACAGTCATAAACATTATTTATTTAAGTTAAAATCCAAAATGAGATGATGTATGTGTGTAAATATAAACAGAATGTGTTGTCTAAGTTAATAAAGAATGCATATATAATGTTCTATTCGTTTGAAAAATGTACTGCCACTGTATTATTATTGATCGCTTAAAAAATAGATAAATATTATAAATATAAAAATTATATAAATATTTATTTTTAAACTATTTATCGTATAAGAAAGTTAACACAATATATTTCCAGTTATATGTTATAAATTTCTATCAGAAATTTGAAAAACTGTTATGTACAAGAAAATTTCGCAAATTATTATTTTCGAATATTGATGTAGTTATGTGTAAATAGTACAATATGTCATACTTTTTTTCCCAAAAAGAGATAAACTATTTTTAAAACTAATTAACTTATTGAAGATTTGGTGTCTGTTTCAGTAGATTGATATTTTTAAGAAGTAATATGAAAATAATGGAAAGTTTTGAGAATATGATGAATTATATTGTGGTGTGATGAAAAAAATATCATTATGGTTATATAGTAATACCAAAACAATTTATTTAATAATAATAATAAGAAGAAAATCCCTTAGTTCAACACATGCCGAGTGGAATTCTGTTTTAGATTTGACTACAAATACTATTTTAGTCACTCAATGTAATTTTTCCCTGAGCAAATCTAGCAGAATGCATAAGTTAAATTTTATTTCGTTAAAATAGAACATTCAACATTTTACTTTAAAATATGTTTTAAAATATGACAGTATTAAACAGATTCTTTACTTAATCCAAATTATTAAAGGATAATAACTCTTTTGAAAATTCGCGTGTAAGAAAATAAAGTTACATTAAAGAAATAAATAAACAGACTAAAAAGTTTTTCACAAGATAAAATATATATATATATTTTAACTGAAAAAAAATAAAAATAAAAAATGCATAAAAAATCTCATTATATTGCTAGATAATGATAATAATAATTACAGTAATACAGTTAAGTTTCATTAAATAGTAATAATAAGTAATTTCTGTTATATATTTTCACTAAAAGAAAATAAAAGAATTTATAAACTAAAAAAAGAAGATAATTTTTTTATTAAATATATTTTTTAAACTTAAAACTTAGTAATAAGAATAAAAAGAAAGAAATAACAAGTTAAAGAAAATTCACAAAAAGAAAATATAAAATTCACAAACTGAAACAAAAAAAGAGAAATGTTTTAAAAAATATTTTATTAAATATAAAAACAGTTACATTAATAAAATTAAAAGTAACAAGTTTAAAAATTTCAGAAAAAGAAAATATAGAATTAGTAAATTGAAAAAAAGAAGAGAAATATTTTTTTAAAAATATTTCATTAAACCTAAAAACAGTTACATTAATAAAAATAAAGAAAGTTTAAAAATTTCAGAAAAAAGAAAATACAGAATTAACAAAATGAAAAAAAAAAAAAAAAAGAATTGTTAAATTTTTATTATTATAACTATTATTATCATTATTAAACTTAAAAATAAAAATTGAATAACTGTTAAAAAAAAAAAAAATAATTGCATGTTTTAAAATTAAATATGACAGCATTTTTACTATTGTAAATAAAATGCAAGAAAATAAAATTGTTTTAAATTTTTTAGAAAATAAAAAACTAAAACATTGGTTTTTTTTTTAATTGTTTTTATAAATTTTCCAGAAAAAGAATTCAACTATTAATCTAAAATAATAATAATAATAATAATAATAAAATAAATAAATAAATAAGTAATAAAAAATAAAATAAATAAAAAGATATATATGCTTTGTAATTTATAAAAACATGAAATAAATAAGGAATATTTGCAAAATCTTTATTTTACATATTTAAGAAATAAAATCATGTCGTATTATTAATAATGAAAATAAAATTTTAAGAAAATGGGATTGTTTTAATATTTTTCAAGAAAGAAATATCTCGACAGTAAAGTCACAGTTTTAGTGTGAAAATTTTTGTTTCAATTTACGTCATCAGTTAACGACATAAAAATAAGTCCCATTCCGAAACTAAAATCAAGGGTTGCCAACGCAAAAAAACAAAATTCACACCACGTCAACTTTCAGAAGTAAACAACAACCAACCAGCCCCGTCATGTTTTCGCGAGTAAAAATAATCTGTGTGAAAAATTTTACAAGTCCCATTCCGAAACTAAAATCAAGGGTTGCCAACGCAAAAAAACAAAGTAACCCACCCGTCATCTTTCATGATCACGCAACCAACCAACCAAGCAATAAAAAATATCCCGATCATCTTTCGTGATCAAGCAACCAGCCAACCAACCAATCAAAAACACCCTCGTCATCTTTTACCTTTAAGCAAGCAACCAACCAATCCAAAATACCCCCCGTCACCTTTCACGTGGAAAAAAACCAACCAACCCCTCAACCCTTACGTCACTTCCGACCACGCCCCCCTTTTGATTGATAGGTGACACGCCCACCTGTGACGTCACTTCCGCCTCACCTAGTGGGGGGTATACTACTTGCGTATACAAGCTTCTTTTTTTAAATATGTACTTCTAAAAGGAAGACTATGCTTAAAATGGGTTATTTGACAATGTAAATAACTTAACATTGTTTCTTATAAAAAGAAAACAGATATTACTGACGTATTCAAGTGGATTCCGAGCAAAAAAAATTCATCACCATGAAATTTTGAGATTTTAACAAGACAGTAAGAATGCTAAATTTCAATTACTGTTCTCGGTGTGTAAAGGTCTTTAATAAAAATAATGATACCTCCGACTTCTCATTTTAAAGAAGAAGAACGATATAGTCTTTCGAAATGCATTGCCTTTCCTGAAATTTTGATGGTGTTTTTGAATAGAATTTAGTAAAAATTTAATGAACAACAATAAATATTTTTAAGAAATTAACTTAAGAGCATAATGTAATTGGTATTACGTTCTGCTTAGTTCTTAAAGCTATTTTTGTCTCACAGATATCAATTAGCTATTCCATTAAGTCAGTAGCGGTGTCATCAAAGATAGATTATACTGCTGGATGACTATATAAATATCTAAACGTTAAATGAATACTTTTTAATGAGGAAATGACATTGAAAAAGATATCTTATTGTTGTTTCTCTTTAAATTAGAACAAGAAATTTTCACTCTAAATTCTACTTTTCCTTGGTTGAATAAAATATTTTCGTAGACTTTGTTATCCTCTAACATTTAAGGAATATGGTCTCAGCTGCTGCAAAAAAATTACACTGCTCTGCAAAATAATAATAATAATAATAATAATAATAATAATAATAAAATAAATTCGAGTTCTGATACCATTCTTATTAATTCTTATGTAAAATGACCTCCAGAATCCGAATATGACTCCCATTTTGGCCAGTCACTCCCCGTTTTCTAGAAACACCACCCCCCTCCCTCAATTTTTTCCCCTGTTCGATAATTTTATGACCATGAATTTGATTTGAAGAATGAAAAAGAATTGATTTAACACCTAAAAACAAAATATATATATATATATATATATATTTAAATTTTAAAACATAACATTAATAACAGATTAAAAAAAAAAAAAAAAAAAAAAAAAAAATAAGATATGTATTACACAATTTCAGTGGCAAATCCTCTCCCCCCCCCCCCCCCCGCAAAAAAGCCCCTTATCGCGAATGTCTATGTTTTACAATTTTCCAACTCTGTAGCCCCCCTCCCCCCCCCCCTCAGAAGATATTTAACGGTTAAAATAGTACTTCCCCTTCCTAAAAATAAAATTTATAGACATAAAAATCACCGAAAAACGATAAAAATAGAAGGCTGTTCCTAAAAAAAACTGTGGGTGATAGCTCAAAATGGGTGTCATATTCGTTCATTTTACATAAGAATATACTGAAATGGTGTCAGAAACAATTTTCATGCCGAGCAGTATTATTATTGCCTTCAACTGATTCACACACATCCGAACTTCCTCGACAGACATTCCAACAGTCACATGTTCACACCTTTTAAATTTATTGAAGTTTAATCAAATTTAAACAGTTTTTAAACTTTGCATTGAAGAAGTTTCGATACACAAATTATTTTAATTAACTTAATTAAATTATCTGATTATTATTTTTATTACTAGTATTTCATCTATATTTCTCTTCTTAATATTTTTTCGTTAATTTTATTATAAGTAATTTATTAATGAGAGTAAAACAGTTATGAGAACAGGATTAGTGCGTACGCTAAGAACAACGGCAAAATAATAGTAATAGTAATAGTAATATAGTAAAAATTTGAGTTAAAAAAATCAAAACAAAATGAAAAGAAAAATCAGTAATTATAATTTACATCCTTATATTTTAATTTTACTTATAATTTTCAAAAAATGAACTATATGTGTCCCTAAAATTGGCCTCTTAGGGAAGGGGTTTCTTATTCCGTAGCTTAATTGTCGAATCATCATCTGTGTAGTGTAATAACATCATGTCGATGTCATATTACCACAAACATGATGTCAACCGAAACAATTGATTAAGCATCTAATATCTCATTATTGTTCACTTCAAGGTCATTAGCGGTAATCCGGTAACTTGTCTCTCGTAGGCATTTTCTAAATGCATGTGATGATGATAATGATGATGCATTAACCTAAATAAAATTTCTGAATTTAAACCATAATTATTGAATGTAGACAAACTAGGTCATACCAATTTTTAAACTTTCCGCTAGAGGTCATAAACGATATTTTAATTGTGTAACAGAAAATACTGTACTTTATACAAAAAGCAAATAATCAGTTAATATTCCAAAAGGAAAATAAAAATACATCGAAAAAGCAGATTTCCTTTAAAGTATGTGTAGTAAATTCACAGGTAAAATATCACCTTAGGAAACAAGACAAAAGGTGGCCTGTATAGGAAATAACTGAACTGTATGAGAAGTGTAAAATTTAGTATGGTATGGGCAGTTACGGAATGCAGCATTATGAACCAATTACAGTAACAACAAAACATATAATGGTCATATAAACATATATGGTTATTTTATTTTGACCGTTTATAAGATAAATGGACTTGTCACAAGTTTGCCAGCCCAGATATGCATTGAATGATTTTTGACTTGGCAATGCGATTTTTTATATTTAGGCAAGATAATGCTACAGATAGATTTTTCATTAACAAGTTTTATTAAACTAATAATAGTAATTATTGCAATTAATCCACTCCTATAGACTCATCAATAAGTTTATGAAAGGTATTTGGATATTCATCAGTTGATTCTGTTCAGTTAGGGTTTCAGGATTTATTTATTTTTTTTTTTTTTCTTTCTTTCTTTTTCTTTTATCTCCTTTTCTCCTTTATGTTAAAATAATTAAGCTCTTGTAGAATATTTCAAAAGCAGCCTTAATTCGAGTCAAGAAATAAAATTAAAAAAAACTCTGCGTGAGTCTTAAATAAAATTATTATTTATGTTTATGTATTATAGTCCTAATCCCTCTACTTTTACCCTCTATTTTCAAGATTGTTAATTATTAATTATTGTTCAAAGAAAGATAACAGGAGAAGCATTTTGGTGTCACTAACGGTTAAAAGTTATTTTCTTCTTCAAAACTAATGTTATTTTAAAAATATATGTAATAAAAATATTTCAACTATACATTAATTGAAACTGAAAATATATAACAATTAAATTATATAAGAAACACTCACCAATGGACAGGACATATACAAAAGTAAAAACTCTCAATAATAAGGTAATAAGTATAAATTTTTAAATGCGCTTATTATAAACAGAATGTGGTATAATAACCATTTTCTCATAAATCTGTGAAACGAAATAGTCAATAACTGAAATTTTAATATAATATTCGTTAAGTTTTGGTGCGTGCACGCATATTCACATACTTTCTCAAATTTGAATAAAAATTTTAAACAACATTAACCAGATTGTAATGATGTTGAAAAACATGGTTAAATTTCAATATTTGTCAGATAAAAATATAAAGAAATTTGAATCCTCAAAAAGAAACAATGAATGAATTGTTATTTAAAAAAATATTTACACACACAATTAAATAAATAAATAAATACGAAAGTAAAAAAAAAATAACAGCAAAATTTACCAGCTTTCAATACTGAATTTTCGTTACACCAATTATGTTTTATGAGATTGGAAGTTAATCAATTTGAAGGAGTCATACCCAGAAGATTCTTAACCCTAAAATAATATCGATTGTTCGTTGTTGAAATAACATAGCATAACAATTAAAATAATATAACACAATTAACACATATGGTAAATTCATATAATCTGCTCGGTACTTTTCAAAATGATATTAATAACCAACTTATATTGTGTGAGAAATGCCGAGCTGGTTATCAGCCAGGGTAGCTCAGTAGTTAGAGCATCCGCGCGTTAAGCGGAAGGCCCGGGTTCGATTCCCGGCTCTGGTGTTTTTCACATAGTTGGTATAAAAATCAGCCTTCCACTCCAATCTGTCAGAAATGAATATTAATAAATAAATATATCAATACATTTTCAATGTTTGATAGTATAAATTAATCAATACATTACAATTTATATATATATATACTGAATATGTTGCTTAAAATATAACATGAAGTTTTGAAATTGCTGTTATTCTTTGCTTCTGTTATTTCTTAAAATGATTCATATACTCAAATCATTTTATGTAAGCTCAAATTTGACGTACAATATTTGTATAACTAAAAGGGATTTTAAACGTTAAACACTTTTACATACCTCAGTTATTAGTCTTCATAAAAATTGAAAAGTTAAAATTACACAGCAAACACAAAAATTTTCGATGTTATTTTGGCAGCAGCATCAGGTGTTACAAAAGTTGCTTACAATCTTGAAATATATATATATATATATTATGTTGTAATAGGATTGAAGTTAAAACAAAATTATACAAAAACTGTTATTAGAAAACAGCATCAAATATCTGGAATTTGCATTTTTTAAAAACTTGTAATATCTAGCCTTAGGCATCACGCAGAAAAAAGTAAATAATAATAAAATAAATAATAATAAAATAATAATAATAATATCACAACATGAGAAGTTAACGGGAAAGTTGTGCAACTACGCAGGTAGTAGACATAAATCTGGGACAAAATGGGAGATTTCCAGGAATAGGAATATAATTGAAAATTTCATAATCTGAGAAGTATACAAAGTAGTCACATGAGAAACAGGACGACATTAAAAAGGCAATGGTGAGAAATTTGTAACTTAGAAGACATAACATTAAAAAAGAACATTAAAAACTGGGGAAAGTGGGAGAATTGCTGTGTTTTTACAATTGACAACTATTTTACATTTTAAACTAATAAACTGCTTCTGTAATGGAGTTTTTGAACATTGGGAATTCTAGATGGTATGTTTGCTGTTTCACAACTGCTTATATATATGTATATATTTATTTATTTACTCCAAGATTGTAATCAACTTTCCTAACATCTGACGCTGGTGCTAAAATAACAGTGAAAACCTTTATGTTTGTTATATAATTTAAACTTTTTAATTTTTATGAAGAAGCCTTTTAACTTATATGTGTAAAAGTATTCTTTCTCACCTAACATCTAATTTCATGTGTTCATAACACAAGAACTTTGCACCTTCAAACAATCGATTTTTCAAAAGTATACTTAAAACATAATTCAGAATGTTAGAAACATTTTGCAACAAACAGCATCAAAATCGAATGAAAGTTATTTCCACAGCAGTTAAAAATGCAAAAACTAAACCCTATTGGAGCACGGACTCCTCAACAAGGTGATCTGTGCCCCTCTCCCGGTCCCCTTAGCTGACGCCATAGCTGAGTAGAAAATTAATTAAATGTGAATTATAATAATGTCTCTCATAAAACGCAATACATTGGCATTTTTTAAATGTCCCTGTACACAAACCAGTTATACAGCACCTAATATTAATGCCATTTTAAATAGGGAGCATTCCATAGTGAACTTGAATAACGTACATCATTTTGAAGAAATTCTGAAAATGCTTACGAACGCTGGAGGCGGACGGATGGATAAATATAGACAGACGAACAGTCAGACAGACAAAAAGACTAATTCAAATCATATTCACTCTTAAACATTGTTAAATATGTTTAAAATGCTTAGTAAAAATGGAAATGCAATTCCAGCTATTTCCTTATACAGACCTTAATATAGCAGACTATTTCAATGCAGCTTTGTAAATCTTAATAGTGCAAATTTTATTACATACTATTGAAATCATTCTTTTGTGCACATGAATAACATATTTCAATTTCATTAAGATTTGTACAAAGTTATTAAAATGTGAGTTATAGAAATACCTCTGGTAAGATGCAATACTTTCGGGTGTCCCTGTACGCAAACCAGTTGTGTATTTACTCCATTTTCAATAGGGAACATCCGATAGTGAACTTTAATAACGCATTTCAATTTCATTAAAATTTGTTCAAAGCAACGGTATTAAAATACGATGTTTATAGAGATACCGCTCATAGAACGTAATGCTTTCGGTTGCTCCTGTTCACCAACTATAGTGGTGATATTTACTCCATTTTTAATAAGGAACATCCGATGGTGAGTTTAAATAACATATATCAGTTTCAAGTAATACCATTAATATTTATGCACGTTAGAGTGCAGAAAGACAGACAAACCGAAGTCATAAGCACTTTTTAAGTTTGTTGGAAAGTTTTAATAAGAATATATTTTTAGAATGTTATCTTGCAAGAAACAGGAGGTAAGTCAATTTATCTTTTATTATGTATCTCTATTTTATAGCAATTAAAAAATATATATTTATTAAATTGCAAGGACAATTTTACATTTTCAAACCTAGTACTGTGTTTCAAAAGTTCTAAGACTTTCATTTAAAAATTAACAAAAGTTTTCTATTAATGGTGAACTGAAAAAGCATGTAAAAATGCATCATTTTTTGCTCTGAAAGGTTCTTTCTAAATTTACGAAATATTTAAAAGCGATTTATCATATTCTGAATCTAAACAAAATAGTTGAATGTGAAAATTTACGCATATACATATCGCAGTTTATTGATTTATTGGATTGTAACACATAAAAATATAAGATGAAAAGTTTGTTGCATTTTTCATACTAGAATAATATGCATTTCTTTACTATCTTTATCTTCAAATGTAATTCGATTAAATCAAAAAATATTCAAAGTTAAAAAAATGAAATAAATTATGTTTAATTAATATTTTAATTATAATTTTAAGATAATATTCTTCGTCATATGTCAAATATGAAAATGATAATGAAAAAAGTGTTTTATTTGAAAATTCTCATAATAGCATGTACAATATGTAGATATGTCTTTGTTTGGTATTATTATTCGAAAAAGAATGTTTTTCCACGTAATATGATGATGACTTGAACTAAATAGTTGATCAAATTATTTTCTTAATTTTTAAAGTTTTGTGGTTTTGAATCACCATTTTGAAATTCAAGCTTCTGATAACGCCGCACTATTATATGTAGAGATTTTAGCTGATTTATTTTATTTATTTATTTGCAGTCGAAGGTTACTTGTAATATTCCTATGATTTTCTCTGATTTTCCTTGTAATATTCCTATGATATGTAGAGCTCACAATATAAACTTAAGAGCGTACAATAATTATTCCTGACAACAGCCCAAGCCCGTGTTATTCTATGGGAAATTTGCTACCGTAATTACTCATAGATTATTATTTCTTAAAAAAAAATATATATATATATATTTTATACATTCAGAAAATTCTCAATCGTTAAATTAGTAGTCTAATACGTATATATATATTTCTGTTTAAAAAAGTGAAAAATCCTTCTCTAACCTCTCTTGATGCTTGTCACGGGTGTGCGTAAATTATTATTGTATTACGTAGGGTTCACACTAGCAATGAAAATTTAAAGGTCCATAAAGACCACTATATATGGTAAGTATAGATTTAATAGTATTACATAGATTTACTAGTCCGAAAATATAAAATAGTTGGCATGTACATACAAGGGATACACTTTTCTTTTTTATACAGATTTTTATTTGCACCGACACTTTTACCTTCAAATAATAAAAAGGATGTCCTAAACACAAACTGTATATGTATTTTTGTTTTATTAATACAAAATCCAGCAAAACCAAAAAAGTTTAATTACAGTTAATTAATCAAAACGCATAATTTTTGCAAGACAAGTTTTTAACAAAGTGCGGTGATTTGTACTGAAAAACTGCGTTGAAAGATGAAAAAAATACGCAAACATAAAAAACTGCATGAAGATATTTGTTTCAATTGGAAATAACAAAGTATGATTTTCTTCAGCATATAAAAAGAGTAAGCATGAATGCAGTGTGACAGAAACAAACGCTTTGCGCGTAGTTGCCAAGTTTCTCGTTTTTCACGGGAGACTTAATAAATATTTTTATTTATTCGTCGAAAATACATCGGAAAAATTCCTTTTAAAAATTATTAGAGAGAAATCTGATCTACAAATAGAAAGTTTGGCAGCTTATAGCTATGCTATATGTAGCCTACTCAAAACAGTAGTGGTTCAGAATCGTCAAGTTTGAAAAACGTTTGAAGTCGATTATTGTATACTTATTAACAATGTTTACCAAACAAACAATGATAACATGAGTTAGAAATTTGTTTTGAGAGATACTGATTTTAAAAATTATATTTTACCGACAATTTGTACACATCAAAATATATTTGTTTCTACTTGTTAATATGTTTTTTTTTTTTTTTGTTTTTTTTTCGTCCTTTACCATCGTAATTTTTTAACAAAGAAAAGGTGGCTTTAGTTTGATCAAAAGAGAAGGGTTTAACAGAAAATCTTCGCATGCTTGAAATAAAAAATTTTAAAGGCCTCCTAATGAATTTTGTTGCAACGATGAGAAAATTCTGCATATTTGGTAAGAGGACTAAAGTCCTTTAGTTTGTCGGGAGAGTACTAACTTACACGACAAATATGCAAATGTTGTGTAAAAAAAAAAAAACAATAAACTGTTCAAAAGCAGGGCTTTCAGAGCGGACGACATCTAATCTCATCGACAGTCGTGACCCATGTTATTCTATGGGGGAAAAAATTTCCATAGTTACTCATTGCCTAACGTATTTATTTATTTATTTACTTATTACAGTAAAACCTCTCTAAGTTGGACACCTACGGTTCCAAGAAAAAGTGTCCAACTTAGAGGTGTCCAACTTATAGGGGTTAGGCATAATGTTAATGGATACATTCCGTTCCGAGAAAAAGCGTCCAACCTAGAGGGGTGTCCAACTTATAGGGGTGTCCAACTTGAGAGGTTTCACTGTATTATTATTATTATTATTTATTTATTTAGTTTTCAGATTAAGAAAATTCACAATCGTTAAATTACTACATACTTATTTTCCAAAAATTGATTTTTTAAAACTTTTATATTTTGAGTTCAAAAATGCAAATTTTCCCAAAGTGCGTTTTTCTTTTTTTTCAGCCGCAAAATGAAATACTAATGAAATACTAAAAATTTAAAAAATCCACTAATTTAACGATTGTGAAATTTTTGAATTTGTAAAAAAAAAAAAAAAAAAAAAAAAAAAAAAAAAGACAAACATTAGGTAACGAGTAATTATGAAAACAAATTTCCGACGGTTGTCGGGGAGATTAGGATGCCTATCTAGGTGCTTCTAAATAAACATCTATAGAGAATAGAGAGATTATTATGTCCGGCTGATGTCTCTGACCATAGTGTAGTGAACATGAACGCATATTCACGTACAGAAACAGAAACACTTCATTTTACTAATATAGATACAAAATAGATTTATGTAATGCATGGAGGGTGAGATAGATAGGACTAGCAATGTGTAAGAGTAGAATAGAATAATATGTCATACAGCTGGTTACGTACGTTTCATGGTCTCTTGAGGTATGCTAACAACCAGCCAATGACAGAGGCACCGAACCGGTTTTGAATTTGTAAGCGGGAGGCTAAGTTAATTTTGAAGCACCTGGCTGGTATAAGCCGGAAGAATCCCCTCTTTTCTTTCGTTTCATTGAAGGTTGTTCCCAAACAGAAAACCTATTATTTCTGAGACACTGTCCAAAAATAATTTTATTTTAATATGTATACAAGTGTGCGTTACAGAAAAATTACAAATAAAGTAATCAGTAGGGAAAATATTTCTGTAAAAGAAATGTACTTTCAAAAATATATTTCAAATGGGGCATTATTAACTAGTTTTTTGAGAGCTTGAAAACCACGAAAACTAGTTATAATAAAAATAAATAAGAAAGGAAAAGATCCTTTTAGTGAAACATGAATACACGTAGGAAGTAATCAAAATTATCTAATAACACTATAATAATTTTTATAGAGCAGAAACTGTTTGCAAAACGCATTTGTAGATGAGGAAAAATAATAAATTTTGAGTTGTTATTTTAAGGATGTTCTTAAATCAAGAGTAAAATATTTTAGAATACACGTACTTGCAAGTTACACAATATCACGAATATTTTTGTTATGCGTGAATAATAATTTTTGGAGTAATGAATAGATATATTGCTACAATTCCTTATATTTTATTTAAATCATTTTGAACGATGGTATTTTTATACATATGCATATCATTATATAAATCATTATATTATATCATATTATATTATATACCTATAATAAATACTATATAATGAACAGAATGAGAACAAAAAATGAACAGATGAATAATTCACTACAAAAAAACACAAACACAAAGGCCGTATATGTACACACACACAAGAGAGAAGAAAAAAAAAAAAACATTTGCAATATGGCCTTCGAATTCATTTGAATTGGATAGCCCTGCATTAAACATTGTTTAAATAAATCTTTAGTCACTTTAAAATCACCGTATTACTATTAAATTGGGAAACTCTCTAGGAATGACTTTTTTAGCAGTGTTATTTATTTATTTATTTAACTGTCGTATTTAAAGATTAGAATATCGATTAAAAAAAAGATGCTAAATTAATCCTAAGAATTGCCTTTGCAAGGCAGTAGTACTAAACAGAGCAAACAATCAGTATAGAATATGAAGAACTGTTTAAATTATTCTTATTCTTAACAAATCTGAAGTACTACACAAAATTAGGTGCTTTGATAAGATAAATTTAGATTTTAAATTTAGAGATAACATAAATTCAGAATAATGTAATATGATTATGTGAAAAGTAAATAAATAAATATATAGTTAAATAATATAATCGATAATAGTTACATTTTTAATAAAAGAAAACAAAAAAGAGTAGAATAATGTTTTTAGAATTTACTTAAGATAAAATTGGTAATTAATGGCATATAAATTTTTCTTTTCTTTTCTTTGACGCCAAATTGAAAATCTGGCTAAATTACTGTGTAATTCCTCCTCCCCATTCAAAAAAAAAAAAAAAAATCCTAACTATGACAGAAATGCACATTGCAAAGGGAGCGCAAATTTTTTATTTTCGATTAAAATAGAGAGAGAAAGCTTTTAACATATAACACTAATATAAATATCGTAAAATCTCAAGTTTCTCATTTCTTTTCTTTCCTTTCCTTTATTTGTTTTTATTTATTTATTTTCGAGTAAAGTGAAACGTCAAATGCGGCTTTATTATCAAAAATTTTTAAATTGGAAGAAAATATTCTATTACTTTTAATTTAAAATAATTTACAGCTTTTTTTCATACTCCGTCAGAAAAATTTCCAGTAGTTGATATTAATTAAAATTTCGTTATACTTCAAAAAACTTTAGTATAAATGCTTAAGATTCTAATTACAATTTGATCCTCTTTTATTCGGTATTATTTACATTTATTCATTCCATTGTTATTTTTTAACTTATTATATAAATGATTGAAATATATGTATATATATATATATATTAACACTACTGTTGTTTGTTTTAAAATTCTTATCGAATTTAAAAATGTTTATTTTGTGCACACAAATCATTAGTACGACAATACATTGCTTTCAATCAGACATACCGGTAGTTATCATTCGCTGTGTTTCACCTTGAATATATCATATTTTCCCCCTTTGACAAGAAGCTAAAATTAATACGTTGTAGCAATCATAACACTTTTTCTATAACTTTCCCAGACAAATTCACTGAGTATGAATAATTTAGTAAAATTATCTTCTATGATGAACGATTACGATTTTCATTCTACTAAAACATAACACTAAGTATCAGAATAGAATGATATATTTTTTTTTTTTTTCTAAAAATAACATCCTAAAAAAATACTTTTTTTTTTTTTTTAAATCGGTAAGTTTATTTTAAATTATCACAAAGGGTGAGGGCCCATAAGAGGGTTTTTCGGCCCTGAGGAATTTCAAGTTAGTATTTTATTATATGAGTGGTTAGACCACTATGAATAAGAAACGATGCGAATTAGCTCCAAAAGTTCAGTAAAACTAATATGAAGTTATGATAAACAATGTTAATGCGTATGACCGCTAAACATATTGTTGCATAGTGTTAAATGTAAGCTCTGCCTGTGGGCGTTATTGTTGAAAGTTACATAATTTTAGAACAGGATTTTCTATATTTATGTTTATATTACAAATGATTATAGATTATATATATAGTATATACTCTTTCTATATCAAAATATTTGTATCTATTGTACATTAATTGTAGAAAGGCAAATTTTGTGTATATTCTAACTAAATAATACGAATGTACCGAATTTAGCGAATATATTCGGCTACTGAGCAGCCTCTTTTTCTACAATGCACTTATAATTTAAAATTATATAATTATAGGAAATTTAGCTTCTTCTTACTGTTTGAAAATCTTAAATGATAATCATAAGGATCATAATCATGTGCACAGTTACACTTTTAATCTTAAGTCCTAGTAAGCATTGAACATAAAAAAAAAAAAAAAAAAAAAAATCTGTGCGGTGGGGAAAAAAAAAAAAAAAACTATTTTTTTTTCACAGGCAGTCAAAGGGTTAAGAAATACTGTAGCATACAGATTTCGAAATGGCTCAGATTCTACTCTCCGCATTGGCAGAATTAATATTGTTTAAGATATAAACTGTACAGATAAAAAAATACTTAGATATTTCTTAAATAATATTTTAGTATTACAAAAGTTAGATTTAAATAGAATTTGATTAAGAGCCTTTTTTTTTTTTTTTTTTTTTTTTTTTTTAAGCTAGACAAAGTCTATGGAAGTGTGAGAGTTGACATATTCAATTTTCCCGAAACTTTCAGGATATGTTAATAGTACTGTGATAAGAAAAAGTGAAATTAAACTTTTTCTGAATTTCATTTGTTTGACCTAGAGAGGGGGTTAAAGTTTGAGGCCGTAAATAAATGGTGCCATTTTAATATTATTTTACTCCTAAAGCCATGAGTGACATGTGAATTTTTTTAAATACGGATACTACTTGATACTAAGTACAATTTAGCATAAACAGTTTGGTGGGTCACTCATGGCTTTAAAGGCCAAGGTCATTCGAAAATGCAGTTTTCGGTGATTTTTTCCTTGTTTTCAGTCTGAATATTTGCTAAGGCCATGAGTGCCCCATAGAAATAATTATGGAGTTAATTACACACCTTAGTATAGAACTTAAAAATATTTAAAATAGCATTGGTTACTCTTGGCTTTAATAGTTAAACGGTCTCAAAGTTGAACATTTTCAAAAAAAGATCAAATTTGATGGTAAATTACTCTATAACCCATGAGTCAATAACTATGAGACACAGTTTTAATTATACCCTAGATGGTCTAGTTATAGACCCAGGTTACAAACCTATGGGGCTTGCAAAATAGATACAGTCTATTTTATATCGCCAATGTGTATCTGTTCTATGTAGTACAAAACGCTTGAGACCTAATTTTGTAATATATTATTGCTTATTTAAAACTTCCCATTTTACATTACAGAGGCGAGCATCAAAATAAATATAAAATTAATATAAAATTACATACGGGAGATCGGGGCAAGTTGAAGTACGGGGTAAGTTGAAATATGGAAATAAAAAATACAATTTTCAAGTTCTTATTTATTGCCAATAAAGGGAAGTACAGACACACAAAACCTACTTTGCGATGTAAAAAAAAATGTGTATGTAAACAACTGTCTATTTTATGAGGATAAAACTGTTTTAGAGTACTGTTTCTTTACTGTGAGTAAAAATTCAAATTTTTAAATGATGTCGCATTTTATGTAACAAAAATTAATGAATGTTTCTGATTGATTCAGCGTTTATAGTGTATAGTTGCAGCTTGCTAATCATATGATCTGAAACGCCCACGAGCATAAGTACTGGTAGCTTAACATCTCGTGAAGTGAAAATTGTGGGCAGGGGCCAGCTGAAATAAATATAGAGGAAGCTAACTGAAACACCTGATTCAATTAGTCCCACGCGCAATTTTTATTTTTATTTTTATTTATTTATTTATTTATTTTATTTATTTATTTACTTTTTTTTTGTATACAGTCTTGTTTTCATAACCCTATATATGTTTTACATAATATAACAATATGCAGATTACAGATGTATCTTAGGTTATTTTTTACATTATAATGACCATAATTAAATCGACTGTATTTAAAATAAAGGTCATAATAGTATCAGATTTAGTAAATAATTACAGTAGAATTTTGCACTTAATGAACATTTATTTAAAAATAACTACAAGGAGGTTGATAAATTAGTTTATAATAATAGGCTTTGCAGAAGGCTTATGAAAGTTGTTACACTAATTTAATACAAAAGAGAGAGGGGAATTTCAAGTTCACAATTAAAGTAAAGAAATTTTCTATTACTCAATGGACGTGATAAGACTTGTAAAATATTGTCCAAACTGAAATCTCGAATGTCATCTTGTATGGGTCAGGCAAAACAAACATTTTTAGATTTGATTTGTCCATTTAGAAATTTGATCTTTGCCAGCTTTACAGGCACTTTACCTGTACTATCAAACATATGTATGATTTGTCCCACATAGAACACCTATCTTGCTTTTTCCCAGAACATGAGACCAACACTCAATTTCCAGTATCTACTTGTTCTGAAAATTCTGTTCAGCAACTTTCCTCTAATTCTAATGCACTTATCTCTTGGAAAATTTAAAAAAAGCCAAGGTGGAAAAAATTATTTTAAACCATAAATAAAGATTGCAGTGTAAGCTATTTTATTATTATTATTATTATTATTATTATTATTAATTTTATACTGCTTTTGCATTTCTTTTGTGCACGGGGCTAATTGAAACAGGTGTTTCATGTAGCCCCCCCCCCCCATATTTGTTTCAGCTGGCCCCTGCCCACAATCTTCATTTCGCGAGATGTTAAGCTACCAGTACTTATGTTCGTGGGCGTTTCAGATCATATGATTAGCAAGCTGCAACTATACACTATAAACGCTGAATCAATCAGAAACATTCACTAATTTTTGTTACGTAAAATGCGACATCATTTAAAAATTTGAATTTTTACTCACAGTAAAGAAACAGTACTCTAAAACAGTTTTATCCTCATAGACAGTTGTTTACATACACTTTTTTTTTTCTACATTGTAAAGTACGTTTTGTGTATCGGTACTTCCCTTTATTGGCAGTAAATAAGAACTTAAAAATTGTATTTTTATTTCCATGTTTCAACTTATTCCGTATTACAACTTGCCCCGGTCTCCCCTATGTGATTTTTTAATTTTATAATTATTTTGATGCTGGTCTCTGTAACGCAAAATGGGAAGTTTAAACAAACATTAATGTATTTCAAAATTGGCTCTCAAGCCTTTTGTACTACATAGAACAGGTACACATCGGCGATATAAAATAGACTGTATCTAAAAATATCTTGCAAGCCCCATAGGTTTGTAACCTGGGTCTAAAACTAGACCATCTAGGGTATAATTAAAACTGTGTCTCATAGTTATTGACTCATGGCTTATAGAGTAATTTACCATCAAATTTGAACTTTTTTTGAAAATTTTCAACTTTGAGACCGTTAAACTACTAAAGCCAAGAGTAACCCATACTATTTTAAATATTTTTAAGTTCTATACTAAGGTGTGTAATTAACCCCATAATTATTTCTATGGGGCACTCATGGCCTTAGCAGATATTCAGACTGAAAACATGGAAAAAATCACCGAAAACTGCATTTTCAAATGACCTTGGCCTTTAAAGCCATGAGTGACCCACCAAACTGTTTATGCTAAAATGTACTTAGTATCAAGTAGTATCCGTATTTAAAAAAATTGACATGGATCACTCATGGCTTTAGGAGTAAAATGATATTAAAATGGCACCATTTATTTACGGCCTCAAACTTTGACCCCCCTCTCTAGGTCAAACAAATGAAATTTAGAAAAAATTAAATTTCACTTTTTCTTATCACAGTACTGCTAACATATCGTGAAAGTTTCGGGAAAATTGAAGATGTCAACTATCAAAAGTGTCCAACTTTAAAAAAAATGACTCTTAAACAGATTGGATTTCATCAGTTCCATATCTTTCAAATCAGCGTGAAGTGTAGCGTATGAAATTTATTCACTGTAATCAATGTTGTGTTTTTCTTTCAATTTTAAATTCTTTTTATATATATGGGCACAGTGGAGTAACACTTTTATCTTTATATATAATTTACAAAATAGTATACTTCATAATATATTTCAATAAGAAAGTGTTGCTCCTTTGAGCTTTTATAAAAGAAGTAGGTCAAGTCTCTAAAAATGGAGAAATTTGGCCAAGAATGCAAAATTGTGAATCTTTGGACCGCTGGGAACAATTAATTACTTTAATAACATAAAAAAATATATATATTTATTTATTGAAACTTAAAATATACATGTTCTAAAACAATCAAATGCAGAAATTTCACATGTGTGATCAATCTGATATTTTTCTCAATTTCAGGGCCAAAAAAACTCCCTTATAGACCCCCATCCTTTGTGGTTCAACGATTCGTGTTAAAAGTGTACACGACCTCTTTTCAACGATACTCTTTTCAAAAAATTGCAAACGATTTTCCTACATATTCAAAAAAAAAAAAAAAAATTCCTAGTTGACCGTCACTATTACAAATAATTATTTTAAATTTCATAATGATTCGTTAAAAATAATTCTCATTGCGCACATTTATGCGGAATTTTGTTCTATACTGCCATGTTAAAAACTTAGAAAAAAAGAAAAAAAAAACTCGATGGTAATGCCACCTGTCGGGCAATTTTTACCAAAAGTTGATAGGCACTACATTATGTCAAAGTACAATTTCATATCAATTTGCATGAATTTCTGTGTAATAGTTCTTGAATACAGATTCCACAAATTTTGCCTTTTGTCTGGCACACACAAAGGCGGACAGATATTTTTTAAAAATGGTCAAATTATGTATACTAGAGCTCTCAAAAGTTGCAAATTCATCGAGAATCCAAAGTCTAAAATTTTTAAGGAACCAATACTTTTTTAACTATAGAGTACAGACAAAAGTAAAAATATTTAAAAAAAAAAAAAAAAAAAAAAAAAAATGAAATAAATCTACAAAAGAACTTTTAAGAAATCAATATAGTTACCTTTGCTAAGAGTAACAACTTCATATTTTAAATGTAAAAAGTCAGTTGTTTATTTCATTTATTCATTTATATATTTATTACGCTTTTTGCATATTTTGACGAATTAGAAAATCATTTCCTTTTTTTCCTTCTCGCACCAAATTAAAAATAAAAAAGTATTTAAAATAAAATTAAGAAATATCGTGTGAAAGAAATGGGCGGCTTTAGCATAGGATCACCTTGGAGATATTTGAAAGGATGAAGGTCCATAAGAGGGTTTTTTGGCCCTAAAAAGGAGAAAAGTGTAAAGGTGTTCGCGCGTATGAAATTTTTATGTTTAATTATATTACAACACATGTATTTTAAATTTTCCTCAACATTATTCATACTACACTAATTATTTTGTGCTTCCCGTGAGCCCAAAGATTCAAAGTTTTGCGTTTTTGGCTAAAATTAGCCCCATTTTCTGGGATTTTACCTACTTTTTTCATATGAGCGCTAGAGAGCAACATATACCAATTACGATTAAAAATCTGTCTGTGCGTGAGTGCGTATCAAAAATTTTGTCGACGCTGCATCTCACGAATGAATGAAAATTTTAACAAAATTTGGTATTTAGTTGTAACTTGACCTTACTGAGGCTGATTACATTTGGGGGTCAACTGCTCAACAGTGGTGCTATCATCCCAACTTTTCATAATTTTTATTATGGCAGTATAGGATAAAATTGCGTATAAATATACATAATGAGAGTTATTTTCAACGAATGTTTGTAAAGTTAATATGAATTATTAATAATAGTAGTGATATGCTAGGAAAAAAAATTGCGTGCTATGTAGGAGCATCGTTTTCTCCCTGGTAGAAAAGGTCCCTTAGGGAGGATGTAAATTTTTAATATAGGTCAATACCCATAATAAAAATTTACACCATAAAATTATATTTTTTGTATAGTAAAATTTATATATTAAAAAAATTACAGTCAAAAGAACTTATCAATACATTTAAAACAAATGGTAGAACCATAAATATGGGATAATTTAAAACGAAGTTATCGAATTTTTTCATTTTTAAAAAAATCTCATTTTTTCTAATTTCAGTACAAAATTAAATTTTTTTTACGCATTTAGCGTTATATTTTTTACGGATAAAAATCGTCTGCATTTATCATGGAAAATAACTTTAATAGAAACCCTTTAATTAGAAATAGTATAATTATAGTATGTACCAATTTGTAATATAACTTGAATAAAGAATGCCCTAATCTAAAATTATGTAAATTACAACAGTAACACTGACAGGAATAGCTCACATTTAATATGACAATAGTGACTGTTCATGTAAGGACAAGGATCGGCGCGGTCACTTTTTTTTAATACAGTATTTTTATAAAGCCATATCTGCTACATGTCATAAAATTAGAGGAATTAATAGTGATCGTGACGACCCGGTCTCGGTAAATGTTATACAGATTTTTTCTGATTAATTCGCGTCATTTTTACTTCCTTATACAAAGTATAAGGAAGTATATAGTAATCCCGATTTGCGAAATGGATTTTGCATTTCACATTGCTCGAAAACGAATGATCGCTGAATGTTGTCAATTTATACGTGTGACTGTCATGATGTCTAGTTGTACATCTGCAAGTGTCGTCTTAACACGAGCTCTCGTTTTAGAGATATAAGGGACTTTACACGATTTTTCGTGACGTCTGTATGTATGTGTGTGTGTCTGTGTGTGTGTGTGTGAGTATGTCGCATAACTCAAAAACGGTTGGACCTAGAAAGTTGCGAATTGGTACATAGGTTTGTTATAACATCTAGTTGTGCACCTCCCTTTTTGGACTTTGTATGATTTTCCGTTTTGGAGATATTTAGGAAAATTAGGTTCATAATGGCCAAAATGTATCAAAAAACGGTAGTAACTCAAAAACGGTTTGGACAAATCTTGCAATTTAACTAACTTCCCGACTAGCTAGACATTTGAAACTTTCAGAAAAGTTCAGAACACGTTGACAATGCATTTAAAAAAATATTTTTAGCCAACTGTTTCTAATACCTGCTGCCTTCAGCAGCGTTTATGTGATTCAACAGAAAATTTATTTAACTAACTTCTCGACTAGCTAGACATTTGAAACTTTCAGACTAGATCAGAACACGGTGAAAATGCATTTTTAAAATACTTTTAGCCAACTATTTAGGGTTCCTGCTATCTTCGGCAGCGTTACCAGTACAAATCTTGCAATCTATTTTTAACTAACTTTCCGGCTAGCTAGACATTTAAAACTTCTGGAAAAACTCAGAACACGGTGACAATGCATTTTTTAAATATTTTTACCCAATTGTTTCAGGTGACTGCTGAATTCGATTCGTTTATATGGTTCAACAGAAAATTTATTTAACTAACTTCCCGACTAGCTAGACATTTGAAACTTTCAGAATAGTTCAGAACACGGTGAAAATGCATTTTTTTTTTAAATACTTTTAGCCAATTTTTTCGGGTCCCTGCTGCCTTCGTGAGCGTTATCAGTACAAATCTTGCATCGGTTTTTAAGTAACTTTCTGAAAAGCTCAGAACACGGTGATAATTCATTTTTTTAAATATTTTTAGCCAAGTGTTTCGGGTCCAATGGCAATGTTTTTTAACATTATGTATATTTCTAAAAGTGTATAAGGAAGTCATGTGGTGCCCACATCAGATTTTTTATTTATAGTAGTCTAACCATTCACATAATAAAATGGGAACTTGAAATTCTATGGGGTCAAAAAACCCTCTTATGGACCCCCATCCTTTTGGCATCGAAATAGCTTGGACGTTTCCCTTCCAAAATTTTTACATACAAAATTACGATATACATTTTAATTCCGCACCAAAATGTAACGAAAATTTAAAAGTCGACAAGGATATCCTTAACTAAAGCTGTATCAAAGAAATTTTAAGAAATTAATATCGTATACTATTGATTAGGAATGCAACGTTTTTATCACCTACCTTTAAATGGAAGAATAGACTAGAAAAAGTCTTGTCATACTAAATTAAATTCTCTTTTGTACAGAATTCTAAAAAACAAAAAAAGGCGTCAGTTTATAGATATATATGAATTAAATTTATTTTATTTTATTTTTATAAGTAATTAGTGTTCGTGTTGGAGAACTTTATTGTAAATGTTGTTGGTGTTTAAATTTCCATACACATATCTTATACTATTAAGCACGCAAGATTTGTATATATATATATATATATATATATATATAGGGTGTTCCAAAAGCCCCCCCCCCCCCTCCACTCCTAACTCGAAAATGAGTCGAAATTATGCAAAATGGCGAAACGTTTCCAGGGATGCATCACAAGACATACTTTCCTGTTTGAAATTTTAAAGTTGCCCTCCCTAGTGGCACTACTGCTACCCTCTTGCCCGGGACCAAACATTTTTGGGCAAAGTATGTCTTGTGATACATTCCTGGAAACGTCCCTTCAAGACAATGAATTTGATATAAACGATTTTGTCCTGCAATGGCTATTAAAGAGAATACTTAAGTATAAAATTCACATTTCAAAAGTCTAAAAACTCATGTATTTCCCTTAACTAGTGGTCGCCCAGTGGTCGAAATTTGACCATAATTAATTAAAATTATAAGTTTAAACATTATTAAGGTTCTATTGTCAAAGACTATACTTCTATAATCACAGATTTTGCCAAGGCTACACTGTTAATTTACCTAGTTTTTTCAAAAAATTATATGAAATTTAAATAAAAAAAATCCAAAAAATGATTAAAATAAAGAATGCCTTTTTTTAATTTTTTTTTATTGAAACAAAAAGACATGCGATTAAAAAAAAAATGCTGTCCATTGAACTTGACATACATATTTCGATAATTTAATTAATGTTACAAAACTTCTCTGTAAACGATGTTTTTTGTAAAAACTCTTTCGTCGTTTGCTAAATGTCCTTGACCATTATATTCGGAAATATAAAATCTCAAACCGTCGAATGATCGAACTCTACTTGCTGCGACATACAATTGCCCATGTGTAAAAACTGGTCGATTCAATAAAATTCCAATTTTTTCGAATGTTTGTCCTTGAGACTTGTTTATTGTCATCGCAAATGCAGGTATTATAGGAAATTGAGTTCTTTGAAGGTTAAATGGTAAAGTAGTTCCGGAGTATGTTAAATTTATACGTGGAATCAAAATTCTCTTACTGCGTGCGGTCCCAGTTAAAACTTCGCAGTCAATTGCATGTCGATGCATAAATTTGATGCGCATTCTTGTTCCATTGACTAATGCTTCCTTTGTATTTAAGTTTCTGATCAGCAAAACGATGCAATTAACTTTCAATACTAACTTATGTGGTGGTAAACCACTAATAGTCAAAGAATTTAAAAACTCTACCGGATAGTTATTGATGGCATTGTCATTATCACAAATTATTTTATCATAGCTATGATATGTTCGCTGTTCACCAGGAATTTGATTAAGTATAAAAAACATCATGTATTAACATCATGTTATAAAAAACATCATGTATTTTGAAATGATACACTCCACTTGTAACTGCCTCGGATACTTGAGCTTCTGAGCTAACCATAGCAAATGATGAATTGTATTTGCGAATATTTTCAAAATAATTTTTTGACTTACTTTTTATTGAAGGTTCATTTGAAATAAGTCCATCATACAATGATTTAAAATATTCATTTTGACTTAAGGGCGGTAATATTGCTTTACCCTTATGACAACATGAAGTGAATGCAGTTCTGTCACCTAAAGTGACTTCAGATTCAAAATGTTTCGCATTGCAAAACCTGCATTCCAAATCCATTAATCCACAATCATAACTATAAAAAACTTTTGGAATGACATTTCGTGCGCATTTAAATTTATCTGTCAAATTCACTTCTTCATTCTGTATAATATTAACACTATTTGTATTTTCATTACTATTATTATTATGTGTCCGCAAATATAGATTCCTTCTTCTTTGTCTCTCAATCCGACCCGTTAATGTTCTATGTCGAGGCATAATAAAAGTAGAAAAAAACTTTCATCGTCAGTAGAAAAAATCGTTATTTTTTTTTATTTTAGGTTGATTTCTTTAGAAACTGATCTATACAAATTGAATGAGTTGAGTTGAGTTGAGTTGATTAATTAGTATATATATAATGCAAAACTTGTGTGTTTTTAAAAAATATTAGCATTCTGCGATAACTCTTTCAGATGAAACTGGCTATTTAAAAAATAACTCATTGTTATTAACTTTTATTATTGTTATTAACATATTAACATTTATTATTAATTGAAATTTCAAAATTTTGGCAACAGTATAAAAAAATGAAAATGCTAATTTTAATCTGGAAATAAAACCCGATAATATAGGCTTTGAATTGCACCTTTGTCGTTTCACAAATGTTCCAATTTCTCGTCTTTGTCGTTGTATTTTTAAAAATTATTAGCATTCTGCAAGTAGATAGGAATTGCCGTTCTTGCCTCAGCAGGGTGCGGTGGTGCGTACGCACCCTGACGAGGGTCATGCACCGCACCCTGCCGAGGAGGGTTTATCTTATCAGCATCCTGTGATAAGCTTCCTACGCACCCTGTCGAGGATCGTGAAAGATAAGGAGGGTTAGAATTAAGAGATAAAGAATTTAATGAATATTATTTTCTTTAATTATGGATTTTTTTTAATTATGATTTTTAAAGAAATAATTACGGTAATTTGAAATAGTTAGAAAAATTTTAAACTTAGAAAAAAATTATGATTTTTAAAAAGATAATTTTAATTATGGTTTTAATTATCACTGTCATCTATTAGTTGATTTGAGAGAATTTATTTTTTCTGTCATATGCAGTAATAGAGTGATTTATAATTGTGTAATCCACGGTTTATTCTTCAAATAGTGTATTTAAAGAACTTTATCAGTGTACTTTCTTAAATTACAGGATGTTATATTATCTTTTACACTTTTAATTTTTAGTTTGAACTTCCATTTTATAATAAAATAGTTATATTATCTTCTATCCTAATATATTTCAAATAAATAGAGAATCTTGTAAATGAGTTGTCTTAGAAATTTTGCGAAGGACAATTTAAATAATGTGATAAGTGCGTATTTTCGGATATATGTAGAAATAGTGATTAAGAATTGTGTGTTAACGATTGTTTATCTTTGCAATTCAGGAAATGCTTAAACATGTATTCATGAGATCTTGGTCATAAACTTTTAAATAGATAAGGAATCTTTTAAATGAGTTGTATTAGAAATTATGTAAGAATATATTTTTATGTAGATAATTGTTAGATAAGTAGTTTTCGTTTAAAATTTTGTGATTTCGGATAAAGTCTATTGATATATTTTTATCAACTTGCTACTTTTGGTGAAAAGTTTAACTAAGAATTAATAATTGCGTCGAGGATTTGAATGTGTAATGATGATATTTTTAGACATGTACTCATCTTTGATATGACGTAGAATTGAACCCGTCACCTTTTCAACTTAAGTGGTCATAGAGATATGAATATTATTTACATTAATTATCAATTTTAAAATTAATTTTAAACTTAGAAAAAAATTATGATTTTTAAAAAGAGAATTTTAATGATCGGTGGTGTTAGTCGATCTGAGAGAATTTATTTATTTATTTTTATTTTTTTAATAAAGAATTTAATGAGAGGCAATGTATTTCGAGGACTTAGCATTTTTCGCAAGCACTTAATACGTCATACTACAATAAACTCATTTTGTTTGATTATCTTATATAGTTCTACTAAACTAGTTAAAAAACTTTTTTAAATTATTCACCTTAAAGTGAAAATACTATACTACAGAGTTACCATTTATTTAATTCATTAAAAAATATACTTCTTGAAAATAATGAGCTATCTAGAAGTATTTTTCATTGATATGTAGGATATATTTATTCAATAATATTAATTTATGAACTTTATTTTATAAATTAACTTCTATTAACAAATAATATTTTACCACATAACAGAGTTATAGTAGATTTAAACGAAATTATTTAACTTATCATAAGCTAAAATCAAACCAAACACTTCTTAATCTTATATTCATGTATTTGCATTTTTTTTTTTTTTTTTTTTTTTTTTTTTTTATGCATTCTTAATTATTTCATTACAAATGCACTTTTAATCTGATTAACATGCATATATATGTATATTCATGTATTACTGTTTAAAGTATATGCACAAGATTTTTTTTTTTTTTTTTTTAATTAAAATAGTCACACGAATTTATTTTGATAAAGTTAGAAAAAATAATATATTTATATCTTATAAGAAAGTAATGATTAATAGAATACGAAAATTATACTTACACGAGCATTTTCTACACTCCCAAAGAAACAAATGATTGATAAGCTTATTTCTTATCGACCATGTTGATACGACGTCATACTACGATAAACTCATTTTGTTTGATTATCTTATATAGTTCAACTAAACAGGTTAAAAAACTTTTTAAATTATTCACCTTAAAATGAAAATACTATACTACAGAGTTACCATTTATTTAATTCATTAAAAAATATGCTTCTTGAAAAATAATGAGCTATCTAGAAGTATTTTTCATTGATATGTAGGATATTAATTTAAGAACTTTATTTTATAAATTAACTTCTATCAACCAATAACATTTTACCACGCAACAGAGTTATAGTAGATTTTATTTAACTTATCATAAGCTAAAATCAAACCATGCACTTCTTAATCTTATATTCATGTATTTGCATATTTTGTATATTTATGCATCCTTAAGTATTTTAGTTATGTAATATTTTAAAATGTGATTGGAAAAAAAATATTTCGCATTATAAATGTAATTTAAGTTTATGCACGCACACACATAGAAAAATTTAATTATTTATTTTTTAATCTTAATAGATTAAAACAGAAATTTAAAAGTTAAGCATATGTACATTGCGAAATTGATTAAGATTTAATATTACAAACTTAATTATATTGAGTGAAATTAGGATGTAGCTTATTAGATGTCCAATAGTTATAAATGATGTAAAATGATGAAATACATTAAGATTTATTACTTACTTAGATATATTTTATGTGCATATTTAGTACTTTTTGTGATGTAATGTAGCTTATTAGGTGAACGATAGTTATAAATGATGTAAAAATGTTGAAGTACATTAAGGTTTAATAGCTGCTTAGATATATTTTATGTGCATATATAGTACTTTTTAGGATGATATGCAACTTATTAGACGTACAATAGTTATAAATGATGTAAAAATGTTGAAGTACATTAAGGTTTAATAGCTGCTTAGATATATTATATGTGCATATATAGTACTTTTTGTGATGTAATGTAGCTTATTAGATGTCCAATAGTTATAAATATAGCAAAAATTTTGAAGTACATTAAGGTTTAATAGTTGCATAGTTATATTTTATGTGCATATATAGTACTTTTGCGATGTTATGTAGCTTATTAGATAAACAATACTTATAAATATTGCAAAAATGTTGAAGTACATTAAGGATTAATAGCTGCATAGTTATATTTTATGAATTTATATAGTACTTTTTGTGATGATATGCGACTTATTAGGTGAACGATAGTTATAAATGATGCAAAAATGTTGAAGTACATTAAGGTTTAATACTTGCTTAGATATATTTTATGTGCATATATAGTACTTTTTGTGATGTTATGTAACTTTTTAAATGAACAATACTTATAAATATTGCAAAAATGTTGAAGTACATTAAGGTTTAATACTTACTTAGTTATATTTTATGTGTATATAGTACTTTTTGTGATACAAAATATTCTCGGGGGATAGTAGTTTTCAAGCGATTTTAACCACAGGAATACACTCTGTTTAAGATAGAAATAGATGCACTAGTATTGAACATGGTGGCTTCTTTTGTGGTCACGTGATCCAATCAGAAGCATGGATTTTTAATAATTATAAAATTACGGGATTTTAGTGCGCAAGTTTAGGAAAAAACCATGAAAAACTTCAAACGAATAGTCTACAAGCTTTAAAATCTATGATGTACAAATTATTTGTTTTAACATGTTGATAAACTAGTTTGCATTAAAATGATATATATTTGACGAGATTAATAGGGGTTCTAAAGAATTTGGCTGCTTTCCCTAGTGTACGAATTTAGGTTATATTTGGCGTGATTTCGCCAATAATTACAAATTTGGTGGTAAACCTACAGTATAAATGCAGTCGCAAAGAAATTTTAATCAGTTGCTGCTATATTTTGGAGGAGTGCGCACGTTTAATTTATTAACTTGTATAACACTCTACTTTTTAGTGAGAGAGATGGATTTATCTGAAAAGATGCCTATTTCAAATGAGTTGTCATCCAACTTGGATACTAAGAAACTACAGAAAACTTTTAGTTGTGTTTCTTGCAGTGTGGTATTTAAACGAAAATGGGATTTGCTTCGACACATGAAAATTCATCTCAACGAAAAATCTTTTATTTGCAATGAATGCTCGAAAGCATTTACCAGATCAGATGAGTTAAAGAGACATTTAAAAATTCATGAAAAGATTCCTATTGAACATAGATGTGAGCAATGTAGCGAATCCTTTAATCGCAAGTATCAGTTGCTGATGCATATTAGAAAAAAACATCAAAAACCTTTACCAGTGCATTCCTGTGATCGATGTGCAGAAACATTTAGACAGAAATATAAACTTTTAGAGCATGTTAGAGAAAATCATCGAAAACCCTTATCGCAGGCAGCATTAAAGGGATTGAGAAATTCTGACCGAGATCTGCTCAAGGAGAAAATTATGCATTTTAAAAGAAAAAATGCACTTAATACATTTACAATAACCACATTTGATAATAAAAACAAAGATTTGGATTTGACGTCATTTTTTAATAATTTAAGAACTGACATTTTAAACGAATTAAACTTTCAATTAAATGATCAAGGTACATTGAAATGGTATATTAATGTAGAAGTTATTTTTAGTTGTATTTATGAAAATGGAGAGAAGGATTTTATTACTCAAAATTTTAGGTCAAAAAGTATAACAACTCTTTTAATAAATGATTTGAATAATGATCTTGAAAACGCTTTTAACAAGATGAAAAAGTGTTTTGATGAATTTAGCGAACAAGGATCAGGTTGGACATTAACAGAAATTTTCAAATTAGAACTTTGTATGACTAAATATGGTTCTTTTCAAATGTAATATCTGATTTTACTATATATATATATTAAAAATTGTTAGTTGAATCTTATAAAATTATTGTAAACTTTGTATAAAAATGATGCATGTAAAATGTTATAATTAGAAAAATAAAAGTATGTGTATAAAAATTGTATTTTTAATTATTTATCTCATATAAAAATTTTATGTAAAAGTTTAAACTATTAATCGAATTTTTAAAATAAATGCACTTATGTTAATGTAGAAGTATTTTTTTTTTTTTTTAAATATGATTTTAAAACTATATATTTTAAAACTACATATTTTTTTAAAAACATTATTTCATAAATAAATTGATATTTTATAGTAAATATAATCTTACCAATTTTAGAGATTGTATCAAAAAATCATGAACTTTCCAATTTTAGCATTAACCATTTAACATATAGTCTAGGGAAATACTAACCTGCTTAAAAGTTTAACTTTTCTGCATGCTTGAAATTAGACATGAACAAATTATTTGTTTCGACACGTTGATAAACTAAAATATTTTACGAGATTTTTTAATGGGATTGGGGATATTTTTTTCAAGATTTGGCTATTAAAATAACATATCTGCTAAGATTTGGCGAGATTTTTTAATATATTCGGCAATAAATACTAATTTGGCATTAAACATAGAGTATAAATTCAGTCTCGTAGAAAATTTAATCAGTTGCTGACTTGTTTTCGTGGAGTTGCTTCAGTTTTCATATAGCATTTTTAAAGTTTTACTTTGATTATATTTATAATGGATCTATCTGAGGAAGTACAGGTTTCTGTTCATCAACAAGCCACTTCCTCATGTTTTGAAGATGAGACTTTTCACTTAAAGGATGTAAAACCCTATATTTGTAATGTGTGTAAGAAAGCATTTAGTAGATCGTACGGTTATAAAAGACACTTAAAAACTCATGAAAAACCTCGCATAGGATATGGGTGTGAATACTGTATGGAAAATTTTAGTCGTAAACGGGATTTTTTAAAGCATAATGCAAAAATTCATAAAAAGACTTTGCATAAGCACAGTTGTGATGAATGTAGTGAAGTGTTTAGGACTAAACAAGATTTATTGAATCATAAAAAAATGCTACATCGAAAGGTTTTACCTGAATATCTATGTGTAGAATGCAACGAAAATTTTCGATATAAGTATGAATTATTACGACATAACAGAAAAAATCATCGTAAAGATTCTTCTGCTTACGTATGTACAAAATGCAATGAACGAAATACTCTCAACTTAGACAGTGAAAATATGAACTTAACGAATTTTTTGAATACTGCATTTTTAACCAACACCTATTCTTTAGCCAAAAGCTTTCATGATGAAAATAACAATACGTATTTTTTAATATTTTTAAATAATGAAAATATGAATACCGAACACATCTCATGAAATAATGACTCTCCAACCAACAACTTTGGGAGTGTAAATGTGGACTTAACGAATTTTTCAGATAATCAAAATAATGTTTTCACTTCATCAACCAGTGAAAATGTGATCTTATCAAATGTTTTGGATAAGAATGCATACGACGTTTTACCCACTGCTAATGAAAATATAAATACTAAATGTTTGACACAAAGTAATTTTTATGACTCTCCAACGAACAACATTGAGAATATAAATGGGGAGTGTATGAGTAATAATAATGTTTCACTCGTGAGCGGTGATAACGACTTGTTGAAATTTTTGGATAATTTTAATGTAGAGTGTACTAGTCAATATAACCTTAACGATTTAGCAATAATTTAGATTTTTATAAACCTGTTTTTATACTGATAATAATGTAAAATAAAATATTTTAATCAAAAATTGTGTTTTTATTATGAAATTACTTTCTACACACCATTTCATATTATAATAGATACGTTAAGTCACGAAAAAAAGCTAAACATGTGTAAATATATTTTTTGCTTTCTTATTAACTAAATCGTTTTTATACAATAAGACTTTGTGATTTTAATTCGGTTTAAAGAAATTCTCCACCATAAATTGGAGTGGGACGAAGTGACTTATAAAAACCGTAAAATAAAGAACTCTAATATTGCTTATTTATTTAATATTTTCTATGAATAAGAAAGTGACACAAGGCGAATTGTTACAAGCTCTTAATGATATGCCTAAAACCTTTATTAAAAACAAATTTTTGTTATCTTCGGTACCCAAGTAACGAAAACGCCCAAATGTAGTTCCCTATTGATTAAATTATTAATAAAAAATATTTTTTAATATAAAACACATGTCTCTTTATTTATGTTTAAATAAATGCTATAAAAATTGGACTTACCTCAACACAGTTGTTAATTTGCATCCTTCTCTTCTACTCGCACGGTGTGAAATGAGCGATAACGCTATTTCTTATCAAGATCACGTGGTAAGCTTTCTTATCTACTATGTCACGTGACATTGTCTAGTATGACGTAGTAAGCTACGTAACTGATAACACAAACCCTACACTAATGTAGTATATGTGACGTAGCTTACTACGTCATACTAGACAATGTCACGTGACATAGTAGATAAGAAAGCTTACCACGTGATCTTGATAAGAAATAGCGTTATCGCTCATTTCACACCGTGCGAGTAGAAGAGAAGGATGCAAATTAACAACTGTGTTGAGGTAAGTCCAATTTTTATAGCATTTATTTAAACATAAATAAAGAGACATGTGTTTTATATTAAAAAATATTTTTTATTAATAATTTAATCAATAGGGAACTACATTTGGGCGTTTTCGTTACTTGGGTACCGAAGATAACAAAAATTTGTTTTTAATAAAGGTTTTAGGCATATCATTAAGAGCTTGTAACAATTCGCCTTGTGTCACTTTCTTATTCATAGAAAATATTAAATAAATAAGCAATATTAGAGTTCTTTATTTTACGGTTTTTATAAGTCACTTCGTCCCACTCCAATTTATGGTGGAGAATTTCTTTAAACCGAATTAAAATCACAAAGTCTTATTGTATAAAAACGATTTAGTTAATAAGAAAGCAAAAAATATATTTACACATGTTTAGCTTTTTTTCGTGACTTAACGTATCTATTATAATATGAAATGGTGTGTAGAAAGTAATTTCATAATAAAAACACAATTTTTGATTAAAATATTTTATTTTACATTATTATCAGTATAAAAACAGGTTTATAAAAATCTAAATTATTGCTAAATCGTTAAGGTTATATTGACTAGTACACTCTACATTAAAATTATCCAAAAATTTCAACAAGTCGTTATCACCGCTCACGAGTGAAACATTATTATTACTCATACACTCCCCATTTATATTCTCAATGTTGTTCGTTGGAGAGTCATAAAAATTACTTTGTGTCAAACATTTAGTATTTATATTTTCATTAGCAGTGGGTAAAACGTCGTATGCATTCTTATCCAAAACATTTGATAAGATCACATTTTCACTGGTTGATGAAGTGAAAACATTATTTTGATTATCTGAAAAATTCGTTAAGTCCACATTTACACTCCCAAAGTTGTTGGTTGGAGAGTCATTATTTCATGAGATGTGTTCGGTATTCATATTTTCATTATTTAAAAATATTAAAAAATACGTATTGTTATTTTCATCATGAAAGCTTTTGGCTAAAGAATAGGTGTTGGTTAAAAAAGCAGTATTCAAAAAATTCGTTAAGTTCATATTTTCACTGTCTAAGTTGAGAGTATTTCGTTCATTGCATTTTGTACATACGTAAGCAGAAGAATCTTTACGATGATTTTTTCTGTTATGTCGTAATAATTCATACTTATATCGAAAATTTTCGTTGCATTCTACACATAGATATTCAGGTAAAACCTTTCGATGTAGCATTTTTTTATGATTCAATAAATCTTGTTTAGTCCTAAACACTTCACTACATTCATCACAACTGTGCTTATGCAAAGTCTTTTTATGAATTTTTGCATTATGCTTTAAAAAATCCCGTTTACGACTAAAATTTTCCATACAGTATTCACACCCATATCCTATGCGAGGTTTTTCATGAGTTTTTAAGTGTCTTTTATAACCGTACGATCTACTAAATGCTTTCTTACACACATTACAAATATAGGGTTTTACATCCTTTAAGTGAAAAGTCTCATCTTCAAAACATGAGGAAGTGGCTTGTTGATGAACAGAAACCTGTACTTCCTCAGATAGATCCATTATAAATATAATCAAAGTAAAACTTTAAAAATGCTATATGAAAACTGAAGCAACTCCACGAAAACAAGTCAGCAACTGATTAAATTTTCTACGAGACTGAATTTATACTCTATGTTTAATGCCAAATTAGTATTTATTGCCGAATATATTAAAAAATCTCGCCAAATCTTAGCAGATATGTTATTTTAATAGCCAAATCTTGAAAAAAATATCCCCAATCCCATTAAAAAATCTCGTAAAAAATTTTAGTTTATCAACGTGTCGAAACAAATAATTTGTTCATGTCTAATTTCAAGCATGCAGAAAAGTTAAACTTTTAAGCAGGTTAGTATTTCCCTAGACTATATGTTAAATGGTTAATGCTAAAATTGGAAAGTTCATGATTTTTTGATACAATCTCTAAAATTGGTAAGATTATATTTACTATAAAATATCAATTTATTTATGAAATAATGTTTTTAAAAAAATATGTAGTTTTAAAATATATAGTTTTAAAATCATATTTAAAAAAAAAAAAAAATACTTCTACATTAACATAAGTGCATTTATTTTAAAAATTCGATTAATAGTTTAAACTTTTACATAAAATTTTTATATGAGATAAATAATTAAAAATACAATTTTTATACACATGCTTTTATTTTTCTAATTATAACATTTTACATGCATCATTTTTATACAAAGTTTACAATAATTTTATAAGATTCAACTAACAATTTTTAATATATATATATAGTAAAATCAGATATTACATTTGAAAAGAACCATATTTAGTCAAAGTTCTAATTTGAAAATTTCTGTTAATGTCCAACCTGATCCTTGTTCGCTAAATTCATCAATACACTTTTTCATCTTGTTAAAAGCGTTTTCAAGATCATTATTCAAATCATTTATTAAAAGAGTTGTTATACTTTTTGACCTAAAATTTTGAGTAATAAAATCCTTCTCTCCATTTTCATAAATACAACTAAAAATAACTTCTACATTAATATACCATTTCAATGTACCTTGATCATTTAATTGAAAGTTTAATTCGTTTAAAATGTCAGTTCTTAAATTATTAAAAAATGACGTCAAATCCAAATCTTTGTTTTTATTATCAAATGTGGTTATTGTAAATGTATTAAGTGCATTTTTTCTTTTAAAATGCATAATTTTCTCCTTGAGCAGATCTCGGTCAGAATTTGTCAATCCCTTTAATGCTGCCTGCGATAAGGGTTTTCGATGATTTTCTCTAACATGCTCTAAAAGTTTATATTTCTGTCTAAATGTTTCTGCACATCGATCACAGGAATGCACTGGTAAAGGTTTTTGATGTTTTTTTCTAATATGCATCAGCAACTGATACTTGCGATTAAAGGATTCGCTACATTGCTCACATCTATGTTCAATAGGAATCTTTCCATGAATTTTTAAATGTCTCTTTAACTCATCTGATCTGGTAAATGCTTTCGAGCATTCATTGCAAATAAAAGATTTTTCGTTGAGATGAATTTTCATGTGTCGAAGCAAATCCCATTTTCGTTTAAATACCACACTGCAAGAAACACAACTAAAAGTTTTCGGTAGTTTCTTAGTATCCAAGTTGGATGACAACTCATTTGAAATAGGCATCTTTTCAGATAAATCCATCTCTCTCACTAAAAAGTAGAGTGTTATACAAGTTAATAAATTAAACGTGCGCACTCCTCCAAAATATAGCAGCAACTGATTAAAATATCTTTGCGACTGCATTTATACTGTAGGTTTACCACCAAATTTGTAATTATTGGCGAAATCACGCCAAATATAACCTAAATTCGTACACTAGGGAAAGCAGCCAAATTCTTTAGAACCCCTATTAATCTCGTCAAATATATATCATTTTAATGCAAACTAGTTTATCAACATGTTAAAACAAATAATTTGTACATCATAGATTTTAAAGCTTGTAGACTATTCGTTTGAAGTTTTTCATGTTTTTTTCCTAAACTTGCGCACTAAAATCCCGTAATTTTATAATTATTAAAAATCCATGCTTCTGATTGGATCACGTGACCACAAAAGAAGCCACCATGTTCAATACTAGTGCATCTATTTCTATCTTAAACAGAGTGTATTCCTGTGGTTAAAATCGCTTGAAAACTACTATCCCCCGAGAATATTTTGTATCACAAAAAGTACTATATACACATAAAATATAACTAAGTAAGTATTAAACCTTAATGTACTTCAACATTTTTGCAATATTTATAAGTATTGTTCATTTAAAAAGTTACATAACATCACAAAAAGTACTATATATGCACATAAAATATATCTAAGCAAGTATTAAACCTTAATGTACTTCAACATTTTTGCATCATTTATAACTATCGTTCACCTAATAAGTCGCATATCATCACAAAAAGTACTATATAAATTCATAAAATATAACTATGCAGCTATTAATCCTTAATGTACTTCAACATTTTTGCAATATTTATAAGTATTGTTTATCTAATAAGCTACATAACATCGCAAAAGTACTATATATGCACATAAAATATAACTATGCAACTATTAAACCTTAATGTACTACAAAATTTTTGCTATATTTATAACTATTGGACATCTAATAAGCTACATTACATCACAAAAAGTACTATATATGCACATAAAATATATCTAAGCAGCTATTAAACCTTAATGTACTTCAACATTTTTACATCATTTATAACTATTGTACGTCTAATAAGTTGCATATCATCCTAAAAAGTACTATATATGCACATAAAATATATCTAAGCAGCTATTAAACCTTAATGTACTTCAACATTTTTACATCATTTATAACTATCATTCACCTAATAAGCTACATTACATCACAAAAAGTACTAAATATGCACATAAAATATATCTAAGTAAGTAATAAATCTTAATGTAATTCATCATTTTACATCATTTATAACTATTGGACATCTAATAAGCTACATCCTAATTTCACTCAATATAATTAAGTTTGTAATATTAAATCTTAATCAATTTCGCAATGTACATATGCTTAACTTTTAAATTTCTGTTTTAATCTATTAAGATTAAAAAATAAATAATTAAATTTTTCTATGTGTGTGCGTGCATAAACTTAAATTACATTTATAATGCGAAATATTTTTTTTCCAATCACATTTTAAAATATTACATAACTAAAATACTTAAGGATGCATAAATATACAAAATATGCAAATACATGAATATAAGATTAAGAAGTGCATGGTTTGATTTTAGCTTATGATAAGTTAAATAAAATCTACTATAACTCTGTTGCGTGGTAAAATGTTATTGGTTGATAGAAGTTAATTTATAAAATAAAGTTCTTAAATTAATATCCTACATATCAATGAAAAATACTTCTAGATAGCTCATTATTTTTCAAGAAGCATATTTTTTAATGAATTAAATAAATGGTAACTCTGTAGTATAGTATTTTCATTTTAAGGTGAATAATTTAAAAAGTTTTTTAACCTGTTTAGTTGAACTATATAAGATAATCAAACAAAATGAGTTTATCGTAGTATGACGTAGTATCAACATGGTCGATAAGAAATAAGCTTATCAATCATTTGTTTCTTTGGGAGTGTAGAAAATGCTCGTGTAAGTATAATTTTCGTATTCTATTAATCATTACTTTCTTATAAGATATAAATATATTATTTTTTCTAACTTTATCAAAATAAATTCGTGTGACTATTTTAATTAAAAAAAAAAAAAAAAAATCTTGTGCATATACTTTAAACAGTAATACATGAATATACATATATATGCATGTTAATCAGATTAAAAGTGCATTTGTAATGAAATAATTAAGAATGCATAAAAAAAAAAAAAAAAAAAAAAAAAAAAAAAATGCAAATACATGAATATAAGATTAAGAAGTGTTTGGTTTGATTTTAGCTTATGATAAGTTAAATAATTTCGTTTAAATCTACTATAACTCTGTTATGTGGTAAAATATTATTTGTTAATAGAAGTTAATTTATAAAATAAAGTTCATAAATTAATATTATTGAATAAATATATCCTACATATCAATGAAAAATACTTCTAGATAGCTCATTATTTTCAAGAAGTATATTTTTTAATGAATTAAATAAATGGTAACTCTGTAGTATAGTATTTTCACTTTAAGGTGAATAATTTAAAAAAGTTTTTTAACTAGTTTAGTAGAACTATATAAGATAATCAAACAAAATGAGTTTATTGTAGTATGACGTATTAAGTGCTTGCGAAAAATGCTAAGTCCTCGAAATACATTGCCTCTCATTAAATTCTTTATTAAAAAAATAAAAATAAATAAATAAATTCTCTCAGATCGACTAACACCACCGATCATTAAAATTCTCTTTTTAAAAATCATAATTTTTTTCTAAGTTTAAAATTAATTTTAAAATTGATAATTAATGTAAATAATATTCATATCTCTATGACCACTTAAGTTGAAAAGGTGACGGGTTCAATTCTACGTCATATCAAAGATGAGTACATGTCTAAAAATATCATCATTACACATTCAAATCCTCGACGCAATTATTAATTCTTAGTTAAACTTTTCACCAAAAGTAGCAAGTTGATAAAAATATATCAATAGACTTTATCCGAAATCACAAAATTTTAAACGAAAACTACTTATCTAACAATTATCTACATAAAAATATATTCTTACATAATTTCTAATACAACTCATTTAAAAGATTCCTTATCTATTTAAAAGTTTATGACCAAGATCTCATGAATACATGTTTAAGCATTTCCTGAATTGCAAAGATAAACAATCGTTAACACACAATTCTTAATCACTATTTCTACATATATCCGAAAATACGCACTTATCACATTATTTAAATTGTCCTTCGCAAAATTTCTAAGACAACTCATTTACAAGATTCTCTATTTATTTGAAATATATTAGGATAGAAGATAATATAACTATTTTATTATAAAATGGAAGTTCAAACTAAAAATTAAAAGTGTAAAAGATAATATCAACATCCTGTAATTTAAGAAAGTACACTGATAAAGTTCTTTAAATACACTATTTGAAGAATAAACCGTGGATTACACAATTATAAATCACTCTATTACTGCATATGACAGAAAAAATAAATTCTCTCAAATCAACTAATAGATGACAGTGATAATTAAAACCATAATTAAAATTATCTTTTTAAAAATCATAATTTTTTTCTAAGTTTAAAATTTTTCTAACTATTTCAAATTACCGTAATTATTTCTTTAAAAATCATAATTAAAAAAAATCCATAATTAAAGAAAATAATATTCATTAAATTCTTTATCTCTTAATTCTAACCCTCCTTATCTTTCACGATCCTCGACAGGGTGCGTAGGAAGCTTATCACAGGATGCTGATAAGATAAACCCTCCTCGGCAGGGTGCGGTGCATGACCCTCGTCAGGGTGCGTACGCACCACCGCACCCTGCTGAGGCAAGAACGGCAATTCCTATCTACTTCTGCACTTCTTCTCTATATAAACTATAAGTGTGCGAAATTTCATAATCCTCCGTCCGCGCAATTTTCGTAAAAAGGGGTACAAAGTTTTTGCTTCACGTATTAATTTCGTAAAAAGGGGTACAAAATTTTTGCTTCACGTATTAATATATAGATAATCATCGTAGGGCAAAATTATGTAATTTTTTACAAGGTATTCTTTATAATACTATTTTTTTTTTAATTCTAATCTACCTCATTCATACCATACGAAGTCAGCGGTTATGTAAATATGAACACATGACCAAATACTAATGAAAATGTAAAGATATTTTCCATTAGGATGATACAAAGTTCTTTAATTTGTATTATTTAACTGTATGTCTGCAAGTGAAAATTTATCTGGATTTTTTGGTCCGCTGTAAAATGTTATATCATTCGACCGATCTCCACGAAAACTGGTATATTTCATAATCTAGCTAATGTTGTATTTTTTAATTTAATCGGATAATTTGTTAAAAGATATTAAAAAATCCCTACTTTCAACTAAAGATTATTATCGTTAGCTAACTTTTGCTTAAATTTTTTTTAAGGAAATCTTTTCCAAAAATAGCATTTTTTAAATTAAAAAATTATTTTAGTGCCTCTAGATAGAGGTACCCTAGGCCGAGGCCTTGTCGGCCTGTGCGATAATCAGGCCCTGAGATGTGATATTCATATCATTATAGATAGGAAACCTCACATAGTGATCTTAAATAACATATATGATTTTGAAAAAAATCTAGAAATATGTACGGACGCTAGAGACTGGGCAGTCAGACAGACCGAAAAGCATAGACACCACTCTTAAACATTGTTGAAACGTGTTAAAAATGATTAATGCAATGGAGAACATCATAGTGAACTTGAATAACATATATCAGTTTCAAGAAATTTCAGGGATATTTATGAGAGTTAAAGCGCGGATAAACGGAGAGACAGACAAACCGAAATCATAAATACTTTTCAATTTTGTTGGAAAATTGTTAAAAAGAGGAAAAAATAGAGTAAAGAATACTACTTAATATACCCAGCTTCATATCTTTAATCAATGCATTTAATTACTTTCTATTAAATAATTAATACCACCAAAGGACTTGACTGATATTAAGTTCTTGTTCTCCAATTTTAAAATTTGCTCTTTTTTTTGCTAGAACATCGTATTGTTCTCATATTTAAGTTATCTCAAACAAATTTAGGAAATTATTCTTATACGTAGGAAAATTTTAAAAGAAATTCTTTAAAAATTGGCTTACACTGAAATCTTCAGCAAGTTAATGTTACCAAAATACATTATTTTACAAAAGTATTTTATCTCCTGAGTATAAAAATTTTGTATACTGCTTCACTTTTTTGTTATAGGAAAACCTGAAATACTTTCATCCAAAATTTAAAAATATGTATTATAATGAGAGTTCTTTATATATATGAGTGTTAGTAGATTTAGTTAGAAATAGGTCTTAGTTATACTTTCAAACTTGAATATCAGTAAACATTAAAAATTATCTTTCATCTTCATGCATTCATATTCAGTAAATGTTTAAGGGAACTTGGTACCTTTAATTTCGCCCCACTGAAAGTTTCATATAAAAGCTTATATTTTCCTTTAATATTAATAAATTTAACTATATTAGATTTGTTCAATACAATATATATTCAGGCAACAGTTCTTATGGTGTTTCATATATTTTTTACGGTTTTAAAATCTTTAAATTGAATTTTCCCCAGTTTGCAATTTTTCCTGTATTCACGATCTTCTAAATGCTAAAACTTCAACAAATATTTAAGAAAATACTTAATACTTTTTTTTATGTTTAATAGAACCTGATTAACAGAATTAGGGATGGATTTTGCAATATCTTTAAAAAAAAAAAATATTAAAATTAAAAAATAACAAAAATCATATATATATATATATTTCAAATTTTTACATAGACATGCGTTTTTTAATTTTTTTTCCCAAAAACTAATTAATAAATTTTAAAATCCATCCCTAATTCTTTTAAATAAGTTAATAGTTAATCTATTAAACCTTTAAAAAAAAATAGTAAGTCGTTTCTCAAATATCTGTAGAAATTTTAGCATTTTTAAGATCATAAATTCATGAAAAAATTCAAATTGAGAAAACGTAATTTAAAGATTTCAAATTCGTAAAAAATATGTGAAACACCATAACAATTGTTACCTGAATATGCAGTTCAATTTATAAATATTAAAGCTTTTATATAAAATCTTCAGTGGTGCCAAATCAAAGGTGCTAAGTCCCTTAAAGTTTATAAATTATAATTGAAATTTACACTTTATAGAAGGGAAGTAATTTAAGATAAAATTATCACACATTACCATTAAACATACTTTAACTTCGTATTTTACATCCAGAACGATATAAAATTGCCTAACTCCAATTTAGTTTCGACTCTCATTTTAAAGAAATCTGTATATACTTTTACACACATGTGATGAATAAATAATAGTGTCCCCTATTTAAACAGAAATCGAATGAAAATATGTTTTTATTATTTATTTATGTCTTTGAATTGTATCATTTACTAATAAAATAAGAATTCCATTATTTAATAATAAAATATTGGCCAGCATTGGAAATAATTAACTTTCTGGTAAATAAAAAATCCTTTACATGCGCTTTAAAGATAGGTTTAAAAAAATAAAAAAATTCTAATGTATTTTACTCTTTTTGTTCATGACTTTTATAATTTGATACTATAATAGTGGACAGTTTTAAAAGTTATTATAGTTTTAAGTTTCTATTCAAATATGATGGCAACGCATTTCTCCAAATAGATAAAAGCAAATGGACTAAGAGATAAATAAATAAAAACCATCGGGTGAAAGTTATATCTTTGTAAAATTTTAGAGGTTTTCTCCCTCCTTTGTTTGTGCAGCAGAAAATCTTACTGAGTTGTCTCACCTAGCATGATATTGAAGGAGAAGCGAGTTATTGACGAGCAACGATTAATGTAATCACATAAGCTGTATTTCTTGAAATATGCGAAGTCCTATAAAGCTGCTCACGCAACAATCGACGTATTCAGTTTACAAGAGATCGCAGGAGTTTTCGCAGTAGAAATCTTTTTAGCTGGGGAAGCCTTATTAAAAAGTCATAAAAGTGGCAGCTTCACCGGTTCACACGCGTCTAAAGGCGACTTTGCATCACGAATTCTATTCCACATCAAGTTGGATAAGATAAATGCGGCCTAACAGATCATGCATTTTATGCTGCAAAATATACCGAATGAAGTAGTTTAATCCTTGGATTCATGAACGACTGGCTGTTTTTTTTTTTTTTTCCCTAATCTCTTTTTTTAATTATGATTTCATTTTATCTGTTTGTGTTTTTGTAAGTCTATTAGATACAATAGTATTCTATATTTTATAAGAGCGCTTGAATTGTGAACTGAATTTACAAACTGTTCTTATGTATAGCAGTAATAATTATTCAATTAAATAATCATAACATGCGTGATTTTCTACAGGCTCTACCAAAATATTCAAACACGTTATTGTTTCTAAGCCCCTTCCTCATAATCAGTAGATTTAGATAAACTATTATTTACATATTTAACACATTTAACAGATTATTGTAACGGTTAAAAAAAAAAAAAAAAAAAAATCACATAATTATCTATAGGATTTCTCCCCATACTTAATAAAAAAATTCTCATGTCACAATTTTATGACTTGAAGTTTTAAAACCGTCTGCTTAACTTTTGCCTATCTTTCTCTGCTGTGATATTCATAAAAATGCTAAATATCCCAGTAAAATTAATTCATGACATACGTTTAAAATAGTTTCAATATAATTCATAAATTTTCAGGAGTAATTCAAATGTATTATTTTCCAGTATACTATTGAGATATGAGGGCTGCTCAGATGGAGCTATATACATTCATGTTTGTCAAAAACGTTACAAGACTCGTAGCGATCCTAAAATTTTACGCTCATTTTATTACACTCTCAGCACTTATTTAAAGCAATATTTTATACATAATATTTTAGCATTAAAATATTTAGAAATATTTAATGTAATTTTGTTATTGACGATAGTGGTGTCAATATAATAAAATGCTAGTGAAATTTTAGGAACGCTGCGAAGCCTATATTTTAATTTATAAATACACAAAAATGTTCTAACTGAATATTATTCCTTATAACTATCTATACATACAATGGTAGTTCCCCGTCATACTGTAGGTAACAGGTAATCATCACAAATTTTGACATCAGTTTTTCGAATTTTTACACGTTTTGAGGTGTGAAGAATCCGAAATTAAAAAATCGGTATGATGTCCGTCTGTAGGGTGTCAGCGTGTTAGTGCGTTAGTCTTTTGTCTGTTAGTCTATGTACACGATATTTCAAGAAAAAAATATCACTGAGCTGTCGGACGGTTTCAAACTGTCACTTATAACACTGGCAAGAGTCCCATTGTATTGATTTGCAACTTTCCAATTTAACAACATCGTAAGTCATTCGGAAATTACCATTTTCTTATGGGAGAATAAGGCAAAAATTAGCTTAAACGTGCATTATAAGGAATATTTTTTCTGTAAAGATGTCAGATCAGCTTTAAAATATCAGTCATAATGATTGAATATACAAAATTAAGTAATGAAAATTCAACTTTGAAAGTTTCGTAAGTTATTTGAAATTAACGAATTTCCCAACGTGACAGAATATTGCAAATTATCGCATTTTGAGGGACATTTTCGTGGTAAAGATATTAGATCACTTTAAAAATATTTTTTTGAACATCCTTGTCTATGAATTTTCTACTTTAAAAAATTCCTAAGTTATTCGAAATTTACGATTTTTTTTTTTTTTTTTTTTTTTTTTAACACCGCAGGAAAGGGCAAAATTGTGCATAAACGTCCATTTTAAGAGCTATTTAAGAGCTATGAGAAGGAATATTCTAATTAGAAAATTTCGTCAAGTTTTTCAAAATTTAAGATTTCCTTAACATAAGCAATATTCTGCATAACATTGCATTACTAGTTTGTTGTAGGGCGACTAAGGCGCCCGTTGAAAAATAATCGTTTCATTTTATTTATTGCTCACTTTAAATAATTCATTTGCTTGCAATCCCGTGCGAAATTGTCTCACTTTGTTTATCTCTTCGTTACCTTCAAAATTATTATTTTATAGACGTCATTTTTTTCATATGCATGAGCAAATTTATTTTTATTTTTATTTTATTTTATTTTATTTTATTTTATTTTTTACGGGAAAGCATATTTCATTTTATGCTGAAAAAAAATGGCAACAATTAAAAATTTAAATGTATTTTAAAGCTTTTATTTTCATATTTTAATTAATTTTAAAAAATATAATTATATGTTCGTAACAAATAAGGTAACAAATGAAAGGCGTAATTTTTCTGAATACGTTTGTTTAAACAGCTTATCGATCGGACAATTAGATTTTTTAAAATTAACTAAAGTATGAAAATTAGAAGACAGAGTCCAAGGAAATCTTATCGTTTAAATCCTATCGCTTAAGCCTAAAGTGTGACAGAATCAACGAGATATATAAAGTAGAGTGATAAATGGTAACCCTTGAGAAGGTCCAAGATGAGTCATGTGATATGCTTTCCTTGCACATGCGTATTCGGTGGTTCCCTTGGTAACAGCTCATTTTCAGTACATTTCTATGGCAACTGTTTCAATGTTTTTGTTTACTTTACGTAGTTTAATATTCTTTTGTTCTAAACCATTTTGATTTTGATTTTACTTCTTTTTTATTTCGTGTAGTTGAACTTTAACCGACAAAATGCTTAAAAATAGTTGAAAAATTATTATTTGTTGTTAAATTTAGCTCTTTAAAAGTTTAAATTTTGTTTTATAAACACTTTTAAAGTTTGTTGAGAAACGATGAAAAGAAAGGTATTTTATTATTTATTAAAATGTGAAATATGTGTAAAATTATTTTAAAAGCAATTTATTTCGGTCATAGGACTGTCATGTTACCTAATAATAATGATAATTTGTCGAACTGATATTTTAAATGCCAAAATAGCGATAAAGGGCCAAACACAGCAACCTATTCGAGCATGTCATGTGATTCATCTTGAACCACGGAAAGCTAATCCTTCATCCATTGAATCAGCACTCTAATTTATATATCTCGTTGGACAGAATCAACTACAGATGAGGGTAACTATATATACTAATGGGGATCATAGTACTGAAAATAGTTGGAAGTGCATAAAAACTAAAATTTGAAAATAACTCAAATAAAATTTAATAACAAATTAGGATAGGGTAAATTTATTGAACTGAACGGCAAAAAGTCAATTAGGTGGGACTCATTTCTCGTAACATGAATATAGTATAGTATTAACTTATTAACTTGAATATATAGGATAAAATTATGAGAACAAATGTATTTTGGTGAATTGAATAAAAGTTTACCAATGCCAACTAGTTTAATTTATATGAATACACATAAACATTATAATTGAATATTATTCTTTATAAAGAAATACTACATAACAATAAATGATATAATAACGAACTTAATACCTTCCCATTTATTTAAGTAATGAGAATGTTTTTTATTTGTATAAAATTTACAGTGAATGTATCAGAAGAAACTTTTCCCCTAATGTATTTAAAACAGTTTTCAAATTAGATACACCATAAATATTTGAAAACATTTTTAATTAAATTATATGCATATTTCATGCAATTTGATAATATATAGAGGAAAGTTAGAATATTTTTTTTTCTTTTAATTACAAATTCGCTCCACATTTGCGCTTTTTAATCAATAAGTAAATGTAAATGCATTTATTATTCCCGCGATGTGTATAACATAAAACCACATAAGTTTACTTTTCCTCACATGGCTTTATGCTAATATGCATCTTCAGTTTAATCTCCACTGAAAATTAACCTTTTTTTCACAAATAACTTGTTATAGATAAATGCTTACGTGCTTGCACATTCATTCCATTTCTTTTCCGCTTTTCCTTTTTCTTACCCATATATATGATAGAGAAAGTATTGTTTTGGGGCCATATTTTTGAAATTGAGTTTTTGCTTTATTTACACGTTTTGAGGTCCCCTGAATCCGAAAATCATGTTTTTAGCTGTTGGTCTGCGTTTCTCTATATGTCTCTGTGTGTGTGTCTGTCTGTTATAAGCATATCTCAAGAAAAAATAATACCAGAAAGTCCAAACTCGGTATTCTGAATATGTATCATATAGAGATGCTATACTAAACTTTTCGTTAAGATCAAACAAACAGTTCGTGTACAGGTCCACCCAGGATAATTTAAATACATTACGTCTATGGGGGGGAATTGCAGATAAGTGCACTTTAAGATCTATAGGCTGTTTTAAACAAAAGTGGAATGCACATTTTTTTTTTTTTTTTTTTTTTTTTTTAATGCTTAAAAGCATTTTTAGAGAAGATTGTGATATGGAAATCATTCATCATTCGTTTACAAGGCTATCCAAAGTATTTGGATATATTGAGGGCTGTGCATGGAAATCTCTGGAATTTTAATTTATTTTGTGTTAGATATTTTTCATGTAAAACTAAATTTGAGAACACAATATTTTTTAAAGTGCATATTGTTTATAGACAATATATTGAGCTGTCCAAAATTGAGCCAAACGTTCTTTTCTATTGGATGAAACGTATCGAAGTGCTTTGATACGTTTTACAATGTCGACAAGACAAGCAGTGCTCAGAAAGGAAAAATAATTTTTTATGCCTATACTGTAAACAAAGTATTTTTTGAAGTTTCGTTTTCAACTCTGATTTTCTGTATTATATCACGTTTCAAGGTTCCCTGATTACGAAAGTCCAATTTTTGGCGGTTGATCTGTATCTATATCCCTCGTCAGTATAATTTAAAAAGAAATCACTGCCGGAAACTCAAATTTGGTATTTTAAACTTCGTATTAGGTTACCATTTTAAATATTGATCAAGATTGGCAAGTTGAAAGGTAAATTAACAACCTAGATATATATATATATATATTTTTTTTTTTTTTTAATATAAATGTCTTGCTACAATTAACCCTCACACAGAATTATATGTCAAATAAAGCTATTCCTTAACCTGTTTTAGATTATTTTTAAAGTACATTGAATTTTATTATTTTACGCTATTGATCTTAAGACTTATTATGCAATCTGTCATTATAATATTGAAATGCAGAGTAAGAGAAAGTCGTGTGAGTGACGGACTAGATTATTTTCAGTTGACATAAGGTTATTACTAAGATATTTTATTAAAAATAAAATTAATTGCCGAATATTGCTTCATAACTCCTTCATTTTTATCTTTCTTGGTTCAGGTTTATATATTTCGATACCCCCTTTGACGTATTTGATTTGTCAGTTAAATAATCTAGTGTAGTATTCACACTACTTTCTCTTATCGTGAATTACTACATAAAGTCATGTTATTACAGTTTACGGTTAAATTAAAAGTTTCAGTATTCGCCTATTTTAAGGCAGCTTGGAAAAATAACTATGAATTATGTACACATCACAAAGTGTACATAAACTAGAAACAATCTGAAGAATGCACCAATTTGAATTGCACTTCAAACAAGTGTCAACACTAATAATATATCCTAATTCTTTTCTGTTGGCCCTGAAAGCGAGTATAGTAAATGCTTTTCACATAATATTCTATATATGATACGCAACATTGTACATCAAAATTTAATTAAAGGGTTTACATGTGTTTCGAAAGGTTAAAAACATATTCTTCTATATTTTTAATAAAATAAATACATTTTTTTTTTTAATCAAAATTTTCAGTACATAAAAGAGCAATAATTAAACACCAGTTAAAAATTTTTCATTAAAAATTTTGGAAAATTCAGTCAGTTGGACCTGGTTTTCGGAGACCCTTCAAAAAAGTGGTAAATGGATAATTCATGAGTCGCGATAGCTTAACCTGAAATTAAAAAGACAATTTTTTTTTTTTTTTCTGTTAGTACATCTTATGTTTAAACAATGTTTATTATTATTATTATTATTATTATTATTATTTCAACTTAATTTACAAGGCTATACGTGGGGTAAAATGTACCGAAAATTGTACTGTTTTTGCATACAACTCTGTCATGAATTTAATTTTTTTTAAATCCTTCGTTTAGGTACGAGCTTATTTACTAACATTTGTAGTGTTTATTTAGATGGCAGTCGCTTATTCAACTTGAATTAGAAAAACAGCATTATAATTTTTGAGATGTGTCTAGACAATAACACAGTGCTCCTTAATCCAAATAACAGGCATTTTCTTGTAGATTTTTATGATGAATTTTATTATATACGAATTGTTGACATATTTAACATAATTATAGGTGACCAGATAAGCATTTTACTATAAAATGGTAAGTATAATTGGGGTAATTAAATAATTTGGAGTGGGAGCCCAATATGTCGACTTCACCCGTCAAGTCATGGTGATGAAGTGACGCTTCGATTCCTTGATTAATTTCACCAGAGCTCTAGTCGACGCCAAATTCAAAAAGTAGAGAAAAAATGGTTGTAATTATGTTAAGTATAAATGCATACAATTTTTTAAAAGGTTACCACATGATTATAATTCAAACGGTCCTCACTAAACGCCAAAACACGCATGAGAACCCAGAACCTTTGAGCAAAATTAACACACCATGTTATGAGACAAACAATCCATTTGTAAGATGGAAAAAAACCGAATTAGGAAAAGTCAAAACAAGCTATTGCAGATTTGTATTAACGTTAAAGAACGAATAATATATGATCAAAGGTTTCGATAGAGTTGCAATTAGCGAAAGATACGTATGTGGGAAGGGGGAGGATGTAAAAATTTAAAGAACATACTGTATGAGAATTTAAATTGCAATTTAGAGGTTATGAAAATGTGTTCGTTACATATTTTATTTTATTTTTAATATAATAATATATATTTTTTAGAATACGTGATTATCGACATCACATATTTTCTCCCCTTACGAGAAAAAAAATCAAATTCAACCATGTTTTCTCTACACAAGCAATGTGTATAAGGATATATAAACAGTACATTAAAACAAAATATATAGCCAGCTAACATAATAAAATAATAAAGTATGCATATATCTGCTATAAAATAAATTGAGTAACACTAAATATATATGTGTGGTCACCTATAGAATTACAAATACAATACAATATTTTATAAGCATCAATAGTAAAAGTAGTATACTATAATAGATAAAAGAAATATGTATTTTATTACTTTCTTCTATATTCAATAGAAGAAAGTATTGGATTCGTAAAAATTTTCGACCTCGGGTTTTTAATGGATTTACACGTTTTGAGAACAATAGAACACGATTTGACCATTTTTAGAAAATGTCTGTCTGTCTGTGTGACAAAATTTTGTGGCAACTGTATCTCAGGAACTACTGCACAGAATTTCATACAAATTGGTATGTAGTTGCACCTTGACATAAATTAGTGCTTATCAACTTTTGGTAAAAATTGTCTTACAGGTTGCGTTGCCATTCCGCTTTTTCTAAATTTTTAACATGGTGATATAGGACAAAATTTTGTATAAATGTGCATAAAGAGAATTATTTTTTAGTAATCATTATGAAAGTTACAATAATTATTTTTAATAGAAATAGTCAACTGGAATTTTTTTTTTTTTTGTATATGTAGGAGCTTCGCCACCCCCCCACCCCCCCTGGGGAGGAAGTCACCACCCCTCGAGGGGAGTAAATTTTCAAGATGGGCATCTTTCGAAATGTCTCGTCAATACCTTTAAAACGAATGGTTGAACTATAAATCTGTGATAATTTAAAACAAAGTTATCGATTTTATTTTACTTTTAACGAAAAAAAAAAAAAAAAATCGCATTTTTTTTTTTTTTTTTTTTTTTTTTTTTTTAACGAAATTTAACCAAACTTGGTATTTAGTTGGCCCCTGACATAAACTGGTGCTAATTAGATTTGGGGATCAATCGCTCAACAGGTGGCGCTGTGATCGTATTTTTTCTAAATTTTTAACATGGCAGTATAGGACAAAATTTCGTATAAATATACATATTGAGAGTTATTCTTAACCTGTGATTGTAAAATTAAGATGAATTATTGATAATAGTAGTAGTTAATTATGAAACAAATTTTGTGCATGTGGGGGAATCGCTTCTCCCCTGGGGGAAGTACCCCCGGGGGGGGGGGTAAATTTTCAAGATGGATATCTTTCGAAAGGTCTCGTCAATACCTTTAAAACGAATGGTTGAACTATAAATATGTGATAATTTAAAACAAAGTTATCGTTTTTTTAACTTTTACCAAAAAAAAACGTAATTTTTCTTTTTTAAAAATATTATTACAGAGTGAATTTGTATAGTAAATATAGAAGAAAGTCTTGTGGTGGCCACAACGTACTAGTTTTTAAATGACGTGTCAATAATTCAGTTTTGTAAGAGCTCTGCTTACAAGGTGCACCAAATACAATTTATTACGTCAATTACGTCATGACATTTTTCACTAAGAGCACATAGGTTGCTAAATAATGAATAAAAAATATAGCATTTCAACTATATATATATATATTATAGCTCTTATAAAATTTTTATTCTGCGGTTTTATATATTTTAAGTAATGTAAATCATTATTTATAAAAAAAAAAAAAAAAAAAAAAAAAAAAAAAAAAAAAAATGGTTCAACATTGGATCCAAATAGCAACCATTAATAAAAATGTCCATTTGTAACGTTTTCAATTTGCAATCAATATTTCAAAATGTATATTTGCAATAGTTTCAATCAATAAAGGGAAATACAAGTTGACATGAATAATACAAATATAGGAAGTACTTTGCTTTCCTGATGTTGCCACAAATGTACATACACTATTGATATTTATTTAATGTGCTGAATAAATACAAAAAAAAAAAAAAAAAAAAAAAATTCAGTGAAATATAGTGAAAAATTAATATGTATGTTATATCTGTAGACATATAATAAATGTCTTTTGTTTATTTATTATTTTATTTATTTATTATTTTATTTATTTATTTATTTTTTAAGTATTTGGCATTCATGTAAGCAGTATGAATGTGCAAGTGTAAAATAATTAATAGTCTTTTTTTTTTTTTTTTTTTGTTGTTGTTGAAAATAATTGTAAGTTTTTACTTTCTTCTATATTCAATAGAAGAAAGTATTGGATTCGTAAAAATTTTCGACCTCGGGTTTTTGATGGATATACACGTTTTGAGAGCTGTAGAACACGATTTAACCATTTTTCGAAAATGTCTGTCTGTCCGCCTGTCTGTCGGTCTGTTTGTGTGTGTGTGTGTGAGACAAAATATTGTGGCAACTGTATCTCAGAAACTGCTGCACAGAATTTCATACAAATTGGTATGTAGTTGCACCTTGACATAAATTAGTGCCTATCAACTTTTCGTAAAAAATGTTTGACAGGTTGCGTTGCCATCCCGCTTTCTCTAAATTTTTAACATGGTGATATAGGACAAAATTTTGTATGAATGTGTATAAAGAGAATTATTTTTTAGTAATCATTATGAAATTTACAAGAATTATTTATAATAGAGATCGTCAACTGGGAAAAAAAATTTTTTTGTGTAGGAGCCTCGCCACTTCCCTGGGGAGGAAACCCCCCTCGAGGGGAGTAAATTTTCATGATGGGTATCTTTTAAAAGAGCTCGCCAGTACCTTTAAAACGAAGGTTGAACCATAGATTTGCGATAATTTAAAATGAAGTTATCGATTTTTTTTAACTTTTAACGAAAAAAAAAAACTTAGAAAAAAAAATCGTTTTTTTTTTTTTTTTTTTTTTACGAAATTTAACCAAACTTGGTATTTAGTTGGCCCCTGACATAAACTGGGGCTGATTAGATTTGGGGATCAATCGCTCAACAGGTGGCGTGGTGATCGTATTTTTTCTAAATTTTTAACATGGCAGTATAGGACAAAATTTCGTATAAATGTACATAATGAGAGTTATTCTTAACCTGTGATTGTAAAATTAATATGAATTATTTATAATAGTAGTAGTTAATTCCCCCCACCTGGGGGGAAGTACCCGCCGGGAGGAAGAGGTAAATTTTCAAGATGGGTATCTTTCGAAAGGTCTCGTCAATACCTTTAAAACAAATGCTTGAACTATAAATATGTGATAATTTAAAACAAAGATTTCGATTTTTTTTTTTACTTGTAACGAAAAAAAAACTGAAAAAAATCGTTTTTTTTTTTTTTTTTTTTTTTTTTTTTTTAATATTGTTACTGAGTGAATTTGTATAGGAAAATATGGAAGAAAGTCTTGTGGTGGCCACAACATACTAGTTTAGTACATGTAAAAGGAATAAAGTTTAAAAAATGTTTTCCAATGGGAATGTATATAGTTCAGTTATAATTAGAGAAGAACAAGTATAATCATCTGTGCAAGATTATGGAGTGAATATTTTACAGTTTCATGCTAAGGCAAATCAATCATGCAAATTTGATTGATCAAATATTTACGAAAAATGCTTAGGTAAACTTTTTTTTTTTTTTTTTTTTTTTTTTTTTTTTTAGGTGCAAAAACTTTTAACATGAGAAATGTGCGTGAATGTGTGAAGAAGTAACCTTAATGAAACCAATATATGCCACAAGAGAATCATTGCACTGAGAGAACTTTTAGCTAAACAATAAATAAAAAAATTATGAACAATTAAAATGTGTGAATCTGTAGCTTTTAATTTGTAGTAAAAATATAATCATAATGTGTATTAAGTTATCATTAAAATTATACATGGTCAACCTTTAATTAAAAACAAAAAGAGTATGTATGAAATATGTATGTGAAAATATGTTATGTAAGAGAATTTTTTTATTTTTTTATTTATTTTGTGTGTGTGTGTGTGAGTAGAAACAGTGATGTAAATGATGTGTGAAAAATAGTTAATTTGCATAAAATGCATATGTAAATCATAAAATGTCTATTTATGATTTACCAAATAATTTAAACAAAAACAAAACACTATAACATTATGAAAAAGAGAGAAAATTGTACACTTATGTACACATTGAAAGAAAAATTTGAAGTTGAAATATAATGACTGTTAAATAGGAAAAATAAATAATGTAAACAACAGTTTAAAAAAAAATGTAAGAGGGGAATAAAATTAGAAAATATGGACAAAAGTATACATTAATAAATAATTTTCTTTAATTGTTGTCTTTTAGAATTATTTTTAATAAACAAATTTCAAGGCAAGTTATGTATGTTCACATGGTCAAAAATGAAGTAAATATAGAGGTGTTGTAATTAAACTGTAAAGGCTAAAAATTAGATAAATAAATGGCCAACCATTCATGAAATAATTTTTCGTGCACATTTAAATAAGTCAGAAGAAAAAAAATGTGTGAACTCAGCAGAGGCTAAGCCTGATTTATGAGACGTGAATTCATTTACCAAAACATAGCTTAATGAGTAGTGTGTGTATGTGTATGTGTACAAGTGTAAAAGGCATCTATTGAAAAAAAAATTGTCATTCAACTGCTCCACCAATCAGTTAAACAACAATGAAGATTCCGACTTAATAAAAATGCAGAAATGAATAAAATCATGAAATATAGCAAAAATACTTACCACATGGGTTTTAATAATCATTCAACGTTAATGAATTATTATCATTGTCATTTTTATTTTTATTTTAACCAAAAGAACATTAATTTATTTTTATTCTATTTTTTTTTTTAATACGACATAAATATAAATCGGAAAATTAACGGCCCTCTTCACTTAACGTCGCCGGAAACCCGAGCCAATGTTATTCTATGGGGAAATTTTCTTTACAAATAACTTATTAACTAATACGTAGTTTTAAATTCTGTTTTCACATTCAGAAAATTCCCAACTGTTAAATTGATGGACCTTTTTTAAAAATGTATTTTTTTTTTTTTTTTTTAAATTGCAAAATGAAAAAAATTCACATATTGAAAATTCGTATTTTGCAGCTTCAAGATAAAATATAAAAAAATAAAATAATATTTTTTTAAAAAGGTCCGTCAATTTAACATCGGGAATTTTCGGAATGTGAAAACAGAATTTAAAAATATGTATTAGTTAGTAAGTTATTTGTAAAGAAAAGTACGACTAAATAAGTACGACTAAATTAAGTACGACTAAATAAGGAGAAAAGTGCTCTCTAAGAAAAATTGTGTAAAAAAAAGGCAACAATCATAAAAAAAGATCTCCTCTGTTTAAAAATAAATTATTATTTTTATCATGGCACTTTTTTTATATAACTATATTTATATATTTTATTTTCCTTTTATTATGATTATTATTAATATTTATAAATATATCTATGTATCTTTAACTAACTTCATTATGAAATTTTGGTGCAAAATGTAAAATTATGCATGAAATGTTATACAAGTTTTACACAAGAAAAATTGGTACCGGTATTCAAAATGAAAGGATTAAATCATGCACAACAAATTAATCACAAGTGCATTTCAGGCCTACATATGGGGCATATACATATGGGGCAATACACATATGGGGCATAAAATTACCACAAAAAAATTAAATATTGTTAAAAATTGTTCAATAAAACAATTTTAAAGTTATAGAATATTTTTTTAAGCACTTTGGGCAAAAATATTTATGACATGTATACATTAAACGACAAAAAAAAAAAAAAAAAAAAAAAAAAAAAGCCGCACTGCAGAAAAAATTGACTTATACCTTTTTCATTTGTAATAACTTCAAAACTAATGTTTGAAACAAATAAAACTGTCATGTTTAGATAATATCAAAGAGATGAAATGATGCCTGTAAACATTTTTGATTTAATAATTCACTTTATTACACTCTACGAAGTAATTATTAAAAATCTACATAAAACATTCTTTTTAAACGTAATATAATAAACATATACTTTGTACTGTATTATGATTTATTATATGATATAAACAAGTTATATTTTAATACATGAAATAAAAATATTTATTTGTTAGATCTAAACAATTTTTTAATAAAAATATGTATTCTGCATTGAGTTATTCCACCTTTATATGGAATTACTGCTTTAAAGCGCAATGGCATAGTATTATGCAGTGTCTAAATATAAATATCAGAAATTTCTCTGTGCCAAATATCATAAATAATTTTTTCTAGACCTTGCAGAGTTGTAGACTGCAATTTTTTAATGCTCATCCCTTTTCCGCGCTTTTTTATAGACTAAACATTTTCGAGCGGATTGAGATTAGGGCTATTTCCAAGTCTGATGAAAAAGAAATTCTACGATATTTTTTGTGGGATTTAGCTTAAAGTTTAAAAAGATATGATTGCTTACACAATTATAGGTGCTCATGTGATAGGATAGGTAGTTTTAACAATTTGAATTGAATAAACGCACCACAAACGCCCTTTAGTATGATGCAATATCATCTTGAAACTCTGTTTACGAGAAAGTCTGAGATACCTTCAAAATAGTCGGTCAGGCGCCGTTTTTATAATGGCCGCATTTTATTTCGAGTTTATTCTGTACTGATAAGTATAAAGGATTTAAGTCCAAAAATGTCGGTTTTAAGTTAAGTACATAGTCAGACTCAGAAAAAAATTCTCAGTCGATTGGTATAAAGTATTTAAGTCTATGTCATTTAGTCTTTGAGAAAATCCATTGGTAAAAAAAGGTTCAAGTCAGAAATTTACCATTCATGTATGGTATAAAATATTTAATTCAATTTTTTTTTCCGTTATTAAATGAAGGTTGACAATCACTGAATGTTATATAGGGTATAAGTCAACGAAATACCTTTTTCATAATCGATTTGCTATGCATTTGTTTTTAGTTAGTTTAACTTTATTTTTCGTCTCCTGAAAAATCAAGAATATTGGACTTAAATCCTTTATACTTATCAGTACAGAATTGATCCCTTGAGCATAAAAATTTGCCCGACTCATTGAAAATTTTTGCACCTTCGTACCATAATTTACGGAGAATGTGTCACTGTTTTAGGAATGCAATTTTCAATAATTCAGTCACATTTTTATCATCTTACTAGTTTTTTTTTTTTTTTTTTTTTTTTTTTTTTTATCAGCCCGAAATAAAATAAACTTGACTCATCAGCGAAAACCAGTTTGGTCTAATAATTAACTGGTATATATTTTTTTAATTTTGATCAATTGAGGTCTTGTTTTTTTTTTTATTCTTTTCCTTAGTAATGGCTTTTTTTTTTTTTTTTTGCAGATCTTCTGGTTTTTAACATACTTTGTTCAATATTTCCCTCACTGTTTTTGAAAAAATTATTTTGCTATGCATTTTTTTTTTTTTTTTAATCTTTTCTAAGTTATGAGCCTGTACAAATCGATTTTTTTAAACTTTTGCTTTTTAACTTGCCATCATCTCGCTTGGATGGGCAACATGGCCGCCTAAAGAAAAGACACACTTCCGTTTAAACAGTCAAAAAAATTTATATGTTCCTAAAAATTATCTCGGGAATATTTCGTTAACATTTAATTAATTTGCCATCTCGCGTATTAAATATTTTTTGACTTTCATTCCGAAATAATACTTTTTGTTGCAACGTTCAGTCAAAAGCGAAAAACGATTTCCTTCTATCTGTTTTGTTTGATACTACAGTACTTTTTCTCTTTTCCTTTACATTTTCATTTTCCCTCAGGGAATTGCGTTTGCCCACTTTGACTCTCCCTCTCCCCTTGTTCAGATTTTTTTTTTTTTTTTTTTTTTTTTTTGTAGGGTGTCCATTATCACTAGCATGCACACTTCCTCCAACGATGCAAGAAGGAAACTTTTATTTACCTTCTTCACAAAGTTGTTTCCTTGAGTTCGCTCAAATAAACCGTATAACGAAAGTTATTTAAGCCACTCCCATCATGTATAGTTGCATTGCATTTTTGTTTTTAAAAAGAAAAGAAACCAACGGGTTTCCCTGTATTGTGAAGAAGCACGTAGCGTTATTTTTGTGGAAGTTTATTAGAATACAGTTATATTACATAAGACACAGGATCCATTTTAATATGTCTGTGGATTTGTTATTAGTATAATAATAAATGCAATTTATTAAATGTAGTCAAACTTCTGAATAAAATAAAGTTCTTATTAACTCTTGTTTCTTGGACTTATGAGATACATTGAAGAAATTAAGGAAAATAAAGTTTCTTGTGATTTCAAGAAAGTCAATTAAAGATAGCGTCATTTTTCGCTATCTAATTAAACTAACATTTGAAATGATATAACGGTGCCCGAGAAAAAATTTTAATAGTATTTAAAAGGTTTCATATGATTCAACAATATTATTTTAACATTTTATTATATAACATTTTATTATATAATTAAATTGCTAATTTTATTTTCAATCGATGTCAATAAATTTTTGATTTGATTACGATGACATAAGACAAAGAATTATAAAGGTATAAAAAAAAATTAATTGAGTAGCTTAGAAACATCAATTAGGATGAATATTTGAATGTAGCTTCCTGTTGAATTTTACTGACGCCAAATCTTTTTTAATCAAAAGTGTGTTTTGCTTACCACATAAAAATATTTTATAAATTTAAAATATTGTAGAAAATGTACATGAATATCACAAATAATTAAACTAATATTAAAAAAAAAAAAAAAAAAAAAAAAAATGAGATACTGTGTGAATTTTTCTTTTTTTTTCTAATAAATTTAAATATTTCAATTAATCTCTAAAATGAACTGAAATATTTTTCCAGCGTTCATTAAATTTACGATTGTTTTATAAAACTACAACAAATCTTTAAAAAAGAAAAGAAAAAGAAAAGAAAAGAAAGAAAAGTCATGTATTTATTCTATTGAGGAAAAATTTTGTGATTTCAAAATATAAACTTACGTTAATGTATAGTACGATAGGAAATTCACAACCACCAATCTTCTCGATTATGAATTTGAATTTTTTATATCATTTTTATTTGATTTATATGAACATGGATGGGTATAACGCTAAGATTAAACGGTTTTTAATATTACCTTTAGTAATTACTTCATTAAATTTTATGTAGGGATATTTGAATATTCGATTCTATATGCATCCAGGAGTATTGTGTAACCACAGATGAAACACCTGTGACTGGCAGTGTTGTAAAACTCTTATATTCATTCACACGTTTGGAGACACAACAATTTAAATGGCGAAAAAAGTCACGTTATGTACATTTTTTTTTCTTTTTTGCCTTTTTAAACTAAGGAATTACGAAACTATTCCTGTTTTCTTAATAGAGTAGCTTTTTTCACATTGACCTCAAGTGTTCTCACATGTTTGGCCTGTATAAAGAAAACCAGAAGTATAATTTTCTTTACATTTTCTTTATATTTTTTTTATAAGGCTATTCATCAGAATTCGTCCTTATTCATAACTATTATATCTGGTTTACTTTTATTTTATCATGCGATTCCACCTTGAATTGCTGGTATAGCGTAAAAATTCTTTTGTATAACGTCAAAAAGCTTTGCTATGTAAATATGAACTAACACGCTGTTAAAGATTTCTGTAAATTTAATGTAAATAATTTTCTAGAGACTCTGTAAATTTACAGTAATTCTTAGTTAAAAGTGAACAATCGAGATTCTCAATCTTTATTCTGTATTTTTACCTAAATTTATTATTTAATATTTTAATTAAAATTAAAAATTAGAAAAAGCATTCTAAGTCCGAAATATATTCTCACCAATTATTAATTAAATTAATATTAGTTATTAAAATGAATGTATAAAATAAGTTTTTTAACATCGCTGTTTATTTATTTATTTATTTTTAATTTTACATAAGACTTAAGATAATAGACTACACAGAGTTTTCTGTTGAAAATTTTAACAGTGCACACACGCACCAAAAAAAAAAAAAAAAAAAAATGCGAATTAAATTTTAATCATTGCTATTCCAATTTTTATTTCTTTAAAAATATTTTCTTCCGAATGATTATTTTTTCTAAATTTAAACAAAATACCAGAGGTTTTTTTTTTTTTCCCTCCATAAATATTAAAAGAAATTAGTAACACCACACGTTAAAAATTTACTTGGATATGACATTATTTAAAGCAAGTCAAATTTGCTGAAGGAAATTTAAAATTTATTTTTTAATTTTTGTATCATTTTTTAGTAAATTAGAAATGCATACAGTAACAGAAATTATACCTTGCATACAATACTCAATCAAAGCGCCTGATGACGTATTGATATTATATACTTTCATCATTTGTATTCTCATTATTATTATTGTTTTTTTTTTTTTTTTTTTTGTACTTTTTTTTTTTTTTTCAAGTTTTTAAGTGTTTTTTCATTTCATCCTATGCAATGTTTGAAAACATTTTCATAATATATATGTATACACTCAACTTCGTATTCGGTTAGGTATTTCCCCACTACGTAACTGAAAGTACGTACCTGATACTTGATGATTTTTTGGTTAAATTCCGTTTTTCGAATTGCATGTTTTAATTTATTCAAGTCTTTTTTCTTTCTTTCTTTTTTTTTTCCCCATTGAAAAATAATATTTTAATTGCAAGGTAGGGTCACCTTATGATGTTTCGCGTCATAATATAGCCTGCCACAAAATGAAACCTTGCATTTTTTTAGCTCAATGTAGAGATGGAGATTCCCTAAAGATTTATCTCTACATTCTGAACATTTTATTTTATTTTATTTCATTTTAATTATTATTATTATTCATTTATTTATTTTTTGTTCCATAAAATTAAGCTTTTCCCTTTTTTCTTTTGGTTAATTTTTCTATTGCTAGTTCGATTGGAAAACTTTTGTTCGTAGTCTTTAAAAAGCTCCTTTTTTGTAATGTTTCTATGTGATTTGTATTCTTATCGGGATTATTTTAAATTGAGTATTCTTCTTCTTTTCATATCTAAATTAAAATACTACTGGTCAAATTATTTAAATAATTTTATTTTAGTTAACTAGTAACCTATTAGGCTTTTCTGGTACATATATCATGGATTTATAAATTTGTATAAAAGGATTATTAGTATTATTAATATAAATATAATGAAAGATTGCGTAAGAATTAGTAACATTCAAACATAAGATGGGATAGAATAAGTGCGAGTACTATAATTAGAATTATTTGTTGTTGAATTATTTAGCATTCACTATTCATTTTGTAAACTTTATGTTTGCCAATAATGGCAAGCGATAAATGTATTAAGTAAATTCTTTGTATGAGCATCACAAATTGTAGAAAACACGCCATTTGCAATTTATGGTGTTTATACCAATTTTTTACATATTACTTTGTAATACCAGTTCCTCCGTGCATTTTTTCTATTTAAGCGTATAAAAGACTTGGAAACATACACAAAGTCACAAACATATTTTTATCTATTTCTAAATAAGTTAAAACAATGAATTAAAAGAATATATAAATATGTATCTCGTTTAGCCAACAAAACAGGAACAAATTTGATCGTGATTTGCTAATAACATAATAATGAGTAAAATTTAAATAAAAAAAATACATTCTTTCGTGTATTATTTAAAGTTGTTACTTCCCCAGTTTCCCCCTCTCGTTCAAGACACTTATTGGAATGTAAAAATTTTCGGATAATACAGATTTAGTTATGATTGCAAATTTATTCTTTTTCTAGTAAGGGTACTTAGAAAAAAAAATAAATAAATAAATAAAATAAATAAATAAGTAAAGTAAAATTTGAGGGGAAAGATTGTTATTCCAAAAACTCTGCAGAAAATATTAGCTTATTTTTCTCATGTATATATTTTTCGTTTAAAGGTAAAAGCAGACCCTCAAACATTTATCGTTAGTAATATCATAATATCAGTAAGGCATTTAACCGGATTTTCAAAACCAATTAATCTGTTTAATTGCTTAGAATACTCTCTTTCTCATACTGCAGTTTTAAAATATGACACAGCACTTGTACTTGACATGTGCAATTGGTTTCAATTAATGTGCTTATACTTCTGGATTTAAAAGAAGGTATATTACAACTCTTGTTTCGGACAATTGATGCAATATATATATGTAAATTCTACTGCTGTTAGAAATATATTATATGCAATATTTCCCTATTTAAATAATTTCTGGCAAATATACATGTGCATATGCGTGATTTATTTATATCACTGATGCGTAAAAAATAAATAGAAAATAAAATACAGAATGAATTAGCTCATTTCCTTGAGTATAACGCTCACCAATTCTCGCGGCATAATTGCTGCAAATTATATTTATATATATCTATATATTTATGCATTCTACTATTTTAAATCTTGTATTAACATACAGTATTTTTATGGGTGTCCACAACTGGTACCAAAAAATGTCATCATGACCAGTAGTGAACAGCCCTGTCCACTACTGGCTCGTTTGATTTTTAAGGTCAGATCCAGTAGTGGACATAGCTGTGTAATCTCCTAAATTTAGAGTTGAGTTGAGTGTTTTTAATGTGGCACTAAAGCTATGCATTGAGCAATTGGCACTGATCTCACTCCTAGGAGTGATAAGGTAACATGTTATCACAATTTTGATCTCCTGTGGAGAGGATGGCTCCAGTCCTTTCCCAAATTTTGAAGACGGAGCAAAATGGGAATTCACTCGAATCATGAGATAATCTCGAGACATTTTAAGCTTTTTAATTCGCGATTTTTTTTTTTTTTTTTTTTTCTGGGTTCCGTATTGGACTAGATGGTAAAGAAACATCGACATTAAAGTAGCATAATTGCGGCCAGTATTTAGAGGTTTTAGGATAATGGATTTTATGTCGCACTAGTGCTACACAATGGGAAATTGGTGACGGTCTGGAACTCACACATAAGGATAGTCCGGAGATATTTGGTGACCCCCAGAGGTTAAACTTCTATGGGAACATGGAGAACATTGGTATTTCGAGAGTTGTATCTCTCATGATTGTTTTACGTAGGGTCCGAGAGATTGGCATGGCCGTGTTCTCGTTTATTAGTTATGATCCATCAAGTTATCAGTTTTGTATGAAAGACGTCGTGGTTCAAAAATGGAAGCCAACCCTTCCCTATACAATCAAAATATGACAGTTTGTCTCCGGAGAACGCTTAGGGGTGACTCCCAAATCTTCGCCAATAGCCAAATATGTACCGTTAGTGTGACGTGAAACCCCCTCAACCTCAACCTGAACGGTTCTAAACTGCTGGGATTGGAATTATGGGTACTCTATGATATTTTCACCCATAGATTCAGCAATTATGATCCAATCACGGTTTTTAATAATAAATGTGTGAATACTAAGGCGATTAAATTTTCTAAAGAGAAAAGTGGGAACAAATTAGCATGGTGTCTCCAGTTTCAAAATAAGAAATGGTGACAAAAGCAGCACTTAAAAAGGTGCACTCTCACCAATTTTAAATTATAAATTACGACAAAAACTTTAGTTAGGAAAAAAAAGTTCTTGCAGGGAAAAGAAAAAAAAATCTACAAAAACGGCGACTGCCCCCACAAAATGAGAACGTTTGGTCGCCTTAATTTTAAAGCAAAAAGTCAAAGGGGTCCACTACTGGAACAAAAAATGTTCCACTACTGGGTTTAAGTGTGTGCACTACTGGCTCATTTTAAGCTCTCCGGATTTTTGATTTTTTACATATATAAATGCTACAATTAGAAAATTTTGTAATACAGTCATGTGAAGAAAGAGTTAATAGAGGTTAATAAACATTAATTATTCTCTGAGTCCATAAAATTTAGAAAATTGCACAAAAAATAGCCAGAAAATGAATGTCCTTAAAGTGACCACTACTGGTGCTTTTACCTTATATTGTAAAATTTTAAATATAAAATTTGAAAGCAATTAAACAGTTTTTATGAAAAAACTGCACTATGTCTTTTTTTTTTTTTTTTTTTTTTTTTGCTTATAAAAAAAAAAAATTACGTGCAATTATAATTTTTGGAGAACAGTGTATTTTTCTACTCTATTTTTCTAAATTTTACAAAAATAAGCCATTTCTTTGTTACCAGATGTGGCAAACGAAACTTAATTTTTAGGCATAATTTGATCTGTCGCCCAACGGATTATATGTGGTAGAAAAATGAGTGATATGCGGTCAAATTTTCGAAACCGGGTTTTTGTTTTAATTACACTTCTTGAGATCCACTGAATACGGAAAAAAAAAAACGTTTTTAACAATTAGTCTAAATTTTTTTTATTGTGATCGGATAACAAACGGTACGTGTACTAGGACATACAAAGGAATTCACATCCATCACCACGGCTAAAAGCGGAATTTCTCATTGATGCATTTAAGCATCTTTAGACTGCATAAAACAATGAAATCGACATATTTTTTTTACATATATACAAAATCACGTTTCGTACAGAATATGTTATGCAAAGCACTTATCGCGTTTGTTTACTGGGCCAGTCAACAAAATTAGGATACATTAGGGTATTATTTGAAAATTTCTCCAAGTTTTTACTGTTCTAAACTTAAATGTGCTATGTTTTGTGTATACTATTTATATATGATATACAGAACTACTCGAAATCCGTTGAATGTAAATGATGGAACCGCTTTACTAAGTTATACCACGCCCACATAAATTATCAATACAGTACTTTTCACCTGTACAGCTAGGTTCGAATTAGGATGATGGTAGGACTGTTAATAAAAGTCTCTTCTATTAAAATGCAGGGGACGCGAAAGATGTGTGTGGATCTCATTAGAGATGGAGTGGCGAAATGCATTAAATGTTGAAAGAAACAAAAAAATTACCTTATTTATTTTTTTATTTTTTAAAATCTAAAATTAAAAATTAATTAATATAACTTTGTATATTTTTAATGTACTTGAGTAGTAAAAACAAACTGGAATTATTTATATATATATATACATATATTAAAGATTTGAAACAAAGCATTTATTTATTATTAAAAATCCATAAGTAATAAAATAAAATTGTTATATCTTGGAATTGGACGTAAATATATTATTCTATAATAATAATATGATTCTTATAGTAATGAGGCTAAAATTACTGTTCTGATTATAGAGGTTATTTCATTACTACTATAAAAGCATAATTTGTCTAATTTAAAAGGAAACAATAAGCTATGAACAATCAATATTACAAGCGTATTTATGTTACACATTTTAATAATTTACATTGATTTACAAGAAAAATTGTTACTTTCTTACTTATCGATTTAAGGCCAATTTTGTTTCGATTGATTCTTTTATTTCTTGGAAGTTGCAGTTTACATTTACATAGGAAATACTAGATAGCATTTTCATGAAATTTTAATTGTGTTTTGTTACTCCGTTCAATTTACTTTGTTTTTAATCTTTTTCATGATTGCTCATAAGCTGAAATCAAATATAAGTAATAAATACTAACATAAAAAATAAACAAGATACATGTTACATTTTTTGAATGTTTTTTCTAGGAAGTTGCTTCTTTGACATTCCTCTTTCTTGGTTATATAAATGAACAAAACAAATAGCCTATAAACAGGGCCGCCTTAATACATTCGGGCGCCCTGGGCTAACACATTCAGGCGCCCTTTACCTTTACCAAAAGTATCCTAATTTTAAGTTTAGCTCAATTTTTATATGCAATTTAGTTTTTTAATTTAATAAAAACTAATCTAATTAGAATTTAATAGCTATTTAAATCTAAAATTAAGATATTTATTAAAATATTAATTTCTTGATTAAATATAATAATTTTTTCATTTGAAATGATAAATGAAAATTCTTAGAAATTTAATTTGTAAAATTGTTCTTCAGTATATCTTGCATAAATGTGCAAGTAAAATTAAATATATATATATATATATATATATATATATATATATATATATATATATTTAATTTTTATATAATAATTATATATATATATATATATACTTTTAATAAGCAAAATAACTTTCTTGTAAAATTATTTACATATTTCTTCCATTGTAACAATTCATTTTATCACTGTGTCAATCCATTTTTACCTGTCTTGTTCCATTGCCAGAAGCTGGCAGACAAGAAATACCGGGTTTAATCCCAGATTGCCCTCGTCAACCTAGCCGTTTGGAGTATTTCGTTATTTTCATCTAAACTCGCCTAAATACAGCTAGAACCTCTCAAAAAGTCCCTCCACATGGGAAATTCCACCCAGACCTATAACCTACGTGCAGTCAATCAAATTTAAACACTACAACATACCATACCATCCATTGCCAGAAAGTTTGATTTTTTTTTTTTTTTTCAATCTAAATTCAAAACAAAATATTATTTCAATATAGAGTGGGTGGTCAAATTACTGGATATTTTTTCTTCTATCGGTTTAATCACAACTACAGTTAGGAAAACAACTGCAAATTGAAGAAAATCAGAAATACTTTGGATCCTACTGTATTATAAAAAACTACAAATTACTTGTAACTATAACACATGATTTCACTTAATATTTACAATATTTGTATTTTTTTTTTTTTTTTTTTTTTTTGTGTGTGGTAACCACACGATTATTGAGACATTATATATATATATATATAAATTTATTATAAATATTAAATATATTATAGTAGTAAACTATTAATTTTTGTAACTTTTTTTTTTTTTTTTTTTTTTTTTTTAACTTATAACAAGAATAGATTTTAACAAAGTTTTACAAAACTTTCAGAAAAAATTATAAGACATTAGAGAAATATTTCTCTGAAACTTAAAATTCACACATGTAATTTTTGCTGAGGTATAAGCATTTATAACAAATAACTTTTTTAAATATGCATGCACGAGAGATAGAATTTTTTTATTTCATAGGATAAAAGCTAGATATATTGTGCAAGTTATGTCAAAATTTCATTTGAATAGAGTAAAAATTAAGCAAATTATCGACAAAAGAATGAACAAGATTTTAGATGTTTTCCAGAAGTGAAATTTCATAAGGTTTTTTTTCCAGGCTATATATTTAATTTAGCTATCCAATTACTTATTGCAAAATTCTTTTTTGCGAAAAACCCTTTATGAACTCAAAAATCTTAGTATATAAATAAAATTTTGTTAGAGTTATAAGTCCAAGCACATTAAAAAATATTTATTACAAATACTCAAAAAGTATTTACTACAAATTATATGGGAGAAATTTATGGCTCTGAATAATATTTCACAATTTTTAGTGAATCTTTATGCAAGTTTTGTAAAATTTTATTGAAATCCATTCTTGATATAGGCAAAAAGTTTGCCAAAAAAAAATTATTAATTTTTGTTAAAAGAAAAAAAAAAAAAATCAATCAATCAATCTAAATAATTGTGCGACTCACATACACACAAAAAAAAAAAAAAAAAAAAAAAAAAAAAAAAATTACATAGTAAGTGAAATCATGTGTTAAAGTTACAAGTCATTTGTAGCTTTTTATGATACAGGGTAATCAAAAGTATTTGTGGTTTTCTTCAATTTGTGGTTGGAAATCACTCCATTATTTAGCATATTTGTCTTGAGACATTTCTTACTGTTAAGAAGCTGTTTCAATTCCCAAAGTTAAAATGAAAAGCACTGTATTCAGTTAATTCCATGTAATACATTAATATATACAATTAACAAATAATAAAATTTTTTCAAACAATTAAAGACTCATTCTGCGTTGAATTTTGAATAATTATAGCAATTCAATCAATTTTTCCCTTTCTATTCGCTAGAGGTCATTAGCCCCTGTTCAAATTAAAAACTAGTGACTAGTCTGTTGTATGGAAATCTCCTAGAGGGATTATTCTTTGTACTTTGCGAGAGTTCTGTTTTCTGGCCACACTAATGACCAAAAGGTTCTGCTATCAAAGCTGTAGATTAGAGGTGCCAGAAGATTCGATTCAGGTCTCTTTCATCGGAATAACTATTCAAAATTTTTGTTGATTTTCTCTAATCTCGCGTGAAATCGGGCTAAGATTCTATAAAATGACCACCGATGGAAGGCCGGTCTACGTATTAGCGTAAACAATCGGCCTTTAGAATCTCTTACCTTCCATCCCCCCGCCTCAAAAAAAAAAAAAAAAAAAAAGGATAAGAAAGAGTTAGATTTTATTAAAAGTGCGACTCATATCACCAAAATTTGAAATTGTTTGTGAAAATAGGCTAGTCTGTTTGTTTAAATGTTGAATACAATTTAAGTATACTTAAAATAATTTTAATATAGAAAATTTAAAAAAGGTTGATCTATTAATTTTGAGTTAGACCAGAAAAATGTCATCTTAATACATCTTTTTTTATCTTCTATATTATAAAATAAAAAAAATAAAAAATGTGAAAGACGCCCTTAAACATGTGGCGCCCTTGGGCTGCAGCCCAGTTAGCCCAATGGATAAGGTGGGCCTGCCTATAAAAATAGTATTCCATTTTATTTTCCTGCTAGTATTGGACCCCACATACAGCTCAGATTTCAGCTTTCAGTTTCAAGGTCTCCGACTGACCATTCCATTCAAACTATGATGCCCCAGGAAACAGGATCTATGCCACCCTCCTATAGATATAAGCGAATGTTCTCAAAGTAACGTTGTTAGAATGTAGTGACAGAATACTATTCATTGTTGTTACTCTGAGTATTTCTTGAATCGGGTATGAAAGACCGGATATAGATTAGACTCAGGAAGAAACAAAAAAAAAAAAAGTGTAATTTTAGTTGAGAGATAATAATTGAAATCCCCTAAAATTTATTAAACTACAGTTTATGATTAAATTATGTTTATAAGCTAAATAAAAATTGGATTTAGATGCAGTTATTACAATAAGATTATAAGATAAATAAAACTATAAAACTGATTATAATTACTAGAAATCAGGTACTTCGTACTTCTATATTTACCGGCGCAATTGAAAAATGCAGATGTAATTATAAACTGTAAAATTTGCAGATCTTAATTAGATGTTTTGACTATCGTACAATTACTGTAAAACTCATTAAATTTGACCAATCATTAACTTTATCTCATACTGAATCTATAGTTTGACTAAGTCACAATCAATTGCTCAATCAATCTATTTCACAATCATTGTCAGTAACACGTTTATTTTAAATCTTGAATAATAAATTTATCATGTTAAACACGTGTGCAAATATTCACTTAGTTTGCGTGACATGGCAAACGAACTTGAACGATATCAGCTCTCGCCCCACGGACTATAGTCTGATGCAATATTATTCTAAATTTCATTTCTGGGCTTAAATATGTAAAAATTTACGCGTCTAAAATAGTAATAACTTTAAAAAACGATTGGCAGCTATGCAAATCAGACGATAACTTGCGTCTTTCTGTAATGTTTGTTAAAGCATTATTTTTTAAAAATGGACATTTTACTTGTTTTAATTGATTTTTTTCATCCGTGTCAACAATACAATTTATCATTTTCAGGCATAAGAATAAAAAAGCAACAAAAAGTAGTGTCTGAATTTAAATTAAATAAACATCGTTTTAGTCTAAATAATCGTTTTAACACAATGATTTTATTCAATGTTATAGTTTTCCGGTTTTAAAAACTTTTTTGAACAAATTTTTTAATGACATAGCTATCAATCTATACATTTTTTTTCTGCCGGAAATTTTTAATAGAAATTTTTAATAAGTTTTTCAGCAGTTTTCTGTGATTAAACATGAAACTTATTTTTCCCCAAAAAATAGTGGTGCTAAAAAACCATACAAGTTGGCACCTATGTAATGAAAACCTGTATATGTGTTATAAATTATGATTTTGTAAAATAAATTCAAGGTTATTATTAAATGTAAATGACCTATTTTCTGGGGTATTTTAATACACATTTTGTTTCTCGGAAGTACTTAAAATTTACAGAAATTCTAATACAGATAATGAAAATTCAAATGGAATTCAGTATTTCTAGAACTTAAATGCTCTACACAAATATAAAGAAATTTTTACAAATCTAAGATAATTTCTTATCATAAAAACTTAAAAATAATATTAATAAAATAACAAAAGAATGAATCTATATGAATAAAAAGAAGTCTCTCTCTCTCTCTCTTTCTCTCTCTGTGTGTGTGTGTGTCTGTCTGCGTTCTAGAACTCATACTACTAATCTCAGAGCTATAAAACTTGGCAGTGAGGTATCTTGGCCCTTGCAGGAGTGCACAATTGAATTATTATTATTATTATTATTATTATTATTTTCGACTTTATCTATTGACTTTTCTGTTTTATTTTCTGAAATTTATTCTTTCATTTGAATCGTCTGTGTATCTTAGCAACGAAGAATACACTATTTATTATTTATTTATTTAATTCAATCATTTTTAAGCGAATTTTTTTTACTTTCCGAACATACATACGTAAGCAAAGTATTTTAATCATGACGAAAATTCGACTCTGAGATTTTGGCATAACAGCACGTTTTGAGGGCCCCTGTTCATTTTCGCTATTTTTATGATGATATATGTATGTGTGTATATGTGTGTATGTGTATGAGTGAACGCAATATCGTCTAAACGCTTTGTTCGAAAGAACTGATAAATCATCATCATGTTGCACGAACTGTATTTCTACCAATTTTCTCATATTTGGTGAATTTAATACTTATAGCTTTTTTTTTTTTTTTTACATGGAACAAAGAAAAATTCTTTATCATTATACCTGTGAGTTTAAATCATTTAAAGTACGATAGTGTTTAAACGCATAATTCGAACGAACTGAAAATTTATATACATGTTACGGTCACCGCCACACGAACTGTATTGATTTTGGCGAATCTAGCACTTACAGTTTTTATTTTATTTTATTTTATTTTATTTTTTTATTTATCATTATTAGCTGTGGGCTGAAATTACTTGAAGTACAATCGCGTTAAATTAAACAACTTACTATTTGAGAGAAAATACTCACACTATTATAATTTTCTCTTTTCTTTATTTAGCGACTTCTTTTACTTTAATTTATTTAAACAACTGTTAATTACTTCATTTTCGGAAAGTCGAGTGGAGTCACTCTAGACTTTATTATTATTATTATATATATATTGAAACCAAATGGTAATACAGTAGGAAAAATTAAACATGTTAAATTTTAAATTAAAAAATATATATATTTATAACGGTTATGTTTATGTGTAATTCTTATAATATAACTAATTGTATTAAAATTATAAATTTATTTTACTTATAATTTTATTTTTACAGAGTGATGTTTAGAAAAATTGAGTGACTAGGTCTCGCTACGCTAATACAAGGTGCCAAAACTGAAATGCTTAATCGATGCTGAAATATATCAATCTGTAAAACTGTAGTTCTTGAATAACAACAGGTCTATCTGTCATCCAATAAACAACCAAATGTTCGGAAAAGGCGTTGCCGCTGGCAGTGTGAAACCAGATCCTATATAGAACGGGAGAGAAAGATGCTGCTAAAGGTAATGGTACCCGAACCGATCCGATGTTTTGAACGATTTCAGTAAGATTCTTTATAATTTTTATTTGTAAAGTGATATAATAAAATAATATTTCAGTTTTGAGAATTCATTTTAATATCATGGCCAGCGAAGCGATGAAAGACTGCCAGTCAAAAAATAAAATAATCTTTTTGGTTTCAATTATAGGCGGATAATATTATAAACTCCATCAACGATATTATAATTATCACTTATTGAAATCAAGTGCTCTGTTGTCCCCCCCCCCCCTTTTCTTTTAATGTGCTTCATTTTAATTGTGATTTATGTATTCACGAAGCATACTTATAGGAATAAAATCTATTACAGTCTCCATATAATTTAATCTTTAAAATAAATAAATAAAAAATATTATAGAGACATTTTTATATCAAAGTTTAGTGGTTCTACAAACGTCTTTTTAGAGCTGTTGCGTTGTTCCTTGAAGCAAAAAGTAATTTAAGTTAGTGATACACAGAAGCCGTAAATTACATGTAAAGAAACGTGTAGGGGGAAAATAAGATTTAAAATGCCAGAAAAAAAAAAAAGGTGGGAGAAAACTTTCGAGCCTTTTCAAAGCCCATGCTCTGAAAAGGAAGAAGAATAACAAGCGAAAGAGAGAAACCTGGGGGAAAAAACTAAGGAAAAAAAAAGAAAAAGTAGAGAGCAACTGCCTTCCGTGAAAGAAACGAAACAAAAGACGAGAAAAAAAAAAGAATGACTCCAGCTTCAATATTTACAGATGTGTCTGCTCTCGCCCACGAAGAAACCTATCAGTTCCGAACAGATTATGTCAGTGATGGCATAAAAGACGTCACTGACTGTAGCTACGTCACTGATGACGTCATTGCTTGATTATTTTTTTTTTGTGTCGTTTTACTTGCCCTGGAAATGTACGGCCCTAATAGAAAGGTTTTGGGTAAGAAAGACTGTTTTCTACAGAAAAACGTTCAGTATTTCAAAAAGCTCATTTTTAATCATTTTAATGCTTTAAGAGATTTGTAAGTTCGAGTTAATGTAACTAACTGCGGCATACACATTATCATACAACATGTATTCTACATATTTCATACAGTAAATTTATTTGAATTGAATTATAATACACTATACCAATTTTAATATTAATATTTGACACTATTATGTAGTAACTTTTATGGGTTTAAGTTTAAAGAACTATTAAAGCTTTAAAATGGGTTTTAATGAAATTGATACGTAACATAAGTTTAAATTGACATCACCATTATTGCACTTTTTAAAAAGTAAAGTTACTAATGGAGATGTTTAAGATAATAGTTAAATTACTGTATGTAATTAAAATTGATCTTAATGCGTGGCTTTAAAAAATGTAAGATTTTGTTTGTATCGATAGTCTCCAATCTTTTTGACTTCACTGCAGCGTTGCCAGATCTGGCCTTTTTTTATACAATAGTCACCAATAATTTTGAGAAGTGACATTTGATATACATAATAGACTATGAATCTCTTCGAAGTGATTAGTCAAACGTTACAAATAAAAATTATTGGTAACTGTTGAATAAAAACAAGGCCAAATCTGGCAACCTTGCTCCACAGACCACTAAATTCAATACTTAAAATCTCATGGACCACTTAATTAATAATTCAAATTCCGACGGACCACTAATTTTATTGTTTAATAAACAAAGAGATTGCCAATTTTATAAATACGGAATAAACATTTAATATAAAACGACATAAATGCTTATTTTATTTAAAGAAAGACGTGAGAAACTTAAAATTAATTTTTTGTGATAAGAATTTATTCCATTTATCCTCTCTCTTATTTCATGTTGTGAGTATGTGTGACTTAGAAAATTTTGATATTAAAAATTAACGTTAGTATAATTTCTAATAAAATATTTAAAAGTGCAAAATTTTAAAGAAAGTTTCAGCGGACCACTACATTTTTGTCACGGATCAATAGTGATCCAAGTACCACCGATTCGCGGCCACTGCACTACACAATTCTTTATATTTTTAAAATTTCTCTACTCGTAAGTAGTCTTTAATCTCATTTTATACCAAATACCAATTTCTCTACCTTATTGCCATACAAATACTGTGTTAAAAATTAAACCTTTCATGATTTTCTCGTTAAGTTTTAATTTTTTCTTAACTTTTTTTTCCCCAGTAATTATTATTTTTATTTTTACTTTTTACTTTGTTACCGTATGATCTTGCAGAGGTTTTGAGGAAAATTGGGAAATTAGAAAGCATATTTAACCCGTTCCACCTGTCTTAAGCCTTGGTGTCCTCTGCTCTTTCTTCTTATTCTAGTTTATGCGTTTCTTTGTTCATTAATTCTGTTCTGTTCTTATTTCCCCTGGTGTTTGAACATTGCAATGAACTGTATACATATATTAATATATAACACTAGCTGACCCGTCCGGCTTCGCACGGATGAACAAATTTTAGTTAAAGATGAATTGACATGTAAAAAATCAAGAAAGATATCAGTTTATATGTTATAGTCAGGCAATATTATTAACTGAAAAGTCAAAATACAATTTTACAATTATTATTATTTTTTAATTAGTTGTTAAATGTTGGCAATTTTTACTTAATGTTATTTATTTAGTTACTTATTTCATAAAAAGAAACATTTCTTTACTCATGAATAAAAAATATTGAAAAATAAACCTATGACATGAAAATGTTTTTGATAAAATTGACGTCATAATAGCTTTAATTATTATTTATTTGTTCATCTCGCAAATATCCGCGTTTGTAATGATCGATAGATGGCGCTCTCTGAACTGCAATTGTTAGTATATATAATAGCCACGTGTAGTTATCATTGTTCTTTCTCTGCCATTACATCATGGAAAATCGATTGCATAATATGAGGATATGCAGTCGTGTGATAATTTTACCTTAGCCCACCAGAGGGCGAGCATTTCATTACAATCGCGGATATTTAATTTTTCCATAATTAATGGTTATTTTAATAATGTATATTAAGGAAGAAATCAGTAATATGAAACAATATTCGTACAATATATACTATTACAGAATCTGGTGTGAAACAACCACACGACTTCCAATTACCCACTATTACGCGTATTATATACAATTTTTTGGTGATGTTATATGCATTTTTTGAGATTTTCCAGCGAGATTAACTTCATACACGTATAAAAGACACATACAACAGAGTTTATATAGCGAGTTAAAAAATAAGGGAAAGAAAAAAAATAATAGATAGTTATTTTTTTAAACACGAATTTCCGAGATATAAAACTGAACTACCTAATCAGGATGACTGTTAATATTCCTGTAATAAGCACGTAATACTTGAGAAAGGTTATCTAAGTTGGATTAATGAAACAATTTTCAAGAAAACGTTAGAACCGTTTTTGAGATACCAACTTTTACCAAAACTTAGCATACTCAATTATTGACCTAAAAACAAAAATTATATACAAAAGGATATTTAATAGGAAGTTAACATGGCGAGTTTGAAAAAAATCCGTACAGGCATTTTTAAAGAAGCACACTTGCGACATCTGAAATTGAGTTGTTAATTATACAGGACGCCTTCAATTTTCCTGAACTGACCAACTACTTCATTCAAAAGGGCATCTAATAGTTTGTTTATAGAGCAACTTTGAAGAAAATCGTTAGATCTGTTTTTGTGATACGGGCTTACGGTCCCATTTCCGGTTTTTGATGACCCAATTCCGGTTTTTCAATTTTTACGAAAATTTGGAAAATTTATCTGTACTCCAGACCTGAATAAATTGTGAAGTTTCGTAGTTCTATCCTTATTAGTTTCGGAGATATGGCAGCCAGAAGATTCCACACATACGTACACACATACACACACACTGACCCATTGCCAAAAACTACTTTTTTGGACTCAGGAGGCCTTAAAACGTGTAAATCAGGTGAAACTCTATATCGAATTTTTGGACCGAATATAATACTTCCACTACCTAGGGTAGTGGGATAATTGAAGTAAAAACATAGATCTCGTATTTAATACGAAAATATACAGATTTTCGTATTGCGCTTTCGATCGCCAAATACAAAAATCGCAAAGGACGACAGCTATCAAATCGATGCTTTGTTTTCAATTAAAATATTGAAAATTTGAATTAAAAATTTATTTTAACAAAATTTATTATAGCCTCAAGCACTTAGAGACAGTGTTACTTTTGATTAGTTGAAAGAAAAAAAAATCGGCTTTTCAGTTCTAGCGATCGTTTTCTACATATACATATAAACCTTTCCTCTTTATATATTAGTATAGAGCATAGATAGATTAAATAGTTTTCTAATCAACATAATGTAACTCAAATAATTAAATGCTATTTGCATTTCAGTAATGGCTGTATGCGCTATGTATACTGAGCTACTTGTCATAACTGTTAGTTGCTAAAAATAGTCGCCAAATAAATTTAAACTTCTCAAATATTCTTTTAAAAAATGCATAATGAAATGCAGATGATATATTTTTTAATTTACTTTTTATATTATTATTCGCGTGAAAATATATTTTATTAAAAGTCGAAAAAATAAATTAACTCGTAAATTTTTTTGGCAACAATTATAAATTAAAATAAATAATTTAATAAAAGCACGGAGTAATATTAATAGGAGTTGAAGGTCCAATGGGAAAAAGATACGAAACTGTGATCTAAATTTTTGGTAAATATTGAGGGCGCCACTTGTCATTCCTCCCTACCTCGGCGCGGATATACTGTTGTTTTCAATAGAATTTTGCTGGAGTACATTTAAAATTTTTTATTTTAAGCAATTTAATTTCTTTGTAAGTTCTTAAAACTGCATAATTCAGATGTTTCAAATAAATGCTTCATTCCTAGTTGTAAAATAGGCTACGATAGTGGCAAGAAAAAATAAAAAAGCCCTAGGAGAAAAATAAAGTTCGAGTTTGTGTTTTCTGCACCTAAAGTAAGTTTATTTTTTTTCTTTACAAAATTTCATCCATTCTCCTTCCTCCCAATTGTCTGTTTTAGCTAGCTTCTGTTCATAAGAATCGTCATTTTTTAAAAGCTTTCTTTCAAAGTAAAATTAGTATAAAATGCCTCTTAAAAAAAACATGTTGGTTAGAATACTCTATTTAATGAAATTTGCTTTCAATCGAAATTTTTTCAGCTTGACATTATTTTTAAAAAAATAATTAAAACGGGATATTTCCCCATTGAATAACATTGCGGAAGCTGGAGAGAAGGAAGGATTGCACGCTGGCGCCATCTGTAAACATTAGAAAACAACATCACAAAATTTCAGCGTTACCTTCTTCTCCTGTCTTTTTACTCCGTGAATAAAAGTTTAGAAGTTAGAATTTCTAATTTTTTTTTTTTTTTTTTTTTTTTTTTTAATTCTAATTTCGTTTACACACATCAGTTTAAACATTAATTAATCAGTTTAAACATTAATCATTATATTATATTATATCATATCAAATTATATTATTAGAAAAATAAATACTTTTAAATCTATAATGACGTCAGATTTAACGTGTAAGTTTAACATTTCGCAAAGCTTTATATGAATTTCAATTTAATTCACGTGCAAATATATTACTTTTCTTTTCATGTCAAGATATTTAAAAAACAAAATGAACATGTAAAAGTTTGTTTTATGTTGGCAGCAGCTAATTTAATAAAAGTTTAGAAGTTAGAATTTCTATTTTTTTTTTTTTTTTTTTTTTTTTTTTTTTTTGTTTGTTTGTTTATTTATTTTTAAATTCTAATTTCGTTTACACACATCAGTTTAAACATTAATTAATCAGTTTAATCATTATATTATATTATATCATATCAAATTATATTATTAGAAAAATAAATACTTTTAAATCTATAATGACGTCAGATTTAACGTGTAAGTTTAACATTTCGCAAAGCTTTATATGAATTTCAATTTAATTCACGTGCAAATATATTTCTTTTCTTTTCATGTCAAGATATTTAAAAAACAAAATGAACATGTAAAAGTTTGTTTTATGTTGGCAGCAGCTAATTTTTTTTATATTTCATTGTTTCCATTTCTATTATGGCTTTTATGGGGATTTTAATTAAAATGCTCAGATTTTAAATTAAAATTTATTTTATCAAAATTAAATATAGCCTATAACAATCAGGCATACTGTAGCTTTTGGTCAGTGAAAGAAGTTTTAAAATCGGTTCAGTAGTTTCGGAGATTACCCTCCACAAACATACAATTTTTTGCGCTTTATATAATGAATATAGATTGGTGGATATATCAGTAGCAACGCGCAAATTAAATTCTGCTTCGGGAAAAAATAAAAATAAATAAATAAATAAATAAAAATTTAAGAATGGACATGACAATTTCGCCTAAAGAGAACTTTGTTCATGTATCAATTTGCTGATAATTCACTTTGGAAACCTACTAATAAAGCGGCATTAAATTCACCCTGCATGCATCCCTGCTACATAATCTTAGGATCTGTTTAGGGTAAATTTGTGCCTTTTTCCTTTTTCTCTTTTTTAATTTTTAAATTTTAAAGTGATACTTGAATGGTATCATATACTATACGCTCTCATACCGGTTTATGCAAACTGATAAGTTTGCAGTTTTCAAATTATTTTTAAAAGTTTTAATGTAGGGGTGAAATGATATTAAAGAAATATAACATAAAAAAAAAAAAAAAAATGAAATGAAAATAAATAAATAAATAAGTATACAATATCTTAAAAAATAAAAAATTTAGAGTGGCTTGATCGCTTTTATGCCAGGTTATTTTTTTTTTTAACCTATTGGGAAATCAGGGCCTGAGCACATGTGATAAATGTTTCTTCGTGATTTAAAAACTTGAGCCCCAGAAACATCAATGGCTGAAATTGTTTGTTTTAAAAATATAAAATGGACTTACTGTGATGTAAATACATCACCTCTTGTTTAATTCCTATGCCAAAATACATCGTTTTGCAGGCATCTCATCGCAGCCGTTCGTTCCTGGCTCAACGCACCCTGTAAAGTTTGCTTCCCGCGACACTTGTCAACGGGAGAATCGGCGATTGTTTCTCTTGCGTGCGCGAACTGTTTAATTGGTTACTTTTGCGGTCCAATTAACGAATCCAAATCGCGTATCCGTGATTTTAGGTGTGCGGACCTGTTTTTTCTTTAGGAGCGATTTTTAAAATTTAAAAATCAGTCAGTTGGTGTTCCACCTGTGTGCAGAGAAGAATGGCCAATAACGGTAAAATACAACGTACGGACGCAAGTGCCCGGCCATTCTTTTTTTTTTTACGGGCCAAATGAGGTGTTCGTGCCAGTTTTCGTAAAAATTAGGAACCACTTCGTTTAGGTCAAAGCTTAACAATGTGTAACTAGAATTTTGTGGCTATCACGAGACTTTCTTCTATATTTTCCTATACAAATTCACGTAGTATAAATTATTTATTTAATTTATTATTTATTAAAATTATTCTTCATCATATGTAGATGATTTTCATTTTAGAGAAGCGTAAGACTAAATGTCCAAAAAAAGTCAATTTTGTGCCGACATCTCATAAAATAGTTTTCCTCTCTAAGGTTATTATTATTATTATTATTACTAGCAGGCTTTGCCCGCTTCGCTGGACGTTAAACTTAAATGATTTGTCAAAATGCCATATCTATATATTAATAGGCAAGCATAAAATTTGTTGTCCCTTTTTAACATATTAATTATGGGAGTAGAGGGTTGAAAATGGTATCATTCGAAAGGTATGGTTAGCCGGAAGGTGCGAATACAAATATTATTTTCTTACGATGTCAAGAAGGTATTTAAAAATACATTTATTTTTTATGCATTTTCCCCCATTTTTCCCTTTTATACACGTATTCCTTCACATTAAAAAATACCTAAAAGTAGAAAGTTGTTAAATCTGGCAATTTCATAAAGCTCAAATAAAACCATAGACACAGTAATTTGTATAATGTAGCATCACTATACGCAAGCGAAGTGATGACGTCACTGTCTGTCCATGGAGCCATGCAAAAGATTTTCTATGTTAATTGTCCATTGAATTTTTTGTAAAAAATTATTAAAAAATAACGGAAATTATCTGCCGATTTTAATTCCGATATTTGGGTATAGTTATATATAAGTTACTGTCTACATGTGTTTGATTGAGTTATTTTTTCTGTAAAATTGATAAAATTTTAATTTAAAATCACAAAACTCCAGAAAAAAAAATGGCAAACTTCCAGTTTCGAATGTAAACATAAACATTTCATTTCAAAGGGTGATATTTAAACAATAAATATTCAACTAATATAGGGCAGTTCCTTGTTTGTAAACAAACATCTCAACTTTTATGAGTGGTTGGCAAAAAGGCTTGGGATTACCAGCGGAAGATCAATGGTGGGCGGGGCGCGGGAAAGTCGAGCGCGCTTTTTTGCCAACCACCAGACGTCACGAGGAAATGCTCTATACTAAATAAAAGGAAAATGGATTTGTTACTAACTGCTGCATGTATAAGTAGACGATACGGAAAAAATTCCGATTTCCGTTTTCTGCTGAATTTACATGTTTTGAGCTTTCTTTGCGTTTCAATTAACTGAAATTGGCTACTTATTTTTTAAAAAATGGTCTTTATTGCTAGCTTTTGTGGGTAGAAGAAGCAAGTAGAAGATACATAAAAACTTTTGATTTCCAGTTTTCGATGAATTTACACGTTTTGAGATTTCCTTGCATTTTAATTAAGTGAAATTAGTGAAATTGACTACTTATTTTTATTTTTTAAAAAGTGGATTTATTATTCTTTTCTCTGCATATATAAGTAGAAAATATAAGATTCAGAAATGTTTTAGATTTCCAGTTTTCGATGAATTTACACGTTTTGAGATTTCCTTGCATTTTAATTAAGTGAAATTAGTGAAATTGACTACTTATTTTTATTTTTTAAAAAGTGGATTTATTATTATTTTCTCTGCATATATAAGTAGAAACTATAAGATTCAAAAATGTTTTAGATTTTCGGTTTTCGATAAAGTTACACGTTTTGAAATTTCCCGAACTCAATTCGACCATTTTTGAAAAATATCTTTTTTTTTTTTTTGTTCAAACACTGTACTTTATGAACCAATCGAATTAATTTAACAGAATTTGATACTTGGTTGGACCTTGGTCTGACATGGTACCTATTAGCTTCTGGGCTGTATCACACAACAAGGGGCGTTTTCACGTTGCGATTTTCTCTCATTTCAGGAAAGGCTAACATCTACAGAGAGAAATAGTTATGTTAAGTAAAACTCTGCTGATTCAATTAGAGTGAATATCGGCAAACAATTGCCGCAGCTGTGTTGCAATTGCATTCCGTTTAGGACAAGGCAATAACTTTGCTTTGCCTCGCTTTGCAAAAAAAAATGGTCGAGTTTCGACCACTGGGCGATACTAGTCTTTATTAATAACCTAAGTTCTCGCTGTGATTGGTAGAGGTTTTCTCGCTCCCAATCTTAGGAGTCTGGGTCCCCACTGTCTTCGGCACAACTTACCCACTTCTTACTTCCCCACCCTCAGCGGGTGAGTTCGAAGTTTTGCAAAATCCCACTAATGTACATAATGCGTACACTTAATCAATATCCACACACCAAAATTCGCCATTCTAAGATAATTCAAAGCGAATTCAAACGGAAAAACATGTTTTTACACATGTTTATTGCCATCCGACTCCGAGAAGGGGGGGGGAATTTCGAATTTCGTGAAATGCAGTTACAATAAGTGCCGGATGCATACAAACAATTTACACACCAAATTTGGTGACCACAGAAGTCTCTAATAGACAGTATTATAAATAAATAAATACAAAAAGCACAGATTAAGTATCGGAACCCTTTGGTGACTTTAAATATTTTAAACCATTTTTGCGATGAACTGAATTGGCTATCTCAATTGTGCAATTAAAGATCTTGGCGAGAAACGTCCGAGCTACTTCGGTGCCGAATTTCAAATTTTGCCAAAGGGATCCAATACTAAAGCTGTTCCATATCGAATCTGGGTTGAAAACGGAAAAAGGGTAAAATAAATTAAAAATATCAGACCTATATTTACAAATTTGATACCGAATGAAAAGGGCAATTTTGCTGAATCCAGGGGTTCAAGCAGTTTTTCGATGCAACAATTAGATTTTTAAAAATAACTAAAGTATGAAATTTAAGTGGCAACGGAAAAACGGAAAAAGGGAAAAATAAATTAGAAATATCAGACCTATCGTTACAAATTCAGTACCAAATGAAAGAGGTGATTTTTCTGAATCCTGGGGTGTAAACAGTTTTTCGATACGACAATTAGATTTTATAAAATTAACTAAAGTATGAAACTTAGATGGCAACACTTCATTTCAATCTTTTCATAATTTGCAGTGCGAATCACGCGAATACAAAAGTCTTTAACTTAAAAATTTATTTTTATATTTTATTTTTTCATTCAAAGCATTTAAGTGAAAAAATATTTATGGCGCATGCGCAGGCGTTTTTTACACACAATTTAAACACTAATCATAATTTTGAGAATTTCAATAGATATAATTTCAAGTTGGGTGAAGACCTAAGTTTCTGCCAAGCGCCGTTGAATTCCGTCCAGCCGTTCTCGAGTGATGCCCGGACAAACGTGTTTTAGTCTTTTACGCCCTAGGGGGGGAACGGGGGGAATTTCTGAAAAGTTGATAGATATAATTTTAAGTTGGGTGAAGACCTAAATTCCTGCCAAGCGTCGTTGAATTCCGTCCAGCCGTTCTCAAGTGATGCCCGGACAAAAAAAGCGACATTCAGACACGATGACACACACACAGACACACACACACACACACACAGGCAAAATTTTCTGAAGTCGTTTTCGGCTTTCATGGGGTGTAAAACGTGAAGATATCGCAAAATTTTTCGATTCCGACAAATTTACAGACAAAACTCTGATTTTATTAATATACTAGCAGGCTTTGCCCGCTTCGCTGGACATTAAACTTAAATGATTTGTCAAAATGCCATATCTTTATTAATAACCTAAGTTCTCGCTGTGATTGGTAGAGGTTTTCTCGCTCCCAATGTTAGGAGTCTGGGTCCCCACTGTCTTCGGCAGCACTTACCCACTTCTTACTTCCCCTTCCTCAGCGGGTGAGGTCGAAGTTTTGCAAAATCCCACTAATGTACGTAATGCGTACACTTAATCAATATCCACACACCAAAATTAGCCATTCTAAGATAATTCAAATCGAATTCAAACGGAAAAACAAGTTTTTACACATGTTTATTGCCATCCGACTCCGAGAAGGGGGGGGGGGGGGATTTCGAATTTCGTGAAATGCAGTTACAATAATTGCCGGATGCATACAAAAAATTTACGCACCAAACTTCGTGACCACAGAAGTCTTTAATAGACAGTATTATAAATAAAAAAAATAATAATAATAAATAAAAATTATACAGACACGACATTATTTCATTATTTAAAACATGAAAATCTGACATTGACAGATTTTCATTTAGTGCCAGAGGCCTACTGCTAAACTTGTTAATATCGACAAATTCTTCTTTAGTTAATTCGTGACGATCTAAATTCCATGATAAAGTTTTCATTAAATCAAACCAATGTGTTTCAGCTGCAGATATTGTAACAAATAACGTTGGAAGTCCAAACTGTCTTATAGCCGCAAAACAACGTTTTTTCTCTTTTTCCCAATGAGGGGGAGGTGTGCCTTGGGGGGGACTCATGTCAAAGGTGTGCCTTGGGGGGGGACTCATGTCAAAGTTGTACCTTGGGGGGGGACTCATGTCAAAGTTGGGCCTGGGGGGGGACTCATGTCTAAGTTGGGCCTTGGGGGGACTCATGTCAAAGTTGGGCCTTGGGGGGACTCATGTCAAAGGTGTGCCTTGGGGGGGGGGACTCATGTCAAAGTTGGCCTTGGGGGGACTCATGTCAAAGTTGGGCCTGGGGGGACTCATGTCAAAGTTGGGCCTTGGGGGGACTCATGTCAAAGTTGTACCTTGGGGGGGACTCATGTCAAAGTTGGGCCTGGGGGCACTCATGTCAAAGTTGTGCCTTGGGGGGACTTCATGCAATAAATCCCCATTCAATAAACCGGCTGAAATAGGCCCTTAGCACTACTAAGAGTGTATTATAAAAATTCGACAACGCTGTACCGACTGAAATAGGGGTACCTTGGGGGGGACTCATGTCAAAGTTGGGCCAGGGGGGGGACTCATGTCAAAGTTGTGCCTTGGGGGGACTTCATTCAATAAATCCCCATTCAATAAACCGACTGAAATAAGCCCTTAGCACTATTAAGAGTGTATTATAAAAATTCGACAACGCTGTACCGACTGAAATAGGGGTACCTTGGGGGGGACTCGTGTCAAAGTTAGGCCTGGGGGGGACTCATGTCAAAGTTGTGCCTTGGGGGGACTTCATTCAATAAATCCCCATTCAATAAACCGACTGAAATAGGCCTCTAGCACTAATTAAGAGTGACCTATAAAAATTCGACAACTGTACCGACTGAAATAGGCCTCTAGCACTAATCAATACAAAAAACACAGCTTAAGTATCGGAACCCTTTGGTGACTTTAAATATTTTAAGCCATTTTTGCGATGAACTGAATTGGCTATCTCAATTGTGCAATTAAAGATCTTGGCGAGAGACGTCCGAGCTACTTCGGTGCCGAATTTCAAATTTTGCCAAAGGGATCCAATACTAAAGCTGTTCCATATCGAATCTGGGTTGAAAACGGAAAAAGGGTAAAATAAATTAGAAATACCAGACCTATATTTATAAATTTGATACCGAATGAAAGGGGCGATTTTGCTGAATCCAGGGGTTCAAACAGTTTTGAGATGCGACAATTAGATTTTAAAAAAAAATAACTAAAGTATGAAATTTAAGTGGCAATGGAAAAACGGATAAAGGAAAAATAAATTAGAAATATCAGACCTATCATTACAAATTCAGTACCAAATGAAAGAGGTGATTTTTCTGAATCCTGGAGTGTAAACAGTTTTTCGATACGACAATTAGATTTTTTAAAATTAACTAAAGTATGAAACTTAGATGGCAACACTTCATTTCAATTTTTTCATAATTTGTAGTGAAAATCACGCGAATACAAAAGTCTTTAACTTAAAAATTTATTTTTATATTTCATTTTTCCATTCAAAGCATTTTAGTGAAAAAATATTTATGGTGCATGCGCAGGCGTTTTTCACACACAATTTAAACACTAATCATAATTTTGAAAATTTCTATAGATATAATTTCAAGTTGGGTGAAGACCTAAGTTTCTGCCAAGCGCCGTTGAATTCCGTCCAGCCGTTCTCGAGTGATGCCCGGACAAACGTGTTTTAGTCTTTTACTCCCTAGGGGGGAACGGGGGGAAATTTCCGAAAAGTTGATAGATATAATTTTAAGTTGGGTGAAGACCTAAATTCCAGCCAAGCGTCGTTGAATTCTGTCGAGCCGTTCTCAAGTGATGCCCGGACAAACGTGTTTTAGTCTTTTACCCCCTAGGGGGGGGAACGGGGGGGAATTTCCAAAATGTTGATAGATATAATTTTAAGTTGGGTGAAGATCTAAATTCCTGCCAAGCATCGTTGAATTCCGTCCAGCCGTTCTCAAGTGATGCCCGGACAAAAAAAGCGACATTCGGACACGATGACACACACACAGACACACACACACACACACACAGGCAAAATTTTCTGAAGTCATTTTCGGCTTTCATGGGGTGTAAAACGTGAAGATATCGCAAAATTTTTCGATTCCGACAAATTTACAGACAAAACTCTGATTTTATTAATATAGATAGATAGGAGGCTTTACCCGCTTCGCTGGATGTTAAACTTAAATGATTTGTCAAAATGCCATATCTTTATTAATAACCTAAGTTCTCGCTGTGATTGGTAGAGGTTTTCTCGCTCCCAATGTTAGGAGTCATGGGTCCCCACTGTCTTCGGCACAACTTACCCACTTCTTACTTCCCCACCCTCAGCGGGTGAGTTCGAAGTTTTGCAAAATCCCACTAATGTACATAATGCGTACACTTAATCAATATCCACACACCAAAATTCGCCATTCTAAGATAATTCAAAGCGAATTGAAACGGAAAACATGTTTTTACACATGTTTATTGCCCTCCGACTCCGAGAGGGGGGGGGATTTCGAATTTCGTGAAATCCAGTTAGAATAAGTGACGGATGCATACAAACAATTTACCCACCAAATTTTGCGACCAAAGAAGTCTTTAATAGACAATATTATAAATAAATAAATACAAAAAGCACAGCTTAAGTATGGGCACCCTTAGGTGACTTTAAATATTTTAAGCCATTTTTACGATGAACTGAATTTGCTGTCTCAATTGTGCAATTAAAGATCTTGGCGAGAAACGCCCGAGGTACGTCGGTGCCGAATTTCAAATTTTGCCAAAGGGATCCAATACTAAAGCTGTTCCATACCGAATCTGGGTTGAAAACGGAAAAAGGGTAAAATAAATTAGAAATATCAGACCTATATTTATAAATTTGATACCGAATGAAAGGGGAGATTTTGCTGAATCCAAGGGTTCAAACAATTTTTCGATGCGACAATTAGATTTTTAAAAAATAACTAAAGTATGAAATTTAAGTGGCAACGGAAAAACGGAAAAAGAGAAAAATAAATTAGAAATATCAGACCTATCGTTACAAATTCAGTACCAAATGAAAGAGGTGATTTTTCTGAATCCTGGGGTGTAAACAGTTTTTCGATACGACAATTAGATTTTTTAAAATTAACTAAAATATGAAACTTAGATGGCAACACTTCATTTCAATCTTTTCATAATTTGCAGTGCGAATCACGCGAATACAAAAGTCTTTAACTTAAAAATTTATTTGTATATTTTATTTTTCCATTCAAGGTATTTTAGTGAAAAAATATTTATGGCGCATGCGCAGGCTTTTTTTACCCACAATTTAAACACTAATCATAATTTTGAAAATTTCTATAGATATAATTTCAAGTTGGGTGAAGACCTAAGTTTCTGCCAAGCGCCGTTGAATTCCGTCCAGCCGTTCTCGAGTGATGCCCGGACAAACGTGTTTTAGTCTTTTACCCCCTAGGGGGAACGGGAGGGAATTTCTGAAAAGTTGATAGATATAATTTTAAGTTGGGTGAAGACCTAAATTCCTGCCAAGAGAATTTGAATTCTGTCCAGCCGTTCTCGAGTGATGCCCGGACAAACGTGTTTTAGTCTTTTACCCCCTAGGGGGGGACGGGGGGGAATTTCTGAAAAGTTGATAGATATAATTTTAAGTTGGGTGAAGACCTAAATTCCTGCCAAGCGCCGTTGAATTCCGCCCAGCCGTTCTAGAGTGATGCCCGGACAAAAAAAAGCGACATTCGGACACGATGACACACACACAGACACACACACACACACACACACACAGGCAAAATTTTCTGAAGCCATTTTCGGCTTTCATGGGGTGTGAAACGTGAAGATATCGCAAAATTTTTTGATTCCGACAAATTTACAGACAAAAGTCTGATTTTATTAATATAGATTATTAAAAATGAAAATAATCAATAATTTATTTTTAAATGTTTAGAGATCCATGATTCAACCATTCATTTTTAATGCATTGATAAGTTCTTTTGAATAATACCCTTATTACCCTTAATACCCTTTGAATAATATCCTTATTGAAAACTTAGGTTCCCCAATGGGATACCTTCCCCCCTACGGGGGAAGCAATGCACCTACATGCACATAATTTTGTTTCCTAGTTTATTACTACTACCATTAACAATAATTCATATTAATTTCCCAATCATTTGTTAAAAGTAACTCTCAGTATGTTCATAATTCCTACGAAATTTTGTCCTATAAAAAAATTGATAAAATGGGATGACAGCGCCATGTATTGAACGATTGATCCGAAAATGTATTCAGCCCTGCTTTAGGTCAAGGTCCAACAAGAACTAAATTTGATTAAATTTTGCTCATTTGTTTAGGAGATACAGCGTCCACAAATTTATGATACACTAACATACATACAGACAAAAATTTTCATAAAATTACCAAAGGATGTTCAAGACATCTCAAAACGTGTAAATACATCGAAAACCGGAGATCAAAACTTTCCACAAATTTAATGCTTTTTTTTATATTTATGGAAGAAAGTAACAAATATTGACATTACTTTGTAACTATATTACTACATCGTAGCTAATACTGCGTTTCAAGTTATGATCAGCTATGTAAAAAAAAATATGTTAAACAGAATCACGATTTTGAAAAAGAAATTGCTCTAATCTATTAAAAACGTATCCATTTTACTCGAACTATTTTATAGAGGTAGCAGATAGTAATATATCAAATTATTAAGGAGTTCTTATTAAAATGTATGGAGGAATCTAAGATTTTTTTTAACACGCAAAGTAATTACATTTAGGTCAACAATACATCTAAATTTCACGACGATTAACCTAATATTACAAGGACAAAAAGACAGTCAAATTAGAGTTTTTTTTCACTTTCCAAAACTAGTACATACTGTGGCCACTTGCAAAACTTTATTTTTCTATATATAAATTCATGCAGTACGAATTATTTATTAAAATTATTATTCATTAAAATTATTTCCCATGATGAGTGCAGGCAATTTTAATCTCAGAGAAGTACAACACTAAATGCCAAAAAAAAAAAAAAAAAAAAAAGAGTTAATTTTGTAGGGGGGGGGAGGAGAAAGAAAGAAAACGGTATTATTATTTATTTATTTTTATTATTATTATTATCAATGATTCAATTATTACTCAACCGTTCATTTTAAAGGTATAGATGTGTTGTTTTGAATGTTATCCACATTGAAAATTTATCTCCCACCCCCAATGAGGGGAGCGATTCTCCTGTATACACATAACGTTTTCCTAGTTTACTAGTATTGTTATGTATAACTCATATTAGTTTCACAATCATTCTTTGAAAAATAATTCTCATATGTTCATTTATACGAAATTTATGTCCTGCACTACAATATTAAAAATTATTATAAAAATAAAGATAAAATGGCAGCGCTACCTGTTTATTCAAAGTTCCCAAACGTAATTAGCATCAGTTTAGGTTAAGGTTCAACTTATTATCAAGTTTAGTTAAATTTCGTTCATTGATTCGTGAGATACAACGTCTACAAATTTTTTATACAGACGGGTGGGCATTTTCTAAAACTGGTCAAATTGTGTTTAGGACATTTTAAAACATGAAAATTCACTGAAAACCACAGGTAAAAAATGTTCATGCATTCACTACTTTCTTCTTGTGTATATATAAAAGAAAGTGGAAATTAAAAATGATACCATTACTTAAATGAACCCTTTAAATGAAACAATTATGAAAATAGGTTAGAAATTTTTGTATAAATAACCATGAAAATTAAATATAAATGTTGTAAAAGAGTGTACCATTATTCGAAGTCGGTTACGAAGGCTATACAAGAAAAACTGCTTCCGAAGTCTCTTATCGTTCTCAAAAAGTTGAAATTAAAAAAAAAAAAAAAAAGGAAGGAAGGAAGAACTCTAATTTTCGAATGTATATAATATTATGCAGGCTAAATGTTTTTCTTTTAGATGAAAATGTATATGCATAAAAAATACCTAAAAATAAATATTTTAATCATTCTAAATAACTCAATATAGTGACAGTGTGATGTAGAAATCACATATATTTAAAAAATTCTCTATTTAATTTTAATTCAAATCTATTTTATCGTTTTTTATAATAATTCACTCGTGTATTCAATATTAATCTGTTGTAACTGCCGAATTCTTCCTCTTTCAGTAAAATAAAAAAATAAATGTAAAAGATAATCAATCTCCTTGCATATTCTCATAATCATTTCATATCATAAAGAGTAACACATGGCTCACTTTATTTATGTTCCTCCCAAATCACAGTAGCCTTATTTCTAACGTAATTTATTCAGTCAGTCAAAATTATCCTTGAACCCAATTAAATTATAGCTATATTTTATGTATATCTATCTGTTGCGATTTACTTTTCTCATCATGAATCTCTGGCGAAATTTGTGATTTCATAGGGTTATCGTATTATGGCAATCCTACTCTGTATTCAAAATTGTTAGCCTAATTTGAGTATAACGTATCTTTAAAAAACCACTTTTTATGTGTTCTTGCTGCCGATGAAAAAAAAATGCCAATATGTAACAAAAATTTGAATTTGGCTGGAACTTGATCACTCTTCTCTGATCGCTCCTGCTTAGAAGATACGGATGTAGTTCCTAAAATATTTATACGTTAGGGGCACCATCCCTCCTTATTTTATGCAGCAAGTCAATAAAAAAAACTGTGCACAAATTTTGTCAAATTTTTATTGATTTCTGAATTTATCATTTTAAACACCTCTGGATAGAATCTTGGTTATTTTAATGGAAGAATTGTAAACTGTTGCTAGCGGCAATCAACGCAAGTAGTCTATTTCACCTATACGAAAATATGGCCTAGTGGAGATCATCGAATTGGAAACTTTTCTATTCACATTTTGTCTGCCTGTAAAAAATCTTCTCTACATACCGGAATTATCCTACTAAATATTATCTTACCTACTGTACAAGAAAATCTTCACAACATACCAAACTCAATATAGTGACAGTATAATGATGATAAATAATCTGGTGTGTCACTCACACTACTTTCTCTTACCCTGAAATTTAATACTAAAATACAGGTTGGAGATTAAGAGGTAAGATAACGAGTACTGTTATGTAAACCTATGTTAAACAATTCAAATTAGGCTTAGGAAGACTTTATATGATAATTAGTTATGTGTGAGGGAGGCTACCGCCCCCCCCCTTAACCCCCCGTTTCATTAATGTACAAAATACAAGCGATGAATATTTAGCTTAAAACATACATTATTTACCATATCTCTATGAGGAATTTATTTCAATTCCCGAACAGCTTTCCTGGAAATAGTAAAATATTATTAGTAAAGAACATCTGCTAACAACAAATAACTAGTGGCCACCACACGACTTTCTTCTATATTTTCCTATACAAATTCACTCAGTAAAAATAATTTGTTAAAATTATTATTTAAAAAAATTACCTTCCATGATAATGCACACGGTTTCCATATTAGAGAAGTAGTATAACACTAAATATAAAAAAAAAAGTTGAATTTATTCTGAATATTACATAAAAAAAAAGAAAAAATAAAAAATGTTAAAAATGAAAAAAAATCGATAATTTTATTTTAAATTATCGCAGATCGATGGTTCAACCATTCGTTTTAAAGGTATTGGTGAGCTCTTTTGAAAGATACCCATCATGAAAATTTACTCTTCTCGAGGGGGGAGGCGAGGCTCCTACATACACAATTTTTTTCCCAGTTGATTATCTCTATTACACAAAATATATATTCGTTTCATTTGGTGTAGTGCAGTCAAAAGATGGTAAACTCTACTTACCTGCAATTTCCTCATAGACGTAATGTATTTGAATACGTTTGAGTGTCCCTGTACACGAACCATTTGCTTCATCTCAACGAAAAGCTTAGTGTAGCATCCCTATATGATACACATTTAGAATACCGAGTTTTGAATTTCTGCTACTATTTGTTCTTGAGATATGCTGATAACAGACAGACAGACCAGACACACACACACAGACCATTCGCTAAAAACATGATTTTCGTATTCAGGGAACCTCAGAACATGTAAATATAACAAAAACTCTAGTTCGAAAATTTGACCCCAAAACATTACTTTCTCAACCCTATGGGTAAAGAGGAAGTAAAAATCACATCATTCAAAAACTAGTATGTAGTGGCCACCACATGACTTCCTTCTATATTTTCCTATAAAAATTTACTCAGTAAAAATAATTTATTAAAATTATTATTTAAAAAAAATTATCTTACATGATAATGCAGATGATTTCCATATTAGAGAAGTAGTATAACGCTGAATATCCAAAAAATGTCTTTTTTTTTTTGGTCAATATTACATTAAAATAATAATAATAATAATAATAATAATAATAACAATAAATGAAAAAAACCATAATTTTATTTTAAATTATCGCAGATCGATGGTTCAACCATTCGTTTTAAAGGTATTGGCGAGCTCTTTTGAAAGATACCCATCATGAAAATTTACTCCCCTCGAGGGGGACTTCACCGCCAGAGGGATGGCAAAGCTCCTACAGATACAAAAAAAATTTCCCAGTTGACTATCTCTATTATAAATGATTCTTGTAAATTTCATAATGATTACTGAAAAATAATTCTCTTTATGCACATTTATACAAAATTTTGTCCTATATCACCATGTTAAAAATTTAGAAAAAGCGAGATGGCAACGCAACATGTAAGACAAGTTTTATCAAAGGTTGATAGGCACTAATTTATGTCAATGTGCAACTACATACGAATTTGTATGAAATTCTGTGCAGTAGTTCCTGAGATACAGTTGCCACAAAATTTTGTCACACACACACACAGACTGACAGACAGACAGACATTTTCCAAGAATGGCCATATCGTGTTCTACATCTCTCAAAACGTGTAAATCCATCAAAAACCCGAGGTCGAAAATTTTTACGAATTCAATACTTTCGTCTATTGAATATAGAAGAAATTAATAATATTTTAGGGATTTTAATTAAATCTGTATGTGTCAATATAGTTATTAATGACTATAATTACTTGTCAGAAATACTATAAATGTTTGTAGATTCTCATTATTTAAGAATTTTCGTCTTATTTCACTTTTATTTTATTTTATTTTATTTTTATTTATTTATTTATTTATTTCTTGTTTATTTATTTATTTATTTATTTATTATTACTATTATTATTATTTTAACCACTGGAAATAGTTTGACGAAATTTATTATTGACTTTCAGAAGAGTATTGAATTCTGGAAAAGAGAAACTATGGCAAGCGAAAATTAATTTTGGAAAATTTCTTTTCCCAAGCAGCATTATCATTGTCGTAAAAGTTGTTTTACAGGCAACTTCGATTTCGACATTGTCACCAGTGTTGTCAGATCTGGCTGATTTTTTAATCAGTAATCACTAATAGTTTTGAGAAGTGATATTTGATATGCATAATAGGCTATCAATATTCGGAGTGATTAGGCAAACGTTACAATTAAAAATTATTGGTAATTATTGAACAAAAAATTCACCAGATCTGGCAACACTGCTTGTCGCTCAAATTTCATGGGAAATCCTTTTTTGGGAAATTTCATTACCAAGCGTCTTATGAGCAATCATAGACACAAAATTAAAATTCGATAAACTTCATGTGAATAGTTTTTGGCAGCTTGTGTGAAAGGGGGGAGGATAATAGTAATTACAATAGTAATGCGAAATTTTCTTTTCTTATGGCTTTATATATTTTAAGTCCGTTACTCTAAATAAGTTATAAGTGACAAACTACTAATCTTAATGAAGACAAGTTTTTTCTTTTGTTTTGCTTATAATCTTATAAATTGTGTGGGCATATACTAATCTTCTTAAGAAATTTGTCAGTGTTTTATGATATTACCATATACAATTAGTATGTTGTAGCTATCACAAGACTTTCTTCTATATTTTCCTATACAAATTCACGCGGTATAATTTTAAAAGAAGATTTAACTTTTTTAACTTACCTTATTGGTCTTATGGGTTAATCTACAATCTATCATTATAGTACTGAAATGTAGGGTAACAGAAAGTCATGTAAGTGACATACTAAATTATTGCTCGTATCTTGAACCGTTTTCGAGATAGGAACGGTAATTCCACTGTTTTTCACCAGGTCGCGCTGTAAGCGGTTAAATCTCGTAGCGCATGGTCACTTTACTATACCTACATACCAATTTTATGATTACAGCTGCAGTCGTTCAGCAGTTAAAAGAGTTTGGACTGCCTTTTCTTGCTCACCCTGTATTTTGTTTAGATCGTAAAGATATTACATTGGGTATGTTTTGAGATGTAAGGTGAGAGAAAGTCGTGTGAATGGCACAGTAGATTATTATTAAATTTTTTATTGTTATTTTAAAGGATAAAGTAATTACTAAGAGCATTGTTTACACAAAAATTTTGAGTTTTTGTATTTATTTAAAAAATTTGTTCCAGTTTCGACCACTTGGCGATACTACACTGTAAAAAAAAAAAAATCCCGTAAGATTACGGAGAAAGCCCGACAGCAAAGATTACAGACAAAGCCCGTAAAAAGAAACGCTTAGATCGTAAATAAAGTATATAATAACCTTAAATTACACTACAGGCCTGTAAAAAAACATTTGCCCTTAAAACCAATGTTTTTTTTATGGGCTTTGTCTGGAATTTCTGCTACCGGGCTTTCCCCAAAATCTTACGGGATTTTTTTTTTACAGTGAGTTGAGTATAGTACTGTTTATTATGTAGTTATAAATGTTTTGAAAAACTACATTCGAAATCACTTCTAAGCATGTACAAGCTACAATCGTTTGATTTGATTTCATTTTCATGTCTTTTACATATCTATTTCTTATATCTTATTATTTATTATTCATCATATGTCATGGTCACAGTGACAGTTTTCCTATTCAAATGAGGTAAATTCCTAATGAGGGTAATAGAAAAAAGAATTTTTATCACTTTAAGCTAAAAGTGAGCTGTTTTATATGAATGAAAGCAGCTTTATATATTTAAAAAAAAAAAAAAAAAAAAAATCAACTTTGAGAAAATTATCAAATATTTTTATATACAAAACTAACAAAAGTTTTTGCATTATTTAAAAATTCCTTATCAAAAATCTTATATCTTTTTGAAGATTAAAAAATATCTAACCAATGATTAGTTTAATTTTGCTTGAAACAACAGGAAAAAACTTTCTTTTAGAATTCAAATGGTGTTGTAAATGATTACCTGAGAAGCAATTTTATAATTCTTTTGTTTATATAAATGTAAACAGTTAATGTTAATTAACTTGTATTCATCAAGAAAATTTCCATGAAAGCATTGTAACTTGGTACGATTTTTTTTTTAATCATTAGTTAGTATTTTAACATCATACGTATTCATTTTAAATATTTTGCACTCAGAAATTGTAAATTAATCTTACACATAGCTAAAAGAATTAAATACTATTATTCATAGATGTATGTCAAACCAAAATACAGTGTTATTTCTCATAAAATATTTCGACCAAATTAAAAATTAAGTGCCTGCAGACATAAATGTTATCTAGATATTTTTTAAACATTTTCAGAGAAGTAATACATTATCTAAAAAAATATATGTCTGTGTTTTAATGTCCCATTTTTGCACTCGGAAAATGAAAATTTTTATTTGTATGCCCTTTCTATATGTTTTGCGACATGTGTATAAATATCGCTTTTGAACTGAAGGTGTAACACATGAAATTTGCTCCAATTTAAACAGACAAAAAATTATGGTTTTATTAATTTATTAATAAAATCATAATTTTTGTCCGTGTGTTAAAAATTGATGTAAATTTCATTTTATTTCGCTTTCAGCTCAAAAGTGACATTTATGCATAAGCCGAAAAAAACGTTCACAAGTAAAAATTTTTCCTATCGAAGTGCAAAAAGTGGGACATCAAACACAAACATATATTTTTTAGATAACTTATTACTTCTCTGAAAATGGTTTAAAAAATGTCTAGGTAAAATTTATGTCTACTGGCACTTAATTTTTAATTTGGTCGAAATATTTTATCAGCAATAACACTGAATTTTGGTTTGACATACATCTATGAATAATAGTATTTAATTCTTTTAGCTATGTGTAAGATTAATTTACAATTTCTGGGTGCAAAATATTTAAAATGAATACGTATGATGTTAAAATACTAACTAATGATTAAAAAAAATCGTACCAAGTTACAATGCTTTCATGGAAATCTTCTTGATGAATACAAGTTAATTAACATTAACTGTTCACATTTATATAAACAAAAGAATTATAAAATTGCTTCTCAGGTAATCATTTACAACACCATTTGAATTCTAAAAGAAACTTTTTTCCTGTTGTTTCAAGCAAAATTAAACTAATCATTGGTTAGATATTTTTTTAATCTTCAAAATGGTATAAGATTTTTGATAAGGAATTTTTAAATAATGCAAAAACTTTTGTTAGTTTTGTTTATATGATAATATTTAATAATTTTCTCAAAGATTTTTTTTTTTTTTTTTTTTTGTTGTTGTTGTTGTTTTTTATAAAGTTGCTTTCATTATAAAGCAGCTCGCTTTTAGCTTAAAAGGATAAAAATTCTTTTTTCTATTGCCCACATTATCGTAAGAGTATTTGTTTTATAGTAAATAAATTTTAACATAGCGTTCAACGGTAAAAAATGAAAGGCACTTATAGAAAGATCGATTTGTAAATTGGTTAAATTAAAAATCTGAAATTAACAAAACGTCTTGTTAAAAGAAATTTTAGAGAACACTTTGTAAGTTTAATTTAGAGTAAAAGCTATGTTCGCAGTAAAAATGCATTGAAAAACTGCTGTTGAATATATAAAAAATAATAAAATAAATAGATAAAAATTTTAATCAAACGTTACGAAATAAATAAATATTTGAATGAGACTTTTAATATATTCGTTTTTTTGTAGAATTTTTTCTCTTATAAAACTAAATGCTTATGATAGGTGAAATCGATTTTTTTAATTTTTTGACTAAAGTTTTTGGATAAATAAAACATTTTTTTAAATTTAGTTTCTTGCGAAAAGAAAGTAAATATTTTATTTTATTTTAAATAAAATTAGAAAAACATATTATTTGATTTTTTAAAAATATATCTTGAATTTTAAAATTACATTTGTTTTTAAGTACTTATGAAAAGTACTATTTTCTGTTCACTTATTTAAATCCTTTGTCTTAAAATAAAAATGTTAGTTAATTTTAATAGTGACTGATTAGGATTGTAATCAAACCTTATTTCTCAAATGTACTAATTTATATATATATATATATATATATATATATATATATATAAGCCATGCATTTAAACAATTAAAACAAAAAATTTACTAAGTGCTATACTTTTAAAATACTACCTCTGTTTACTTGAAATTGTAGTTATTAGTTAGCTGTATTGTATGAAAGACTTTATTTACTGATAGCGATGATAACTTGTGTGAAGCATTCATTCAATAGGACGATAAATCATCCATTCACTTAATGGATTCCCAATCATTAAAAATGCGGAATCATAGGATAGAGAAAAAAATTGGGGTATGAGTATTTATAATTATATTTGTATTATTATTAATTTTAATAGATGAATGGAGATGCGACTCTTTAAACTTATTAGAAATATTATATTGAAATTTTAAACATTTAAAAATAACTTTCGTTATTTCAATGATGAAAGTCATACACATACGCACGATATCATATATAGATTTTTAAAATGCAAAATTACAAAAACAGCTTTATAAATAATTATTATTTATGTGACATTTTGATGGAAAAAATTACTTTATTAGATTACTATTTGTAAATTTATCTTTTGGCAAAAAGGCTTTGTGAAAAATATATTTTAGTTTATGTTAATATTCTTTAGAAAAAATATCCTGTCTATAAAGGATAGATATATTCCCTTTCCCTTTATAATAATGTGTAGTAAATAAATGCGATTGAATAAACTTTTTAAAAACATATATTTGAAAACCTAAGGTAATATACATTTATCGTTCGTTAAAGAGCTAATTATAAGACACATTAAAATATTATGCTTTAGGTCCTCATTCTAGCGCATAATTAATGAAATATTTTACTTACTGAAAAAAAAAAAAATAATGATAATATCTTTCATAATTAATAATAATAATAATAATAATAATAATAATAAAATTGCATAAAGCCATGTTCAAGTTTTATTTTCATTACAAACTAAGTTATATAAACACAATTTACAATAAATTACTTTCATATTATTCACAATTTCAAAAAATTCATTGCATTTTTCTGTATTGGTTGGATGATTTTATTAATAATCTAGCGTATATTTTATTTTATCAAAACAGTATTTCTAAATTTCATTTGGTGTTACGCAAAAACTTTAATAAAATTAAACTTTGTTCAAAATATTTAATTTGCAGGAAAAATTAATAATCTTTTATGTTTAATTCATGTTAAGATTATTAGAAAATTATTTTAAAAGAAACCTTTTTTAAAATTAAAGTGTAACACAAGTTAAAAGAAAAAAAGGTTCGTGGCAAGTGGTTTTTTTAAGTCATTAAAGTTCTAGTGCTCTCTATATATTTTTTCTATTGTAGTGTGCTATTATGATCTTCAATAAAACATTCTAAATAGAATATAACAGAGATTAAGAAATGAGTAAAAATTTCGCAACCCATGCATAAAATTTATAGTGCGATTTTTCCAATTTTCTCAATAAACTCGATGATTTGCCCAAAAAGTGATATGAAAACATATGCAAGGTACCATATTTTCAATATATAAACTTTATTTGAAAGTAGAATGCTCAGATACAACAAAAAGTAATAAGAAAAATTAAATAAAAAATTGCATCGTGTTTACTTACAGCTTGAATGAGAAATAAAATAAACTTTTACTACAACAAAATATCTGAAAAATTATCAGAAAATTGAGAAAGTTCCAACAAATCTCATATCTGATATAAATTTCTTTATGTTAAAATAACATCACTTAGACATAAAAAATTGTCAAAACAGATAATAACATAGTAAAATATTTTATTTGTATATGTGAAGAGACATTACATGCCAAATTTCAACCGGACAAATTCCCTGTTAATTTAGAGCACACATAGCGAACAAATTCACAAACACCAGATCGTAGAACACTAGTCGAACAACACATGTAGTCAATTTATGAAAAGTATTTGAAACACATTTATACGTAATATGGAATTACAAAATAATAATAATAATAATGAGTTCGATGGTTTCAAATGAATGGCCAATTTATGTTAGGTTATAGGTGAGAAACAGACTTGATCTATCATTTTATAAAATGTAATTAGTTTAAATATATGCGTATTAAATTCATAAACGACGTGTGAAATAATTCATTGAAGTAGTTTTGTTTTTCCAGTAAATAAACCTATTGTGCCTTTTCAGTACAGATATTTTCTTTTCTTTTTTTCTGAAAATATACGAAATGTGACTAAAATGAAATATATATATTATTAGAAAATGTTGTGGATTATTATTAAGTTTTTTTATGAACATTTTGAAAGATTATTTTCATTATAAGATATATTTATTTTAAACAGTAAATATTTATAATTTAGTACTTTTATGTGTAAGCATTTCTTTTCTTTTATAAACCAGTGGTAAACATTATTTGTTTAATTTAAAATCCAAAATGAGATGATGTATTTATACAAATATAAACAGATTGTGTTGTCTAAGTTAATATAGAATGCATATATAATGGTCTGTTTTTAAAAAACATGTACTACCACCACTTTATTATTGTTGATCGCTTAAAAATTATATAAATGTTATTTCGTTAGATTCTTGGTCTAATAAAAAGGTATCAGTTAAAACTTATATTTTAAAAAAATGAATCATTGTATATAAAACTATCGTAACTGTATATGTAAATATTTATTTTTAAACTATTTATCGTATAAAAAAATTAATACAATATATTTCCAGTTTATAGATGGTACTAAAACCGTATTATTTTTAAAAATGTATAAAGGTAATAATTTCAAACACTTTTATTATTTTTTTAGCTATTAAAAAAATAATAGTAACAACTATGGGACATTTACCATTGCTTGCAGCATAAAGTTAAAATTTAAATGCCATGGCTTAAATTGTTAACATGCTTTCGAATAAAAAGAATATAACGAATTTGATTTGTCAACAAGAAGGTGATAAGATAAACTAAATATTTCATGTTTATTAAGATTTATTTTTTGAAGGCTTTAGTATGATATAGGTTGTCATAACAAGATAATTGATTTTTGTAAAGGTCTATTAGAATATGAAAAACTGTTATGTATAAAAGAATTTCTTAAATTATTATTTTTCAAATATTGATGCATTTATGTGTAAATAATGCAAAATATACTTTTTTTTTTTTTTTTTTTTTTTTTTTTTTTCAAAAAAGAGATAAACTAATTTTAAAACTAATTAATTTCTAGAAGATTCCGTGTCTGTTTCAGTAGATTTATATATTTAAGAAGCAATATGAAAAATAATGGAAAGTTTTGAAATATGGTGAATTATATTGTGGTGTGATGAAAAAAATCATAATGGGTATATAGTAATACCAAAACAATTTATTTAATAGTAATAGTAATAAGGAAATCGCTTAGTACAACACATGCCGAGTGGAATTCTATTTTAGATTGGACTACGAATATTATTTTAGTCACTCGATGTAATTTTCCCCTAAACAAACCTAGCAGAATGCATAAGTTACATTTTATTTCTTTAAAATAGAAAATTCAACATTTTACTTTAAAATATCTTTTAAAATATGACAGTATAAAACAGATTCCTTACTTAATCCAAATTATTAAATGAAAATATTTCTTTTGGAAATTCGCGAGTAAGAAAATTAAAGTTACATTAAAGAAATAAATAAATAGACTAAAAAAGTTTTTCACAAGCTGAAATATAATTTTTTTTTTTTAATTGAAAAAGAACATTGCATAAAAATTCTCATTATATTACTAGATAATGATAATAATAATTATAGTAATACAGTAAAGTTTCATTAAATAGTAGTAATAAGCAATTTTTGTTATCTTTTTTCACTAAAAGAAAATAAAAGAATTTATAAACTAAAAAAGGAAAGATATTTCTTTTTATAAAATATTTTATTAACATAAAAATTAGTAATAAGAATAAAAAAAAAAAAAGTTTAAAAAAAATTCTCAAAAAGAAAATACAGAATTGACAAACTGAAACAAAAGAAGAGAAATGTTTAAAAAATATTTCATTAAATCTAAAAACAGTTACATTAATTTTTTTAAAAAATATTTAATTAAACCTAAAAACAGTTATATTAATAAAAATAAAAATAAGTTTAAAATTTTCAGAAAAAGAAAATACAGAATTAACAAAATAATAATAAAAAAAAGTTAATTATTATCATTATTATTAAACTTAGAAATTAAAAATGAATAACTGTTAAAATTTTTTTCGCATGTTTTAAAATTAAATATGGTTACATTTTTGCTATTGTAAATAAAATGTGAGAAAATAGAATTGTTTTAAAATTTTCAGAAAAGAAAAAACTAGAACATTAGTTTTCTGAATTGTTTTTATAATTTTTCCAGAAAAGGAATTCAACTTTTTTTTCTCAAAAATAAATAAATAAATAAATAAATAAAATAAAATAAAATAAAATAAATAAATAAATAAATAAAATAAAATAAAATTAATAAATAAATACAAAATTAATAATAGTAATAATAGTAATAATAATAAACAAAATAAATAAAAGATACATATGTTTTGTAATTTATAAAAACATAAAATAAATAAGGAACATGTGCAAAAACTTTTTTTGCATGGTTAAAAAATAAAATCTGATCGTATTATTAATAATGTAAATAAAATTTTAAGAAAATGGGATTGTTTTAATATTTTTCAAGAAAGAAACAATATTTTCTAATTGTTTAAAAAATGCTCACAAAAATGAACAAATCACAAATATATAGAAATTTGGGAAGATCACATTATTTATCAATCACCTTGTTGCATGGATCCCCTTGGACGAGTCTACTTGGGAGCAGGTGGTGGAAAGCTACCCCTATCTCCTAAGAGGGGAAAACATACAAAAGACATTTCAGGGTAACGTCGCCGTAGCTCAGTCTCAGTCAGTAGCGCGTTGGTCTTGCATCCCACAGATGGTGGGTTCGAATCCCCTGGAGGGTAATATTATTTTGTAAAAAAATAAATCGAGCAAATTAAAATACTCAATAAAATATTAAAATTCACTTATTAAAATTGATTAATGAATTACTCATTAAAATTAATTACTGATTAAAAATATACCACATTGTCCTCTTTTCAGTTGATGACGTCATTCTCCTTCATGTTCTGACAGGTTCCTGTGTTGCCCCTTTGAGAAAACTCTCCCCTCCCTCACATGTTCCGAGAAGAAGTCCTGGATGTGGATGTCAACGGATAAAAAGAAATTCTACCCCCTTCGTCTTTCACGATCAAGCAACCAACCAACCATTCAACTGTTACGTCACTTCCTGTTTCCTCCCCGCCCGCCCCTATGACGTCACTTCCTCCCTCGGACGGCGCGGCTTACTACTCCTGTGTACCAGATTGCAAGTCAATAGCGTGATTTTTGCGGCCACCATCGCGGTACACACGAATTCTTCCCATAGGCCGTAATGTAAGAAAAACTTTGGCGTGTTCCTGTACACGAACTACAAATGGATTACACATCCAAAACAATACAGTTAATTCCGTGTGGCTCATAAACATATGTGCCAAATTACAAGTGAATATCGTGATATTTGCAGCCGCTATCGCGGTATATACAAATTCTTCGCATAGGCCGTAATGATAAGAAAAACTTTGGCATGTCCCTGTACACGAACAACAAATGGAATACACACCTAAAACTATACAGCAAATTCTGTAGCGCTCCTGAACATGTGTACCATTTTGTAAGTCAATAGCGTGTTTTTTACGGGCGCTAGACAGACAGACAGAAACCAAAATCCTTTTGAGTCTCCGCATGGCGGCCTCCTTTGACGTGTCGGCAATGAGGCTTTAATGTCCTATGGTTTGTACAGTCTAGTGATTATGAAGTATATTTTTTAAGCACGTTTCCGCTGTTTTCCAGGGCAATAAATGTAATGAAATTAGCATAATTTTCGAGATGTGGATGCGCAAAAGCATCTTTTCCTTTGAAAATGATTAGATTAACTTTAATGTTTTACTTATAAGATAAACATAAAAATATTCGAATACACTACGGGATATAAGTGGAAATGGGTGAAAGCAGATTTTTATTGCTACGTAGTACGTATTAACTATATTTTATACCTTCCTACATCGTTTGATGAATACTAATATTTTTTATTCGATTTTCTGTCTATCTGTGTGTCTTCTGTCCACCCTAATAATGAATTTTTGTTTATATTCAATTTTCTTTTTATTAATGGATATTCTATTGCTTGGGTATGTAAAACCTCTGAACAGTAGATACTAAAAAAAATTTGCATGGAAATGCGTGCATTTTTTTTTTTTTTTTTTTTTTTTTTGTTGTTGTTGTTTGTTTGTTTGTTTGTTTGAGGGGTGGGGGATTAAAAAATTTGCATCTGATTTCATAGTGTCATCATAGACTTGTTAATTGGAAAGGAGTAGGTAATAATAATAATAATGATGATAATAGAAGTTTTACTTTTTTTGTGGATTATAAAACCCTAACAAATATATTCACAACAATATGGGAAAACTGCCGAATCTTTTAAATATTCTTAATTTAATCTCTTTAATAAAATTGTATACATTAGTTGGAAAGGTTTGTAAATCTGTCTTTTAACTCCAGCAGCTGGAAATATACTTAACCTTTTATAGGGTAAAAATAATATTTATTTGTTTTATTTATTTATTCAATTTACATTTAATAACACTTAAAGGAATTTTAATGAATAACAATTATTCATTCAAATTATTTCAGCGGCTTTGAATTATACCAATAAATATTCCAATACCAATAACCATGTAAGTTACAAAAGTTTAATGCAACTAAATAATACATAAAATCATTGAAAACGTCTTTGAAAAGGTAACCACACAAAAATTCATGTGACACTTTCTATTTGTGAATCTATGCCAAAATTTATACCTATCTATACCTACGAATCAATACCTATTTGTGAATCTATACCTATCCACAAAAGCAACGTGCATAAGTTCCCTGCGCAGTCTGATGTCGAAGTACTCCATGACCTCTGATACTTTGACTTCTGAAAGCAAACTTTTTTTTTTTTTTTTTTCCTTTTTATTCTTTCGATACAGAGAACGACATACAGTGAAATTCATGTGTCATCAATTGAAGCAAACTGAAAAATAATTTATCTTTCTGAATTTACTTTGCTGACTAAAGTTTATCATCTAAGACTTAAATTAAGCTTTGGGAAAAGGCAAGCAGTATTGCTTTGCTTATCTTATCTGTTTTGGTGCCTTCTCTGAGAATCCATTTATATTGGCAATCAAATAGAGGAGAGAAGGGCAAAGGAATGATTCAGTGTCACTAGAGGGTTGTGTCCATCACGAAATATCCTCTTTCCCCATTCCTCACGGCCATTTACATAATGCCTACGCCCTGCCTTCCAGTTTTCAAGTCCTGTGGTTTCAACTGAAATGGAATCCCTAATGAAGGGGCGGTTCCCTCTGCAACTACCCACTCACTCGCTAAACCCCCATTCTTCTAAATCCAGAAGGACCCCCCCCCATATATGTGTTTAGTTGTTATGGTTACCAGAGGGGTCTTTTCAAACAGAAGATTCTAAAGCCTGCAGTACCCCTTGTTCAGCATTTCCTAAACATTTAGGAAAAAAATGGAAATGCATGAAAATCGCTGTCAGCTCCTCAGTTTTTGATAAATTTATAAAATACTCCATAATGATGACATGTATATATTAATCTTATGGCAGAAAAGGGAATGATAAAATTTTATTTATGAATACAGAATAGGACATTCTTTGTTACGAAATTCTTTTAGATGGCTAAATGCTCAGTGTATTTAGAGGAAAGAAACGTAATTATAAATGCCTTTTAAAAAACATCGGAATACATATTTTCAAGCTTCATTTCGCCCTCTCTAAGCTTTATTATTTTACTGCTCAGAATATTATTATAATTCGGCTGAAAAGTAAAAAATGTTCAATACATATTGCCTCATATAAGTATATGTAGTCAATAAATCAATAGTTGAAGAAAAAATTAAGAAATTTAAAGCTTTCTTTTTAATTTTTTTACCCCCCAGCCCCAAAGAATTTTGGTGTTTGAAGGCTTTGTCTATCTGTACGAATGGTCTCTGTGTGTGTCACAGTAACTCCCTCTCCCCCCCCCCCCCCCCAAAAAAAAAAAAAAAAAAAAAAAAAAAAAATGACCTATTTAAACACGCTTTTATTATCAGATTGCTGATTTAATGGGGGTGTCTTTTTAACTATGTTTGGTAAAATCATCTTGAGATTTTTAAATATTAATTCGTGTAATTTTTTTCCTCGGGTCATTTGCATTGATATTTTGAAATCTGAAAGCTGTCAATATTTCAAATTCCAACTTACATTAGATAATATATATCACTTGTTTTTTTTTTTTTTTTTTTTTTTTTTTTTCAGTATGTTTTAATAGATTTTGACAAAAAACGAAAATTGGCTAGGAATAGTGATAAAGGATACACAGTTCAAAAAGTTACAGATTCCGTTGAAAAAAGGCGATTTTATAGAGGTTTTTAAAATTAATTGAAATATGATTTTTTCAATGCAATTTGTATTTTGGTATTTTAAAATTTGGGAGCTGCAAATTTTCCAACTTTCAACTCATGTTATAGATGATAAGACATGTGGTTTTCGGATTAGAATACAAAAATGCTTCAAAAAAAAAAAAAAAAAAAAAACGCGAATTTCCAGCTGATTTTGCGCTAGCGTTCTGTCAACTGAAAATTACAAATTTTATAGGAAAATAATGTCTATATAATTAAATTTAAGGTGGGACGTATTTTGTAAAGCTAGATTTTCATCTGCTTTAACATAGAAGTCTGAAATATATATTCTATGTGCAAATAAGCAATACAATTTAATGTTGTATAAATTAAATTAAATTAAATTAAAATTAAATCTGCATAAGAACTGATCTGAAGGATAAGATTTTTAAAAGTTATACTACAAATTGCAAAAACAGGCAACAATTATTTCGGGTCGAAACAATTAAGCACGGTTTAATTATGCCCTTTACACATGGAGGTACAAAGGAACGAAATTCTAAAAACTCCACCACCCTGCGAATTTTAATTAAAATGTTCTAACATATTCTGAGAAAGGTTTTATGGAAATTATGAGGGGCGGATCTGATTTCTAAAAGACCTCTGTGTGTAAATACGGGCTAAGAGCCCATAGAAAGACCTCCAACGGAGGGCGTCTTGAACCCAGGTGCCTAGTGTAGACAATTGGTGAACATCAACAGTTGTATCTTCTGTGTAGACTTTATTTTTCTGAGCATCATTGTCAGTGAAAATTCCTGGGCGAGTTTTTCCTTTGAGGAATTTCCGCTTTCGATTCAGCATTCACTGCATTAGATATAGACTTTCAGGAGGAAGGGCAAGATGTTTTTAAAGTTGCTGTACAGTGCGTTAGGACACCTACGATTTTCGCAGTTTTTAAATATTTATAATGCGCTAGTAACGAAATCTATTAAAATATAAATTTATACTTTTAATAAAGTATTTTGAATAGCAAACATTGTAAAAGTATAAATAAATTTGCAAAATTTAAAAAAGATAATTGAAATACTTGGTGTTGCAAAATTATAGAACACTTCTAATATTTATTTTAATATTAATAGTTAATTAATTAATTTTTTTTTTTTTTTTTTTTTTTTAGAAAAGCCAAGAGGTTGGCTCACAGAAAAAGAAATTATTAAAATTGAAGTGTTACGTAAGAGAAATGTTTCAATAAACAACATACCTGAAAAACTTAAAAAATCTCGCCCCATAATTCAAAATTATCTAAAAGACACAAATAGCTTATAGAAAAAAAACATTCTTCAGGATGTAAAAGAAAGTTTTTCAGACGAGATGAAACAGCAGTTGCTCAAAAAGCATTGAATTCCACGGAAAATCTATCACAAATGAAAAGTAAATTGAAATTAGACGTTCACAAAATTACAATTTGGAGAAGCATTACGAGAAATTCATTTAATATACATGAACGAATGAATAAAGCACGTCGATTGCTACAAGGCTACAACGTCATAAAAATAGTTGACTGGGATTCGTCCGCCAAAGCATAGACTGTGACTGGAAATCGGTAAGTTAAATTTCTCAAAAAAAAAAAAAAAAAACATACTTTCCAATAATATATATGTATATATATTAATTCTGAACTGAGGTTCTTGTTCTAAATTATCTTTTTAGATGAAAAAAGTTAAATCTAGACGGTCCGGACGGATTAATTAATATTGGGATTATACACTGATGGAAAGAAAAAAATCTCAACACCAGGAAGGAGCTGTGCTAGATAAACGAAATTTGGTAGGCGTGTTTATACATCTGAAAGATGACGTCGATTCAAATTTCGAGCTACGCGCATAAGTGTGGCGCTAGTTGCGACACTATGAACATGCAAATGAGGTTTGCTTTAAATAAGCGCTGTAAGGTTCGTGATCGTTATTTACAGTTGAGATTTGACGTAGTGGGTTAATATTAGTCAAGGATGCCTCTAAGAAGACGAAGAAGCCATTATCAACAGCTCACTGAGTCTGAACGAGGTCGTGTAGTAGGGCTACGAGAAGGTAGGTTTTCTTTCCGCGATAGTGCAGAAAGACTTGGCAGGAATGTATCCACTGTGCATGAGTGTTGGCAGCAGTGGTCAAGGGAAGGTACTGCCTCAAGAAGACCGGGTTCCGGGCGGCCACGTGGCACTGCTGAGAGGGAAGACCGCCGTGTTCGGCGTATGGCTGTGGCTAATCGTACTGCGTCTGCAGCTGAAATTCGAGCTGCAGTTGGCACCACAGTGACACAACGAACTGTTACAAATCGGATACTTCAAGGACAGCTCCGAGCCAGACGCCCTGTAGCGTGCATTCCACTGACTCCAAACCACTGCCGTTTGCGACGTGAGTGGTGTCAAGCTAGAGCTCATTGGAGGACAGAGTGGAGATCTGTTGTGTTTTCTGATGAAAGCCGGTTCTGCCTTGGTCGCAATAATAGCCGTGTGTTGGTTAGAAGGAGGCCAGGTGAACGCCTGCTAGCGACCTGTCTGCGGCCTAGACACACAGGACCTACTCCTGGAGTTATGGTTTGGGGAGCAATTTCGTATGACAGCAGGAGCACTCTCGTGGTTATCCCACGTACCCTGACTGCAAATTTGTACGTCAGTCTAGTGATACAACCTGTTGTGCTGCCATTCATGAACAGCATTCAAGGGGGGGTGTTTTCCAACAGGATAAAGCTCGCCCTCATACCGCTGTTGTAACCCAACATGCTCTACAGAGTGTCGACATGTTGCCTTGGCCTGCTAGATCACCAGGTCTTTCTCCAATCGAGCACGTATGGGACATCATTGGACGACAACTCCAGCGTCATCCACAACCATCATTAACCGTCCCTGCATTGACCGCCCAAGTGCAACAGGCATGGAACTCCATCCCACAAACTGATATCCGACACCTGTACGATACAATGCATGCACGTTTGCATGCTTGCATTCAAAATTATGGCGGTTACTAATGTACCAACATTTCACATTTGAAATGGCTCTTCTCGCCAATGGCGGGAATACCTGTGATCTTGAAACTTTAATCAGTTAAATATGTTACCTAGACACATGTATTGCTGAAATTTCATTACTGTACAATAATTTTTTCTTGGTGTTGGGATTTTTTTTTCCATCAGTGTATTTGAGAAAAGAAAGACATTTTTTCCGAAACTAAACTTTGGTGGCTGTAGCGTCGTGGTTTAGGTTCTTTTTCTTCTTCAGGAAAGCTTGATATCCATTTTATATACAATAGAATAAATTGTTTGGAGTACATAATATGTAGTACTCAAAAATGTTCTATTACCATTTCTTCAAAACTTTTGACGAAAGAACGTGATTTTTCAGCAAGAACTTCTTGTCACAAGAGTGATGAAACAAAAAGATTTTTCTAGCAGGGAAAGATAGCAACTCTTGATTGGCCACCTTTCTCGCCAGATCTAAACTCAGTACAGAATCTATTGGGGATGATAGTTCAATACATTTATGCTGGAAACAAAAAATACGATAGGGTAGATGTGTTTAAAAATGCTATCACTGCATCTTCGAACTCTATTGCTGCTAATGTTTTGTCACACTTATGTGAAAGAAAAAGAGAAATCGTCTTTTTCAAGTGATAAATCGTTCTGGGGGTTGAACAGATTACTAAATTTATTTATGTGAATATATTTCATACTGTTTGTTTTATATTATTTGATATGTCCTACAATTTTGCAACAAGCCAGAAAAAAAATATTTTGTTTTAAAATAAATATGCATTTTTCTAAAACTTTATTAAACCATATTTTTTTTACTGTATATTTTTATGGCACATCTTCATTATAAAACGTATTTTTCAAAACATTTATAAAATCTTATATACCGTAGATTTTCAGTGATGTCCTATAATTTTGCAACGTACTGTGTACAGCTAGACAAGCATGCTTTTCATTATGTAAAATTAAACCAATCAATAATTCAGTTGACTATTGCAAGAATCTGTGATACAGTTCTACTTTTGAAAGGTGTTGTTGATCACATCATTCTGGATATATTCTGGAAATATTAAACTGCTTTAGAATTGTATGTTCCCTAAACATCCAAATTTAATCTTTCCCAATCGACAAACATATATCAAGCAATTTTATGAAATCGAAATACATAGTTATTTTTGTTTCCTAACGAGACTATGTTTATTTTGTTTGTTTAACTAGACTAAACTGAGTTTGTTAGATAATCTACTCATATATGCCAAAGAATCAAATGAAAAACAAAACTTATATTATTTTCTCTTACCCGTATATCTAACTACTACTAACTGCATGTTTAACTGTAATTAGCCGTATGGATTTTATGAAGTATTGTGACAGGATTTAATTTTATCGATGCAAATGCAAGTAATAATTTTAATATTATTATTTTTCTTATGATTTTTTTATTTTTTAGATGTTGCTAAGCGTATAAAGTTTTTAAATGCAAGTTTGATCTCACCCTTTCCTCTTTTAATTTTGAATTTTCAATTATTTATCTATGCTTTTAGGTGTTACCAGGCTCTCCATACTCTAAATTCTTGCCAATTATGCTTGCAGTATTCCTGAAATAACACTTTTTTTGCTTGCAACATACAATCAAAGTCCTTGAAAAAGCATTGTATGTTACATTCCTTCATTAAAGGATTATTCATGATTTCTTCAGAAAACTTTAATTCATATTCATTCCAGTTTTTCATGTGATACATAGTTTCCTCTTGTGCAATGTTTGAAAAGTTTTCCATATATATATATATATATATATATATAATAAAAAGCATTGTTTTTGTGCCAAATTTTCAAAATTGACTTTTTATTATATTTACACATTTTGAAGTCATCTGAACTTGAAAAATACGTTTTTTGCGATTGGTCTGTGTCTAGAAGTGTGCTTGTTATCAACTTATCAAAGATCAAACAGAAGTAGGAAGTCCAAATTCGGTATTCTGCATCTGTCACATATGGAATGCTAACACTAAACTTTTCGTTGAGATCAAGCAAATAGTTCGCGTACAGGGACATCCAAGGTTATTCAAATGTATTATGTCCACGAGAGAAATTTTTGATCGATATAGTTTCGCATCTATAGGCAGCACTAAACAACATGAAATGAACATGTATATTTTATATGCATAAAAGCATGTTTCGTGTCGAATGTGGTATGAAAATCATTCACTATTCGTTTAATGGGCTACCCAAAAAAATTAGAATATAGTGGGACTATTCGAAAATATTAATATAATATGGAAATTGCTGGAATTGCATTTCAAGCTGTGCTGCGTGTTATTAATATAGGACTATATTTAATTACATAATTTTGTTTGTACGTAATTTACAGAAAACATACACGCCTACAAATAATTAAGTGAAAACATTCTTTTTAACTTTTTCCAACAAGGTTAAAAAGTGTTGATGGCTTCAGTTTTTCTGTCGGTCTGTTCGTTCTGTCTGTATGTTCATCTGTCTATCTTCACTGAGAAAAAATATATATACCGCCTTCATCTAGAACGAATAAGTATTAGTCATACTTTTTGAATAACTTAATTCTAAATACTGATTTCCGAACTATGCGTATAAGGTAAGCCAATAAACTGAATTGACGAAATGATCGAGAATTTATAATCTATTCATTTCTAGATGGTGAAACAATCTTATGAATATTATGAATTCTTTTGATTGCAAGAAATTTTCGCTTGATTTCTTAGAATTGGGTTATAAATTTGAATTATAATTGCTAAAATTCATCTCTTGTGTTCGCATTTATTTGTAGAGATTTTTTAATAAGTTTGACTCCGATAATATTGGCAAACGCTCTAAAATTTTAATAGGGGTTTCTAGAGCTCATTTTCAAATGGGACTAGAATTTATAAGGAGGACATGAGACTATTTTTACTAGAGCCACAATTTAATTTCTAGATGTCAGTCACAGAATTTTTTCTCAGTGTGCGCTTCAACTTCCGTAAATATCAATGAAATTTCTTGAAATTGGTACATGTTATTCAAGTTCACTATCGGATGTTCCATATTGGAAATGGAGTAAATAGCACTACTTTTTTGTGTACAATAACGGGACACCGGAAAGTGTTTCAAAGCACTGCGTTTTATAAAAAGGTATTTCTATGTATGATCAATATTTTAATAACTTTGCACATGTCTTGATGCAATTGAAGTAAGAATACTTTTCATAATGAATGTTTTTCATAGTATAGCAACATAGCATTCAGATTTATAGGGCAGAATAAAAATATTTAGATATACTATCAAGGGTTATTTTTGGAAAGAAATGGCAGGAATTGCATTTTCATTTTTATTATGCATTTTAACACTTTCAAACAACGTTTAAGAGTGAATATGATTTGAATTAGTTTATCTGTCTATCTGTCTGCCCTATTCCAGCTTTCGTAAATATTTTCAAAATTTCTTTAAAATTATGCATGTTGTTCACTATTAGATATAAGTGGATTAAAAATGATATATAAGTTCGCAATGGAAATGTTTCCCATTTAAAATGGCAGTTTGTGTACAGGAACATTGTCATTTGGAATAGTTCAGCTATTGTGAATTAAGTGTAAGGTCTTTTCTTCTTTCCTTTATTTCTTTGAAAAATTTTAAATAGAGACGGTTAAAAAGGTTAACTAAAATAAAATCAAATGAAATTGCGAAATATATACCTAAATGTTTAATTTTAATCTTCTGTAATTAAATTACATTCTTATCAGTTGCGATGCATTTCAATATATCTGGCTTTTGCGCATTAGAATCAAACTTTTTTAGATCATATAAAGTTATGTAGATAGTAAAGGCATTATATGTGCTAACGCGGAATCGGCAGTATATGTGTTAATTCTTTCGGAATCCTGTGCCTTGGTCTCCTAGCATCACTTGCATATGCATATCGTGCTGGTTGTTATTGGTGTAAGCCATTTGTTTTCTAATTCAGTTGTAACTAGTTGCTTATTAGCACAAAATAATAAACATGCATTAAAAAAAAAAAAAAAAAAAAAAAATCCTCATTATGTTTGTATGGACCATGATAGGATTATTTATGTTATGGTTATAATAATTTCAAACTAGCTTCTAAGCATCTCCGGTGATATTCTGATGATCTATCATCTATTTTAGTAGCATATGACAATGGAATGAAATATCATCCTACATCTAGGTTATTTTGTTTTGCATTCACGTGTCATTTCTATTACACAAACGATGTCGCATCTTAGAGTAATTTATAAATTATCTATTTTAATTTTAAAATAAATTTTTCTTGCATATATTACTAATATATATTGTTATATTATGTCCTTCTAACATAGAATGAAGAAGATCTGTTAATATTTGTCAATTTTTAATTGTTATTTAGTTTCTAGATTGGACTTTTTTTTTTTTTTAAACCCCCATGTTTTTGTCTTTAATAATTTATTTCTGTTTTAAAACTATTGTATTCGAAAACATAATCTGCCGAAGTTTAGTAGTGACCCGGAGTGTTTTTTTTTTTTAAACTATTATTTCGTAAATAGAATAATTTCATAATTTAAATGAGTTTTATTTTCGTAATTTGACCAAAAGGTTATTGTCAACTAAGTTCTGAAACACTGTTTTTATCATGATGGCTACACTGTACGTCACTATTTATGAGTTTTAGTTCTTGCATCCTTCAGTATGAGAAAATATTTCATAATTAATTATCCCCTCCCCCTTAATAAAATCTCTGTAATACTGTACAGAATGCCTTTTATAATACCCTGTCATCATTATTAGATAATTTAAAAACTTTTATTATTATTGTTATTTTATATAATTTTATAATACATAAAAATACGACATCTAAACGCTTTGAAGTGAAATGACCACATTATAATATATAGTGTTATAGTGTTATAGTGTTTTTTTATAGTGTTTCATTTAGATATGAAGTGCACAGAGCAAAGAATGTAAAAGTGATAACGACCTCCGCATTCCTTTTCCACGGCTCCCCTTCGCGTTTCGTCTTTCTTTTTCAATCTCGATTACGCTCCGGGGGAGGACTGGGGCTCCACTCCATCACGCTAGCTTTGATATCCCCGAATTTCGCCCCTGGAAAAACGCCGGAAGTGGCTGAACGGATTTTCGACTCCGTGACCAGCACTGCCTCCCTGCGCGCGCAACACACATACACACTTTCGGTTCATTCAAGTACAAAGTAGGGAGAGAGGTTATCAAGGGGGAAATTTATGTCTTGACAGGGCCGCTGGGTGACAGGTGGTAATTTATGGCATTACTTTTTCCCCACCGTTGACCTTGAAGAAGTGTTTTGGAAAGAATGGTGTGTGTGTGGGGGGGGGAGGGGAGGAAGGGGCTCGTTTACCGATTCGACGAACATTGCTTGCCTTCCGTGACCGCATTGGACAAAATTGGATAGGAATCTTTCAAAAAAAGCTGGATCACCTTCACACAAATGCATAATGCAGCGGGCGGGTATGAAATTTTCTGTGGAACGACAGTGACCTTGGTAATGCAGAAACTTGATGAAGTCTACGCCAAGTTATTTTTATAATGGAGAAGGGAACAGATGCGTTCTTTATTAGCAAAAATGTAGGATGCACTTTTGGATTTGTTGCATCCAGGGTGAATTTTCTTACTATCATTAAATGAACAAAAAAGAAAAAATATTCGTTTTCAGTTGCGTGTTAGAAGTATTTAATATTTATGGGGTAAAATTTACTTTAGTTTGTAGTACGTTATCAAGTAAGTTGTCAAGGTCACAAGGAAAAAGCTTGAGAATCACTACCATATCAAAAAATAAGGTGGGGGGGGGGATTCTCTGCATAAAAAGAAAATGCTTTTTCTTTATGTATTAATTCTCATTATTGCTTTTAATTGATTTGCTTGTTTTTTTATACAATGCATATAGTGGACTACGGATGACGTAAAATCTTTAAATTGAAATACGACAAAAAAGAAGAAGAAAATGTAGGTGATTGTTTCAGATTTAGCAATGTGTATGTAAATTGTTATTTTTCTGGAAAAAGAATCCATCCTCCCTCCCTGAAGAAAATATATTGTTTGATTATACGAATGAGCTTTATTTCTAATTGCAGCGAAACACTGACAACTTAATTTTTGATTCAGAATAAAAATGCTGTAGAAAAGTTAAAATTTTACATAATTTCCAAATAAATTGTCAAATCATTTAATGGATGTTTGAGGAACAGACATTAAAAAAAAAAAGAAGAAAGAAAGAAAGGTGAGGTGTGGTGTGGGGACTAATCTATTAGAGTAATACTGGCAAAAATAATTAATTTTATATACATACAAATATATACAGTAAAACACCATTTATACTCCTTTCAAGGGATTGACGTAGAAAGACGTATTGATGAAAAGACATATAATCGAAATTTTAATAACAACACTTTGATTACTACAAATTCAATGACACTTAAGCGAATTTATATGAAATTACTAATTAATAAAGTTTCTTAACCTCTTGAGACCCGAGAAAAAATTAAACATTGTTTTTAAAAAATTCTAGAATTATTTTGATTAAATTTCAATATTAGAAAAGTAAAAAGAGAAAAAATACTTTTAAAAATTTTTAATTAGTTTAAATTAAGTAATTTTGTTTACAATTAGTGTAATTGCAAACGGAATATTTTCAACAAAATACAATCTAAATTTTTTTATAATTACCTCTAATATAATAATTAACCTCTTGAGACCCGAGAAAAAATTAAACATTGTTTTTAAAAAATTCCAGAATTATTTTGATTAAATTTCAATATTAGAAAAGAAAAAAGAGAAAAAAATACTTTAAAAATTTTTTAATTAGCTTAAATTAAGTAATTTTGTTTACAATTAATTAGTGTAATTGCAAACGAAATATTTTCAACAAAATACGATCTAAAGTTCTTAAAATTACCTCTAATATAATAATTATACATTTCTTAATCTCTCTCTATATAAATGGCTAAGACAGTTTTTTTTTTTTTTTTTTTTCCCTGTTTGTCCGTTGCTGTACGCAAGTTGATTGGCTAAGAGAGATTTTCTTCTCTTTGTCTGTGTGTTGTTGCCACCAGCATTTCATCTTTAGTTAATTTAAAAAAATCTGATTGTTCGATCGATAAGTTAATTAAACCGACGGAATCAGAAAAATGCCCCTTTCATTTGGTATCTTATTTGTACCGAAATTTTGATTAGATTTTTTCAGATTAATTAAAATGTGAAAATAATATCCTGGAAAAGCTTTAAAAATGGATATTTAAATTTTTAATTGTTGAAAAAAAAAAAAAAAAAAAAAAAAAAAACTTTTTTTTTTTTTTTTTTTTTTTTTTTTTTTTCCCCCAACATAAAATAAAATATGCTTCACGCGAGGGAAAAAAAAATTAAATATTAAATTTGCTCCTGCACATGAAAAAATGAAAATATTAAAATGGAATAAAGAAAAATAAATAAATGAATAAATAAATAAATAAAATAAATAATATACCTCAATTTTAATTCCCCCCCCCTTTTTTGTTTAAATAATATGTTAAACAGATCAATCGCGCTTGGCATGAAAGCTAATTCAGCATTACATTAAAGAGCTTTACTTATTGATAATCTTCGGTAATTTTTAAAATTTTGTTGCTGAAATAGATCGGACATTTTTCGCCAAGGACTCCACTTTCGTAAAAGCCACTTTAAGCCAAGTAGCGCATAAAAAATATAAATAAATTATAAAATGCTGAAAAACAGAAAAGAAAGAAAAGGTAAAACGAAAAGAAAGAAAGGAAACAAAATAATAACATAAATTATGTATTTTTGTCTAAAGTGACGATAAAAATTCAAAAGTCACCAAGGGGAGCTACATATAGGCTGTACCATGATCAGGTTTACATATTTCAGTATTTCATTATTTATTTTTCTATATGCCAACTATACTATTAACTAACTCAACTGCTATTATAACCACAAAAATTAATTGTCTCATGGGATAGATGTAGCCGATCATAGCACATTGTAATACATACTTTCCGAACACTATATGCAAGAAAAGTATTGTAGTCATGATTTGCAAAAATGGATTTTGTATCATATGCATAGCTCAAAAAAGAATAGTCATAGAATGTTGCAAATTTATGTTTGGGACTATTATGCTGTCTAGTAAGTAGTAATATACCTCCAACTTTAATTTTGATACAAGCTCCCCTATTTTTACACGAATTTTCGGGATGTATGTATGTGTGTGTGTATGTGTGTGAGTGAACGCGATAGTGTCTTAACGCTTTGTCCGAATGAGCTGAAAGTTGGTACGTATGTTATAGATCCCCATAGCACGAACCTTATTGATTTTTATGAATCTAGCACTTATAGTTTTTTTACAGGGACACATAGAAATATTCTTTATCATATATGGCCAAATTTTTAAAAATGTGATAGCGTCTAAACGCCTTATTACAGTGAGCAAAAAATGTATACACATGTTATAGGTCACAGTTGCACGAACTGTATATAGATTTTGGTGAATTTAGCACTTACAGTTTTTTTATAGGGACAGAAAGAAAAATTCTTTATCATTATGGCCTACGGGACCAAATTTTTAAAAGTGCGATACCGTCTAAACGCCTTATTCAATTGAACTGAAAATTTATATGAATATTATAAGTCACTGTTACACTAATTATAAGCATTTTGGTGAATCTAGCATTTCTAGGTTTTTACAGGGACACAACGAAAAATTCTTTATCATTATGATCTATGGGCTCAAAGTTCAGTAGCGTCAAGTTAAACATCGTGTACTATATGGAGAAAAATACTGAAACACCCTATTATAATTTTCTCTCTTATGTTTATTTAACAACTCCAACTCCTCTTACTTTAATTTATCTACAAAACCGTTAATTACTCAATGTTCGGAAAGTTGAGTAGAGTCACCCCAGATTTTTTTTTTTTTTTTTAAATAAATGAAAGTTTTGTTGCTTCTCTTGAAATCGGAATCCTGCTAAGGTTCGAATATGTTAGGTACTTTTATATTTGATCCAGCCATTGACCGAAATTTTCCTACTTTTCTTCTTCAGGCCGAAACTTCCTTATTTCATTAATTAAATTTTCTGCTGCATCAGGTCATAGGTGTAATTTATGTACGGGCCACCATTCAAAAAATACAGTAGAATGTCAAATATATATATGTAGTATATGAGCTGGGCGTCTAGGGGTGGGGCAATGAAGAGGTGCGATTAAGATAACTAAAAACATTTATTACGTTCACAACACAGTTTACACAAAGATAAAATGATAATAATAGCAGGGTTTCCATCAATAACATTTGCTGGTTTCGAGGCCTAATACACATAACAAGCTCTCTTCATTACTAGGACTAACAGAAAGTAACATATATGAGCACTGACTCGCTCTACAATTCACATTAGTACCTACGCGTACTATTTCTAATAAGTGAGATTATGGTATAGAGCTCTCCATGGCTCTACACACTTATACAGAGCACAACAAGCTCTAATTAGCAGAACAATGAGCCTGTCAGCCTACGCGCTGAAGGTCTCAACCGATCTCCACTGCAGCCAGATCTCAACTCCTCCGTTTGTCATCTCGTTCAATGATACGCATCCGAGGCAGCGCCATCTGTAGGCTGTGCACGGAACTTCCCACAACGCTCTGCCATTCTGATGTTGCGGTGACCTCACCGTAAACCAACCTGGGATACTAAAGGATATCTGCAAAATACAATTAAAAGAAAAAAAAAAAAAAAAAAAAAGAGAAACAGACATTAAAAAAATTATGTACATAAAAATTCACAGTTAACTTTTTCTGTAATGTTTATCAGTCCATTTAGTTCAGTCTATTTAGTTTGTGGACCATAATTTCATATGGTCTGCAGAAGTACTAGTATGTATAGGTCCTTCGTGATCGCCTATCTTCTCGACTTCATATCTGTCTTTGTTCTTTACTCGCACAACTTTATAAGGACCTAAGAATTTTGGTCTTAGTTTCATGCCGGTTCCAAACTGAGTTCGCTGGATGGCAACTAGATCATTAATTTTATATACATGGGCTTTCTTTCTCTTCTTGTTGTAACATCGGCGATTTTCTTCTTGAATCTTAAGAATGTTTTTTCTTGCTTCTTCACGAATGGTGTTAAGATTCAGGGACGTATCCAGAGGGGGGGCTCTGGGGGCTCGAGCCCCCCCCGAAATTTTCTGAGATAACTTTTTTCATGTTCTACTGACCAGAAAAAAAAATGTAAAAAAATGAATTTTTTCTCCACAATATCTTTTTTTTTTTGTTGTTAATTTGTTTGCTTGTGAAACCTTATTTATCAGCAATTTTCTGTCTTGTAAAGTCCAAATTGCCGAAATGCATATTAGCTTTTTGTAAAAAACACTAAAAAGAGAACTTTATGATACTTATTGTTGAACCCTGTAATGTGTCTCCTTTCTCTTGCCAGAAATAACATTTTAATTCCTTCACAAAGATCACAGTTGCAAATGGAACTTCTGGTTTTGTCCATTCCTTCCTTCCTTCATTCCTTTCTAACATAAAACAGCCAATATAAAATCTACTTTACAGAAAGACATGTGATGAAAGGTAGGCCTTAAAAAACCAACACGTTATGTAAACATCTTTGTTACGATCGTCATAAAGCAGACATATCTGAGTCTGATGTAGAACGGGATGATGGGCCATCGCTTCATCGCACACCCTGGGTACATTTAGAAACGCTAGATAGTTCGATACGTACGCCATGCCAGAAGATTTTCAACAACTACAACGCGTATAACCATGGCCCCAGGATCTGTAGAAGACACGATAAACGGTAAGCCATATAAGAAGACCTCAATGTGTTCGCCCAACATAGACATGTAATATATCTCGGTTTAGTGGACGCCAGCACACAGGTCCTCATGTTTCCAATAATATGATCTAAAGTAAGCAATATTATCTAATTAGAAAACCATGTATATATATTATTTTCTTCTACACACAAAACAAGCGAAAAATGCATTGGATTCGGAAACTTTTAGACTTCCCGTTTTCAATGTATTTACATGTTTTTAGATGCATTGAACACCATAAGACTATTTTTTGGAAACTTAGATATAAATATTTTGATAAGATTTTTGGGTATATCGCCCAGCAGATAGCGTAGCTGCACTAGATTTATCTTTTTATGGAAAATATATATCTCGGCTGTATTAAAAAGAAGCTATATCTAAAAAAAAAAAAAAAAAAAAAAAAACGAAAAGTATTTGAAACATGGTTGTGCATGGCACATAAATCATGCGCCACTGAATTACGACGTCAGCCAGTTTTTGGTACGTTAAATTTGAATGGACTTAACATTGCACTAAAGCTAGACAGACAACAAAGCAACGGTCTGGAATCCATTTCTAGGGTAATCCGGAATCGTGCCATCACAATTAAAAATCTCCACGGAGAAGGTGCTACCCCAATTTCAGTATACCCGAGCTATTGCATTTACAAAACATGGAGGACACAACGGATTTTACGTGCAACTGATATCATTAATCTACATGACCGTATTTGGATGGCTCCAGTATCGATCACTCAATCCTTCAATTACGAGCTCGACTCCTTATTAACCGGACTACTGTGAGTCCAGTTTTTGGTGATTTTCTCCGTTTGTCAGTGGTTTACAACATCACGGATTAAAGAACTCTCTAGCTGAGACATGTATTCTAAAGCACTAGTTCCATCAGTTTTAGGCCCAAGGCACTTTTTAGAATTATTAATATCATTAAATCTTTTCTTGCCATTTCCGATTTCAGGAACATTAATTCCATTGTTTACCGACATGCGACGTTGTAACTGATCTTATTTATAGCGCATAACCATTTTACTATGCCTAGATATGAAGCTTAAGGTAACAGCTTATATTTTTCTTAAAGTTAAGGTGATTGGGGGGGGGGGGGAGGACAAACTTTAGCGTACACGCTCTTGGTGTGTACATGTGCGGGTACACGACCAACATCTTAGTGAAAGTTGGGCCCCCTCCGAAATTTTTTTCTGGATACGCCCTTGTTAAGATTATCAAGCATGGAATTTATCCTTTCCTCTTCGAGAAGTTCTAGTATTCTCTTATCTTCTTTCTTTCTCATTGTTACTCCAGTGAGTAGTTCAAAAGGAGTTCTTTTGGTACTTCTCGATGTGGTGGAATTAATAGTTCTCTGAACAGCCTCAACAAACTTGTACCACTTGTTAGGGTCATTTATACATAACTTGGATAATACAGGAATGATTGTTCGATGAAGTCTCTCAATTTGACCATTCCCTCGTGGGATTCCAGTTGTGATGGTGTCATGTTCAATTCCCTCTGATTTACAGTAATCTGCAAATTCCTTAGATATGAACGCAGGTCCACGATCGGATATTATTCTTGCGGGGTTACCAAAAATAGCAGCTTGCTGTTTTAATTTTTGCAAGGCGTCTGCTGAAGAAGTTGATTTGACTGGATATAGCCACGAAAATTTACTAAATCCATCCATTACGGTGAAAATGTGATTGTAGTTTTTGTTAGTTGTTGGTAATGGACCCACAAAATCGATGTGATACGTGGATAATGGTATATCCCCTTTAGGGATAGGGTTCAAAAAACCTTCTCCTTTTCCCTGTTTCTTATTTACGAGAATACATTCTACGCAACTTTTTACAACGTTATCTACGCATTTTTTCATATTAGAAAAATAGTAGTCTCTTTTTACTAACTCTTCAGTTTTATTAGCCGAAAAATGTCCTAAGGCATGACATTTCTTTACGACCTCGATTTGCATGATCTCTGGGACAATTAGTACATCCCTATCATTTAACACTTTATATAAAACATTATTTTTTAACACATATTCGTCATTTTGGTTTTGTTGTAAAAGAGATTTCATAGTATTGATAAACTCATCATTTTCTTGAGCAGTAGCAATACGATGAGTAAGGGTATCAGTATTTACAGCCATTACAGGGTGTCTGCTAAGAGCGTCAACATGCTGCATTTGTTTACCAGGTCGATGTTCTACTTCGTAGTCGAATTCCTGTAGCAGGAAAGACCACCTGGCTACCTTAGGTGTCAATTCACGTTTATCTAAAGTTTTAGTGAACGCTTGACAGTCAGTATAAATTTTAAATTTACTACCTAATAAATAGTTCCTAAATTTTTTAAGGGCTTCTACTATCGCTAACACTTCTAACTCATAACTACAGTATTTTTCTTCTTGTACAGTGGTCTTTTTACTCATATAATGGATTGGATAGTACTGTCCATCGTCATCTTGTTGTAATAGGATTGCACCGAATCCTAATTTAGATGCATCTGTATGAACTTCTAACTTATAGCCTTGCTTAAAAAGGTGTAAGACAGGTGCATTCGATAAAATGTCTTTCAGCTTTTGAAAAGCTAATTTCTGCTCTTGCTCGAATTTAAATGGAGTGGAAGCACGTAATAAGTCACTGAGTGGTCTTGCTATGTTGGCATATGAACGAATAAATTTTCTAAAGTAACCCGTTAAACCTAAGAAACTCTGCACTTCCCTAGCATTACGGGGTTCTGGGAAATTTTGTACTGCGAGAGTTTTTTCTACTGAGGGTTTAATCGTGCCATTCTCAATTATGTGACCTAAGAAATCGATCTTACGTTTCAAAAACTGACATTTCTTTAAATTTAACTCTAGACCAAATTTTGATGCCGTTTCTAACACACGTTTTAATTTATCTAACCCTTCATTCTCATCTTTAGATGGAATAATTATATCATCTAAATAAATAATTACAGTACCATCTTTTAATAAGTCTTTAAACACATAATTTACATATCTTTGAAATACTAAGGGACTATTACATAATCCATAGGGAACTTTTAGAAACTCATACTGGGCATTATCGGTCACAAAAGCTGTATATTTCCTACTTTTTTCCTCTACATCAACTTGTAAAAACGCATTCTTTAAATCTAGTGTCGAAAAAACTTTACCCTCCCCTAATCTATCAAATAAATCTTCAATATTTGGCAACGGGTATTTATCTTTAATTATTTTCTTATTTAAAGCACGATAATCACAGCATAACCTTATTCCTCCATCTTTTTTCCTACACACCACTATTGGCGAAGCATAATTTGATGTACTTTCTCTAATTATACCATCCTTTAACCACTGGTCAATTTGTCTGTCCACCTCTGATTTCTCTACAAATGATAATCTGCGAGAGCGTGAACACACTGGTATATCATCAGATAAAATAATGGACATTTTTAAATCAGTACTTTTTGTTTTAACTGGCTTATAACTTTTTATTAATTCGCTTAATTTCTCTTTTAACGACTTATCTAAAATATAACTGACATCGAATTTTTCTTCTTCTGAAAAATTGCACATACTTGAAAAAAAAGAATCTATTTCATTTTCCTTTCGATCGAATACAGGAAAAGAACACTCATTTGCTTCATCGAAATTGCTTTCCCCCGAATTTAGAAGACTATCTTTCCCCCCTACGCTGGAACTCGAAACATCTGCTTCCTCTTTATTTTGTTGTTTCAAAATATGAAAGATATTATTAGGCAGAATTACGTCGCATGTCAAATTGTCGCATAAAGCACCGATTATGTTTATTGAATCATGATTAGGTAAAGATATTTTAAATTCAGTCAGATTTGCATCTTTCTTTTCATTAAAGCAGCTAACTAGAGTGGTTGAAGAAATAACATTTTTAGTCTGTGGAATGCTATTTTTGTTTACAATTAGAATCGAAGAACCAGAATCTTTTAACCCTTTAAGTGGAATATCATCCACTAAAATATCAACATATTCGAGCTCATTAACAATTAGGTTAATCGGACTTGTTTCGGATTGAACTACTGAATTTGTTGGAAGATTTTCACGGAATTCTTTTTTCTCTGAAATACGTTTAGGACACACTCTAGCGAAATGAAATGTTTTCCCTTTTGCACCACAAATATAACACATTCTTTCATGCTTTTCGTGAGTTTGATTAGATACCGAATTACGTACTATGGGATCTTTATTATTATAATGTGTCTTTCTAAAAGGAGTTTTGTTTACAAACCGCTTATTCTCTGAACTTTCGTTTCGCGTATTATTATTAGTTTCAATTAACGATTTACCTCTAGAAGAGTAGAATAAATCACACTCTCGACCTAACTCGTTGGGTTTAAACCAATTTTGACCTTCTCGAACACTAATATGTTCCTTAGTTCTAGAATCCAACGTTTCATATATTTTATCGGAAACTATAAGATCACACAATTCCTTAACATCGTTAACCCCTCTCAATCTACAATAGTAATCAAAAGAAGCGCTTAGACGCGAAGCGAATTGGACATGAGATTCTGACGGATTACGCAACGCATTTTTAAAATTACTTAAACATTCACGCGGCGTTGGTTGGAACTGTCTTAAAATTAATTCCTTAACTTTTTCATAATCGTTAATTTCTTCGGTGGTTACGTACGCAAGAACCTGATTACATTTATCTCCCAATAAATTAATCAATATTTCCGATTTAAATTTAGGGGGTACATTTTTAGAAACGAATGCTTTTTCAAGGGATTGAAAAAATAAGTGCAAAGCTTCCGGTTTCTCAGGTACTGAAATGGTTAAAGTTCGAATACTTCTAATTAAATTTTCTAATGATTGTGAAGTAGTTTCTGAATTTGATTGCTCAACATTATTACTAGAATTATTTGCTGCAGCCTGTAACTTTAAATTCTGTAACTCTATTTCTTTTTCTAACTGGGATAATTTAATTCTTTCTATCTCAATTTTGGTTTGTTCTTCTACAGATTTCAACTTTTGTTCTTCTAGTAACATTTTAATAACACCTCTAACAAATTCTAAATCATTTTTATAAATATCAGATCTCTCAATTAAAGTTTTGATTTCAAGTACCTTAGCTTCCGCCGGAACAGTTAGGCCTAATTCTTCAGCAATTGTTCTTAAATCGGCTTTTCTAATGCCTTGCAACACGTTTTGGGCCATTATAACTCTAAATAATTATTTATACCAAAAAATATTTCAATATTTCTACCAAATTAATATCATACCTAAATAGAAACAAAATAATATGAGAACAATTTTCTCAAAAAATGATTCTATGGTTTTTGTTCTCAAATCAAAATTATCATGATTTTTAAATAACCACCTGCAGAACAATTTGTAATATACAACAGAATACTTAGATCATCTTATATATTTCTTAATTATTACACATATTTCATATAATATCACCATTATCATTATTGTTCTCTATTTAATAATTGTCATCACTTTCGTTTTAAAATAATATTGTTATAATATTGTTAAAATATTATTGCAAACAGTAATAAGCAAAATTATAAGATTACTCAGAATATTTTTTTCAATCATAATTCTTATTTTTATTCATCCTTCTCAAGTTATATTATTTATTTTATTTCATCACACATTGAAACCGAAAGTGTTCTCAAAAGTATTTCACCATTAATTTCTAATTCAAAATAGTAACTCAAACTCTTTTTGCTCAATATATGCATTAATCATTATTATCCACTATCAAACACAATGATAAATATATAACAATAACAGTTACCTTTTTTAACTTGTTGGTGGTAATATCCCGGCCGAGCCCCCACTTGTAGTATATGAGCTGGGCGTCTAGGGGTGGGGCAATGAAGAGGTGCGATTAAGATAACTAAAAACATTTATTACGTTCACAACACAGTTTACACAAAGATAAAATGATAATAATAGCAGGGTTTCCATCAATAACATTTGCTGGTTTCGAGGCCTAATACACATAACAAGCTCTCTTCATTACTAGGACTAACAGAAAGTAACATATATGAGCACTGACTCGCTCTACAATTCACATTAGTACCTACGCGTACTATTTCTAATAAGTGAGATTATGGTATAGAGCTCTCCATGGCTCTACACACTTATACAGAGCACAACAAGCTCTAATTAGCAGAACAATGAGCCTGTCAGCCTACGCGCTGAAGGTCTCAACCGATCTCCACTGCAGCCAGATCTCAACTCCTCCGTTTGTCATCTCGTTCAATGATACGCATCCGAGGCAGCGCCATCTGTAGGCTGTGCACGGAACTTCCCACATATATATATATATATATACATATTGCAAGATTATAGAGCTTTCTTACATATTTTTTAATCTTCCGATCTTTAGTTTTGGTCCTTTTTTTAATAATTACTTTTAAATGAATGATAATTCAAAATAGTTTCTTCTTAAGATGGAATATGTTCTCTGTCCTTCAGATTTGTAATTTTTTAATATTTCTTTTATGTTTTGTTTTTCCCTTATTAAAAATCAGGAATTTTATATAGTGAAACAAATTATACCTAGATTTCTCTTTAATGTAAAAAGAAAAAGAAAAACATTAAAAAAAAAAAAAAAAAAAAAAGAAAAGAAAAGAAAAGAAAAAAGAAACTTAGCATAACAATTTACCATTGTAACAATTTAATGAAATTTCATTTTTCGTTTTGAAATTCATATCGCAGCACTGGAAAATAATAATAATAATTATAATAATCAATCCTTTATTTCTGACGGATTCTTTTTTGGCAGCTTTCTTTATCCGCCTAATCCTATATATTAAACATAAGGCTTATATATATATATATATATATATATATAAGATTAAAAAGTGGGCATTTCCGAAAATCTTTAAAATCAATACGAAACTCTCGTTTTATCAAGGAACGCGGCAGTGTTCCGCCTCGCCAACCTAAAACAAATGAAATTTACAAAGTAGGAAAGTTAATGGTGAAACGCTACAAGTGTAATTATGTCGACATAGCATCTCGGACATTTCGACTACCTGTATCTCAGCTCCCTGATCCCCAAGACCTATGATTTTTTGCACAGACCTTAAGCATACCCTTAAGACAAAACATAGATATTTGCATGTTGATGCAAATTAAGGGGCCTGAATTATATAACTTTGAAAACCCGAAATTTGCCGGTTACTTTCTTCTTCTTCTTTCCCTTGTTAAGTTTGACAAAGATGGAGCCTAGAGTTCTGCAGCTAATGAGCTGAAAATTTGCATAAACATTCTTTCTGACTTGTTTTAGTGCCTTTAAAATTTTTTGGTCAATATACAAGGTAGTTATTTTCAATTTTGTAATATTTAACGCAAAAAGTTCGTGAAATCGTCAAGAGGTAGCGATCGTTTCCAATAAATTTAATTTTGATATTAAATAGTAATAAACTCTGCTATTATTTATTTATTTATTTATTTACATATTATTTATTTATTTCCTTTTTTTTTTTTTTTTTTTTTTTTTTACAAAAATGGATTGAAATAAATTAAGACAATTTTTTCTTAACATTTTTAAAATATTTACAAAAAACATGCTTATTAATAAGAAAAATGATTGATAAAAAATTGGATTTTCCGTAAAAAATAAATGTTTAAAGGCCACGCTAAATAGGCTTTTAGCCAAAGTAATGTGGATGATTAAATAAAAGAGCGATTCGTTAACTTTATGAAAATACGGATGATGGAAGAAAATATATAATTAAATTCCGATCATATATTATGTAAGAGAAATATTATCATGGAAAAATTCAAATTTGAATTTTTTGTGTTTCTGTGAGTTTTGAAGTCTCCTGAATTCATTTTTCATTTTTTATAATGATGAAGGTATTATGTATGCATGTGCATCATTGAATACAATAGCATCTAAACGCTGCATTTGATAGGAATGCTATAGAAGTGACACACAATGTACATAGATTTTTATGATGTAGAACTTAGGGTTTTTTTTTTTTTTTTTTTTTTTTTTTTCTTTACACGGATACAAAATAGGGTTCTTATACATAACGATTTATGGTCTGAAATCATTTGAAGATCGTTTAATAAATTTAGGGGATCTGAATTTAGATTTTTTTTTTTTTTTTTTTTTTTTTTTACGTTGATGCCTGCATCTGATAATCTGATAATTTTGATAATCTGACTAAGCCTCTTAGAAAGAAATTACATAAAAATAACTAGCATTATTTACAAATTCGTAACAATATTTTTACATCTATGCATAACACACACGAATTTTATGGATCTATTACACAAATATACCCATTATGCATTACGTATTATATTTATAAAGCACATATATTACCTGCAAAAAGAAGTAATATCTCATAAAAAACAATACTATTGTAAAAGTCACCCGCCCAGTAAAAACTTTTACTTTTCTTACGCAGCCAAAAAAAAAAAAAAAGGATTGACATCAAAATTCTCCGCCACTATTAGTTCCTGGGAACTCAATGCCTTGCTTTGTGAAGATCTGCCAATAACTCTGCATGTATCTTTCTAATAAATTCTAATCTCTTTCAACATTCCTTGTTAACTATGTTAATTTTTTGGCTGCATTATAAAGTTATAATTTAAAGTATTTTTACGGCGGGGTGCGTCCCCTATGTAGAAGTTTTAATTAATAAAAATTTAGTTAGTAAAAGAATATTATTTAAGCACCCTACCGTAATAATACTTTAAATTATAACTTTATAATGCAGCCAAAAAACTAACACTGCTAACAAGGAATGTTGAAAGATATTATAATTTGTTAGAAAGATATGTGCAGAGTTGTTGGCAGATCTTCATTAAGCAAGGCATGCCATTGAGTTCCCGGGAACCAATAGCGGAGAAGAATTTTTTTGGCTGCATAAGAAAGGTAAGAGTTTTGCTTTGCGGGGTGACTTTTACAATAGTATCGTTTTTTATAAGATAGAGTTTACCTGTCATTAGACAATGAGGCAAGAAACAAAAAAAGTGTCAATTTTTTTCATAAATATCAATATCTCAATTGAATTCTGTCTCGTCAGATTTAATTTACAATTGGGAATGTTTTTCAAATATGCATTTTGTCAAGTAAATCTTATTATTGATCACAGATATTTAATCCGCTTGTTCTACCTTTTATTATTTATTTATTCATTTATTTTCCCGTACATATTAAATATAGTTTGTTTGATTAATATTGCTATTGTGATTGTCCCTGAATAAAATACGTATTCTAAATTTGCTTCGGATTTTTTCTATACAATTTTCCTTAAAACAATTTCATAACGTATTCTTTTAAATGTCGAAATGCATAGTTAATTTCTTAATTGTAATGCACTCGTTATGTTAAACTTTTTCTTTCTTTCTTTTTTTTTTTTTGCTTGTGATAAGTTATAATATAGACAATTATTATCATTGTATTATCAGGTTGTACATGTTTATTGGGGTAAAGCATTTTATCTGAATAATTTTATTCTAATCTTAATTTTACTTTTATTTCTCGATTCATTATATATCTCAAATCTCAATTCCATTCCATTAGTTTATTGTTGTCTGTGGACTGAAATTCGATTTTAAAGAGTTTTAATTAAAAATACATTATACATATATATTATTACAACTATTATTATTATTTCAAAGTACCAAATTGACATCATTTTTTCCCTCCCCCTCTCCCCCTTCGGAAACTCAAAAACAGAATTTTTATTTTCTTTTTATTTCCTAAAATCATTGCTTTTGTAGAGTCAAATTTTTGCTATTTTACTAAAAACTGAATAATTTACTCTAAATGTTTTTTCTTTCTTTCGGTTTTTTTTTTTTTTTTTTTTTTTTTCCTGGAGTAAGCTGATTTACGAATTTGATCACACAAAAGTACACTTCTGAATCTGATTTGAGGTGTGGGTTCTAGTTGAGTGAAGAAGAATGGAAGCAGAAAACTCAATTGTGTGTTTCTCGGTGAGATGCAAACATGCCCCCCACAGCCCTTCATCGGCAAGAGAGGTCCGCTCATCTAACAGGAAGAGTTTACTATGAAGATAATTCAAAAAATGATAATAACTTTCAGATAACTCAGTTCAAAAGGGATGATAACAAATAAGAAGTAAATATTGTTCGTTGTTTGTCACACATAGATTTATGACACACTTTAAAATTATTATGTTTTATCATCTTAAATAAAGGGATATAATATCTCTGTTTTGATACTTTCTTCTTTATTAGAAAGAAATAGAATATATTTTTTTAAATTGCCTATTCCTGCGATACTTTCTAAAAATTCGCTGTCGCTATACAATGAATATTCAGGCAAATCAGAAAGTCATTGTCTTATATACATAGTTATTTTCGTCTCTACACCCACTTTCTTATTTTTATTTTTATTTATTTATCTATTTAAATTTGTAACTACATCTCCAAACCGTTGCACTCAGATGTTTATTTTCTTAATATTTATTAGTTTCATCATTTATTTATTAGTTCCCCATCATACTATACGTATGGGGAACTTAGGTAATCGTGAAAAATTTCGACCTCGGTTTTTTGACTTTTTTATACGTTTTCAGGTGTGAGGAATCCGAAAATGACAAAATTTGTATAGTGTCTGTCTGTAGGGTGTCTGTTAGTGTGTTACTCCATTAGTTTGTTAGTCTGTTTACACGATATCTCACGAACAAATGATCGCAGAGAGGTCAGATCAATTTTAAAATATTACTTTCGATACTGGCAAGGCAAGAACCCTATTCATTTGCAACATTCAAATTAAAAAACTTCGTAAGTTATTAGAAATTTACGATTTTCTTAACATGGGAGAATAGGGCAAAAATTCACTTAAACGTGCATTAAATGGAAACTTTTTACTGTAAAAATGTCAGACCAGTTTTAAAATATCAGTTTGGATGCCGGAAGAAACATCAGTAACTATAAATTTGCTACTTTGAAAATTTCTCAAGTTATTGGAAATTTACGAATTTCTCAACATGGGGCAGTATAGGGCAAAATTTCACATAAACGTCAATTTTGAGAGATATTTTCATCGGAAAGATCTCAGACTACTTTTGAAATATTATTTAGGACACTGGCATGAATATTGATGACTATGAATTTTTCAATATAAAAATTTCGTAAGTTATTGGAATTTTACGAATTTTTTAATATGGCAGAATAGAGCAAAATTTCACATAAACGTCAATCTTGAGGGATATTTTCATCGTCAAACCACTTTCGAAATATTATTTAGGATACTGGCATGAATGTCATAGAGTATGATTTTTTTCAATTAAAAAAAATTCGTAAGTTATTTGGAATTTACAATTTACTTAACATGTCAGAATAAGGCAAAATAGACTATAAACTTTCATTTTGAGGATCATAAATACATTAGACAACTTCAAAATTACATTTATGATATTGGTTTGAACATGATTGAATACAAATATTCTAATAGGAAAATTTCGTAAATTATTCGTAATTTACGATTTTATCAACATAGCGAAATTGTAAATCTATATATATAAAAATGAATTGCTGTTCGTTAGTCTCACTAAAACTCGAGAACGGCTGAACGGATTTATCTTATCTTAGTCTTGAAATGTTCGTGGAGGTCTAGGAAAGGTTTAAAAGGCGAGAAAAAATCGAATAATTTCCGGGAAAACCCTAAAAACAGCCTTTTCTATTTCCCATACAAACGTTTTCTAGAGTCAATTTGAACTTTATTGCTATTCAATAAAGTTTAGGTGTGTTCCTAACGGCTGATGGCTGAGCTACAAAAATTTGCATGTTGATTCGTAATGACCTCCCCTGATGCACCTCGAATCCGGATTTTCGAATTTTGTTTTAGTTTTCTTTTAATTAATTAAAATGTTAAAATAAAAACCTTCTAATAACTGATAAATTGGCCATTTAATTTTAATCCTTAATTTAATTGTTGCCAAAAAAAATTATTCTTTTTTGGACAGAAAAAAAGAAAAAAAAACGTGAACAATAAAAATTACATTTATTTAAAATATTTAATTTTATTCCTTAATTTAATTGTTGCCAAAAAAATTATCATTATTTTTTCGACGGAAAAAAAAAAAAAAAAAAAAAAAAAAAAAAAAACGTGAACAATAAAAATTGCATGTATTTAAAATGAGGAAAGTAAATTAAAAAAATTAGAAATATCAGTCGTATCGTTACAAATAAGAAATAGCGCTCATAGCATATTGTTACAAGGTATTAAGTCTTATTTTTACAAGGGATAAAATCTAAAATGGTGACAAAAATTCAAAAGTCGCCAAAGAGAGCTATATTAAGGCGGTACTATGATCATGCTTACAAACCATGAATACTAATAACCACAAAAAATTAATTGTCTCATGCAACAGACGTAGCCGGTCATAGCATATTATAATATTTAGCATGAAATTGTTATCATTTTTATGGTTGATCGGGGATAAACAAAATAAACATAGGAAATAACGTAAAAGCAAATATTATGTGCACCACGTATAGTGTTGTTCATATGTAACTGGGATTCAAATATAAAGGGGATACTTCATTTTTTTTTTCGATACTATATATTTCGAAACTGTTATCTAATAAGGACTTAATGCAAGCCTATTGGTAAACCATTGTCTCAGGTAATAGGGACAAGCGCCCGAGTTTTAGCGGATGACCAAATCGCTACCGAAGGCAGCAGGGATCCGAAGCGAGCTTTTGAGCAATTTTAGTATTTTATTTTATTTTTATAAAGCTATATAGAAAAGAGTTTCCTTTAAATTTAGTGACCAGCGAAGCGGGCAAAGCCTGCTAGTTTTTCATATAAATATGAATTTTGAGGATTATTGCATTGGACATAGTAGCATGAAAACTAAACGTCGGAATTGACCCTGATAAAATAAATTAATAGATTAGAATAAGAAAAATATATCGAAGTGAACGGTGGATAGCCTATTAGGCAGGGGGCAGGGATTTCATTCTGTCACTGTATCAAGCTTTGGTCAAATTCATTTCTTTTAACATGATTATAATATATCTAGCAGAAGAAATTGGTGAGAACGTAACTATGATGGGGAACTGAGCAGAGTCCACCTATGCCAACCAGTTTTTTATTCGTTTCATAAGTTTAGACTTTATAATTCTCTGTTAATATAATTTCATGTACTTTTTTGGCTTCACGTAATGATTTAACTGTTATTTTATTTACTTATTTCTAATTCTTCAAGTTTGTTTTCTTTTTAAGTTTTCTTTTCTTTTATAGTTTTAATATTAGTTCCCCATCATACTATAGGTATGGGGAACTTAGGTAATAGGGAAAATTTTCGACCTCGCTTTTTTTTTTGGGCACGACGTGATTCCGCCGAAGCATAGGATAACTCCGCCGAAAAATTTATCAGCTGTTTCCCCCAATGGGACAACTCCGCCGCATTCCTTTCCACCGTTTTCTCTCGATAGGACAATTCCGCCGAACGAGGGGGAAAGACATTACCTTTGGCGAAGTAAAAGTTGGCGACATTTTCCATGCTAAAACATCAGGCATTCAAATTTTGCTAAAAATAAATACACAAAAGAATGTAATAATCTATATATTAATATGCAAACATGAAATTTGACGTACATTTTTCTCATATTAATTATAGGGGTAGAGGATTGAAAGTAGTATTTTTAGAAAGTTATGGTTAATGAGAATTTAAGGTAAAAGAAAATCTCTTATTAGAATGTCAAAAAGGCATTCAAAAATATCTTTATTTTTATGCACTTTTTCATCTTATACATGTAATCTTTTGTACTAAAAATTTTTATAGAAGAAAGTTTGATTAATTTGTCAATTTCTTAAAATTCAGTAAAACCCATAGACACAGTAATTTGTTTGGATGTAGCTTCCCTATATTTCTCAACTAGAGATTTTTCATTTTAAAAGGTAACAACTTTTAGTGTTAGAAATGCTTATTGACTGAACGAATGAAAAGTCGTAATTTAATACTATTGAATATAGAAACAAATTAAAATAATAATAATAATAATAATAATTATAATTATAATAATAAATAAAGATTTGATTTATGAAAATTCTAATTATTTTTTATAATTTGTTTATGATGTAATTATTATTATTGTGATTTGCGTCAATTATAATTTGAAAATATATTAAAAAATAATATATATATATATATATATATATATATATATATATAACATAATGCATTCCAATTAACTGAAACTTTATGACTTATTTTTAAAAAGTGTATTTATTACTTATATGCTATTCATTTTGAGTGCATATTGGACGAAAAATAACACTGCTATGCTGCAATTTAACTACATTTACGGAAAGATCATCTCAGTTTTTAGGTTATATACTGGCAACATACTTGTTATATAAAATACGCATCCTAAAAGATTATGCTGATATAAAATATGTATCCTGAAAGATTATGCTGATTTTATTCGGGTGTATATCGACCGATAAGTGGTACTACTATTACTTTCTACGATTTTCCAAATGGGTATGCTTCAGCATCTCTTGGTAAATACTGCATCAAATTTCATGTATAAATTGTTCGTACTAAAAGAAAAAATAAAATAAATAAAAATAGCAGCGCCACTTTTTTTGTACAGTGTGTCTGTAAATCTCAATCAGAATATTTTTTTTAGAATTTGCACATCTTAAACCAAGTTTGGAGTGCCTTTATAACAACATAGAATCTGGGATATAGTGTTCATGTAAATAGGATAAAATTTCAGTATAGCAGCGGCACTTGTCGACTGATATGCAATTAAATTAAATCAGCAGAATTTTACATGATATGCATCTCACATGCACAGTATTGGTGCACTTTTACACTGTAGAAGCTGAGATATAACTTTCCTTAGAATGGAAAAAACTGCTACATGACCGAGACACCTGTTGAGCATTATATCTCTAAGGTTAATGAACATCAATTTTAGTTACAGGTATTACCAAATATTAAATTTGAGTAACATTTTATAATAATCAATTTATCATTTATATTATGAAAAGTCGTCCATTTAAAAGAGTTATTTTCGGACATTTCTGTTCCATAATTTTTATTTTCAATCGATCCAGAATACCATTATAAAAATCTTTATACATTAATACGTGGGCTCGTTTTCTGGGAAAAATTTTTTCATGGTAATTTTTTTTTTTCCCAGAGAGATTTTTTTATTTGAAAAAAAAAATTTTTTTTTAGTCTCCCAACAAAATCAGCTATGTTACTAAAAACTATCTTCTGAATGTTCCTCCAATATCAACTAGTATGTTGTAACCACCATGAAACTTTCTTCTATACTTTCTTCTATACAAATTCACGTATTACAAATTATTTAATAAAATTATTATTTATTAAAACTATTTGCCACGATATATGCAGGTGGAGATGATTTTCATCGCAAAAAATTATTACTGTTGTTATTACTGTTATTTATCACTGCTGAATAAAAAATTAAAGAAAATAAGTAAAGAAAATTTAATGTAAGTTAATATAATTTAAGTAATATATATTTGAATATTACGTTAAGTAAAGAAAATTTAAATTCTTATTTATCCTTTAATAATTTTGTAAATGTAATTGGAACAATTTAACTAAGATGAAAAATTTTTCTTAAGCTAATTGAGCTACACGATAATTAAATATAAATTTATTATTACAATTAAATAATTATTAAATAAAAGAACATATATTAATGATGAAAAATAAAATTAAATGCATGTTTATGAGTACAATTTTTAATTCATATTTTGGTTATAATCTACTTTACTTTTACTTAACTTTCCAAAGCGATGGGGAAGGGCTCTTATCTTATAATGCTCGATGTGCCGCCAAAGTTTAATGCGTCGCCAAAAATGGAAATACTGCAGCGGACCCCCTCTTCTCGTCTCAGAAAAATGGCGCGGCGGAGTTGTCCTATGCGGGAAAAGGGGGGTTAAAGTTCTCGGCGGAATTGTCCTATGTGGGGAATAGGGGATTAAAATCTCGGTGGAATTGTCCTGTTCCGTTTTTTTACACGTTTTCAGGTGTGAGGAATCCGAAAATGACAAAATTTGTATGGTGTCTGTTAGTTTGTTAGTCTGTTTACACGATATCTCACGAACAAATGATCGCAGAGAGGTCAGACCAGTTTTAAAATATTACTTTCGATACTGGCAAGAATCCTATTTATTTACAACATTGAAATTAAAAAACTTCGTAAGTTATTAGAAATTTACGATTTTCTTAACATGGAAGAGTAGGACAAAATTCCACTTAAACGTACATTAAATAGAAACTTTTTACTGTAAAAATGTCAGACCAGTTTTAAAATATCAGTTTTGATGCCGGAATGAACATAAGTAACTATAAATATGCTACTTTGAAAATTTCGCAAGTTATTGGAAATTTACGAATTTTTTAACATGGCAGAATAGGGCAAAATTTCACACAAGCAACAATCTTGAGGGATATTTTCATCGTAAAGGTGTCAGACCACTTTTGAAATATTATTTAGGATACTGACATGAATACCATTATCATTAAATATGAATTTTCTAATTTAAGAAATTCGTGAATTATTTGTAGTTTACGATCCTCTTAAAATGGCAGAAGAATACACAATTGAGCTTAAACGGCCATTTTCAGGATCATAAATATATCAGATAACTTCAAAATAGCATTTATGATACTTGTATGAAAATGACTGATTACAAATATTCTAATAGGAAAATTTCGTTAGCTATTCGTTATATTTAAGATTTTACCAACATAACAAAATTGAAAATTTTCCATATAAATATGCATTTTGAGGATTGTTGCATTGGAAATAGTAGCATGAAAACTAAACTACGAAATGTACCCTAATAAAATAAATTAATAGATTAGAATAAGATAAATGTATCGAAGTGAACGGTATATAGCCTATTAGGCGGGGATTTCATTCTGTCACTGTGTCAAGCGTTTTTTCAAATTCATTTCTCGTAACATGATAACTATGTTGAGAGAATGTCCTGTTCTAGAAATTTATGAATATATATATATATATATATATATGATGGGGAACTGAGCAGAGTCCACCTATGACAACTAGTTTCTTTTTATGATGACGCGACATTTTACAGGCATCTTTGGATATTAACTGTTGATGGAAATATTGGACTTACTTGGTATGCATTAATTAATCAGGAGCAGCCATAAAATATAACGGAGTTTGTGATTTATTTTTATTTTTAATTTTTTCGTTGTGTTGGAATGAAGAGACGATTCAAGGCTATTATTATTATTATTATTTCTTTCTTTTCTTTTTTTTTTTTTTTTTTTTTTTTTTTATGTGCGATATCTGAAAGAAAGTACGTTTGCCTCCGCAGAAAATAAATCTAATTCTTTTCGTTTAAAGAAATCTTTTAAACAGGAAAAAGGAATAATTTTAAGAAGTTAAATGCAATTAAATTTTAAGAAAGAATATGTGATTTTCCATGTCCTAATAATAAGAAGAAGGAGTAAAGGATAACCAATTTAGCAGTTGTGAATTTTCTGTATTCGAAAATGAAATTTAAAAATGTGTATTAGCAAATGAGTTGTAATGGGGCAAAATTAACCATAGAATAACATTGGCTTTGTCGCCGGAAGCCCGAGCCAATGTTATTCTATGGGGAAATTTTCTTTACAAACAACTTATTAACTAATGCATACTTTTGAATTATGTTTTCACATTCAGAAAATTCCCAGCTGTTAAATTGACGGACCTTTTCTAAAAATGTATTTTTTTAGTTTTTAATATTTTATTTTAAAATTGCAAAATGGAGAAATTTCACATATTGAAAATTCGTATATTGCAACTTCAAAATAAATTATAAAAAAATTAAAAAGTAACTTTTAAAAAAAGGTCCGTCAATTTAACAGCTGGGAATTTTCAGAATGTGAAAACAGAATTTAAAAATATGTATTAGTTAATAAGTTATTTGTAAAGAAAAATTTCCCACAGAATAACATTAGCTTCGGTTCCGTCGGCGGTGAGTGAAGCGGGCCCTTAAGAATTGATTGTATTATTATTATTATCTATTTATTTGTTGCTAAAATTAAAACTCTTCATATTTTATCTTTATCTTTATTATTGTTATTTTTTTTAAATTCGTTCATTTTTACGGGTGTTTACTTGTTTACATACGCACACACATATATATAGAGAAAGAGATATTTGGTTTATGTCTTTTCACTTTTATATTTAAATTTGTTCAATTATTTAATTAATTATTATACATATAATGCTCAGATTAAAGGTATCAATTCAAATGTAGTATAGGAAAATGTATACATTATGTGCAATGCGATCTAAAAGTAACAGAGAGAGAAAAAAAAAATCATTAATTTTCAGTTATTGGAATAATTTTTATGATAGTATGATGCGGTTTTCAAACAATTATAGAAGTTTTTTTTTTTTAATAAGAAAAAAGTTTTATTCCCAGAGTAAATGCACCAAGAATGGTTCATTTACAATGCTACAGTTGCAATATTTTAAAACGTTCTTAATAAGGAACAGAATAATGTTTAAGTTTACAGGCATCATTTATAAGAATGACCGTTGGGTGTGGTACAATACTCGCTGCTGCAACAAAAACTCCTACCATAGGGGCGGTCAGCTTCTTTTTTCCCCTTGCTCAAAAATGACATCGGCTGACTACTGTGGGGCTAATATCGCAGGTGCACAGAGATCAACCGACATTTTTAATGGGCGTCCACTTAAAAAAAAATCTTTTGCGACAGAAATCGCATTACGTTTGACGACTATTCTGTAGAACCGTAGTTGAACAATGTCATGGACCATTTCATGACGGCCGAACATAACATTTTCAGTAAGTTAAAGCAATTATTTTACTTATATAATCACATTCAAAGCTGCATATTGAAAGCTCTTTTCTTTTTTCTGATACAGTGAGAAATCTCTAAGTTAGACACCTATATTTAAAAATAATTATAAGATAAAAAACTTTTTATAAACCATGTTTTTAAATTTTCTGTTGAATCATAGCTATAGAACTAACTACATTAGCACTTTATCAATGCGTAATGTTACGAAATTGTAAATAATTGTATTTATTTTTGTATAAATTCTTTCAAAGAGGCTTAGTAAGTTGATAAATGTCAATTTTCTGCATTTCCAACTCTTTTTCGCGTTAAAATAGCTTAATTTCCCCTTTAAAACGCATTAAAAAGCTTCAATAGGCAGGTGATGGAGGACTTTTTGCCCTTGGCGATTTTTTTGGCAAGAAAATCCGTATTATCAATATTCCAAAAATGGACGTTCTAATGTGATTGGTGAGAGTTACGGGAAATTTGAATTTTAAAAAAAAGTTGGTTTTAAAAATAAAATATTAATCCTTTCACAACAACATATATTTGCATCATGAACTACAATAGCACTTTATCAATGTGTAGAAAATCTTTAAATTGATAATGACGTCAATATTTGTGAGATGCATAGTTTAACTTTTTACAATTTTTTACCGCTCACGTTTAATTAAATGTATTTATTTTTATGTTGAAAGAAAATGAACTCGTAAATTTTTCTGGCAACAATTAAATTATAGCTAATATTTTAATGACTATTCTTATTGTTATTAGGAGCTTATTATTTTTATATTTTAATTAATTAAAAGAAAACTATTCGAAAATCTGACTTCGAAGTATTGTGTTGTCACCGGGTTCTGAGCTATTGTGAAAGTTTCAAATGTCTAGCTATTAGGGGAGTTATTTAAAATAGATTGCAAGATTTGTACCGGACAAACAAACACACAAACAAACAGGAATAGAAGTTAATAAAAACATGGTAATAACACTTATTTAAAAAAATGCCCATTTCTTAATGCACTAAAAAGAACAAAATAACTTTTTAAGCTCAGTACCGCCGATCTGAATACTTGCATTTTACTACTATTCCAATAAAATTGCACCTCAAACGAAGAAAAGGGCGACTCAAACCATTTTATACCAAAATTTCCTATCTGGCTAATTTCAGCACATATTTTCATAAATCCATAATAATTTAAAATTTTTACGAAATTTTGATATAAAATGGTTTGAGCCGCCCTTTTCTTCATTTGAGGTGCAATTTCATAGGAGTAGTAGAAAAATGCAAGTATTCAGATCGGCGGTAGTGATCTGAAGAAGTTATTTTGTTCTTTTAAGTGCATTCAGAAAAGGGCATTTTATTATTGTTATTATTTTTAAATAAGTGTTATTTTTCCTTTTTGTAATATTTTATAATTTTTATATTTTTGATGCGCTACCTAGATTAAAACCGCTGCTGCTAAATTAAACTTCTTGGCGAAAAATGTTCGGAGTACTTCAACGCAAAAATTTAAAAAATCGCTCAGAAGGATCTATAAATAAAACTGATTTTAGTACAACATCAGCATATATAGTTACGCTCATCAGTGCCTGACTCTGTCACGCTTTAGGCTTAAGAAACAGGCTTAAGAGATTTACTTGGACTCTGTCTCTTAATTTTCATACTTTAGTTAATTTTAAAAATATAATTGTCCGATCGATAAGCTGTGTCTGGCGGATTCAGAAAAATCGGCCTTTCCATTTGGTACCTTGTTTGTAACAAATTTTTGATTAGATATTTTTAAATTAATTAAAATATGAAAATAACAGCTTTAAAATAGACATTTAAATTTTTAATTGTTGCCTTTTTTTTTTTTTTTTTTTTTTTTAAGCATAAAATGAAATATGCTTTCACTGAAAAAAACCAAAAATAAAATATTAAATTTGCTCATGCATATGAAAAAATGGCGTCCATAAAATAATAATAATAATTTTAAATTTTAAAGGTAACGAAGAGATAAATAAAGTGCGAAAATTTTGCGCGGGCTTGCTACCAAATGAATTATATAAAATGAAAAATAAATAAAATGAAATGATCATTTTTCAAAGGGTGATTTAGTCGCCCTACAACTCACTAGTATTAGCATAGTAAACTATATTAGCACTTTATCAATGTGTAAAAAAAATTTTGAAGTGATACTGACGTCTTTTTGTGAGATGCATATTTTTTTTTTTTTTGTTTTTTTCAATTTTTTATTGATCACGTTTAGATAAATGTATTTATTTTCCTGTCGGAAAAAAATAAAAAATAAATAAATAAATAAAAATAAATGAACTCGTAATTTTTTTTTTTTTTTTTTTTTTTTACAACAATTAAATTATGGATAAAATTTAGATGGATAATTTTTTGCTATTATTAGTTTATTATTTTCATATTTTTATTAATTAAAAGAAAACTAATCGAAAATTCGAAAATCTGACTGTGTTAAATTGTAGTGTCAGACATGACTAATATTTTAGTGAAAAGTCTTTAGGTGGTCTGATTGCTGAGATATAAACAAAAAGATGGGACACATTCGGACAAACGTTGGCGACAGACAGAGCGGGTATAAGAAAAAGTCTTAAAAAAAGAAAAAAAAATAAAGCCCAATTTATAGATATTTTTTGGTTTTATTGAACTGTATTATACATCTAAATGTAAAATATTAAGTATTCACAATTTATGTTTAAAAAATAATTAACTTGAAAACTGAAAAATCTAAATTTAAACTGATATTTTGTGACCATCACAGAGCCTTTATGTATATAATTCTATATAACAATGCCACCTACCGGTCAACGGGCACAAAAATTTATTCAACATTGCTTCTCGCAATAAACGTTTCACTTATGAATTTTGCAGCAATTTTAATCAGAACGTATTAAGGTATACAGAAAATTGCAGAACGTAAGTAAAAACAGCGCCACCTGTCAGCTGACATACACTCAAATTAAGAGCTGACAATACCTAATCTCGCCGGCAGCCTTCGCCCATGTTATTCTATGGGAAAATTTGTTTACATAATTACTCATTACCTAATGAATATTTTTCAATTCTGTTTTCACATTTAGAAAATTCATAAGCGTTAAATTAGTACTTGTTTTCCAAAAATTGATTTTTTAAAATTTTAGTATTTCATTTTGCGATTAGAAAATGAGAAAAATGCATTTTGTGAAAAATCGCATTTTTGAACTCAAAATTAAAATGCAAAAATTTAAAAAAATGAATTTTTCAAAAATGAGTACTCATTTAACGGTTATGAATTTTCTGACTGCGAAAACAGAATTTAAAAATATTCATTAGGTAATGTGTAATTGTAGCAACAAATTTTCCCATTAAATAACGTGGGCGAAGGCTACCGGCGAGATTAGGTATTGTCCCCTCTTAAGCTAGCATTTTCTTTCAAAATTGTAATTTCTTTCATAATCTCATGTAACAATTTTGGTGTAGTTATTCGCGATAGAAGCTGTAGCAAACAATAACCACAAGATTAATGTGATGAATTAAATAAGAAAAAGAAAATACAGAGAATTTACGTGATACTTTAATAAAATCTATCTGACAAAAAATGATTCATCAAATAAATAATGCTTTTAATGTTTTTCTTTGATTTAGTATTCTATAAAGTAAAAAATTGGAATTATTTAGTCTAATTAACTGTTCATTTCTATAACCCAACCTCAAAAAATTCTTAGTAAGACTTTCTATTTTTACTTATATCACTCTGAGAGGTTTTGTAATTTTGTTAGTATTGGATGGTTGAGTTTTACATCGCATTAGTGCTGCGCAATGGGCAATTGGCGTCGATCTGGGACTTACCCCTAGAGGTGATCCGGAGACATGCCATCACAATTTTGATCCTCCACGGTGGGCTTGTTAGCATTGGAAGGAGATCGAATTATTTGATACATATAGCCCTAAATTTTATTGGGGAAAAGCATTAAAATAAACCACCAAAATACACAATATGTTCAGATTTTTTTTTTTTTTTTTTTCAAATTCCTTTATAACGAATAATAGACGATATTCTGTGAAAATCATGTACATTTTTACCTAATTTTGTTTTAAAAAAATTAAATTTGGCTAAAAGTATATTGATTTGACTGACAGTATAGTGAAAAGTATTGGGATTGAGTTTACAATCCTAAAATTGCTAATTTCAGTTGAAAGTTAAAGATTTAACAAAATAAAAAAAAATATCTTTTTTTTTTTTAAGAACATCCCTGCGTTGACATTTCATAATTTGTGAGTTTACGTTCCCCCAACTAAAAATTATATATTTTATAGTAATATAATATTCAATTAAATTCAAGTGCGGGAAGTTTTTAAAAGCTAGTCTTGCACTTTTAAAGAAATGATTAGTTGTTATTCATTTTTTAGTAACACTATTTAAAATATTAAATATGTTAAGATTAATATTAAAATAAAGCACATCTGTACTTTAAATATTTATTTAATTAAAAAAAAAAATATTTTCTGAGTTTTCTTGGGAGATTATAAAACAACAGTAATTGCGTAAAAAAATCCACTATTATTGATTAGTTATTATTATTATTATTATTATTATTATTTTAATTACTATTATTAATACAATATTAAACGGCAGTACAAGTTGTTAAATCAATCGTTAAAATAAAATTTGCAAAATTTACATATTTTATATTAGTGGAAAGTTTCTTAGTTTCAAGAGAAGAGAGGGGGAAAGCATAGATAAATTCCGGACCAAAGTTTGGTCCGGGGTTGATCGTAGCGAAAGCTATAATATTACTTTGGTCCAGAATTTGCCTACTCTGTGAAAAACACAGCAAAGAAAAATACTGCATATTATATTTAATTTAATATTTCCATTCATATGTTAATGTTTTCATGTGTATTTTGCGATTTTTATAAAGCATACAATCGGAATTCTAATGATAATAATATTATGATACTAATTGTAGTCAATCATATACACTGTACACTACAATCGTACATTGTAGTCAATTGTAGTCAATCGTACAATCTCAGGAAAAATAAAAACTCTCACCTGTATACGCTCTTGATACGGCCTTTTCCTATGATGTTCTCTAACGAAATTCAGTTGAAATTTTTAACACCAGTTTCAAAAGAAACCTTTGTCTTCATAATAAGAAAAGAGAAAGCAACATTTTTTTTTTTTTTTTTTGGTCTAAACGTCAGTGAAGGCCTCCCTGTTCAGACTCAAAAAGATTTTGGGTTCCGTCTGTGTGTCCATCTGTTAGTCTGTCTGTCTTGCGATAGCGGCCGCAAAAATCACGGTATTGACTTGAAATTTGGTACACGTGTTCATGAGCCACACGGAATTCACTGTATAGTTTTGGGTGTGTATTCTACTCGTAGTTCGTGTACAGGGACACACCAAAGTTTTTCTTTGAATTACGGTCTACGAACAGAATTTGTATGTACCGCAATAGCGGCCGCAAAAATCCTCCGACTGACCAGCAAATTGGTACACACGTTCAGTCTCTGTATAGAAATAGCAGTATAAATTTTTATGCGTATATTGTTTATGGACTGAGTATAGGGACACGCCAAAGTTTCTTTTATCATTATGGCCTATGGGGTGAATTTCGTTTAAATGAATTTTAGCATCGTTATTCTGCATTCAACAAAATGAAATTAGCGTAACATTACTGAGATACTTAAACTAATGTTTTCTTTAGAAAATATGTGCTCTTAGGCTTTCTAATTAATGTACAGGACCTTACAAAAGTGTTCCGACAATATCACGTAATCATCCAAATTACGTCAAATTTTTTACAATTATTCATGAAAAACGTAGAATAAGTTAAATTGTTTTTACTGATGTATACAATGTTTATGATTCGTTTACAGACACGCGCGAAAGAATTTCATGATATTAGATTGGAGCCTATAGACAATTTTTTATTTAAACGCATTTTAGCTACTTCCAACATAAGGAAATTAACATATATTACAAAGATGTATAAAACCATGTCTACTCTAAAAAAAAAAAAAGGGGGGGGGGGGATTTGTATAGACTAAATGATTTATTTACGAGATCACATAAAAGAATTCCGATGACATTCTGTAATCATCCAAATGATGTCAAATTAGGTTGAACTATTAATGAGTTATAATTAATTAGGTGTATTTTTTTTTTTTTTTTTTTTATGTTTATAATTACTGAGGCTCCTTTTCCGGGATACATAAAAGAATTCCGTGCTATTACGGTCTACAGTCAATATTTTTAAAAAGTGTATTTTAACATGGTCACACCACACCCCATTAAATATAATGAAATTTTATTAGAATTTTAAAAACAAGTTTTTCTGTGGAAAAGTATGGGCATAGAATTGGTAATTAATTTACAGGGTTACACAAAATAATTCCGATATGTTATGTAATAATTTTGCATGAAATTTGGTACAAGTATTTATGAATTATTGGAAATTAATACAAGGCTATCAGTTATTAAGAATTAGGAATGCACATATATACAGATAGTTATAGAAAGAGAGACACAGCGGGGGGTAGCCCCCTCAAAAAAGTTTCTGTTTATGTAGGAAGTCAATTGAATCAATATATATATATATATTATATAATAAGGAATAAATAAAAATGATCTGTTGAATAATGTGTGATGCAAATAGAACGTTGAGGTTCCTGATCTGCAGATCCACTAGTGTAAAAAGGAGTAAATAAACATGAATTGTTGAGTAATGTGTGATGCAAATAAGACGCTGAGGTTCCTGATCTGCAGATCCACTAGTTATAAAACTTTTCAATATTTTTTTATTTTATTCAGTCTGTAGTGATAATTTATCCTAATAAAATATCAGTTAAAAGAGATAATTATTAATCACAGAAATTGCATTTCATGTGAATGTTAATATATATTTTAATTTCTTAAGCCCCTTAATTTAAAATTCTCTTTGTCAGATTACAGGTAATATGAAAATTTGGTTTTACAGTATTATCTCTATACACTAGGGGATCTGCAGATCAGGAGCCCAAGCATTATTCAACAGATCATTTTTATTTATTCCTTATTATATATAACATATATATATATTGGTTCGATTGATTTGCTACATAAACAGAAACGTTTCTGAGGAGGGCCATCGCCCCCCCCCCCCGAATCTTCCGCTGTATTTCTCTTTCTAAAACTAACTGTATATATGTATTCTTAATAACTGATTGCCTTGTATTACTTCCCTGTAATTCATAAATACTTGTACCAAATTCCATGCAAAATGATTACATAACATATCGGAATTATTTTGTGTAACCCTATAAATGAATTACTATTCTATGCCCATACTTCTCGTGAAAAACATTCTTTTAAAATTCTAATAAAATTTCATTATATTTAACGAAGTGTAACCATGTTAAAATACACTTTTAAGAAATACCGACTATAAACCGTAATAGTACGAAATTCTTTTATGTGTCCCAGAAAAGAAGCCACAGTAATTATATACACTAAAAAGAATACACCTATTTAATTAATTATAACTCATTAATATTTCAACCTAATATGACATCATTCGTATGATTACAGTACGTCATCGGAGTTCTTTTGTGGGGTCCCGTAAATGAATTATTTAGTCTATGCATATCCTTTTTCTAGAGTAAATATGCTTTTAAGAATCTTTATATGTTAATTCCATTATGTCGCCGCATTATTAAATTTGTTCATAGGTTCTAATGTCACGAAATTCTTTTGTGTGTCTCCGTAAACGAACATTAACATTGTATACACCAGTAAAAACTATTCAGCTTATTCTACGTTTTTCATGAAATAATTCTGTACTGATAGGTATAAAGGATTTAAGTCCATATTCTTGATTTTTCAGGAGACGAAAAATAAAGTTAAACTAACTAAAAACTAATCGGAAGAATCGATTAGGAAAAAGGGATTATGTTGATTTATACCCTTTATACCATTCAGTGATTGTCCACCTTCATTTAATAAAGGGAAAAAATTGAATGAAATATTTTATACGAAAGATTAATGCTAAATTTCTGACTTTAATCTTTTTTTACGAATGGATTTTATCAAACACTAAATGACATGGATTTAAATCCTTTATACCAATCGATAGAGAATTTTTTTCTGAGTCTGACTATGTACTTAACTCAAAATCGACATTTTTGGACTTAAATCCTTTATACCTATCAGTACATAATTGTTCGAAATTTGACATAATTTGGATGATTACGTGATATTGTCGGAGCATTTTTGTATAGTCCTGTACATTAATTAGGAAGCCTAAGAACACATATTTTCTGCAGAAAACATAAGTTTAAGCATCTCAGTAATGTATATGCTAATTTCATTTTGTTGATTGCAAAGTAATGATGTCAAAATTAACGAACATCTGCGATAAATTCTCCGTCCGACGGTACGTATCCGAAGTTCGTGCGACCATTAGCGGCCGAGCCTTAGCTTCTTCAAGCCGTTTCTCACAGACAGACACACAGAAACACACACACACGCGTACAGATTTTAATAATATAGGAGATACACATATACATTTCTGTTGCGGACAAATGATAAATGAATTTTCGAATGAAATGAAGAGTGATTCTCCTATGCAGCGTTATGTTTTTAAAACATAAATGTACAGTCACCCAAAAAAAAAACGCCACCCCCCCACCTAATTTCGCCGTAAATTATCGTAGAAACATTTGACTGGTACCGATCGATTTGTAATAACGTCTAGTTTATAACGGTTTAGTTAAATTTTGCCTAAGGGGTCGTCTACATATTAAAACTGGCATTAACTTCATTTTCTTCAATGGCAACCCCTATTTTTGACTTCATATTCAGATTTCTGAGATCACGGCAGTTCGAAAAACCGGAATGGGACGTTTTGGCGCGGCCGTTTTGGCGCCGCCGTTTTGGCGCGGCCGTTCCGGCGCGAAACCCATTTCGGCGCGGCTGTTTTGGCGCGGCCGTTTTGGCGCGAGATCCATTTCGGAGAGGCCGTTTTTGCGCAGCCTGTCCTTCACGAAATGGCCGCGGCTTTCGTCTCAGCCTTTTCAGTTAAAATTTATTTAATGATAGATATGATTTCTTATTTATTTATTTATTATGCGTGAAGAAAAAACTATTTTAAATTATTTATTAAATACATTAATGATGAATAGAATTTTGCTTAATTTAAAGGAGCCAATGATAAGATTAGAAACTTGTTTTTTATTAAACTTAGTCATCAGATGGCAACACATACGCAGCAATTCTAAAGATTCTAACCAATTTGGTGATGGAGGTTCTTTGGGGAATAAAATAAACAATGTAATTTCTGATTTTTTTTTTTTTTTTTTTAAATGTTTGAACCAAAAAATATTTTTAAATTTTTATTAATGACATTAATGATGAATAGGATTTTTCGTAATTTAAAGAAGTCAGTGGTAATCTGAGAAAAGAACTCGATTTTTGTAGTTAAAACTTATTAAACCTATTGCCGTGCGGTTCTTTGGGTAATAAAATAAACAATGTAATTTCTGTCTTTATATATATATATATATATATTATGCGTAAACAAAAAAATATTTTAAATTATTTGCTAAATATATTAATGATGAATAGAATTTTGCGTGATTTAAAAGAGCCAATGATAAGGTGAGAAACTAGATTTTTACAATTAAAAATTATTAAAATTAGTCATTTGTGTATGTAGGAGCCTCGCCTCTCCCCCTGGGGGGCAAGTCCCACCTCGAGGGGAGTAAATTTTCATGATGGGTATCTTTCAAAAGAGCTCGCCAATACCTTTAAAACGAATGGTTGAACCATCGATCTGCGATAATTTAAAACGAAGTTATCGATTTTTTTTTTTACTTTTAACGAAAAAAAAAACTTAGAAAAAAAATCTTTTTTTTTTTTTTTTTTTAATATATATATATATATATTTAGAGAGAGAGAGAGAGAGAGAGAGAATAAAGTGGACTTTTTTTGGATATTTGGTGTTATACTACTTGTGTATTATGGAAATCGTCTTCATTTTCATAAAAGATAATATTTTAAAATAATAATTTTAATAAATTATTTTTTAAAAACAGAATTATTTTTTAATAACCGAATTAAATTCTATATAAATGTGACGGAGGTTCTATATAAATATGACAATGAAACGGGGGGTTGGGGGAGCGGTAGCCTCCCCCCCCCCTCACGCAGAACTAATTATCATATAAAAGTCTCCCTTTGAATTGTTTAACATAGGTTTACATAACATCGTTTTCTTACCTCTTAATATCCAACCTGTATTTATAGTATTAAATTTTAGGGTGAGAGAAAGTCGAGTGAGTGACACACCAGATTATTATTTTTTTTTTTAATGCTTAAATCAAGAAATATTTTTAATATTTTATTAATGATATTAATGATGAATAGAACTTTTCGCAATTTAAAGAAGCCAGTGATAACCTTAGAAAAAAAATCTCGATTTTTCTAGTTAAAACTTATTAAACTTATCGTCGGGCGGTTCTTTGCGTAATAAAATAAACAATGTCATTTCTGATTATTATTATTATTATTTATTTATTTATTTATTTTATGCATGAACCAAAAAAATATTTTAATTATTTATTAATGATATTACTGATGAATTAATCGTAATTTAAAGGAGCCAGTGATAATCTGAGAAAAGAACTTGATTTTTGTAGTTAAAATTTATTAAACTTATTACTTTGAAAATAATAATCTTATTTTCCAATTTTTTTTTTCTTTCTTTCTTTTTTTTTTTTTTTTTTTTTTTTTTTTTTTTTCTAAGATTGTCACATTAGCCTTTTATTTCAACTATTGAGTGACAGAAAAAAATGTTTGAAACTGATAAAGGGTTAAACGGATCATGTAATAAAACAAATTTCATGACGTCAACATTGCTTTTTTTTATTTATTTATTTTTATTTTCAAAATATTGTTGTTAGAAATGGATGAAAGAATGGAAATTTCATAGTAAATAATATTGGGAAAATGAGAACTAAAAATTTTAAAATATGTCCCGAAGGTTTTTGGGGGTAAATTAAAAAACAAAAATAAATAAAAAAATAAAAAAAATAGGAATATTATTTTTTCTGAAGGTGGTAAAAACCATGGGAAAACCATGTTTTGGCCCAGATAGTAAAAACCGGCAAAAACCATTACACGGTAAATACACACCTGCTTTAATTTTTTTTTTTTTTTTTTTTTAATAACTTACTTAAAGCTCGCATTGCTCTAAATTTCTGAAACTTATTACACATAGTAGAATAGTTCCATACAACTTATTAATTTTTAATACCATCCCCCCCCCTCAGCTTACTATTTACTTTATTTATTGTAACTTAGTAACTCCCCACAGTTAAAATGTAGACTTAGGTTCATTAATCACTAAATCAGTAAAAATCAACTGTACAAAAAGAAAAATGAGCAATTTACGTTTAGAAGTGCCAGATGAAAATATCCTGTACTTTTAAATCTCCACCAGTTATTAAAAAAAAAAAATTCATAAAAATAAAAAATAACTTTCTAGAAAGTTTTCATTATCTTAAAGTTATCACTGCTATTCTTCTTCTTCTTCTTCTTCTTTTTTTTTTTTTTTTTTTTTTTTGTTGTTGTTGTTGTTGTTACACAGAATTTAATTATTAAAGACTTCTGTTTATTTTTATTTACAGTTTGCGTATTAAAATTTCCTATATAATAAAGCTTGCTGAGATAAAATAAAAGTTAACTTTAGCAAGAAACAGGATAAAGAAAGGGTATGCATTCTTAACCAATTTTTAAACTGCCTTCACTTAAATAAAGTCAATAATGATTAACTCGCGGGTTTATTTTAATCCATATAATAATAAACAGTTATAAAATTCTTGAATATTCCCGACTATTTATTAAGTTTTCGGAAAAAAAAAAAAAATTCTTATACTTAAAAAGTTCGGAATGTAAACATCTGGCGCCGAAACGGCCGGCGCCAAAACGGCCAGCGCCAAAACGGCCGGCGCCGAAACGGCCGCGCCAAAACGGCAGCGCCAAAACGGCCGCGCCAAAAAGTAACAAACCGTCGAAAAACATACCTATTTATATACCTTAAATACATTTTAAATAGAGTTACACGTGAAAATGTATTAGGGGTCCGTCTATACATTTAGAAAATATAAATCACGATCTACCACCCAGTATACATTATTTATTAAGTTTCACACCGGAAAAAAATTTCAGAAATGTTAATTATAAAATAAAAAAAATTACTAATTCGCAGAATTTTCTAAGTTAGTTTATGAATTAAAAGATTTTTATTGGTTTCTATTGATTAAACATCAGATAGTTCACTTCATACGAAGAAAACTAAATAGCTTGAATAGATATTAAAATATCTATCAAAAAAAAAAAAAAAAAAAAAAAAAAAAAAGATGAATGGTTTTAAATTTGTTTGAAAATTCAAAATTATTTTAACTCAAGCTGCCGTATAATTGTCTGAAACGGCGGCACTCAACCTGGTTCCCACGGCCGTTTCACAGTGACAATGGGAGTTTGTTCTGATACTGCAGTACTTACATTTTCTTTAATTGACTTTTTTAAAATATTAAAACAGATTTTTTTATTTTTATTTATTTATTTTTTTAATTAATTATTATTATTATTTTTTTTTTTTCATGACATTATTAAAAACTTTTACATAAATCTCCACGATATTCTTTTGCTTTTATATTTTATAATGTGTAACAAATTAATATGTAAAATAATAAATCCTACTACTTAATGGGATGTTCTAAAATTCTACACATTAACACAGATACCGAAGTGGACGGTGGGTGTAGAAAGGCTGACTACCCTATCTAAATCTTCACTTGAAAAGGTCAAAATGTTACATAACTCTTTTTTTTTTTAAGGAAAAAAGAAGAAGATAAGGAGGAGAAGGAAAGATCAAAACGAATATAAAGCATATTAAACGTTAATACCCTTTAAACACTGGAAAAAGGCGGGGTTTTGTATTGTGTGTCATTTGGGAGCTGTAGAGTGCCAGAAAATTACTTTATGTAATAAAACTTTTCATTTAAAGGGTATTTAAAGCAGCATTATATTTAATACATAGACTATTCAGTAAAAAAATACCATTCATCTGGTTCATGAAAAATAAAGAACATTTTCTGGCATTGCTCTATGTATATACATTCTTGTCAACCTATCCCGGAAGATTACTGGTCCCGCCCCTTTCCGTACATTTTTTTCACATCAGTCCTTTTAGAGCTGTGTCAGCCATCGGTGGCTGACACTGATCTTTCCATTTAGGCTAAGTCAGTCGGCAGTGTAAAATATGATATAAAACTACAGAACTTACATAGTTTTAAGCAATTACTGACAATTTACTTAAAATTTACTTCATGTTTTTTTTTTTTTTTTTTTTAATAGGATTTTTATAGGATTATATCGTTAAGGCCTAATGGGGTTTATTGAAACTCGATAAACATAACACGCTTCTAAGCAGCACGTGTGGCCTGAATGGGATTTCCATAAGAATTCGCGTGGCGCTCAATGAGTTAATCGTAAATGTAATTGAAGTTAATTACTCTAAAAATTAAATTGTGTACACACAGGGGCGGGAACTAACATAGGGTTCCCATTCTTAAAAAAGAAAAAAATTCAAGGACTTTTCAAGTACTTTTCAAGGCCTATTTGAAATTTTCCAAGGACTAGGGGAAAATCGCAGAACGCTAGGCATATACACAAAACTTTAGTAACTACTTTCATTAGTAGTTATTTTTTTATTATAATTAGAATAACTTTGCCTGTTTTCACAATAAATTTTTGATGGATTGACCAAATTAACTTTTACAAGAGTCAAAAACGATTAGTTCAGGATTTGGAGTCATGATTATTCCCAAGTTTTTAGATTTGAGTCCTGGTCTGGTTACTTTCTGCTCAAAATTAATGACAGTCCACCAAACAGGTATGAGGCTGGCAAAAAAAAAAAAAAAAAAAAAAAAAAAAAAAAAAAAATTAATAATAATAATAATAATAATAAGTTGAAACTATATGCAAAAGCAAGACAATGAAATAAGAATTTTATGACAAAATCATTATATTAGACAATGATGTGTGCATGTGGAGATGGAGATAGTTTAGCCTTCACAGGGTTCGCACTAAGCCTGTCTGTTGGAGTGGAAAATTCAAGGATTTTCAAGGACTTTGCACAAAATTCAAGTACTTTCAAGAGCCCTTGAAATAGAAAATGAAATTCAAGTACTTCTTAAGGACTTTCAAGGACCGTGGGAACCCAGTAGCAATGTTACGGGTTAGGTTGGCAAGTATGCATATATATTTTGCTTGATTTATAAAAATTTATAACACATTTTCTTCTTTTTTTTTTAGTATTTTGTGTTTATATCTCTCACTAAAAATAAATACAATATTCATATATAAACATTTCCATACAGTAATGTATATAAACATATTGATTAAAGAAGATTTGTTGATATTATATAATTATTCTTCTATCTGTATAGTATATTAACACAAATATATTTTGTAAATTTCGCAGCATCGAAAAACAGCAACATAGCTTCCATATCAAGGCTTAATGTAAATAGCCACGCCTTTTCACGAATTTTCTAAAACTTTATAATATAAAGCAAAATAATTTTGCATATTTGTAATTAAATCATTTAAGTTTTGTCTTCAATAATCGATGTAGTAAATACCATTGCGATTTATGCATACCAGCGTCACATATAGAGTGAAATAGGAATATGCAAATTTGTCTTTTTTTTAAATAGTGTTTCAGCGAATCAGAGGCGGGGCTTCTTTTCTTTTGAAATTCTTTCACAATCCCTCGCCTACATTGTGATAACTTTACAAAAATATGCCAATTTGTATAATAAACATCGGAATATTGCTTAGGAAACAATAAAAATAACATAAAGGTAAATTAAAATAGTTTTCCGTCAAATTATATGCAAGCATTTACTTATAGAGGATACAGATTATAACAAGTGACGGCCCCCTAACAGGAATAAAAAGTGAAATATCACTGTAACTCAAAAAATAATGTTAGGAACGAGCTGTAAATTTGGAAACCCATGTTTTTGATGATGCCCGTTTTATTCGTGCAAAAATTAACATAGGTCATAATTCATAATTTTTTCAAATATGAATTTATTAATAATTTTCATAATTCAAAAAATGTTTTTTTAGCAAAAATTTGCATGGAATATGTTTGGGTTACTTCATTCTAACGAACAAAAAAAACAGAATTTAAATATCGTAATTATTTCGGAAGATATGATTTAATGTTTGTCACATTCATTTAACATTAGCACCCCCAAACTTTGACAGCTTATAACTCTAGGAAAAATTGAGCGAAATATATAAACTATACCATTTTCCGTGATGATTTGATCCAAAGAATTCAAATAAATTATAAAAAATGGGGGTTACCATTGAAAAAAATGAAGTTGATGTCAGTTTTAATATGTAGACGACCCCCTAAGTAAAATCTAACTATAACATTATAAACTAGACGTTATTACAAACTGATTGGTACCAGTCGCATGTTTCTACGATAATTTACGGCAAAATTAGGTGGGGGGGGTGGCGTTTTTTTTTTGGGTGACTGTACATGTAGATTTAACAACTTTCTATTGTAGGAAATTTAAATACAAAAGATTACGTGTATAATAGGAAACAGTATAAAAATAAAGATGTTTTTGTCAATATTCGCATATCATCATATGAGAGGTTTTTTTTTTTTTTTTTTTTTTTTTCGTGCCTTGCACATTAACCATACCTTTTGAACGATACTATTTTTTTTTTTTTTTAATAGAAGTCCTCTTATTAAAATTAAAGTAAAAATGTACGACAAATTTTGTATTTGCGTATATTCGCAAACATTGCATCACAAAATCTCCGAAATCTCTCAAATTTAGTACGTAACTTTGAAATCATATGTATTTCATTGCTTTAAGAATTTTTAATTTTTGTTCCAAAATTATAATTAAAATTCAGTATAATAAGCCTACAGAAAAAAAGCAAGTAATTACATTTATATAATATCGAAAAAATTATTTGATATTATTTAAAAGTGTCATTAAAATATATAAATATCAAATAAAAATAAATGAAGATATTTTAGTTCAATAATCTTTCCTATTTTAACTAGATAAGCATATAATAACAATTAAAGAAAGGAATATATATATTTTTTTTAACAGAACTAATTATATGAATTTTATTTATTTATTATTTATTACGAAACTGAGTAATTTTTAATGATATCAATACATTATTTTTTAATTTAATAGTGGTGAAAAGTGCTTAAAATATGCATCTTCACTTGCAATAAAATCCTACATTTATGAAATTTTAAGTGGTTTCTTATTTTGTTTGTATTTTGATTTAGTAAATACTGACAACATGAGATTATCGAATGTAATTCCTGAAAGTTTCATAAATAGAGCTTAAGTTTTACTTCTTAAAATAACAAAATTAGATTATTTAATATAATTAAACACTATTACGTCTCAGTGTAAAATAAAATTATTCCTACATTTAAAATGAGAGATTTGTTTACAGCCTATATATTATTTCTCTAACGTGGACCAGTTACGATTAAATTTTATAGAAAAGGTAAGATAATGATTTAATAAAATACGCAGAAATAAAAAATAATACATAAGCAATATTTAAGCTCACGAACTCAGTTCAGTGATCTAATAAAAATAAAAAAAATCACGTCATTTGTCTGATGACATCATTTTATAAAAAATCTATTTTTTTTTTAAAGTTGCATCTTTACAATCTTTGCAAGCGCCATTTTAAACCTACCAATACTTTAAAGATATATATATATATATATATATATGAACTTTTGTCATAAATTGACTAAAAAACACAATAATAAAAAAATTATCAAAATAGTTACTAAGTTTTTTGTTGTTGTTGTTGTTGTTTTTTCCACGTGTACTAAAGCTGCCCTGACTGAGGAAGTATGAAAACTTGGTCGTCAAACATAAATTTTATTTTGGAGCTTTTTCTTTGAATGATTTTGTTTAACTATCATTGACATTTCATCTCACAAAGTCTAATAATAATTTGACCTCTGATTAGTTAAAATTTAAATTGGGTGGTGAAATTGGTGTAAAAATTATAAGTTTCAAATTTTAAAGGTTAAAAAAAAAAAAAAAGAAAAAAAAAAGAAAGAAAAGAAAGAAAGAAAAAGAAAGAAAGAAAGAAAAAGAAAAAGAAAAAAGGAAATTTAGAAAATTTTGCTCGAGTTTGCTAGTAAAAGATAAAAGTACAATTAAAATATATATATATATATATTAAAAACTATAATTAAATTCAAAGAGGGAGGGGGAGTTTATAGTAAAGATATTTATGGAATCCGGCGTCAAGAATATAATCAATACTAAAAAGCATGTAACAAGGATATATTAAATTAAGTATTAATAAAATTGAAATGTGTGTATATATTAAAACATGTGCTTGTGTTAAAAACAAAAATGCTTGTGTATTTTTATTAAAATGTGGTAATGAATATATGTGCTTGTGTGTATTTAATATATTTAAATGTGTATATATTTTTTAAACGTTGTGTGTGTGATACAAAAATTAAGTTGCCTGTTAGTATAATACGTTAAAATGTATATATATATATATATCTGCCGGCCCTTTGGAACTATCATTGGCGATTTATCGGAAAACATAAATTTCCATCATTGCCTGTTTAAATTTATATATGTCTATATTTAGCTATATGTGAAAAGCTTTACAAACATTTCACAGGAAGAAAAATTAAATATCACGTGAAAAAATGGAAAATGTTATTGAAAAAAGATAAATAAAAATCCAAGAATGTAAGACATTGAAACAAAGCTACTTCAGGAGCAGTGATTGATTAATGTATGCAAATAACAGGTCAACTTCTGTATATTTCTATACAAGCTTAAAGCCAAAAAATTTACAGATACCACTAGCAAATTCTCCCACGCCAAACATAACCAGTGAAACACGAAAGCAAGATAAATTTAAGAGAAAAATTAAATGGAATGTAAAAAGAAACTAGAAAAATACTAACTTACAATTAAAAAAAAATATTCAGGAAGAGCATATTTTTTCCCTTCCGTATATATATATATATATTTACTATTACAAATAAGCTATTATACCATTAATTTGTAATATTGTAAAGATTTTATCTATTGTTAATTTTTGTTATCGTATTTATCATGTGCGTTTTCTTTGTTATTGAATAACCACTTTGCAAATGCATGTGTGGTTCCAATTTTTTGTAAAGCTATAAACTGTTATAAGGAAAGCTATAAATTGTTATAATTTTAGCCAAAGTTATAAATATAATTTAGAAAAGATAAAATTAAATAAAACAGAAGTTCTTTTTTCTAGCTTTTGTATATTATACAATAAATTTTTGTTTGTTATATAACAGGAAATTTTTGCTTGATATGCCTGAACTGTTTTCAATAACCGAAATTTTTACAGTAGTCTTTTAGATCACCAATTTCATCTTCCTTTTCTTTAAAATATTTTATGTTCTTATTATATTTAAGTTCATTATCAAGAGATTAAGCAGATTTTTTTAAATTTAAAATAAAAATTTTAAAATGAAAACTGATTGGATGAGTATGGTAAAGATATATAACGCACCGGAGTTAAAATTTCTTTGCTAATAACAAAAAGCAAAACACCTATAAGAAAAGGAAAAAAAAAACTGCATTGAAAAGCATATAAATAAATTCAATTTTTCTCTCTTTGTTTTATTTCTAAAAAGGTGAATTCAAATTAAATAAAATAGGAAGTTAAAACATAAAATATTGGCTAAATATGTACTCAAATGTTGAAGAAACCTTATAGATATATATAACATATATACAGTATTAATATAGACATAATTATTTATTTGAACCAGAATCCTTTGCTGTTGATCACCTTGTGTTTCGTATTGTAAGGACTAATCTATTACAGAATCTAAAAGTTTATAAATACATGTAAAGAGGAGTCAAAAATAGGACTCGAATACTAAATTAAATTCAATTTAGGGCAAAGTTTTTTTTTTTTTTTTTTTTTTTCAATTCCTACTATTAGTTCACACTCTCCCTATATATATCTTGTACAAATCTTGCAGTAGATTTTTAACTAATTTCCCGACTAGCTAGAAATTTGAAACTTTCAGGATTGCTCAGAACACGGTGGTGACAACACAATACTTCGAAGTCCGATTTTCGAATTTTTTATTAGTTTTCTTATAATTAATTAAAATATGAAAATAATAATAAGTATCCTAATAGCGTTAAAATAGCCATTAAAATATTAGCTATAATTTAATTGTTGCCAAAAAAAAAAAAAAAAAAAAAAAAAAAAAACTGAGTTCATTTTCTTTCGACATAAAAATAAATACATTTAATTAAACGTGAACATTAAAAAATTATAAAAAGTTAAATTATGCATCCCACAAAAATCGACGCCATTATCACTTTAAAATTTTTATGCACATTGATAAGAGCTCTATGATTCATCAGAAAATTTAAAACATGGTATATAAAAAGTTTTTTTTTTTTTTTTTTTTTTTTTTTAAATCTTATAATTTTTTAATTTCATTTTGCACGCGCGCTTCTTATTTCCTAATTCAAAATTATTAAAAAAAAAACTTTTTCGATAGTGTTTGTAAGTAGGAATTGACTTAAAAAAATTTTCTTTTATATTACTTGTTTTTTTTTTTTTCCCACACGTTTCGATAATTCACTATCCGCGTTTGTAATGATCGATAGACGGCGCTTTGTGAACACTGCAGTTGTTAGTAAACATTAGCCACGTGTGTTCCAATAGTGTTCTTGTTATTTTACTTAATATTCGTACTATAATTTCTCCGCCATTACATTATGGAAAATTGATTACTTTTGGAAAAAATACTTCAGTTTATTCAAAGTTCGATCGGAAGTAGATTTTTAACTGAAGTTGAACAAATATTAATTTCAAATCATCTGATTAATTCTTTACTTCCATTAGCCGAAGCAACTGAAATTTTAAATTCGTCATTTGGAAATAAATGGAAGCTCAATTCTGGATTTCTTGATGCTTTGGATTTACACTGTGGCACACAAAAGTATGTGTTATCTTTTTTACCGTATTTATTCATTTTTATTCAATAAATATATGTGAAACTAAACATCGGCTAGCAATGGCGGCTATATGGAATTCGAATTAAACCATGTTTATTGTAATTTCACCGTAGCCCACCAGAGGGCGAGCATTTCATTACAATCGCGGATACCAATTATTTTTTTTCATTTAAATACTAAAAAAAAAAAAAAAAAAAAAAAAAGGAAAAGAATAAAGGAAAATGAAATGAAATGAAATGAATAAACTAATTCTTGGCTTTAAAATATGAATTTGCGTTTCTTAGCAACAGATACTATATTTGTATTCTTTTATAAAAATGGTCAAAGTGAATAAATTCTCATTAAAGAAAATAAATAACAAAAGAAAGAGAGGCAAAAGAAGAAAAAGAAAATTACAAAAGTTATTTTGTAAAATTTACAAAATGTTATTTTTTAGATAGTCCCTATAAATTATAATTGATAAAATATTCGGTTGAAAGCAGAATCGAATTTAGAAAAAAAAAGGCCTATTTTAAAAATGTTTATAATGGATGTATTGTAACAAGTCTGGAATGTCGTTGTTCATCTGTCTATTTATTTTATTATTATCATCTCTCGTGATATAATCAAATTCGATACATTTTCTTTACTATTATTTTTCCTGTACTCACTTTAATAGCAAAATGGTGACAATGTTTTTTCACTGTCCAAAAAGAATAATCCTTGTCTTAATAAAATAAAATAAAAATAAGCTTGCAGTCACGACACTTGAAAAGACTATGTAATACCACAAGTTATTTATTTATTTATTTTTTCATTATTAAAAGAATTTTACTGTTATGTTGAATATGTAATAATTATAGTTGTCATTATCTTTATAAAAGACTCGAATGAACAAACTGCCATTAAAAAAAAAAAAAAAAAAAAAAAGTTATTGAAATTATATACTTGCTATGCTTTAGCACATTTTGATGTCGAACTTAATAAATCAAATTAGTAACTTACGCAATTGTCGTCTGCAACGAATTTTTTCTTTTGCTTAAATTTCAGTTTATATAAAAAAAATTACAAAAGGTTTAAAATTAAAACTTCTGAAAAATTTATATTAATACACAAATATCTGAAATTATTACCTGAACTGTTCTTGAGATCTTTCAGGTTTCTCAAAAATATTTATTACCAGTTTCATATGTTGTAAAATGTAATATCTTTACATCTATTGTAATGAGAACTTTTCCATTCTTAATTTTACCATTATTACTGTCTACGAGTTAAATAATTCATTTTATTTTCTTCTTCTTCAATATTTTAATGCGTGAAGTTTCTGGATGGCTTAAAATTAGAATAAACAAGCAATAGACACCGTAGAACTTAAAACTTAATCAGGAATTTTCTAGAATGTCGAAATTTGCTGTTGCCAAAATAAAAATCTATACATTAATAAACACAATTTAAAGAGATTATTCGAAGTGAATTCCAATAAAAATTAAATTATGATCTGTAAAATTTTGAAAGATTATTTTTGAACAACTCTCAAAGTCTTGATGCTTAACCTTTAATCATCGTTATTTTTATTACTTATTTTTATTTATTTTTTTCGTAATTTGTTTACGTATTAGTTTGCATTTGCATTTACATTTTTTTTTTTTTTTTAATATATTTTTTCGCCATCGAGTTACTATAGAAACAAGATTTCTAAAAGATAATTTGCCGTGAGGCCATTTTTGGGTAATACATGCATGTTTAATAATAATTTAGGAACTAAAATATAAATCTACCTCTTGAGGATTATTTAAAAAAAAAAAAAAGAAAGAAAAGAAAATCCAATTATACCTTTCCCCCCCCTTCTATATGCATTCCAACTATTCTCACGAGAGTTTAAAATCTGGAAATTTATGACCCCCCCCCCCTCCCGTAAAATAAAAAAAAAAAAAGACGATAATGAACTGGAATTATTTTCTGTTGAGCCTTAAATCAATACATACAATTCGTCTACAAGTCAAATAAAAGTTTTAATTGAGTTATTTCTAATATTAAATAATTTAATCGGTTAATTTTAAAACTGGTTGTTGGATTTAAGAAAAATTGAAATATATTTTTGTGCATAAGAAATTAATTCTTAGAGCTCGAAAATAGTGTGAATTTAAAGTAAAGATTAATTGATAAACTAAAATTTCAATATAATCGTACCCAAATTGTATCTCAATAACACTCGTTAAATGGGGTGTCTATATCTATAAGCAGAAATCAATGTAATTAAAATCAGAAATTTTTGTTAAGAAGACTATATTTTGCCATGTGTTAACTATTAAAAGAAAAGAAACCTAGCGATTCAATGGACATTTTAATATTATTCATAATTTAGCCTATTTAGGAATTTTTAGTTACTATTTGGTTACACATATATTTAGTCAAATACTGGATGGCCTAATATTAGAAGATATTTTGATTGCATGAATTCAGATTAATTATAAACAAAATATTTCTTTAACTTTGCTTTAAACTTTAACTATATTTAAAATGAATAATATTGCAAAATTATACAGGGTATATAGAAAAAAATTACTCGTTTTAAAATTATAATATTGTTTTAATGGAAACGTACTGCTACCATAATATAGTTGATAAAACTTCAGGGTAAGAGAAAGTAGTGCGAGTGCCAAACGAGATTATTATTCATAATGTACATAGTTTTCCTTTCTTTCTTTTTATCCATTTTCAAATGAGTTGACATAATTTTTTAAGAATAATATTTCAGAATTAGAATAAAAATAGATGACATATGAGAAGTTGTGTATGAAAAATACACTGCTCAAAAAATTTAGGGAAGCACATCGAAATTAGGTAAATACTTATACCGATAACTAATGCCAAATGAAACATCCATAATTTAAAGCGTGACAGAAAAGAGAAGAAGAAAACTTTATGCAAATCAACGTTTATGACGTCAAAAACCAAAAAAAGAATGTAAGTGCCGAAATCGTGATTACACAGAAGCTTCTTTTTCTGACTGTGTCTCAGTGATGAAATTCAACCGTTCGTTTTTTGTTTTGAGAAAAAGTGACTTGAAAATGTCATGACAACGTGATCTACCGGAATTCATGGCTTGGCGTAGTATTGGGAGACTTGAATCCGGCCAAATTCAAAGAAGTGTAGCGGACGCTGTTGAAGTGGCAAGAAGTGTCATTTCAAGAGGGTGGAATCGATTCCAAAAAACAGGGAATGTTAGACGTCGACCAGGAGAAGGAGACAAGGTCGTCCACGTGCTACCCCAACAAATAATGACCGATATATCCCGTTAACAGCTTGTCGAGACAGAACAGCTAATGCTATTCAGCTGCAAAGTCTACTTTTGGCAACAGAACGAAGGGTCTCAAGCGAAACAGTCCGAAATAGGCTTCATCAAGGTGGTCTCTATGTACTTCTTAGGCCTAGTGGTGTGTATTTCGTTGACAGTAAGACACCGTGTGGACCGAAGAAGGTTGATTGCTGAACATCGAGATTGGATGCAAAGTGATTGGAGTGAAGTGCTGCTTACTGACGAATCCCGATTCACTTTAGAGTGTGACACCAGAGGTCTTTTCGTATGGCAAGAAAGGGGCACTCGAAATGAAAAAGATCAAATTACAAAAGTGGTTGTTTGATGGTAAGGGCTGGAATCAGCAAAGGCGGACATATGGACCTGTATATCATTTGGAATGGCAATTTCACAGCCCAAATGTATACAGACGAGATTCTGAGACTACGCTGTAGTATAATTGGCGATTCCTTAATTTTAATGCATGATAATGCCAGACCTTATACAGTTCGTCTTGTGGAGAACTTTCTTGAAGATGAAACAGTATAGCGTATGAAGTAGCCAGCATGTTTTCCTGATCTAAATCAGATCGAGTATGTTTGAAACACACTAGGACAAAGCGTTGTTGCAAGACCAAGGCCTTCTTTTACTGTCCAAGATTTGGAGATCTCACATCTTCAAGAATGGAACAGTATCCCCCAAAATCTTATTCATAATCTTATCGCATCCATGTCAAACAGGTGTGCGGCAATCTTAGCAGTTTGAGGAGGCCACACATCATATTAAACATCCTGTATTATTTCCAATCATTTTCTTTCCTTTTTCTTTTTTTTTTTTTTTTTTTTTTTTTTTTTGTCATTTACATGTAACTAAATTGTTGCCCATCATTTCATGTTTTTTCTACCCTTCCAAAGAATTAAAGTTTCCATACATTTGTTTTTTGCTTCTTTTCTTTTTTATTGCATTTTGTTACACGTGTATTTTCTATTTTAGGCCTATACATGTCTGTCGCGTAACAGTTTCTTCACTTCTTTTGTTTGCTCCCCTAATTTTTTTGAGCAGTGTATTTTAACTTACTTGTGAGTATTTTGCTTTGTATTCCATTACTTTTGTATGTTTCCATTAAACATTTTCACAAGTCAAAATTTGATCTTTCTTTTTAATACACACTGTATTTCAGTATTTTAATGCTTAGAAAGTTAACTTAAATTAACTTATTATGATTATATGTTGTGACTTATAGTGATTAGAAAGTTAACTTATTATTAGAAATTTTCTCGATTTTAAGTTGACAAAGGCATACAAACATTACACATATGTTAATCTCGAAAGATTTATTTTACCCTATTATTTTTTATTTAAGCTTCATCTGCGTTTCACCAAGCATCGCGACTTCACATGTCGATTTTCATATTTAAATCGTAAATTTAAGAGGGGACGATACCTAATATTGCGGACAGCCAAGGAAGCCTATAAGAAAACTTGTTTCTACAATTGCTCATTATCTAATTTATTTTTTAAATTCCGTTTTCACATTCAGAAAATTCATAACCATTCAATTAGTACTCATTTTCGAAAAATTTATTTTTATTTATTTATTTATTTATTTTTAATTATTTTTATATTTTAATTTTAATTTCAAAAACGCGAATATTTCTAAGTGCATTTTTTTTTTTTTTTTTTTTTTTTTTTTTTAATCACAAAACAAGTACTAATTTAATGGTTGTGAATTTTCTGAATGTGAAAACGGAATAATAATAAATAATAATAATAAAATTAAGTAATGAGTATTATGGAAACAGATTTTCCCACAGATCTACGGCTGTCGGCGAAATTAGGTATTCTCTGGTCTTAACTTTATAAAGTTTGAGGCGGCTTTTTTCATGTAACATTCATTCTTGAGGTGAAGAATTTATAAAATGATTAATAACACTAAAGTTACAAGAAAAATATAACCTTCTATTGAGTATACAGTTTTGTTTTATTTTAAAGCACTATTTGATATTCTTAACTTTAAAATAATATATGTATATTTTATAAATTGTTATATTTTAAAATAATAAAAATAAAAATAAAAGTAGTTGTAAACAGTAGAGGTCTGCACGGGCCGGAATTTTGAGGCCCGGGCCCGGCCCGGCCCGTACGAAAACTTTACTTACCCGGCCCGGCCCGTTATGAAGTCGAAAAATGCGGCCCGGGCCCGGCCCGACCCGTTTCTTTTTTAACGGTTTATGGCCCGGCCCGGCCCGGACAAAAAACGATAAAATCAGGCCCGACCCGGCCCGGCCCGATTCAAAAATATGAAAAATAGCAAAAAAAAAAAAAAAAAAAAAAAGAATGCCTTTTTATAAAAATGATTTTGAGTATGTGTTTTACAGAGGTTTTATATAACCAAACAATAGTACGTTCTTTAACAAAACTGCGGAAATTTTATAAAACAGTTTTATATAAACAGAAATTCAATATTATAGACAAGGCACAAAGACAAACAGAAAGTCAAATCGAAAATATTAGCATTCATCAAACAATATAGGAAGGTATTTAAACAATATAGGAAGGTAAACAAAACTTTAATGTTAAACCAGCCATATTCAATAGAAAATTTGCTTTTGCCCATGATAAAAATGATGCTACTTTCGTCCACTGGAGAAAAGGAAAAGGAGCCTTAGAGAAAAAGTTACAGCGGAAAGATTTTTATAGCCTTTATACCACTTAAACTCAACAGATCATAAGAGACAAACCGTTATACACAGTAATGTATCTAATTTCTTTTGCTATGTACATGTACGCAAACTGGTAGTGACATGCATACTATTTTGAATAGGAATAAACCATCTAATATTACTTTAAATAAAAAATATTAATTTCGAGGCATGCGAAAGATATTTGCGAAAAATCAGATTTCGTACAGACAGACTGATAGACAATTAAATTGACGTTACAGACACTTTTTTAACGAAATAGAACTTTATGTGACATACAAGCCTGTAAAATTACGTAATATAAATGACTGAAGAAATATTTTATCATTTTCCTTTTTCGTTGATTAACGAGGAAACCAGAAAAAGATTCGGGCCGACACGGCCCGGAGAAAATTTTATTCAGGCCCGGCCTGGCCCGGAAAAAATTTCATTCAGGCCCGGCCCGGCCCGAATATACACAAAAAAACTGAGCCCGAGCCCGGCCCGGCCCGAACCTGAAAAAAAAATTTAAGCCCGAGCCCGGCCCGGCCCGAAAGCAAATTCAAAAATTCGGCCCGAACCCGGCCCGAGGGCCGGGCCGGAAGCCCGGCCCGTGCAGACCTCTAGTAAACAGGTCGTGGCACGTTTTTGAGTTTGCAGGGATTTCAGCGTGATAAATAATGCAAAATAAAAAATTTTAGATTTTAAATAATGTAAAGATAGCTTTACTTAAAAGAAAAAGAAAAGAAAGAAAAAGAAAAGAAGAAGAAGAACATCCTGAATTTAATCGAAGGTTATTTTTCTAATAAAATCTGCAGTTTTCAATTAGAAGAATGTTAGTTCGCAAATTAGAATATCTCAGCACACGGCTGGCCTTAAATTCAATCAAATGTTATTTTCCCATAAAACCTTTTCAACTGAATTTGGAAATGTTAGAACTGTGAACTCATAATCATTATTCGTAGCCAATTTGAAATTTTTGTTAAAATAGGTTCAAAGTGATAGTTTTGAAATTAATATTTATTTTGAGGAAGAGAGAGAGAGAGAGAGAGAGAGCAAGGGCGAAGTGAAAATTTTTATATGGTAATATAATTTAAAAAATATTTTCCTATGGATTGCGTAAAATAGAAAACATTGGATTCGATTATTTTAAGTAGCGCTGTATATTATCTGCATATTAGGTATATACAATCATACAGTGCACTAAAATTTAGTAAATTAAAAAGGAAAGAAAAAAAAATTCCACCTGTTCCATTAATTAAGCTTTCAAACCTTTCTTGAACTTCTTTTTGTTATAGTTTTTTCGTTTAGAAAACTCTTGTTTAAAAATTTTATAAGCTCTTTCTTTGTTATGTTTCTGTGGGTTTGTATTATCATCTAATTTTTTTTTTTTTTTTTTTTTTTTTTTGTTTAACTGGTCAAATTATTTTTTATTTTAGCTATTTAGCTATTTATTTTAGCTATTTGGGTTCTTGTGGAATATTGTTGCAATTTAATCACACCTGTTTTTCCTGCATTAAACTTCTTTTTGTGCAGATATATATACACAATATATAATTTGTGTCAAAGAAAAGGGGGGAAAATACCAGTTCACAGTTTTTTTCCCGTAAATAAATGTAGCGCCAAGACTAAAATTATATTAATTAAATAATCAGACTTCATTTTGAAGGAAGAAATATATAGTACGCTTAAAGGAGTTTTCCGTTCAGTATATCTATAAATATAAATATAAGTATAAATATATAAAAAATATATATTATAAATTTTTCCTTTATGAATACAAATATATAAAAAGAATGTTTGCCAACTGTAGAATTTGTCTAAAAAGTGGGATTTTCCAACACAAATATCACAAAATTCTCTGATAATCGATCAGCAAATTCAACAAAAGATGATTATTCATTACTTTAGCAAAGCCACGGGAAGAATCTGCGGGTCCCTCTGGGGATTAGAATGCCCGTGTCTTTCAAGTATGTTATTAAAAAATCATAATAAATAAAATAAATAAATTATTAAAAATGATACGTATTTGTTTACATCATTATTATTTAAAAATTACGGAAAAACTTTAGCTTTCTTATATTCGCAGTCAATTTCCTTTATGAATATTTCAGTTTAAAAGTAAAATAAAGTAAAGAAACATATTGAAAAATTTATTTCCTTAAATGTCAAGGTTAGAACCTGCTCATTGTATGAAAGAGAGAGAGAGAGAGAGAAAAGAAAAGAAATTAATCGTCTAAATATTTTTTAATTTTTATTTATTTATTTATTTATTGCTTTTGAAAATATAAATTAAACTTTGAAACATGTACTTAACATTAGCATCCTCAAATTTTTCTTTCGTTTGATTCTATAAAACTCTAAATAAAAGTATACAAATAGAACCTATGTATCTTTTGAACTGTCATAATCCCATAAATTCAAATATAATGTCGAAATGTAGGTGTAACTATACTTGAAAAATAAAAATTAAGACAATTTTGATTTGGTTTTGTGAAAATAAAGTTTAGAGCTTTTTCGAAATAGATATAATAAAAAATATTTTTTTAATGTTTATTTTCAAACAAAATTTTAAATAAACATTTAAAAAACTCATACACAACTTACAGTGTTATTTTACACAGAAAAGAATTATTAAGAAAATGAAACTACTCATTCAATGCAGCGAACTATTTTTCCCAAATTTTGTTTCCAGATTTCTATTTTTATTTGATTATTATTTATTTTTTCAAGAAATACAAAAAGTGTCAGATTGAAGCTTAAGTTTTTAAAGCAATGGGTAATTTAATTTCTTAAACCGCCTTTAATTCGATAAATTACTACGCAGAATGTGTTTTTCAAAATATTTCAGTTGCATACAACTAAATTTTAATTAAAAGGATGTTTGCTAATGAAACTTTCTCCCAATTGCGTGTTCTTAATTAGCGTATTTTTTTAAATATATAAAATTATTAAAATAAATTAACGAATGCATAAAGTATTTCTTAAATACTCATTTGATTGACAATTTAAAATAATTTTAAAGCATGCAAACTGTCTTTTTTTTAACCGTGTTATGACGCTTTGCATTGTCAGATTAAACAAAGCATCTTTTATTTCGTATACAGGGTTTCAAACGTATTACAAAAGTGTTGATGATCGTAAAGAAACAGAAACAAGATGTGTCAGGAAACGCAAAATTTTATAATTTATTACATTATGATTTTTGGTAATGTCTAAAGGTTTCGTATAGCATTTTAGGAAAGAAATCTAATTTATCCATATTCGAAAAGAATTAAAAAGTGAGAGGTGAAAATATATTTAAAACTATTATAAATCTTATTAAAAATAAATAAATAAATAAATATTTGAATCAGATAAATATTTGACTTTTAAAAGTATATCCATAAATGTTTGAATCATGTAAAATTTATTAAAGGTATTCGAATTCGCTATATATTAATTCCTGATATTTTTCCCCTGAAAAAGTTGAAGAGTTTAAATGAAATATGTAGCATGCAATGTAATAATATTTGTCCAGAAAATATTAGACGAATGAAAAAAAAATTATAAGAATTTAAAAAGACCTTATTTTAACTCATCAATGCCTTTTCATGTTTTCCTAATTGAAAGCAAATTTTGTTTCAGGATTCCTGATTTAAAAGTAGTGGTGTTTTGTGCAATGTTATCCTTCTCTTATATTCTGTTGACTATATATACAAAATTTGCTTTCAAAAATCTTTTTATTCGATTGAAACAAACGAAATATTTCTCTTTAACATTTTTGTCTAAAATGAACTTTAGTTTCCTGCTCATAAAACTGTGAAACTTTTCTCTCGATATTTTTCTACATTAGTTAATATGTAACATAATGTCTTTCGAATAACGCTTTTAAAATTATCATACTTTTAATTATACTATAAAAAGGCAGTTTTGTTGTATTTCAGTGCAAAATGATTACTAATAATTACTAAAAGGTACTAAAGTTTAGTATATCTTCTGCGTAAGTACTTTCACATGTTTTTACTAATCATTGGAACTCAAATTAAATTATTACCGTGACAATTTTTAATCGAAATAAATCTAAATTTAATTTTATGCTGGTATCTTCATTTATCTTTTGTCTGTTGAGTGTTACAATGATAATAAATTATTCAAATTATATATATATATATATATATATATATATATATATTCCATCTTCTTTCCTTTCTTTTTTTTTCTTTTTTCACAGTATTAGTATTATTATTATTATTATTATTTTTTTCGAAAAAATAAATTGTTTGTAATTATAACGGAATTTTTTATGTAAAGTCAAATTTGGTTAATCGAAAAAGCTTGACATCTAATAAAGCTCCTTATACACAATTCTTACTTATGAAACTCCCCAATCGAAACAGATCACACTTTCTTTTTACAAGGTGTAATTTCTTCTACGGTGAATCACGTGTCCTTTTAAGCACTTCTTCATTATTAATATGTGTGAAGAAGAATATTTTTGAAGTTGAGGATTTGTAGATGGCCGTTGATTATAGGAGTTTACTTTATAAAAACAGTTTCAGAATTCTTGCGAAGTGTCCAACTAATAACACAGGAATCGTTAATCCAAATAAACAGGCATTTTTTTGTAGCTATTATGATGAATTTTATTACATATGAATTTTTCACATATTTAGCACAATTATAGGTGACCAGAAAAGCATTTTACTATAAAAAGGTAGGTATAATTGAGGAAATTGAATAACTTGGAGTGGGAGCCCAAAAGCGTCGACTTATCAGTTCAAGTCACATTCAAAGAAAAAAAAATCTTGCTTCTTAGCGAGATTTCATTCTTGAAGTTCAATATCCTATGATCCTATCAGTGAATCTACTCATCCCCCCAAAAAATAAATAAATAATAATAATAATAATAAAGGTAAAAGAAAGAAAAAAAAGTCTGATAATATAACAAAACCAGTACTCGATATCTCTATTATTTCTTTCTGTACATGGCTGAACTGCAAAAAATTTTAATGAATCATTTTTATACACACACACCTCACCCCCCCCCCCCCCCCAAAAAAAAAAAAAAAAAAAAAAAAGTCTTTTTTCGGAGAGTTTTGATTAAAATACTCTAGTACAGTTGACATTTTGAAATCTAATAGTGGATATTTTTTTCTGTTTTAGCAGTGCACGCCTTTGAATTTTTGTGAAAAAGGGGGAATAAAACGTGAACTGATTGAAAATGTATATTAAATTAAGGGGTTATGGGTTTCGAAGGCTAATATATATATATATCCCTTTTTTTATATATATATATAAGGAATAAAATTTTTTATTCAAAAATTTGAACGTATAAAAAATTTACATTTAAACTATATTGTGGGTCTTTGTTTCCGGAGATCCTTCAGAAAAGCGGTGGACACAATTTCTCAAAAACTAATGCACCGATCTTATTGAAATTTTGTACATTTCTTCGAAATAGAATTGCTTAGTGCTTGAACAAAGATATTGATGTTTTCGATCACAACTAATTTTACAAGGCCATAATGTGGGGTAAAATGTATCAACAATTGTACTGTTTTTGCAAACAACTCTGCCAAAATTAAAATTTATTATTCTTTTAAATCCTTCGTTCAAGCACCATTCAATTCTATTTCAAAATGTGCAAAATTTCAATAAGATTGATGCATTAGTTTTTGAGAAATCATGTCCACAGCTTTTCTGAAGGGTTTTCAGAAACCAGGACCCACCGGCTAATTTTTTTTTTAACAAAAATTTTATTAAATATTATTGTTTAAATGTTGCTCTTTTAGTTGCTCAAAATTTTGGAAAAAAAAAAAAAAAAAAAAAAATCTGGTGTGTCACTCACACGACTTTCTCTTACCCTAAATTTAATACTATGTACTATAAATACAGGTTGGAGATTAAGAGGTACGATAACGAGTACTGTTATGTAAACCTAAGTTAAATAATTCAAATTAGGCTTCGGAAGATTTTTATATGATAATTTGGTCTGTCTGAGGGGGGCTACTGCCCCTCTCAACCTCCCGTTTCATTAATGCACCTACATTTATATAGAATTTAATTCGGTTATTAAAAAATAATTCTGTTTTTAAAAAATAATTTATTAAAATTATTATTTAAACAAGTTATCTTTTATGATAATGCAGACGATTTCCATATTAGAGAGGTACTATAACACTAAATATCCAAAAAAAGTTAAATTTATTCTCAATATTACATTTAAAAAAAAAAAAAATTGTTAAAAATGAAAAAAATCGATAACTTTATTTTAAATTATTGCAGATCGATGGTTCAACCATTCGTTTTAAAGGTATTGGCGAGCTCTTTTGAAAGATACCCACCATGAAAATTTACTCCCCTCGAGGAAGGGGGGGGGGGAAGCGAGGCTCCTACATACACATTTTTTTTTCCCCAGTTGACTATCTCTATTACAAAAAATATATATTCGTTTCATTTGGTTTAGTGCAGTCTATAGATGTTAAACTCTACTTACCTGCAATTTCCCCCATAGACGTAATGTATTTGAATACTTTTGAGTGCCCCTGTACACGAACCATTTGCTTCATCTCAGCGAAAAGCTTACTGTAGAATCCCTATATGATACACATTTAGAATACCGAGTTTGGAATTTCTGCTACTATTTGTTCTTGAGATATGCTGATAACAGACAGACACACATACCATTTGCTAAAAACATCATTTTCGTACTCAGGGGACCTCAGAACATGTAAATATAACAAAAACTCACGTTCGTAAATTTGACCTTAAAACAATACTTTCTCTACCCTATGGGTAAGAGAAAGTTAAAAAAAAAAAAAAAAAAAATGTTTATCATACATAAAAGAGAGAGAAAGGAAGAGAGGATGTGCTTATTTTAGCCTTCGAAACCCATGTAACCCCTTAACAAAAGGTATTTTCTGCTTCAATAATGCGTCAATAAAACGGTGTAAAAAGATAAATAAAAATAATATAAAATTATGATAAATAAATTTTTATCATAAATTGAAAGCAAATTATCTCTGAAAAATTTAACGGTTTTAATAACAGATTGTTTTATTTAAAATGAGCCTATTCAAGTTTTATGTGATTAAAGCAAATATTTTCTAAAAATTTAGGAAAAAATAATCTCTTATAAATATATTGAAGAACTTCAATCTAATTTTGAGTGAAATTAACTGATATTCATTCCACATTCTGAATTCCAAATTTGGGTGAATACTGCATTATCAGTCATAATGTCCTTTTGTAGTACCAGTAGTGGACCTTCATAAAAATATTATATGTTAACATAAATTAAACATTTAGCACAAGAAATGATTTTTGTATACTAATTTTAGTAATGTGAAAGCAAAAGTAAAATAAAAATAAATAAAAAAAGCAAACAAAATTTTATTTTATTTTTAAATTCAAATTACAAGAAAAAGTCGGCAAAATGACAGAAAATGCAAATTCATTTAATGCAAATTCAATTTAAACATTTGCAGTCATTTAAATGTTAAAAGGTTTTTCATTTAAATGTTTTTAATTTAAACTAATGTTATTCTAAAACTGATGGTTGTACATAATTGTAATTCAAGATATTATTAGTAGCACATTACGAGTAGCGAATTGTAACATCAACTTTGAACATTGTTTTTCAAATCCAAATTATGCAAGAATTAGGAAATTGTTTTCCGAGTTGTCTACTATTGGAGCACTTATATTAATTGCTAAATCAATTGCTCTAATTAAACGTATTAAAATAATCTTTAAATTATTTAACTTTAAATTATTATTCATTCGTAACTTTTCCAAGTTTAATTCTATGAAGTAAAAAAAAAAAAAAAAAAAAAAAACGCGTATAAGGTAGGTGCTCCAGTGATTGGCATGCTCCAGTAATTGACATCTATTCCAAAATAATTAATAAATAAGAAAAATGGTAAAATCATATATTTTACATACAAGAATTTTAACATTTTATGTCAAACACTGGAGCAGGGTGCTAATAACTGGTAAAATGAATAACTAGTAATGTCAAACACTGGAACATAGGGTGCCAATTACTGATAAAAATGAAAAACTGGCAATATCAATTACTGAAACATTGAGTGTGTGTCAAATAAAAATTCATTAAAAAAAAATATATATATCAAATGTATATATTTTAACATATATGTGATTCTGAATGTCTTTCATACCATATGTGCTAACTTAAGATTTCTAAAATTATTTTCTCATGACTAGACCATTAAAATCATCAGAAATTGCTCTAAAAGTGTCAATCACTGGTGCACTTTATCCTACATGCAAAATATTATATTTCCATTATGATATTTATTGAGAAACTAGATGACTGTTTCTTAGTAGATATCATCGTTTCCTAAATACTACATCTATTTAGTAAACCGTAGACCGCAGTATAAAACGCTACTCTGTCTGTGCATCGTTTATGCCAATTAGCATTTGACTTTGTATGAAATACAGAAAAATTACAACTAGTTGAGTATCTGACATTATTTGAAAAACATTTACATAAAATCGCCTGTGAACTTGAATGCTGATTATCATATGTGTATCAGTTTGTTTTCGGAATGTGCTTCCACATTTCTTCTGAAATTAGTGGAACTTTCTTATTTTTTATTTCAATATAGAGGATCTTTTTCTTAATGAAAATACATGATGCCTATTATTTTTTTTTATCCCAATTATCATCATTTGAAAAGAAAGCTGGAAAACGCAAAAACAGAAAAAAAAAAAAAAAAAGATCATACTAATTACTGTTTATTGTAAACAATGTAAAATCAGAATTATTATGTTTTATGTTTTGTAAAAAATAAATATAACTAACCTTCCGTAATAAGGAACACGTGTAAAGTTGCATAAAACATGAGTGCAGTAGGGCTGAAATTTAAATATGAATACCATTTAAGCACAAGGAAAACATTTACTTACATCACAGAGAGCTCCGTAAAATGTGCCACATGGAGTGTACGGAAAGGAAGATTCTATTAAGCCATACCATAAATGCACGTTTTTTCGGCCCACTTAATATCACTGTTTACTTTCATTTACCCATATATGATAGAGACAATTTATTTTATTTTATTTTATTTATTCTATTTTTTGTCAAATTTTCGAAACTGATTTTTTGGTACTTACACGTTTCGAGGTTCTTTGTACAAGAAAATCGGGTTTTTAACCGTTGGACTATGTGCATAAGAGAGAGAGAAAATCTGTTATCTGCATAACTCAAAAAAATAGTGTATCAACAAAAATACTAAACTCGGTATTCTAAAACTACAGGGTGACCAATTTAAAAGAGTACCTGTTTGTTTTTCTTATTACCCTTAAATATGACGGATGTGGCAACTATCCTAACACTGAATTATAATTGTTTGAACATTGTTTAAGTGTATGGGAGACAATTTCCAACACTTTTGTACTGTTACAACTTTATTTGTGAGGTAAAACAGAAATGGAGACGCACATTTTTTTTTTTTTTTTTAATCCTGTAATAATTTTATTTATGAAAAACAAAATTTAATTAAAATTTTTACATTATCATTCCGACATTACATTTACATTATCATTTCATAGGATTTTCCAGAGAAGTCCTGCAAGCATCGATGAATTAAAGCAGATCATAACTGAAGAAATCTCATCAATAACGCCAACAATGCTGCGAAGTGTGTCAAAAAAATGGTTCGACTTGTTCATGTTTGCATTCAAAATGGTAGCGAATATTTTCTGTGAGGAGTGATAAGATGTAAAAAAATCAAATTAAATAATGCTTTTCAAAAATAAAATTATTACAGGATTAAAAAAATTGTCTGTCTCCATTTCTGTTTTACCTCACAAATAAAATTGTAACAGTCCAACAGCGTTAGAAATTGTCTCACAAACTTAAACAAAGGTTCAAACAATCATATTTCAATGTTAGAATAGTTGCCACATCCGTCAGATTTAAGGGTTATAAGAAAACCCACGGGTACTCTTTTAAACTGATCATCCCTGTATATCATATATTATTTGATAGAATGTAATTTAATTTATTTATTTTATTGAAATAGGACAAATGTGCTCGCGTACAGGCACATTCAAAAGTATCCTAATGCATTACGACTATGGGCGAAGTTTTTGGTTAATATATTTTAACACCTTTAGATTTCACTAAACGAAATAAATTAATCACATATTCTTACAATTAAATAAGTATGTTCCATAGAGAATATGTGTGATATGAAAAGCATTCAACATTCGTTTACAGAACCACATGAGAGAATTCGAATTTATTAAGGACTGTTCCTGGAAGTTTCTCATTATACATCTTAAGTGGTATTATGCGATTTTTATACTGTGTTAAATTCAAGTGACACTATGTATAATACGAATACAGTTTGCAGACAAAAAACAGGGCTATCCAAAATCAAGTGAATACATTCTTTTGATAATTGCTTTTCTTATTTATATATTATATGGTAGACAAAAGATTGTTTTGGAGTTCAATTTCTCGGCGACATTTTTTTAATTTTTTTTGCTACAATTGTGCGTTTTAAGGCTCCCTGAATACATGTAATAAATTTTTAGTGGTTGGTCTTTGTACCTGCCACCATACCTTCAAAACAAATAAATGAAAATAAAATAAAATAAAATAAAATTTGACATTTAAAGTTCATATTGTTATAATGAAGCCCGTAATTCCGATGGTGAAGATTTTCTTTTAATTTGAAGACTTAATGGGGAAAAAAAAAAAAAAAAAAAAGCTGAAATCCTTTTGGTTCGATCTGTTCAGAGAGATTTCTCCGTTTTTTAATTTAAGTTATATAAAGAAAGTTTTAATAGATAGAATTGGCATTGCATTCAGCAGAAATCGTGTGACGTAAGATAGATAAATAAACCATTAAGAGAACGGATTTTTTGTGTAATAATAAATCATTGTTTAGAATCGATTATACAAAATAATAGATTTAAATGTAGGAATTGTATGATGGGGAAAGGGGTGAGATAAAGCGGATGGGGGAAAAGTGAAAGGTTAGCGAAAAATAATTTTTTTATGTGTAATGCAGAAATTAGGTATGTAGAAATTAGTATGTTATCTTCGAATGCTCCAATTATCTAACGAACTGTCCAAAATTAACAATGGTTACAAACCAAGAAACCTAAGGAAATATTAATTTAAATATATATATATATATATATATATATATATATATATATATATAACTACTAATTTTTCTTTTCCTTTTTTACAAAAATGTATGTAAATTAGTGAAATGTGTAATTGTATTAGTATATAGGAAAACTAACAAAAAGTTTGTGAGTCTTTAAAATTCTAGATTTTTTTTTTTTTTTTTATGTCAAAGTAAATTTTGTTTCTTTGGATTTGATTAAAAAAAATGTCTGATTTTTTTTTTTTTTTTTTTTTTTTTAATCTGTCCATTTTTTTTTTTTTTTTTAAGTATGTCTACTTTCAATTGTAAATCACGGTGGCGGAAAAATGATATTATGGTGTTACATGACTTTGAGAAGAACAAGAAATTTAACTTAATTAATCAAATTATAAATGCTCGAAACTTAAAAAAAAAAAAAAATTGTGTTTAAAAATCCGCTTTTTGAAAAATGTCAAATGGTTAAATAAGTGTAGATCCGTTAGATCTAAACAAAATTGGTTGAATCTATGCCAAGACGGTTACAAGTTAACAACGAACGTTTTACAAAACATTAATGCATTGCGATTGCATATTTAAATTTAAATATATCAAGAAAACAAATTTTGTTCTTATTACTTTTTTACCTATGAACAGGGGCGCGCCAGCATTGTCAGACGCCTGTGTGCAGAGTTTCAGTTGGCGCCCTATATCACCCCCCCCCTTTTTTTTTTAAATCATTTTATAAAATGTTATTATATAACCTAGAATATATCACGAGGATTCTTTTTCCATCTAGTAAATATCCTAATTTCAATCCTCCTCCCTTCTCAGCTCCCTCGGATGACCCTTTCACGGAGCCTGAGGTTAGGGCTACTCTGCACAGTTTCAATGTTAAGAAAGCGCCAGGTCCAGATCATATAGACTTTAAAATACTTAGACATACATTCTACACAATTCCCCAAATCATTACTGACTGGACAAACCTCTGTCTTAAATTCCAATATTTTCCAATAATTCTACGAAAAGTAGAGGTGGTGTACTTTCTGAAGCAGGGGAAGCTCCCCTCTGAGCCAACTTCATATAGACCAATCTGTCTTTTGCCCACTCTAGGAAAACTACTCGAAAAACGCATCGTTACTAGATTAAATTACTTTTTAGAAACCAATAATTTACAGCATACACACCAATTTGGGTTCAGAGACGGTAGATCGTGCGAAATGCTTTTGGAACAAATCCGGAGCTCCTGCGCCCTCAACGCAAGTGCTAAAGAATACACCACTCTCATCTCCCTCGATATTAAAGGTGCTTTCGATAACATAGAGTGGCCCCACATTCTCAATACTCTACGCGATCTCAACTGCCCGGGCAATATAGCGGGAATCATTGCTTCCTACCTTTCCAATAGAAAAATTTTAATTAATTGAGGTAACGGCTACTCAGAAAGATCTCAATCAAAAGGCTGCCCTCAGGGCTCATGCCTAGGACCAACTCTTTGGAACCTCATAGCAAACAAAATCCTGCTGCGCATGAACTCTGGGGGTTTCAAAACTCAGATGATTTCTCATACGCAGATGATTTCTCGTTACTTCTCTCGGGCAGAATTAGAAAAGATCTGGAGGTTCAGGCCCAAGAGGCTCTCTCTCTTTTCAATAATCTTCTAAAACAACTAGATCTATCTCTCTCCCCAGAAAAACACAGGCCTTAACATTCTCTCACCCAAGACAATTGAAAAGAATGCCTGTGATGAGAATTGATGGCGTCAGTGTCAGACATGTTCCTTATATCAAGGTCCTTGGCATCACGGTCGACAGGGGTCTCAAATGGCTAGCCCACATTAAAGAACTTAAATTGAAAACTCTCACACACTATCACAATGCAGCTAAAATGGTTGGAAGGAGGTGTGGAATCTCCACCTCCTTTCTTAAAATATGGTACTCAACAATAATAGAAAAAATATTAACTTACGGGGCTGGCATTTGGGAGGGTAACCTGTCGGTTGCTGCTCAGACAAACTTAAACTCAATCCAGAGGAACTTCCTCCTCCAATTATCAAGAGGATATAGAACAATCTCCACTGACGCCCTCACTGCTGTTACGGGCATTCCCCACGTCCATCTTCAGCTTCAACAGACATACTTAAAAACAAACATTCTTCAATTAAAAAATATTTCTTTGGCAAAAACCCTTTTTCCAAACACAGAAATACAACCCACAGTCAATAGTTGGAATATTCATCCCGGCAAAGATGTTGCTTCACAAATAGTAAATTGTAACAAAAATAGCTTTTCTCCTTCTGCTCCTGTGGCTATCTACACTGATGGCTCCAAAACGGACCACGGTGTGGGTGCGGCCTTTTGTGTGATGACCGATGGTTCGGTAGTCCATCAGTGGGCGGGCAGACTGGCCAACTATAACTCTGTTTTCCAAGCGGAATTATTCGCGATCCAAATGGCCATAGACTGGGTTATGACTAATATTAATAACTATCCCTCCCATAATATTTTCAATGACAGTCTGTCAGGTCTTCTAGCCATTGCTCGCCACAGGAGTAAACATCCACAGGTTATCTCAATTAAATCAAAACTTATTAATCTGGCTAAACATCTTTCCCTGGCACATGTTTCTGCCCACAGGGGAGTTCTCGGCAATGAACTTGCTGATTCACTGGCCAAGGCAGCCACCGAAAACAATTCAATAGATTTTTCACTCCCTGCCCCTCCCTCATACGTTAAACAAATATTAAAACAACAATTACTTAGAGATTGGCAGGAACTGTGGGATACTTCTCCAAAGGGAAGATACACCTTTAATCTCATCCCACTCGTAAACTTAAATTCTTGGTGTCTTTCCCCCCCCCCCCCCCGTGACTGCTTTTCTGACAGGCCATGGCCCATTTCCATCTTATTTATACAGATTTCATTGCCGACGCTCTCCTCTGTGTCCTTGCGGGGAGGAGGGAACTCTTAATCACTATTATTACTACTGTAGTTTAACTTCTGCCTTTCACTTAAGAAATCCCACTCCCAGGCCAGCCGATTGGCTGTTTAATATCCTCAATAGAAAAAGCCTGCTTTCTAAACTAAATAATATATTTGAATTCCTTATGAATATGACTAATCTCACAGATTAATCTCACATCTGCTTGCTCTTGCTTTAAGCCACTTGCTCTGCCTTGCTCTACTTGCTTGTCACTTTTACAAGCCTTAAGCCAACTTGTCACTTTTCTACCAGCATAGAACATGCCGCTGCTTGTCGCGTGGGAGACCTGTCTCTAGCGGCTTTTGTAATTTTTTTTTTTTTTTAGAGTTTAAATAAACTCCGGAAGAGGGGCCTAGCATAGCTGGAATCACTCGACACTGCTCCTAGAGCGGTGAGCGGCACCTCTTCCCTGTTAAAAATGTTATTATTTAGCAAGTCAATTGAATCTCGAACCTTAATAGTAATAAGTTTATTGAATGGCTAGTAAAAAGAAAAATGTATCAAATAAAATGAAATTTGAAAAGAAACAAGTAAAAAGTGCATCTTGCACAAAGAGAAAAACTCCCTTATACAAGAAGTTGCAAAAATTCGAGGTACAATTGTGAAGGTAAACAGAGGAAATTAAAATAGGCAGATTTAGTGTTAATGTGGGTGCAGAAATGCGTTGAGGCATTACGGTAGATGGCTTAGATGAAAGCTGTAAGTGTACACGTTTCTATTTGTTTGGGTCTAATTTTTAAGTAAATATTTAAACACACTCACACACAAAAAAAAATCTTAGTGAACTAAATCTTCCTTCACTTCATTGCAACTTTTGCGAGTATTACGCATATTATACTGATCCAATATATCCGTCTCTATCCATATTGTTACCAAAATGTCGATTTTCTTATATGAAAAAAGTAATTGTAAAGAAACGGACAGTTTCTTGTCGAAAGATACATTTTATTCAAACTGTTCTAAAAAAAACCAGTAAATTATCATACTCAAATTCATACCTCAAAAAGGTCGTAAAACAACGTTAAAAACACCACAGAGTAGAATTTCGCTCATTTAAGAATAAATATAAACCATTTAAACGGAAACGAACGTTCAGAACAGATGTCCGAATGCAATTGATCTTTGGGTGTGTCTCTTCTGTTTGAATAATTTCTGTCGTGATTTGGCGAACTTTCGAGATTATTCTGCGCAGAAGCCAGTTGACGAACCCAGAAAATTCCAGAAATCGGCTCTTATTGAAGGTAGAGCTTCTAAACTTCGGAAACACTAAACTATTACTTTTCACCAAGTTTGGTCGCCATGTCGCAAAATTCATCGCTAAGTTGCCAAGTCTGTATCCAAGGCTGACAATCACCTCCTATTCCACTCCCGTTAAAATTGAATGAACTGCTCTTTATTTGCACTTCAATTGTAAATCTGCTTTTATTGCAACAACACTTTTCATTTAGGAAAGCGGTTTAACTCTTTGCAATACTATAATGAACAAAATTTTTGATTAGTCGTACTATTGCAGTACGTTTGCACATATAAATGAGTTTAACATTTTGCACTAGTACAGATAAAGGGAATTTGTAAGTATATAAAATTAGAACTCATAATAATAATAATAATAATCCCGTAGTGAGTTCTATTTTTCTCAATTTCGTTGTTTAAAACTCTCAAAATGCTCTTAACATCAAATTAATATATGACTATCGATATAACGACAAGATTTGACTTGGTTAATTATGGAAGTTTTTTTTTTTTTTTTTTTTTTTTTTTTAAGGAACAAATAAATTTATAAATACATAAAATAAGAGTATATAATAAATATTACTTGGTAAATATAGAAAAAAAAATACTTAATAGGGAAAGAAAACATCTACTGAAAGGAATTTTGCCCATTTTCATTATCTAAACTTTTTATGTAATTTGTATGTAAATTTATATGTGTTTTTCTATATAGTAGTAAGATACAAAAATCTGTTTTAAACTATTTTTCCGCCACGTTTGTACGTTGCACAGATATAAATAATAGGTACATTTATAAGTAAATAAAATAAGAATATATAATAAAAATTATTAAGTTTTAAAGTAGATTATATGAACATTTAAACAGATAATATTATTTAGTGAAATGTAATTCATATGATTAAATTTTTTTAAATTCTGGAATAATATATATCCATTTGATCCAAAGTATCTTATGCTATCGATGTAATTACAAAATTTAAAAATCTGTCTGATGCCGTTGTAGAGCGTAAGTATTTTTTGATCATTTTAAATTTAGAAAAAGATTGTTCCACTGATGCTACTGGTAATTATGACAGAATAATCTCCAAAATATTTAATGATAGGATAATTTGGAGTAAGGTTACGCTTAAAAACGTGTTTGAGATCAAGGAAGAAAAGGGGGGATTTCGTAAAATCAATAGGTGTTGGATACATAGAAACAATTTACGCACCAAAATCTGTGATTGCAGCTCCCATAGATCTTACATGACAAATTTCGCGCAAAAAAAAGGGGGGGGGGTCTCAAATTCACCCCCATCTTTACGTCCCCCCCCCCCAAAAAAATAAATAAATAAATAAAAATAAATAAAATAATAATAATAATAATAATCGAAAAAAAAAAAAAGGGTTTTAGGAAAAATCCTATAGACGACGCATACTTGTTTTCAACATTTCAACATCTCTGTACCATTTTCAGTAGAATTCTTTCGATAGAATCCGGAATTTGCGAATTCCCCCCTTTCCCCTTAAAAATAAAAAATTCCAAAATTGCATTTTTTTTTTTTTTTTTTTTTTTTTTTGTACTCAAGTCTAGTCATCCCATATACAATTTAACCACCGTGAAGTAACTTGGAGTCGAGTTATGCTTATAAGCGCGTTTTTTGCTTCCTTTCTTTGGAAAAGGTGAAAGGGAATTTCGTAAAATCCCGTCAGTATAGGCATGGAATGCATCTAAACAATGCACGCACCAAAATTCGTGACTGGAACTCCCATAAATTTTCCTGGACCAATTTAGCGCTAAAAGAGTGGTCTCGAATTTGCTCTCTCGTAAACCTCTCCCCCCCACTCCCCAAGATCGAATATCATAAACACCAAAAATGGATTTATGGAAATATCCTTAAAGAGATGCATGGCTGTTTTCAACATTTTTGTTCCATTTTTGGTGTATTTTCACTCAAAAATCCGAAATTTACAAATATCCCCCCGAAAATTGATTTTCTTTTTCACTTCTTAAAAATCAAAAATTCCAAAATCGTAGACATTGATTATTATATTTATTTATTTATTTGTACTCAAATCTAGATTCATATGCAATTTATTTCACCATAGATATAATTTTAAGTTGGGTAATTCCTGCCAAGTGTTGTTGTATTCTGTCCAGCTGTTCTCACGTGATACCCAGACAAAAATGTTTTAAACATGCAGACACAACGACCGCATACGCACGCACACACAGAGAAAATTTTCTGAAATCGGATTTGGCTTTCACGATGTGTGAAACATGAAGATATCGCAATGTTTTTCGAATTTGAGACATTTACTGACAAAAATCTGACTTTATTAATATAGATGTTACATCGATATTGCAAAAGGTAAAAAACTACTCTGAATAAAATTTCTGTTTCTATTAATTTTCACTTTTGCAAACCAGTTATGTTGTCTTTTTACAAATCTAAGTGGCCTTTTTCCGACAGAAGAGGGGGGGTGGGGATTAAGGCGCTCTTTTAAATTTTAATAGAATGCTTTGATATGTTAAAAAAGTCAAAGAAAATTTTGCTGAAGGTAGGCGCACCTTAAAGTTATTCCACTTTTAGTGTGTCCTTCCACAAAAAGCACCTAAACTGTTGAGAACCACAAGTTTTGCCAGTATATATTTCAAGGCGCCTCATTTAGCCACACTAGTCACATGACTTCAGACCGGCATTATAAAATCAGATTTAATAAAGCAATACATATATATATTTTTTTTTTCTTTCTTTTTTTTTCAAATAATTTATTCTCGGCTGGCGCCTTTCTTTACCTGGCGCCTGTGTGCGTCGCACACTTCGCACACCGGGTCGGCGCGCCCCTGCCTATGAATATTCCTATATTTTCATATTACAAATGACTTTCTTGTTTCACAAGAGAAGCTCAATACCATTTGTAGTCCTTTTTCTCTGGGCTCCTTTCATTTAGGGAAAACTCTCTATTTATATATATATATATATATATATATATATAATCATAGTTTTATATAAACTAATTTATTGGGACTGGAAATTTAACATCCATGCGTGTTTTAACAAAATTCAGATTAAAGTTCCTCCTCTTCCAATTATTGTGATTTGAAATATAAACGTTAAGGGCCCTGTCCCGAAAACGTTTAAAAATGATGCACTAGTATTAAACCTGTGTAAAATATCGAGCGAGATTTCTCATTCGTACTTTAATGTTTTTGAATTTTGTTTTTTACACATGATAGTTCAAGAACAACACAAAATGTAATGTGATATTTATTCTTTTTATTTCACTATAAACTCCAGTGCCTCCAAAAAAATTAGAGACTAAATTTATAGTTTATATATATATAGTTTCTAAGATAGCATATAAAATTGCTTAACAACTCATTTATGAAGAACATTATGATTTCTGTGATTAAATAACAGAGCTTTCCCAACTTTTTGTTGTTTTAGATATAGTATTTCCTCAGAAGTTTCAGAGTGAAAACTGAAATGTGCAATTCGAGACAGCTTTTCAGTCACTTTGTGGCCGCCACTTAATTTTTAGAAAGAAAACTTGTGCTTCCAGCTTCCTAGGCCTTTTCGGTAATTAGCCAGGGCCCGATCTAGACTACCTGAAGCCCTGGGGCAAGCTTATTCTGGTGGCCCATCTTCCAGTGGCATTAAGAGTTTGTGAGATTGTGTACCCCATGACTATATTGTGACCCATTTCTGCAGCTGAAAAATTACTGCATGCCCTCTCCCCTACTGCTCCCTTCTAGCAATCCATATAGGTTGATTGGAAATTACACTAGAGTTTGCTTAGAGTCAAAACGTCTGCGACATCAATGGACCATGGAGCTTTCTTTCACCGCACATCATTGGATGTATATAAAGGTCTCTGGACAAATCAATTTGAGCACACACACAAAAAAAAAAAAAAAAAAAAAAATTGCCGCTACATTCTACATTTTGGCATCTACATAATAGCATACCTGCATACACTTATGGGGAGGGGGACACAGTTGCCCCGAATGCCCTGGTTTAGTCAGGGCCTATAATTAGGCCCTGATATTTCATTTAGTATATTCAGAGTGGCTAGCATTTGAATATGTCCGGATTTTCTAAATTCCCGCTGATTATCTCTCGGAACAATTTCACCACATTAACGAATGATTTAGTAATGAATCGAACAATTTAGCAACCTTTTAACAACGGCTTATTCCACAGGATTTTGTTTATATTTCCTGATTTTTCCAGATTTTCTAAATTCCTTGACCATTAGCCATTATGATATTTTTAATAAAAAAAATTTCACACTGAAAAAAAAAAGTTTTATTTATTTATTTATTTTATTTTACTTTTTTACAATTATAATAAAATTATCGTGGAAATAAACGCTGTTTAAACTTTTTTTTTTTTTTGCCCTTTACAGCCTAACGTATTTTTCTCAGCATTATATATATATAATTTCGTAAAAATACTCAATAATTTAAGGCAGCAATGGACATGACTTAATATATATATATATATTAAACTTTTTACTACTAGCAACTCCACAAATTTTGTAATTTGTCATTTACGAACAAACGCTTTCCAATTTTCATGCAGCGACAATGAACAACCAATACATATATAATTTGAAACTTTTGCAAGAATCGCTTCTAGGTTGCTTCAAAGCATCTACCAGTTTTCCCCCTTTTTGCATCCCATCCGCCTTGTCAATTTACCCCCTCTCTGCTGAATGGATCGTACCAAGTCTGTAACAAGATGGATGCCCTTGATAGGAAGAGTGGGGAAGGGAGTGAGACGTAACGAACACCCCCCAAACATCACAGAATGGAACGAGCCCAAATGCATTCCGGCTGGTGACGTCACAGTTGGGGCAGGTTAAGCTAGAGCACGTGCTGTTTCTGTGCAAAGGAAGCGAAGGGAGGGGAAATCTTTCATCTTCGGCCTCACTTCGTTGTTCAATCGCGGAGCCACCGTTCTACGAAAACATCAGAAGCAGCTGTTACTTGGGGGTCTTGCACGAATGAGGGGTTTTCTCTGTTTGCTCAATTTAACATATAGGTAAATTACAAAATGTTGACTATTATCGATTCCGCGAATGATATCCAAACAGAACGTATGCTAGCATCCATGCAGTACATCCGCCTCATATTGAATTATTTCAGTAAAATTAAACGTTTTAAATCATTTAAATGCCAAGTTACACATATCATTAGGATTAAGAGCCACGGAAACTTTAAAAATCGTTCTTCTGCCATGCGTTGGAAGTTATTTAACTGTTACCATATACTATATATATATATATATATACATATATTTAAGTGCATGTATAAAATAAATTTTCAAGCACATTTTCAAAATGTAAGTTTCGAAATTTAACATGGCAATTCCAGTATTAAATTTAGACATTTATCCTTTTCAAATTTCCCATTATTTAAAATTAGACATTTTTGGGGGGTGGGTGAGGGAGTGGGCGACTACACGTGATACTTCAAAGGGGAAAAATATGCTTTTCTAGATAGATCATTAAACAAATGGAAGCTTCGAAATATTCTAGAGGAATGTATGTCTGGACCACCTCTAAATACGTTGGATAAATAAGTAGAAATTTGTCGTAAACAAAATATAATATTCAACTTCAGAAGAGAATGAATATATTTTACTTATCAAGGAAATAAGTAGTGCGTAGAACGCCAGAACCTTTTCTTTTCCTTTTACGAAAGTATCAGTTAATCAGTATACTGTACGATTTCTCATAAAATATCTGAGTTTTCAGCTATGAAGTTATACCTCAATTAAAATGTAACAAAAAATATATTATTGCTACTAAGTATATGTTGAATTTTTACAACAGAAAAAGATTACGAGATACTGAATTTCATTTTTATTCTCATTTATGTATCAACACTTTTTGAAAATTTCTGTTTTTCATATTAGAATAATTAAAAATTGTCTTATCTTGGGGTTTTGTAATATTTAAATTTGTAAGATTCCGAATAGATGAAGAATTCCAATTAGTGATTTCGTTAATAAAATTTTATAGATTAACTGAAAATTTTTTAATTAAAAATACACATGCACACATTTATTATATATATATATATATATATAATATTATAATTATGTACACATATTATATTGATATACTTATTTATATTTATATATAATAATATATAAAATTATATACATATATATATATATATATATATATAACTGTTTATTAAGATTTGATTAAAAAAATAGTTTTTGTTTAATCGAATTTCAATTAAAATAAAAATTATGATCTATTATAATTTAAATATTTTTTTGAGCTATTTTCTTCTGTATTAAAATTCAGGGACACGAGATAAGCCTAAGATGCCTGAAAGCAAAATCTTAAAAGCAGTTAGATTAAATTTGCACTTAGGAAACAGTTCCCCTGTTTCAAAAAGCCGATGCTTATTGGCGGCGAATAGACCTTTCTTCGGTAGGCGCGTCAGTGTGGGTGGAGTTCTATCATCGACTGCTCTGAAAACAACCAATAGCAATGCAGTTGTCTTAGGCACCAATCGGAATAAGGAGATTTCAGCGTCACTAGAGTGCAAGCCGGCTGCTGTTAGAGTGGGTTTGTATGTGAGAGATTTTGTGCTTTGGCTGGTGTTGAATAATTCTTCGGCGCCACTGGGATTCCTAGTGAACATAGGTTACCATTTTGTCCTGTCATGGAGGACTGTTTTGTAATTTACGTACAAAGTTTTAAATTTGGATTATTATTTTGGATTTATCACCAGTGTTTTGGTTGCAGACGTATTTGGTAAGTATGTCACATTTAGCATTTGTCGAATGGCAATCATGAATTCTGTTTACAATTAGATCGTGTCTAAAAGAGGTTGATGGAACTTTTGGTAGTTCAGCGTTGTAGCTAAGATGGCTGCTCCAGATTGGGAAATAGTTTGTCCGATTTCAGTGAACTCTTCCATTTTATTGTGCTTTTATAAATTAACTTCTTTAATAAAAGCTTGTATTTATGATGGATGGATGTCATTTTGAAAGTCGATCACTGATTTTGTGTATAATAACTACTCGAATGTGAAGTGGCTTATTTGGGTTGTGTTGCAAAATTTTATTTTATACGTGAAAAATATTAAAATCCATAGAAAATATGGTACTTTATTTGTCATATTTACGTTTATAATAAGAAATATATTATACTAGTGTTATTTTTTGCCATCTAGATTGCTCTTATAGATAATTTGCTATTAAGTTTTCAATTTATGATTTTAGATCGCTGACATTAAAAATATTATATATTATCAATATTTACTTAGCTGATAAATAATATTGCTGAAAAAATGTAGACAATAGTGGTAATTAATTTTAGTGAAGGTGAATATTGTGCATTCAAATTTAGGATTTCTAAAATTAATTTTGTAAATTATGTTTGATAATTATTATATAACTTAGACATTAATTTTGTTTTAATTTTTTTTAGATTCAAAAGAGTGACTTGCAACCACCGACGCTTATTTATCTAGCTGGATGATTTTTTAACGTTAAAATTCTTCATGCATTACATGTTAATTTAATTTTGTGGTGAAAGCTGTATTTTAACAGCGCAAAGTCACTACATTCTGTGGAATTATTTGTTATGTGCTCCAAATATGGATAAATCAAAATTATTTGTGCTATTGGTACATTTGTGTGTGTTCCTTGGATTACATTAAGGAAAAAAAAGTGTTGTTTTTGTGCCCATTTTTCTGGATTTATGGGATATTATCGTTATTGATTTAAAGTTTTTGGATTTAAAAAATAAAAATAAAAAATTGGATACTCTTATAATATTGGTAAGTTCTATATTTTCATTTTTTCTTTCAATTTTTCAGGACTTGTTTTTTTCTTATAATTTGATGAAATTTACTGTTTTTATCTAAGCACCAAATAGAATAATTATGACATGACTTCTATTTTATTTAATAATTTTTCCAATTATTTTAATTTTTGAAACCATCGCTAGTGAAAGTTTGCTGCAAGATTAGGGCATCCATATTAAGCTAATAAACATCATTAAAATTTTGAAGAATTCATTTTGAACTATTGCCATTTAATATTTATTTACTTACATAAACTTTTAAAAAGCACAATATGTTACTGTGGCAACCTTTTATCTTATATAAAGAGAGCCAATTCATCGCCAAGTTTAAAACGAGCCAAGCCCTTGTAGGGTTGGCAACATATGTATTCTGTTTTTCTACTTCTTTTTTTTTTTTTTTCCTCTCTCTGATAAATGATGCTTTACATGCTTATTGTACTGATTTTAAATTCTACATTCTTTCATTAATATATTTTGAGAATTTAAAACGAAAATTTGATATTCTCTAAAAATGCCGCCAATAGCAATTTTTATTTATTCTTTTTTTTTTTCCTCCCCCCCCCCCCTTTTTTTTTCTGTTTGTGGCACTTGGTATTTTTAACTTATTTTATATAGATAATATAACAATATTAATTAGGAAATATAACAACTATTCTTCAAGATATAAACATTCATGAGAAAACTTATTTGAAATGCATCAATATCTATCTACCTCATTTTTGCACATTATTAAATGTTGTTGTTATTTATGAAAAGTAAGTATTATTGTCGAACAAATTTATTAGTTTTATTACTAGGTTTTGGTTTAGTAACTAGAAAATATGTTAAACATCTGGACTCCAAGAGGCTCAGGCTGTACAGAAAGTCAATGTCATAGAAAAAGTGTCGCAACGTAAAAAAATGATTGAAATGTATTCAATTAATTTTTTTCCCTTAACAATTTTTCTGATTACATAATTTTTATTTATTTGCAATTGAACATCTTAATCCGTTTCTATCGAAATGGCATTGATCTTTGAAAATATTTTAGATTATTCTGTAAAGTAAATTTTGTTATTTTATTAGTTTTGAATATGTTTTTTTTATTGGATAAAAAAGTTTAAATTGAGGGTTTTTAAGGTAAGGCTTAATATTAATAAATAGAACTGATTAGCAGTCGCCAGTGGGCTTGAGAAAGGCTACCAAAAAATAAAATTCTAGTCATCAAAAGTGGCGACCATGTTTTATACCTGCTAACAAGTACATAGTTCCCAGGGGGGAGGGGGGCAGTATGAATCTGCAGAAATATATTAAAAAGGTAGGAAGGCCGAGGGGTAGTGGCTTTTAGTTTGTTAACATTACTAACAGAGGAGTGGGTCTGCGATGCGTGTGTGCTTATATTTAAAAGTGGCTATCATTGTTTATGACTCTGGTAGCCACTGGCTACTGTTTATAATTGTCTAGTCTAGTTCTTATAACCATGCCAACTTATTTTCAAGATATGAACAGTTCGACCTATGCTTATTTAGCTGTGTTCATCTAAATGCTAGAAAAATTAATTTTGGAAACATTCTGAGAGATGAAAGGGAATTTTTAAAAACTAATTTACTGCTTCTTAGTTCAACCTTTCCACAGAAACTAGTTTATACACCTGAAAGCCCAGGGCACTTACAACTGTGAGGTCTCTCTCACACCATCAATTTATTAATTGTATTTTGATAACATCAAATACAATGTTAAAAAATAACTTGCAAATATGTACCTTTCAAATCCTCCCAATTCATAGCAGAGAACCTTTTAAGTTCAGATTCTTACGAAAATAACTGAAATTCCCACCAAAATATAAAACATGAAATACTAATTGAAAATAAAGACATTTGTATCTTAATTTCTACGTCTTTTTTTTTACTTATACAGTTAATTTAACAAAAAAAAAATTACCTTTTCCCTATGAAGAAGAAAAACTTTCCTGAAACAGCACTCACATGTTCGTAAATATTATATATGTGTGCGTGGGGTTTACTAAATTGACATGACAGTGAGATGACACTTCCAGAAGTAAATAGTGTCAGGTTGTAAAAACTGCACTAGTTGGTAAATGAGAAGTTTCTCAAAAACAATAAACGAAAAAAAAAAAAAAAGACCCTCTAAGATTTATTATTTTACAAATGCAGAAAATTTGCATGGGAGGGGGGGCTGAGACTGACTTTCTAACTTGTTTCAATGATCAATAATAAGAATTTTTTTAATTAATGTATCTAGGGGGATTCCAGATTCAATAGCCCCCTTGTTTTGGGACTCCTGCCGCTGCCACTTTTGCTTAAATGTTTAGATGTTAGAAAAGTTATGTTACTGTATTCTGTTTTGACATATTGGGTATTTACATTTACTTCTTCCCTTTCCCTGAAAGAAATGGAAAAAAAAATATAGAGGTACAAATAAATATCCTCTTCTTAAAGTTTAGTCTAGTCTACTTTAAAGAAATGAATGTTAAAATATAAATAAAATCAGCAAATATCCATCCAGAAACATGGATCCAATTATGTAGGTTACTATGAAGTATTTTGTAGAAATTCATCTTGCTCAATTCATTAAAAAGAACATGGTAATGTAGATGACATTTAACAAATTAAATGTGTTATAACAATTCATCGAAAGTCACTGTTTCTGACAATAGTATTGTCGCAATCAGGTTTTAACCTGTCTTTTTTTTTTTTTTTTTTCTCCTCTGCATTATGCTAAAAGAAATTGTATTTTGATGTAATGTCAGTAAAATTTTCACTAAAAGGCAACAACCAGAAAATTTCATAAAATATCTCTATGATATATCTTTATATAACCTCTTAATTTTTATTCACATATTCACCTGAAATTTGAATTATTCTCCTGGTTTACAGGAACTTTTTATCCTCTTCAGTGTCGGAATCTTTACTTTTATTTGATAGTAGTTGCACTTTATAACGTTCAGATATTTTAGTGTTTATCTTGAGCCAACCATCAACTAGAGAGATTAACACCTTTTTGAGTTTTGCTTTGTCAGTATCTCTAATCAGCAAGCAAACTTTATCAAGTGCAGCCTTTGGTATTGGGTGCATTTTAATAATTGTAAAGGATTTTTTTTTTTTTTTTTTTTTTTTTAGATATGAGTACTGCATGAATAAATTTTGTAAATTTTAAAATCAAGAACAACTACAATTAAATAAAGCTAGTTTTCTATAAAATTAAATTTGGAAAGAAAATAATGAAATTTTCGGGACGCTGAATGAAATGTAGGGGCCCTGAGTATGTGTCCTGCAGATGTTAATGCAGCACTGTTAACTTGAAACAAAAACCACAGTCAGTATAGTTAAAATATATATATATATATTAGTGAAAATTAGAATTTAATTGAAATAATTCAAAAACTTTCATCTATAATGTAAATTTCGCATTTTTTCATTAAAAATAAGTTATTTGCTTAAATATGAAAAGGACGCCTTGGGACAAGGGGCGCAAAGAGAAACATTTTGAGCAGGGGGGGGGGGGGGCTGAGACTGACTTTCTAATTTGTTTCAATGATCAATAATAAGAATTTTTTTAATTAATGTATCTAGGGGGATTCCAGATTCAATAGCCCCCTTGTTTTGGGACTTCTGCCACTGCCACTTTTGCCTAAATGTTTAGATGTTAGAAAAGTTATGTTACTGTATTCTGTTTTGACATATTGGGTATATTTATATTATTGGGTGTATTCTTCCCTTTCCCTGAAAGAAATGGAAAAAATATAGAGGTACAAATAAATATTCTCTTATTAAAGTTTAGTCTACTCTAAAGAAATGAATGTTAAAAGTGTTATAAAAATTCATCAGAAATCACTGTTTCTGACAGTAGTATTGTTGCAATCAGGTTTTAACCTTTTTTTTTTCTCCTCTGCATTTTGCTAAAAGAAATTGTATTTTGATGTAATGTCAGTAAAGTTTTCACTAAAAGGCAACAACCAGAAAATTTCATAAAGTATCTCTATCATATATCTTTTTATAACCTCTTAATTTTTATTCAGATATTCACATGAAAATTTAATTATTCTCCTGGTTTACAGGAACTTTTTTGTCCTCTTCAGTGTCGGAATCTTTACTTTTATTTGATTGTAGTTGCGCTTTATAATGTTCAGATATTTTAGTGTTTATCTTGAGGCAACCATCAACTAGAGATATTAACACCTTTTTGAGTTTTGCTTTGTCAGTATCTCTAATCAGCAAGCAAACTTTATCAAGTGCAGTCTTTGGTATTTCATCTTTCTTGAGCTGGAAAAATCTCATTGCATCAAAACACACAAAGTCTAAGTACATGTTTTTTTTATCAGAAAATTTCATGTTCATGCTTTGATTTATCTCATCCATGATTCTACAAAATACTCAAACCATAAACTTCTCTTCACTCACAAGGGAAGTATGAATGAGTAAAATTCCGATTTAAACAAAACCGGGCTTAAATTAAAGAGCGTGGTCGAAAACATACCGTAGCGTACAAATTTGCAGCAACAACCCCCCATGGAGCGAGAAAACAACCCTAAAAGTTTTACTTGTTCCTGTAAAAACCTACGAAAGAGACTCTGTTTGCAAGACTGTGTGGGACAGTGGTTAGAGTATTCAATTCCAGTGCGAAAGGTTGTGAGATCGAACCCAGGCGACTGCTCTTTTTTTTTTTTTTTTTTTTTTTTTAATATTATTATTAATATATATAAATGAAATAAAACAAAATATTAAAATAAATGAATAATTTTAGAGAAAATAATTATGAAATTAAAAATAAATATACTCTATACAAATATATTATTAAGGAATATAGGGCAAAATTATCCCTTTACGGGAAAAAAAAATATATATATATATGCTTAAATTTAAATTTACAGATTTAGTGTCAAGTTAATAATGACTATGATTAGAAATAAAAAAATGATCAAAACATAAGCATTTTTCAATTTATAAGCGGAACGTATAAACGAAAATTTATCACAATAACGACTATATAAGTAAAAGTTCTTTCTTTTTCTGCATGATAAATAATTCAATTAAAAGCAGACGATCAGCTTTTGGAGGCACTTTATGCTTTAGCAGCGTTAGCAAAAAATATTAATTAAGAATTTATATAAAGCAAAAACAAATAAATAAAGGTAATTTTCTTTGAATTATTCATTTATTTAATTTAGAAAAAATTTAAAAGCATTTTTTCGCTTGAAATAAAATGTTTTAATAATTTAATACAAATACTATTCGTTTTTATGTACGAAGAATAACAAAATTAAAAGCAGACTATCATTATTTGCTGCTAGCGGCTTTGACGTAAAATATTGATAAAAAAACTAACTGAAACTTTAGGAAAGAAAAAAATGTGTAAATAAAATTTATTTTCTCTTAAACTCGTCATTTATATAAATTACAAACAAAAATTAAAAAAAAAATTCATTTGAAAAAAAAAAAAAATGTTTTAATAATTTAATTAAACATTTAAATTTATTTTGTAATTTAATAATTATCTTCCTTAATTTTTTTCCTTAATTTTATTTAAAAAAAAGTATGCATATATAATATATCTGTATATGCATATTTGGGAAAGAAAACAAAAAGGTAAGTGCTCCGTCGGGACTTGAACGCAGAAACTACGTAGCACAAATCCAAGACCTTGCCACAGCACCACGCTTCTGCGAGCGGGAGTCTTCTTTTTTCGATTTTGATAAAAAGCATCTAAAAGTTTAAGGGTCATTTCTTGCCCCCTGGGGACTTGTTGCAGCAAATTTGAATGCTATCCTATGTTTTCGACCATGCTCTTTAATTTAAGCCTGATTTGGTTTAAATCGGAATTTTACTCATTCATACTTCCCTTGTCAGGGTTGACAGGTTTTTGACGGTTTAAACTGTCACGTCAAAAACCACAAATTTTACATTTCTTAATATATTTTAATAATGAAGTAGTCATATTAAGAGAAATAAAATAATGCAGTCTTAAAAAGAGTGATTAGTTTGTAAGTTTCCCATGGTTAAAAAAATTTATAGAAGTGTATTATCTGTTTCCTATGAATGTCAATGATTTCTGTTTTTAAGTACAAAAAATTTATATTTATTACCTCTACAAAATACAAAAATGTGAATATAGAAATTTGTATGTTCTAAGATGAACTACTTATTGTACTTTAAATTATCAAAAAATTTTCAAAGTCTTATTTTAAAAAAGTAAACTCTTCTAAATATATATTGAATGATAATTAAAAGGTGCCATAAGTATTTTATCCCAATGAATAAAATTACTGTACAATATTGCACCATGTCTTTCCATTTTGGGTTATAATCAATATCAATAGCATGTTTAAATGATTAAAACCTTTTGAGGTATTGCATGGTTAGTTGAATTAAATTTTTAATATGAATTCTCTCTTTTGTGAATTAATGTCTTAAATGTATGAAAATTTGCATTTATATGCATTGAAATATAATATTAAATACATTAAAATGCAATATTTAATAATACATTAAAATTTCTCAAATTGTATGTAAATAGAAATAAATAAATAAATTTCCTTCCCTTTTAAAAATTCTCACATCTAATTACTTTTTTATTTTATATTTCAATTTTACATTTTTACAAGTTTAACAATATATTCTAAAATACCTGGATATTACTCTGTGGATTAATTGATATGATTTAATTTTTAAATAAATATATTTGAATCAGGGTTGGTAGGTTTTTGACACGTGACAGTTTTTGATGGTTTAAACCATGGTTAAAACCGTCATGTCATTTATAATTTGTTGTATAAAAACTTAGTTTAACAAAATATAGTTTATAAAGATTTTTTGAAAAGCAAATAGATTGATGTTCTTTGATAAACACATTGTTACAACATTTTGATTAATACAAAAAACAAAGCTTGAGGCTTTTAAAATTTTATTATGAATTATTTCTATGTTCATTCAAAATATGCTGTGATACTTTTATATATTATTACGAAATTTATTTATAACTATACTTAATATAGTATATATATATTAAACTTAGTTATGTGATACTTTAAAAATATAGTACTACTTTTTAATAAGATATTATTTATAAGTATGTTTAAAAAGGTAAACATATTAATGTTTTTGGAGAAACATTATAACATTTTGATTAATATAAAAACAAAACTTTAGGCTTCTAAAAATTAATGATTTATAAAACATTGATAGATGATTTTGATTGATAAATCATTTTATTTGCAATATAACATTGTGCATTTCAAATTTTTTTTAGTATTGTGCTTTTAGTATTATGTATTTAACCAGTAAAATAAAAATGCATAGCCTAATATTTTGTATTTAAATATTTTATACAAAAATATAACTTTTTTTTTTTTTTTTTTTTTTTTGACTGCTGATATTTCAAGTTTATAAGAAAAAGCAATAATTCTGAATGTTAAACAAGCTTGAATTGCATCTGAAATTGTTATAATTACCGTGAGACAAGAAAAATATAAATGTTTTCTGGACATGATGTATATAGATTGTAATAAATTTAATATTTACTCGTACAGATTAAAAAAAAAATATATATTAGTCTTAAGCTGTGAAGCCCATCAGTGACCTAGCGGTTCTAAGTGCAAAGCTGGTAGACGTGAGGTACCAGGTTTACTCCCAAGGCACGCTCGTCGGCCTAGACGTTCAAAATGTTTCATGTTTTTCTCCAAAACTTGCATAAATACGGGCTAGGACCCTTTAGAAAGACCCCCATGGAGGGTGCTTCCCCTTAGGCCTAAGACACTACAGTAGTCAATCAGCCTTACTCCCAAAACACCAAAGACTAATAGTCCAAGCTATAAACGGTACAAATATTTATACAATCAATAATAATAATAAGAATTAGGTAAGAATTTGTTAATAAATGATAAAGTGAATACAGATTATATTATTTTCAAATTTATATTAATTTACTGTCCACATGTATTATGTTTTACTTAAAGAAAAAATAAAATCCTGTATTCCTGTGTTTTCATGGATTATGTGAAAATTCATAAGTAACTTTGGAGTTTTAGAATTTCATAAATATCAATATAAAGAAACATCAGGGTTTAAACGGGCAAAAAAGTTTCTTTAGTATTTTAGCTAAAACGTATAAGCAGTATTTTAGCTTTTTCGAAAATTAATTCTTTGAATAGAATTGATTTCTTTTTAATAACTCGTTTTTCCCCAATTTTGTTTTCTGTTTGTTTTGTTCACTGACGATTTTAACCAAGCATATATTGTGATTTAAGAAAAATGTATCAGCAAAATTTTGTTTCGATTTCAACAAACACAATACTAGCACTGAGAATACATCTATGAAGCAAATTCTTAATTATGTTTTTAAATATTTTTGCATTTAAATTCAACCATCAAAACTGTGAAATTAAATTCGAATATACTAAATAGATAATGATTTCCAATATTTTTAGTGATTTTGTAATTTCTGTCTACGAATATTTGCATAAAAACTAGAGGTAGTTATATAAAGATATTTTATGAAATAATCTAGTTTTAGCTTTTTAGCGAAATTCTTACTGACATAGTTTAGCAAAATACAATATCTTTTAGCAAAATGCTAAAAAAACTAATGGCAGTTTAAACCCTGATAAACATAAACATACAAAATATGTCTATGCATACTTTGTATATATTTCTTAGGTTAATAAAAATTTAGGTAAATTAGCTGGTTTTAACCAGCTAATTTACCTAAATTTTTATAAATTATCTACAAATTCTTTTAAGATTTCTTAATTTATAAACAGCATAATATTTAGATATTCACTTGTATATGGCAAATATTACTAAATCTTACTTCTAACCAGATTCTAGCTCATTTATAAATTTTGAAAATACAGGTTTTTGACAGTAGAGGTGTTTGACAGTTTAAACCATTGTCATGTCAAAAACCACTTTTTGATGTCAGAAACCCAACCCTGATTTGAATGCTAAAAAAATGTTCATTGAAATTTCAGAATTCAACATTATTTTAAAAATTAACCAACCTATCATTGAATCCCGAAACTAAATAATAACCTAATATGTTTAATTTATATTTTTAAATCATAATGTTAAAGTGAGAAGGGGAAAAAAATTAAAATAACGGAAAACATTTAAAAAGAATTTTTTAAATGTAAAAAAATTTTTTTTTTGTAAAATTTAGTTAGTTTTAAAGAATTTTTAATATGCTTATCTGTATTACTATAATTTACCATCTATATATGCAATTTTTCATAGCTGTATGGTAATTTACAAAAAAAGATTTATAAACATTCCCTCTCTCTCCTCTTAAGACAATGCACAAATACACTTCCTAACATAAACGTTTATCTTTTTCTTAAACCTTTCAGCGTTAGCCATTTTTTGGTATATCTGTTTAATGATTCATAAAATTAATACTATGCACAGTATAAATATGAGAATTTAATACTGTACACTTACACATGTTTATTAATCTTATGTTCTTGAAAAAAGCAACATATGTTTCAAAATTTAGCTTCACCAGCCTTTTATTTTGACTATGCATGCCGGAAAAAGACGGGCTTAACGCTTATAGGGTTAAATATATATATACAACCAATGTAATACTTAGTACATTGCAACTTAAAAATATTAATAAAATTATTTTACATTACAGTTTCCAATTTTCACACGACATATGGTTTTTGACATTTTGAACCAGTTTTTGACACTTGTCATGTCAAAAACCAACCCTGTCTGCACTACGGTTGGCATGTTTCTTCCAGGGTTGGCAAACTGGGCCCAGCCCAGAAAAGCCCGCCCGGGTTTTTTCTGGGCGGGCCCACCAACAAAAACCCACTGGGTTTTTGTAAATAGGTGGGTTTTTGTTAAAAATTATTTATAATTTACAAATCCCATCAATTAAGTATAAAAAACACCTTACCTAAAAAGAAAAAACTTATTTTCTAGAAAATAGTATTAAACGTAAAAAGTAACTACAGTTATAAATATAATAAATGCAAGTTTATCTTCTATAAGTGGTTCAATTTTCCTTTTCCTGTAAAACTGAACGATATTTTTGTTTAACAGCGGACATAAATGTTGTCCAGAATCAACATTTAACTAATTAAATTGTTTAGTTTTAAAACTTTATAATAAATTTTAATTTTAGCAGCAACATAGTTATAAATCTAATAAAATAAAATTTTCTTCTATAACCGTTTCAACTATTAAAAAACTTAAAAAAGAAAAAAAGGATAAAGCAGTGCAACTTATTTTTATAATTAAAACTAGTTGGCATAAGTGGACTCTGCCCAGTTCCCCATCATATGTATGTTTTCATAAATTTCTAGTACAGGACATTTTCTTAACATGATTATAATGTTAAGAGAAATGAATCTGACTAAACACTTGACACAATGACAGAATAAAATCCCTATTTTATTAGGATCAATTTCGTAGTTTCGCTTTCATGCTACTATTTCCAATGCAAAAATCCTCAAAATGTCAAAATGCATATTTATACTATGGGATATCACCCCATTTTGCTATGTTGATAAAATCTTAAATTACGAGTAACTTGCAAAATTTTCCTATTAGAATATTTGTAGTCAATTATGTTCAAACAAGTATCATAAATGTTATTTTGAAGCTGTCTGATATATTTATGATCCTCAAAATGGACATTTATATGCTCAATTTTGCCCTATTCTGCCATTTTAAGTAAATCGTAAATTCCAAATAATTTATGAATTTTTTTAATTGGAAAATTTATACTCTATGATATTCCTGCCAGTACACTAAATAATATTTCAAAAGTGGTCTGATATCTTTACGATGAAAATATCCCTCATAATTGACATTTATGTGAAATTTTGCCCTATACTGCCATGCTATGAAATTCGTAAATTTCCAATAACTTGAGAAATTTTCAAAGTATCATGTTTCTAGTTACTGATATTCATTCTGACATCAAAACTCACATTTTAAAACTGGTTTCACATTTCTTCAGTAAAAATTTTCCATTTAATGCACGTGTGTGTAAGTAAAATTTTGCCTTATTCTCCCATGTTAAGAAAAGCGTAAATTTTTAATAACTTACGAAGTTTTTTAATTTGAATGTTGCAAATGAATAGGGTTCTTGCCAGTGTCGAAAGAAATGTTTTAAAACTGATCTGACTTCTCTGTGACAATTTGTTCTTGAGATATTGTGTACACAGACTAACAAACTAACACACACCATACAAATTTTGTCAATTTTCGGATTCCTCACATTTGAAAAGGTCAGTAGTGGCACAAGAAATTCCCCGACGGGGGGACACTACCTCCCCGACAGGGGGGCACTACATAAAAAGAGTTTATTATATGAGTATTTTTGAAAAACTGCAATACTGTTAATAATATTACTGTTAATATTTGTACCATTCCATTTGTTAGAACTAATTGTGGTTTTGGAGATCATCATGCCACAGGAAGACATTTTCTAAAAATATCGTGGTCAAAACATGTTCTGGACCTCTCAAAACGTGTGTATTAATGGAAAACTGGAAGCTGAAAATTTTTACGAATCCAATACTTTCTTCTATTGAATATAGAATGGAAAAACTGGAATGCTCCAAATTTGTAAAAGGAAGGAAAAATGCTGCTATAAGTAGAAAAACTGAAAATTTTGTATTTCCCCCCCGAGAGATTTTAGGAGTATGCCCCGATGGGGGGTCACAGACTCCCCGGCCCCCTAGCTGGCGCCACCCCTGGAAAAGGTGCAAAAAAGTAAAACAACCGAGGTCGAAAATTTTCACGATTACCTAAGTTCTCCATCTATAGCATGATGGGGAACTAAAAAATTTAAATAATATGTATTGTACTTAAGAATTTAAATTCTTTTATTTTATCAGTTATTGTTATTAAGAATATTTATTTTGAATAAGCATATATTAAAATAAAATATAGCTTAATCTTACTAATTAACACTATTTTAATATTAGTATATAGAATCAAACCAATTTTTATTTCTAAGATAAATATTAGATTAATTATTAGTAGTTTAGTAGATTAATTAATAATTAATTAGATTAATTATTAGTAGTTTAATATAATTAGGTGTATTACAACTAATATGCTAAATAACATATCTAACATTGCAATGCAAATGTATTCAAACAAATACCCAGAAAAACCCAAGTGGGTTGGGTTTTTCTAGAAAAACCCGGATTTTTGCCAACCCTGGTTTCTTCCAAGGTGAAAAAAAAAACCATCTGGAAGAAAAATATTTCTTCGAAGTAGAAGAAACTGTTGTTTTTCTAACATTAATCATATTAATTGTAATTGACCTATTTTTCAAATTAATAACCTTAAGTTAATTTAATTACACCTATAAAAATTTAACTATTAATTATGTATGGTAAATTTAAAATTACATGAGATTTTTAGCTACGATCATATATTACACACTAAAATCAAAATACTCAAAATCCATTAGCAATGTTATTTCGTTAACTGGTGCTTCAATAGTATGCATCACTTTCCTCTACTTTCTGATAGAAGACATTTAGTTAATTAAGGGAACAAATACACAATAATTACTATACTATAGAATGCCATCATATCCTTATTTTCTTTATTGCAGTGCAACACAGTATAATCAAAAGTTTTTTAGCAGTTGAATATTGAAATTCGTTTCTCAACTTAGAAAAGATAAATTAAAAATGTGGAAAAAAAAAAAAAATCTGGATAATTTGTAGGGAAGTTTAAAAATATTTTGATGCATACATATTTAATTCACTGGTTTACCAGCTTCAAACCAGCTGGTTTACCAGCTTCGAGTTCATACAAATCATTGTATTCTAAAAAAAAAAAAATTGTGGACAAATATTTTGGCTAAAAATTATATTAATTATTATCACTTGTACTTAGAGATGTAAGACGAGAATATTCTCAGAGAACAAGAATATACTCCGAAGTTCCAAATTTGGAGAATAATCGAGAATATTCTTTTTTTGTTAAATTGTATAAAAAATTTTCATGATTATGACGTAAAATATAAAACTCATTCGCAATCAACTCATTTGACATGCATAACTAGAACATAAGACCTTATTTCATAATAGTTACTATTCAATTGGAAAATGAAAAGTATTCAGTATTCGGCCAAAACTGCTATCAGTGCATCATTTAAAATTTTTAATTAATCAATAATCTGATGGCGTGTGCATAAAAATTAATTTATTTGAAAAAACTTCTGAATCAAAAGTTTTATAGTTTCAAAATAAAATTTAAAATTATGCCTGGAAAATGAGTTGGCACTGCAGTTTGATGTAGTTTGCATCAACAATGACAGAGAATTAAATTATTAAAAAGCATAAAATTAAAAATTATTAAAAAGCAAACAAACAAACTCTGTCTCTTTATATATATGTGAAGATTTTTACTCTACAGTGTACAATCGCACTTACCTTAAGCACCTTTACCATAGTGCACTTACCTTTGAAAAATAACACAAGATGTAAAATTTCTTGCAGTCTTCTTAAAACGAAAAACTAAATAACATTAGGCTAATAAAGCAAAATTGATTTAAATTATGCACTGAAACAATGAGATTAGACATCTATAGAGGAATTGAGTGGACTGCAGGGTGCTGCCGAAAGCAGGAGCAAGGGTCATTCTAGTCATGTATCGCACTACCACGGGAAACAGGCAAACAAACGACTTTTGAATTTGCGCCAATCCACTCACTTTTATCACAGACCTGCTATTCCAGTAAAAGGCATTCATTCACCCTCATGATCTCCCTATATATACTGGCTGTTTTTACTTTTAATGTTAAAAATGACAAATTCTAACATTAAAAACAAAAATAAAACATGTGATGGATTTGTTTTTTCTGCATTTAAAAAAAAATTAAAAATTAATTAATTGGCAAGTGAAACTCTGTAATATAGAGAGGGGACTGACTAATCCAGCCATTTTGCAAGTCCTGTCGTTTTACTGATACTTCTATTGGCCTCATAAAATAATGTCCTTTTCTTTCAGAATTAAACCAGAACATCATTACAGACCATCTTTAGGGATGTATCCCAGACTGTTACATGACATTAACCCCAACCAACCAATATTACATTGCAGTGGCGTATCCAGGATTTTTCCAAGGGGGGGGGGGGGTTCGTCCTTCCCAATTTTTTATTAAGTTTAATTAAGTTTATTTTTAATTAAGTTTAACAATCTTTTAAAATATAATTACTTGCCGAAAATAAGAGTAAGAAAATGAAAAATAGTAAAACAAACTCACCAATTAGAAGATCAAACTAAAAAATCTTTAATTAGCAACAAATAACATAGAGCCTGTACAAACTGCTACACAAAACAAAAAAATCAATAAATAGTTACGCAAAATATTTCATTGAATTTTCTTATTCACAGAGAGAAGTCTAATCGACGAGAAATTTTCGCTAGTTCATTTAAAATGTCTTCTACTGTGGGGGTATTGTTTGGGTCACTCTTTCAAGGTCACTACTTCAATGGTCACCCCTTCCCCATATGGTCGACCCCTCTTGTCCTTGAGTATGAACTCGTAAAGGTGAAATCCTTTCAGAGAATTGTTTTCAGGGGAAACATGTTTCGCGCCGCGCAAATGAAGTGGCTTAGTTATTTTGAGGAGTGTTTATTGCAGAGTAATGAAAAAAAAAGTTAGTCATTTTAAACCACTTCGTAGAAAAAAATATTCTACGCTTGCCATACATTTTTTCCGCCTGAAATGTGAAAAAAAAATGTAAGGAACAGCCTAATTTTTCTTATCATACATTTTGTCAAGGGGGGGGGGGTTAAACCCCCAAACCCCCTCCTTGCATATGCCACTGTTACATTGTAAGACTAACAAAAAGTATGAATCAGTAAAATTCTATTGAAACCAAACCAAGTTTAAATTAAAGAGTATGATCGAAAACATAGAGTTATCAATATTTACATAACATTGAAAACCCCAGCGTAAAAAATTGTTAAGTGTAGACTGCAGTTTCGGTAGCGTAAAGTGTACCATCATGAGTGCAGAATGACAAAGTGGATTATTGCTCATATATATCGGTAGGGAAGCGGTTATATTCAAAGAAAATTTGACCGTTGCTAAGCATTGTCGGGAAAATAACCATAATTTCAACTTTAATTCTGCTAAAATAATCTGTTGTCCTAAACACTTACATGAACTCGATTTTCTAGAAGCTTTCCATATATATAAAAATCATAAAAATATCATTAATTGCGATTCTGCTGTACCCCCTCACTCGGATTGTTGGAAAAATTACGTAAAATCCACATAGTCTTATTTTTTACACAGCTTTCTTCATCCCAAATTCCTATTGGCTTACAGCTCCAATTTCCTAAATTCCTATTGGTTGCTACTCTGACTCTATATTCTGCTTCCCTACCTATAGGGTATTATGAGTATTAATCCACTTTGTCAATCTGCATTGATTACAGTAAGCTTTACTCTACCGAAACTGCAGTCTGCACTTAACAATTTTTTACATTGACGTTTTGAACATTGTGTAAATATTGATAATTCTGTTCTGTGTCAAGTCTAGTCATTTATAGGGTAGAGTGCAAAATTTGTGCAACCCCCCCCCCCCCCCCCCCCCCCAATATGGATCAAGATAATCTTAGCAGTTTTAGCTGTTTCTATAAAAATAAACTAAACACAAGCTACAGCCTCGAAGCGTGGTACAATGGTAGAGTATTTGACTCGTGTCAACATCAACGTGAGGACTTCGGATTACCTGCATTTGGTTGCAGTTGCAACCAATACTTATCTCCATAGTAAATGCCAAAAAAATAAAGATAGTTTTTCAGAAAAGAAAAATAAAAAAAGCCAAGAAGTTTTTTATAATTTAAAATTCTAGTCTCAGAAGTTTACCCCATGTTAGAAGAGTTAATTCCAAAGTGAGCGGGATGTACTGAGATCGGGCCCCGTCAAGGGCGTTTTCTTTTAAATTTTTATTTAAACATTAAAATAATAATAATAATAAAAAAAGACAGCATGATATTTATGCTGCAACTAAAAGGATTTTATGTAAGGTATTTTAAAAGCTTTTAAATTTTATTCAAACTTTTTTTTTTTCATTTTTAATTAGATTACATTATTATTTTAAGGAAAAATATTTCTTTTATTAAAAGTTTTTTTTTTTATTATTCTTTCAGTGCAGACAAACTAAAATTTTTATTATATTTTTTTTTTTTCGTTTGTTTGTTAAAAGAAAGGAATAATTTAAGGGAAATATTTTATATTACATTTAAATAAAATTTCATTAATGATTTGTGCTGTATTTTATGTACTAAATATTTAATTACTATTTTTATCGATGTCACTAATAGCAAGCATTGATCGTCTGCTGTTAATTGTGTTATTATTCATGCAATTTTTTGTATTAAAAAAAAATCTAAATGAACAACAGCTGTTGCTCGACTCTTCAGCATCGCATTTCACTTTTATTCCAAATATTTTATTAAACAGTTGTCAAATTTGGTGGTGGCGGAGGAACTGACAATAAAATTGAGCACAAGGACAAATTTTTTCAAAAACGATTACAGTAATTGATAATTAGTTTATATTTCAAAAATTCCAAAATCTGGATAAATATAAATTTTACAAATCTAGTAACCTCAATGAAAAGTCAAATATTTAATAAAATATTCTTGATGAACAATATTTGACAATGAACAAGAATGTAATAAATTAATTGTGATGAATCTTCTTATAGTTCTTTTTCTTATTGTGAAAAATGCTTATGCTTTCATCATTTTTCTTTTTTTAATCAGACTCATTATAAATTGAAAACCTTGCTTGTACATTTAAACACTTTTTTTTTTTTTTTTAAATAAATATTTTTTATTCCTGGTTAATACTTTATTAATTGGTGTATACTAAAAAAGAAAAAAAACCTCTTGATATAATAAATATTTCCTCTTGAATGAATAATTTATTTAAATTAAAAATGTAAAAAAAAAATAAATAAATAAATAAAAAACTAAAATACAAAATGCCTTTGCCAGGTTCAATCTCAGTACCTCTTTCTACACACGAATCAATCACGCTACCACTACACTACGCTTTCTTGAGGTACAGTTTGTGATTTTTATAGAAACAGCTAAAAATTCTAGTGTCTCTACTCTACTCTCTCTTCTACTTTACACTTTGTTTTGGGCCACGCTCTTTAAGTTTAATTAAGCTTGATTTGGTTTTGATATAAATTTTACCGATTCATATTTCCATTACAAGAGGGTGTTCACTTGGCAGTAGGTTCGCATAGGGTGTATGGTGCATTGGGTGTACCAGGATGCATTGGGCCCTCATTTATCTTCACCTAAGGCATGAAAATAGTCTCTAATTTAAAAAAAAAAAAGTCAATAAAAAGTTTTTTGAATATCGCCCATGAAGGTGCACCAGCCCGAGGGACGGTAACATTGGCAAAAAACATCTGAGCTATTATTCAAATTTCAAAGTTTGCTAAGTGAATCCTATGGCTGTTCCATAACTGCATATTTAGTTTATTTTAATAGCTTATTAGTAAAACTGAAATAGTGTCGGTCCTTCCCTCTGTCAGCTCTCTCAAAAAATATCTAACTCTCTTATAGATGTGAAATTCAGCACACACATAGTCTAGAATGTCTGCATGTGCACCTCAAAGCAAAAATTTTTAATTTTTAATTTGAAAGCAAGTTATTAATGAAAATATATTAACTATTGAGGTTTTTTGAAAAAAAATTTCACCAAGAGACATTTCTTTTGCTCTTGCACTCTAAGGAAAAAAAGCTGAAGCTATTCTAATGCTCGCTGCATCAAATGTAACCGTAGCAAGAACAAAACTTATAAAACATATAGGCTAACTGTTGCTTCTTGCAGCAATGCTGATGGTACACACAAGCTTCCCTTGTTCATTATTGACAAATATAAGAAGCCTAGGGCATTCAAAAACATAAACTTATCTTCTTTGCTGGTTTATTATCGCAATCAAAAATCTGCTTGGATGGGCTGCTACCTTTCAAATCTTCATTTTTCGACTAGTTTGTTCCATCTGTTGAAAAAAGACTTGAAACGAAAAAAGCTCCCTGTTTGTGCTGTATTGCTGCTGGATAATGCACCATCACATCCATTTGAGGAGGATTTAGTGAAAAAGGACATAAAAGCTATCCACCAACTGTTACATCATACATCCAACCAATGGATCAAAGAGTGATAGAGTAGTTAAAGAGATGGTATTGCAGAAAATACATCAGTTTTAGAAAAGTCCCAAGAAGGTTGTATCATATTTGAAGCTATGAAATCCCTCAGCATCAAAGATGCTGTCTGTATAATTGCCGAGTCAAGGGAGGATTGAAACCTGACGTGCTGCAAAAATCTTGGGGTAAGCTTTGGCCAGAAATTTTGACCAAAAGTGACGAGATCGAAGATGAGCAAAACAGTGACACACAGGAAATTAAAGATCTACAAACTGTACAACTGAATGTCCCTGTCAGTGAGGTTGAGGAGTGGATTGTCCAATGTGACAAAGACTGTGAAACCAGTGAAGAGCTCATTGACAACCAGATTATTGCTGATGTTTTGGAAAATAGTTGTGAAGAAACCATGCAGTAGGACTCTGACAGTGATGATGACAAACCCCTATCTGGATTTCACACTCTGATGCCAAGAACGATTTTGATATTGCCCTTCAGCACATTGAGCAGAACTCAAGCTCAACACCTATGGACATTTTGTGGATCAAGAAATGGAAGAAGCTATGTCTAGAATTTCATCTGTTAAACAAAAATCTATAACTGATTTTTTTTCTAAGTAATTTTTTATTGTAGGCTACCTTCATTTTTTACAGTATGTGTGTATATACTATGTACAGTACATAAATACATACAGTATTGCTGTTTTTCAATAATAATAAACAGCTTTTGTGCGGTTTATTGCAATGTTTTTACTATAGAGCACAATGCAGTTATTTTTGTGTTCAGAGATTGAAGAGATGTTTATTTTACTCTGTGAATCTGTATTTTCTGATAATCCTACCTTTTTTGCATTCTGACCATACCCCTAGTCCCAAAAGTGATGGATTAGAGAGGTTCTACTTTAAAATGCCTTTTTTAAAATTCTAGTCATTCGTTTACTAATGGATCGATTCTTTTAATTTTGACATCAAATTAAACTTCATAACATTTTATAGTACTATATTTGGACTGGAGTTGCTATCATTTTATGGTTGACCAGGTGAATCTTTTTTTTTTTTTCCAATTTTATTCAAGTATTTATAAAGTGAAAACAGTGATTCTTTATTATTATTATATAAAATCTTATCTCACATAGAGATATTATAAACACACGTGTCATTGTAGAAAAACCACAAACTTTATAAAAAAAAATTCACTTTACAACACATATAAAATGGTACATTTAATTAAAATTATCAATTAAAATTACAACTTGTCAAGGCCTTTCGCCCTGACCATCAGGGCATGGCTTTGTCCTGATGATGCCCTGATGGTTACTTAGGGCGAAAGACCTTGATAAGTTGTAATTTTAATTGATAATTTTAGTTAGATGTACCATGCCTGTTGTAAAGTGAATTTTTTTTTATAAAGTTTGTGGTTTTATTATTATTATTCATTTAAATATAGTGACCAGCGAAGCAGACAAAGTCTGCTAATATCTATATATTTAAAGATTGTTGTTAAATAATAACTTATTTTTCCCAAAATAATATTATGCTTTGAGTTTATATGTTTTAAGTTTGAGCATCTGTTTTGTCGTCTTGTTGGTTTCTTCCGTTTTTTTCCACTTCTACCACTGTCCTAGAAAAAACTAGTTTCTTCCCGAAGAACCCCCGACTCTGGTTGTTATTATTATGATTCATAAAGGAATAAATTAAGAAAAATACCCTTTTCTTAATGAAGCTTTTTGTTTCTTCCCCCTACCTGCTTATTGTGCAAAAGTTACATAAAAAAAAAAAAAAAAAAAAAAAGACATGAAGTAAATGTTATATTTGTCCAAAATATAGAATATTTACTTTATAACTGACTTTTGTAAACATCCAGATTTAAAAAAAAGTGAATTAATGTTCAAAATCAGAATATTTCACATTTAATCAAATATTATTGTTAACCTTTGTTACATGTTAAAGATAATATCGACTGCATACAAGATAGATTTTTTTTAAATGTTGTTATATTGTTCAATCAGGTCTCCTTTTCATTTTTTTTTTTTTTTTTAATATTGTTTATTATATCTATTTAATAATCCTAGGTACCTGACCTATAGCGCAAACATATGCTGGCACTCGAGGCCTTTTATTTAATACCTTGATGAAATAGGGGATTCTCTCATCGCCCCTACCAGTTCCCTCATTAATTTAGGGTGTGAGTGCGAGATTTTATATCCTGGGAGTGGTAGGAAAAGAGAAGTGCTGGCTGAATTGAAGATATACGGAGGGGAATTTTCGTTTCAGTGCGCCCTCTGGCAACAAGAAGGCTGATCTTTCTGTGGGCGCATGCGCCCTGAAGTTCCAGATTTATCTAATTTGATTTGATTCCCCTTTGCCTTTGGCTTTATCTCCTTTACTGCTATTACTTTTTTTTTCTCTTTGCTATTTCAAGGAACAGCATCCGATTGGTTGGCAGAAGTGCATGACGCAGCGCGGTCGTTACTTCATTAAGTGCAGAGAGATTCTGATAACAATGCTGGGGTGGGATCCGTCCTGTATGCATGCATTCATGCAAGAGAAGAATGCTATTCGAGACAAAAATTGTATGGGGGAGGGGGGTAGTCAATGTCAAATAGCTGCTTCCTTGCCATTTTTTCTTTGTTAAAAAAAAAACTGAATTGCTGAGTATAAGAGATGATGTGTTGAGGTGTATTGAGTCCTTTCATACCGACACACATTGCACATGGCTATGGCACTAGTGTAGCAGGTTATTTTCTAAGCATTTGTATCATTTTATATGTAACATATTTCAGTTGCTCTTGCATAATTTAAGAACCGTAGTTTTTCATTTCGAGAAAAGTGGAAAACTTAGCTGCTAAATATAATCGGAAATATTTTTCTTTCCCCTTAGACATACTATAGTCTGTTGTGAACATGGCAAGGTCATGAAGCCATTGTCTACTTTTACTCGTTTTCAGAAGTGACAGTGTCAAATATTTAGCTCTTGAACTAACTTTTCTCCTACACTGACGGAAAAATGCAGAGATTATTAAAAACACTTCTCTTAAAGTAATTAAAATGTGACTTGTATGTTGAAACAACAGTTGGGGATAATTTATCACGAAGACAACAAAAAGGACATTACCTAATTTAATAACTCACTAAATAATTTACCCAATAATGATCAACACTTAAATGTTGTATGAATACTTTTTAAAGTTTAACAAAATGTTTAATTTCTTGTTTAATGCTTGATGTTTAATTACATTTTTGTCACTTTAAATACATTATTTTATTATTTTATTGAAATCTACTTAAATACTGAGGGATATAGTCATAGATATAGTAATTTATATAGATCTATCATCCCCATGTTAGCGAGCACAGATTTTTGATGCCGAAAAAGTTTTTTGGCATCAGCCATTAGAGAGTTAAAACTCGAAAATAGTAATAGAATAGAATGTTAATGAATTTTGAAAATGCTGAAATATTGCGCGGCTTTTAAGTGTTCTAATAAATATATGAAAAGAAATCGGATATGTTTTCATAAATAAGTTAGTATTCAAGTAATTTATGAAAAATATAAATTTTATAATCAATTGTTTTGTTATTATGATATAATTACTGTCTTCATATTTAATGGAATATTTCTTTAAAACTTTAATATTTTTTAAAGATTTTATATTAGTAAGTAATATGGAATTTTCAAAATTCTTTTAAATGTAGTTACCAGCCGCAGAAGTTTTAATATGTAACTAGTACGTTGTGACCACCACAAGATTTCTATATACAGTCCTATACAAATTTACGCAATACAAATTTTTTATTAAATTATAATTTATTAAAATTATTTTCCATGATGAATGCAGACAATTTTTATCTCAAAGAAGTATAATAATAAATGCATAAAGTTAGTTTTGTGCAGAGTATATTACAGTATAGTAAAAAAAAGAAAGAAAGAAAAATGGTTATCTGGAGTTGTTCATTCTCTTTTAGTACATAAATTATTCATAAATTTTATTTGCTAAATTATCTATGTGTATTTCCGTGTATATTCACTCGAGAAAAAAAAAAAAAAAGTCTATGGGAGAGTAAAATGGCTGTCTTTTCCCCAATGAAAAGACATCACTTTTTCTCCGTCAATGATCAGTCTATGTCTTATTACTATATCTATGAATATAATAAGCCCATAGATATAGTAATAAGACATAGATTGATCAGCGAGAGGGAAAAAGTGATACTTTTTTTTTTCCGGAAAAGTCACTCTAATGGCTGCCTTTCCCCGAGTAAATCACACACAGGAATACACTCGGATAATTTAGTAAATAAAATTTATGAATAATGTATTTACTAAAGGTGAATGAAAAACTCCAGGCACAGTTTCAAATTCGTTTTTATTTTTATTCTTTTTTCAATACTCTCTAATGGCTGATTTTAGAACTTTTTTAAGGCATCAAAATTTTTTGCTCGATAATCTATAATCGATAATTTGCTCGAGATCTATATATATTACTATATCTATGAATAAGCCATTTGGGCTGATAATTACAGAAGGTCGTTCACACTTTACAGGAACGATTTTATTTTTCTTCTCTTGTACAGTTTAGATAAAAACTTGCCATTTTTAGGAATAATCGTCTGCTATTTTTTATCTTTCTATCGGAATGTAAAAATAAAAGATTTATTTTGAAAATGATTCTAAAAATTTATAGCTGACTCAAAAGTTACGTAATTACACTTTCCAAGGAAAAATATTCGTATCACCAAATCATAAAGCAGTGTAAAAATCGCTGTTATTGCATTTTCAGGAAAGATATTTAAAATATATTTGAAATAATAAAAATTAATATGTGACCGCGAAACTTCATCCTAAGACTGTTCGTATATAAGTAAATATCCAGAAAGTGAAGTCTCTGATCCTAAAGGTGAATTTGCCGAATCCGAAGATCCATTTCATCGAATCTAGGAATGTCATCTGCCATTTGTAAGCTTTAAGTAAAATCATTCATAAAGATTTGAAGTTAAAAAAGATGTTTAAACCTAAGTTGATCAGCTTTTGCCAAAGCGTATTGCTGGGGGCAGGGACTAGAAAATTATATGAAAAACATCTAGCTGCTGAAAAATGGAAATTTGTAGTAATATTCGATGCGCATGTGCATATTTGAGTGAGTGTAATAAGAAAAGATTAATTTTCTATTGCTCAGCTAAAGAGAATGGCCGTACGAAATGCCTTCGTTATTGTACGGAAAAGCTCCCAAAGAGATTCATGATAGTTGCAGGATTTTGTTACAACGGAAAATTAAAAGAAAGAAAAAGGCTCAAGTAAAGCCAAAATTAATTCACTTTTGCTATCAGCAGAATATTTTATAACCAATATTTGAAGAAGAAATTCCAACCTTATATACGTTAACCTTCATATGAACAAAGCCTCTAATCGCACGTCGAAATCAACTATCCCTTATTTAGCAAAGAAAGAATCAGAAGCAGGGAAAAAATGTATCTCATTTACTAATGAACTGTAAAATCACCTGACGCTTTTCCAGTGGATTAAAATCATGTACTACTTTTATATTTTGCAGCATAGGGGTCCCTAGCCCTATTTATATGTTGTAATAAAAAATTTGAAAATCGCAAAATATCTCAATAAAAAAAATTCTCTGAACACATTAATTTAAAAATGTTTCATGCATTCGAATGATTTATTACATGAAGTATCATGAGTGGGAACACCGGGGGGCCCCACATGACATCAATTCAATTTTTTGAAATAAAAACCATACTTTTTCTTCACAGAATCGGATTAAGCAGAAAAAATCTGTTTTGCTTTTTTCGTGTTGCAGAATAGGGAGCCCTGGGGCCCCCATTTTTGTGTTCTAATAATAAATCTGGATATCCCAAAATGTGTCAATAAAAATACAATTCCTGTGGACACATTCATTTCAAAACTTTTGTGCATTGAAATAGTCTATCGTATGAAGTATCATAAATGAGACCCTAGGCCCTCCAGGAGCCCACATGACACAAATTCAATTTTTTTGAAAGGGAAACGTTTTTCTTCATAAAATAGTGTTAAGCGGAGGAAAAAAAAAAATCTGTGATATATATATATATATATATTTAATCATTTTAATGATTAGGGGGTCCCCTATTTTTATGTAGTAATAAAATATTTGAAAATCCCAAAATATCTCAATAAAAAAGCAGTTTCGCTCAAACCCAATGATTTCAAAAGTGTCGTGCATCCAAATGATGTATTAGACGAGCTACCATACGTGCTAGACACTTCATTTTTTCAAATGGAAACTTTTCTGTGCGATACATTTCTATAAAATAAACCATACCTTTTCTTTAATCCATAGTTTTTCTTAATACGGTATTGTGAGGAAAAGCTTTTTTTAATTACAAAAAATGAAATTTGTAGAATGTAGGGTTCTAGGGCCCCTGGGGACACACATAAGTTAATACATCATTCGAATAAATGACACTTTTCTAACCATTCTATCCAACAAAATTGCCTTTTTACTTTCCGAACATACGTATGTAAGGAAAGTTTTGTAATCATGTCAAAAATCCGAATTCGAGATTTTGGTGTTTCGATATGTTTTGAGTTCCCTGAGTCCGTATTCACTATTTTTACGATGCTGTATGTATGTGAGTGAACACGCTAGCGTCTAAACGCTTTGCTCGAATGAGCTGTAAGTTGGTACGCATGTTGTACGTCACCGTAACAGTGCGATAGCGTCTAAACGCCTTATTCAATTGAGCCAAAAATTTATACACATATTATAGGTCACAGTTGCACGAATTGTATAGATTTTGGTGAATTTAGCACTCTAGTTGTTTTACAGGGACACAACAAATAATTCTGTATCATTATGGAATATGGGGGTGAAAAAGTTCCGATAGCATCTAAATGCCTTATCCGAAAATTTATATACGAGTTATAGGTCACCATCACACAATTTGTATAGATTTTGGTGACTCTAGCACTTAACAAGTTTTACAGGGACACAAATAAAAATTGTTCATCATTAAGACCTATAAGCTCAAATTAATTAAAGTGTGACAGCGACTAAACGCCTTATTCAAATGAACTAAAAATTTATATACATGTTATACTATACTTCACCCTCACACAAACTTTAGAGAATCTAGCACTTAGGGTTCTTTTTACAGGGACAAAATTCAAATTTCTTTATCATTGGGGCATATGGGCTCAAACTTTAAAATGCGATAGCGTCGAAATGTCTTATCCGATGGAGCTGAAAAGTTATATAAATGTTATAAGTCACTGTTGCACTAACTATAAGCATTTTGGTGATCTAGCATTTGTAGGTTTTTTCAGGGACACAATGAATGAATTCTTTATTGTTATGATCTACGTGTTCTGTAAAATAGCGTTAAATTAAACAGCGTGTACTATATAAAGAAAAATACCCAAACACCCTATTATAATTTTCTCTTTTGTTTATTTAACAACTCCTCTTACTTTAGTTTATCTACAAAACCGTTAATTAGTCAATGTTCGGAAAGTCGAGTGGAGTCACTCCAGATTTTTATTTAGGTACTTTCGGATTTTCAATTTTTTTTTCTTACAACATGAGATTCGGGGCCCTAGGGCCCCTTACGCTTCAATAATAAAAATAAAAAAGGCAATACATCATTTAACATAGTTTTTTTCACTTAACAATATTCAATGAAGAAAAAGTTTGGTTTCTGTTTGAGAAAATTGAATTTGTGTTACGTGGGGCCCCAAAGGGCCTCGGGAACCGACTCATGATGCTCCATGTAATAAATCATGCGAATATGCACGTAACTTTTGAAATTAATGTATTCGGAGAATTTTCTTTTTTAATGAGATATTTTGGAATTTCCAAATTTTTTATTACAACATAAAAATAGGGGCCCTGGGCCCCCTGTGCTGCAAAAAAAAAAAAAAAAAAGCAGTAAATGATTTTAAACAGGTTTTTTCCACTTAACACGATTCTGCAAAGAAAAAGTATGGTTTCTATTTTTAAAAAAATGAAGTTTGTGTCCCGTGGGGCCCTCAAGGGCTCTGGGGACCTACTCATGATACTTCATGTAATGGATCATTCGAATGAACGAAACTTTTGAAATTAATGTGTTCAGAGAATTTTCTTTTATTGAGATATTTTGAGATTTACGAAATTTTTTATAACAACACAGAAATAGGGGCCTTGGGGCCCCCCATGCTGCAAAATATAAAAGCATACATCGTTTTAAACATTTTTTCCGCTTAACACGGATCTGCAAAGAAAAAGTATGGTTTCTATTTTTAAAAAATGAAGTTTGTGCCACTTGGGGCCCACTTGTGATATCCCATGTGATAGATTATTTAAATCCATGAAATTTTTGATATCAATGTTTTCAGCAAATTTGCTTACCTTTCGAGATATTTTGGTGTATCCAGACTTATGAAACACAACATAAAAATAGTGGCCCCCTATACTAAAATATAAAAGCAGTACATGATTTTAAACAGTTTTTTTCCGCTTAGCACGATTCTGCAAAGAAAACATATGGTTTAAATTTTTAAAAATGAAGTTTGTGTCACGTGGGCCCCCCAGGGACCCACTTGTTATACCTCATGTGATAGATTATTTAAATCCATGAAACCTTTGAAATTAATGTTTTCAGCAAATTTGCTTTCCTTTCGAGATATTTTGGTGTATCCAGACTTATGAAACACCCTGTATATATCAAAAGCATATCATCAATATTATTATGAAAAAATTACTTTTTTGTTATTGATACACGAATTCTAAATCAAACCCTGTTTTATTTATATAAATATTAGGAGTTATCAACGCACTAACTAGACATAATAATTTTTATACTATTTGATTCCATTTTCCCTTTCTCTAACCAGTTGCGCATGATAGGTTATTATTACTTAAATTAAATCCTTTTGGGTATATTTATAAGCAAGATGACAAAACTTTGAAATTTTCTCATTTCAACATTTTAGTCCCTAAAAAAATTTTTATTGAGGGGGAAATGTTCTATAAATGTAATTGAGAAGAGTAAAGCTGCAATGAGGGATATGTATACATGCACACACAGAGAGAGAGAGAAGATTTTTTTAAAGTATCTGCGAAAATTATTGCAGATTTAAAACAAATTTTCATTTTTTTTTTTTTTTTTTTTTTTTTTTTTTTTTCTCTCACATTTTATCATTTTCCTTTTGCATCATAAATAATATTTCCACTTTGATTCATAAAGCTTAAATTCTTGGAATATATTAACAGCAAAGCTTCCAGTCTTTTCAAAACCTTGTGGATTTGAAATTTTATATTCTTATAACAATTTTAATTAAATAAATGTTTAGTGAGTTCATGTGAATGTCGTAAAATTCCCTTAAGCGATAAAAAAATTAAACCCGTACCGGTTATTGTTTTCAGTTGTGGTAAAAGGGTTGTTACCTGCAACCAGTAATAAAATAGAATGGAACATTTTCTGATACTAAGAAATAAGAGTCCGGGATTGGCTTAGTTTGACAGGACCCAATTGAGTCAGTTTTATTTATTTGTATATTTATTTTTCCAATATAGAAAGAATTTAATAAATTAAATAAAACACTGTTTAAACGTAATTTTATTATTTACTATCAGGCTACGCCCGCTTCGCTGGTCACTATATTTAAATAAATTTTCAAAAGAATTGGATCAGTATTTATTTTTTACATCACATTATAAATAAAAACTTAATATAAAAAAAAATAATTTATACATAAATAAATAAATAAACATTGAAATTGCTCTAGATCTTACTTCGAGCACCCGCTGCCTACGGCAGCTCTTTTTTCTGCCCGTGCTGCATTGGGAGGTCCAGGTTCCCACTGTCTGCAAAAAACTCTTTCCCGGGCACTTCAATCTGGGTATTTATCGACGACATGTGGATCTTCTGTTATTTAAGAACTACGATTTTAAAGATGACTGTATTATCATTTATTATATGTTTTTGAACCATGTGTTTTATAGCCCCTGTTACTTACACTGTATTACGATTTGATTCCGACCAGTATAACAAAATAAAATAAAAAGTAGATTTTCTTTTCAAAGTAATTAAATACACGAAAAACAAATAAATTTTAATCAGTTTAATCCTTTTCCACTATATACTACCATTTCCCCCCCCCAATAAATATTATAAATTGAAAAAAAAAAAAAAAAAAAAAATTAAGGAATTAATTTAAAATGGAAAATAAAAATTTGTTAAAAATTATACATAAACATAACAATTTATTTATATTGCATTACCATTTGATTTTCAATAAATATAATAAATTTAAAAAAAAAAAAAAAAAAGAATTTCACGTTCAAATGAATGTATTAAATAAAAAATAAATAGTGAAATAACCGTTGCTAAGATACGCAGACGATTACAATCAAAGAATTAAATTTATGAAAAATGAATCATTAAAGTCAATATTTAAAATCAAAAAAACATTAATTAAAAAAATTCAAATTAGAAAAAATCTCGATGAGGTGCACACCTGCAGGGTCCCAGGTACCTATATGCCAAATTTGGAAGCTCTGCGATCAATAGTGTGAGCACCAGAGCGCAGACAAATACACACACACAGACACTTCTCTTTATTTATATAGACAAAACAGACATACACCGTGTCCCAAAAGTTTAGACAATCAATCAAATTTGCATTGACATAAAAAGTAATAAGGTACAATTAAAATTCGTGATATAGGTAATAAATAAAAAAAGTTTTGCTGATATACACGTATAAATTATGATCAAAGGTTTGAAATTATAAAATGTACATCGAATTATATAAAAATGTGCTGTCCCAAAAGTATAGACACAATACAGCATTACATGTTTTCTTGTACATTTTTGTTCACAGAATAAAATATTTTTATTGTCGTCTGCTTCTATAAATGCAGAATAATTTTTCCCCTTTAATTGAAATATCGTCTGCTATATTTTTAGCATAATTAATGAGTTCAATGTATTGTTTTGTTTGTGATTCGGGAAAAGACGTTTCCTACGTATTCTCATAAAAATACCACGTTCTAAAGAAATTTCTAAAGATGAAATTATTAAGATTTTACAGTTAAAAGCGCAAGGACAAAATCCTGTACAAATATCGTGAAGAATAAAGAGATCCTTAAGCAGTATTTATAGAGTTTTGAGATCAGGCGGAACATGGAATACTCGAAAGCGAGTCGGAAGACCAAAGACAACAACGTTACGTGATGATAGAATGTTATTAAAAAAAGCTTCAGTTGATAATTTATCTGTGCGTGCAATTGCATCAACTTCCACAATTTCATTCAAAAAGTACTGTACACAGAAGAATTAAGCCTCAAAACACATTGTTTACAGGAAAATTAAAGCAAAACCTTGCTTAAAGCAAAGACATAAAGCTGCACGTCTAAAGTGGGCTAGAAAGCATAGTATGTCATACGGTGAAAAGTGGCTTTCTGTCATCTTCAGTGACGAAAAGAAATAGAATTTGGACGGCCTTGATGGTTATAAATTTTACTGGTATGACCTAAGAAAAGAACCGGAGAACTGTTTCAGCAGGCAACAAAGTGGGTGATCCGTAATGACCTGGGGAGGGTTTTGTTTCAACGGGCAAACATTTCTAAGATTTACGGACAGAAAAATGAAATCAGAGGATTATCAGGATATTTTACGTACCATTTTAATGCCAATTATGGATTTGTTAGCAGGACCAAACTGTGTTTTCCAACAAGATGGGGCATCCATCCATATCTCCAGATCAATGAAAACGTGGTTTATGCAAAACAATGTCACACTATTAAACTGACCAGCACTTTGTCTGGATTTGAATCCCATGGAGAAAGTATGGGGGATCGTATCTCGTAAAATATATGAAAATGAAAAGCAATATACATGCGTAAATGACTTAACTGTAATTGACAAAGCGTGGTATGAAATATCTTCTTCTGTAATGCAATGATTAATTAATTCTATAGAACAACGTGTATTTGATGTTAAAAAGTGTCGTGGCAAACAATCCAATATTAAAAGTAAGTTTTTAGTTACTTTTATAAATGTAAAACCAAAAACACTTACAGGTGTCCATACTTTTGGGACAGCACATTTTTATATAATTTAATATACATTTTATAATTTGAAACCTTTCATCATAATTTATATGTGTATATCAGCAAACCTGTTTTTATTTATTACCTATCTCACGAATTTGAATTGTACTTTATTACTTTTTATGTTAATGCAAATTTTATTGATTGTCTAAACTTTTGGGACACGGTGTATTAAAAATGCAATTCATTTTGAATTTTAATAATTCAATACTTTTTTTTTAGTACCGTAGGAATAATTTCTTATGTTAAAACTATAGGGAATTGTTATGCGAACACAAGCGATGCTACTTTATTTATTTATTTTTATTGATCCAGAAATAATTCAAAATTTTATATCTAGAACCAACAATAATTTATTTACTGTAATGCAAGTCATGTGTTACATTTGATTATTTGAAGATTTATAAGAATAGCGATATATTTTAAGATTCCATAATCGGAAAACATCAGTATAAGAACTGCTCCAATTTAATAAATTTTTTACATACTTAAATTGATTTTTTCATGACAAATCATGAAATATGTTTCTACTATTAATTAAAAAAAGAAAGGAAAAAGTATTGTATAACTTTCGAACTAAATTTTTCTGTCTTAAAAATTGCTTAAGAAGCAGAAAATTAAAGAACTACCATTCTTCAGTTGGTCATTCCATGTCAGATCAACACGGCTAAAAATCTGACCCCCCCCCCTCAGATATTTATGAAATTGGGCTCATTTATTTGTCTTACAGAGAAATGAATATATACCAATTAATAAGTCCGTATCTCTTTTAGATTTTGATATACAGGGCTGCAAAAATTGGTAAAAAGTGCAAATTTTCAAAATTCTTGTGTTAAAAATGTTCTTGTATCTCGTTCCTAATTAACCTAGAGATATAAGATTGGTATAATTAGAAAACGTTCAATACAGGCTTTCAAATGATATATCACATGTACATATTTTAATTTTAAGGTCAAACTTTTTGGCCTTTGACCTTCAATATCTTGAAAAGCGTTTTTTTATTTTTCTTTTAAAAATTATGTTATTCGTACGTTTATTGTCTATAATTATTGTGAATTTCAAGATGGGAATACCATGGGATGCTGAGTTATAAATTAATATGCAACCCTAAATCGGTATTTTCTTTTTCTTTTAAAAATTATATGTTATTTTTACGTTTATAATGTATAATTATTGAAAATTTCAACATAGGACAGCCATGGAATGCTGAGTTATAAATTAAAATGCAACCCTCCATCAGTATTTTTATACTAACATAACGTAAGTTTTACCCATATTTTGTTCCCAAATTAACTTATTGTTAGAAATATAAGATTGGTATCACTAGAAAACTTATAATATAGGCTTTTAAATGATATATCACATGTAAGTATTTTTAAAATTTTTCATTCTAAGGTGAAAGATTTTGACCTTTGACTGTCAATAGCTCAAAAAGTACACATTTAATTCTCTTTTAAAAATATAATTATTTAATAATAAAACATAATTTTTTTTTTTTTATATGTTATTCTTACCTTCATTATCTATAATTAATTGTAATTTTTATCGTGGGGTGGCCATTATTTTGTAAAACTTAGATTAGGTTAGTATGAAAATACTGATGGAGAGTCGCATTTTACTTTATAACTTAGTATCCGCAATGGCTGTGCCATGTTGAAACTTACGATAATTATAGATAACGATATAATTTAAAAAAGAAAAATAAATAAACGTTTTTTGAGATATTGAAGGTCAAAGGTCAAAATGTTTTACTTTAAAATGAAAAGTTTGAAATATATATACATGTGATATATCATTTAAAAGCCTGTATTATAGGCTTTCTAATGATAAATATCTTATATTTCTAAGTTAATACAAAATATGGGTAAAAATTAAGTTATGTTAGTATGAAAATACTGATTTAGGGTTGCGTATTAATTTATAACTCAGCATCCCATAATATTCCCATCTTGAAATTCACAATAATTATAGACAATAAACGTAAGAATAACATATAATTTTTAAAAGAAAAATTAAAAAAAGCGTTTTTTGAGATATTGAAGGTCAATGATAAAAAATTTTGACCTTGAAATGAAAATTTTTAAAAATATGTGCATGTGATATATCATTCGAAAGCCTGTATTAAAAGCTTTCTAACGATACCAATCTCATATCTCTAAAACAATAAAACAATTAGGGAACAAGATATAAGAGTATTTGTAACACAAGAATTTTGAAAATTTGCACTTTTTACCCACTTTTGCAGCCCTGTATATCAAAAACTAAAAGAGGTAGGGACTTATTAATTGGTATACATTCATTTCTCTGTAAGATAAATGAGCCCAATTTCATAAAAATCTGAGGAGGTCAGGTTAAAAATGCGTTTTTTGTGTTGATTTGACACGGAATAACCATTTTTAGTTTTTTTATGCATTAACTTGCTATTGCGGCTGTATATACAGAATTTTAAAATAGCATTACTGTACTAAAATAATAATAAATTAATAATAAAAATAGTAAATTTTCAACATTTCTTAGCATTTCAATTTTTTAAGAGCTGTACCAGAAAGGCTTATTAAAAAAAAAATTCTTGATGTGGGAGATTTCTTGAAAATTCCCGACAAAATACAGTTATTTATTTTTTATTCATTATTATTATTTATTTACGACTTCATGTGGATAAAACACGAGCCTGTCGTAAGTAACAAAAAATATCCTCTTCCAGCCCTGATAAAATGAAATACACAAACATGTAGTAAATCATGCATACCACATAAATTATGAAATACTTTCCGTTTTTCGCAGAAAAAGAAATTACGAACAAGTTAGTTGGAACAAAACTACAAGCAATTTAGACATTAAATAAGATATTTAAAGAAATATATATATAACAGTGTCATCTTTTGTAAAAACGAATTTGTATTTAGAGACTGTTCAGAAAATGATGAAAATTTTACATATTTCAGAAACTATGCAAAATAAAACCCATGTAAGAAATTATTATTAAGTAAGCAGTCTTGGAAAACTAGAAAATTTTACATGATAAAAAATAGAAACGTATGAGACAAAAGAGAAATTAAAAGCCTTATTATTTTCTTACCATTCTGAATATTGAAAGTTTATAGCCTGGAGAAATTGCAAAAATGTATAGATAATTACTGACAAAACATGAGAAAAAATATCAAAAGGAAAGTGAGATTTTATCAAAATATTGAAAAATCGAATTTAATATATATTCTTTTAAACCGAAATTTAACCAAATGCGAAATTTAACAAATGCGGTAAAGTAGTTTGATTTTATTTTATGGACATGTTGTTACGTTAACCTCTTTTCGATTGAATAAAATTAAGATTTTCGAATGAATTGTATTGGATTAAATTCCAAACTTGTGAGTTTCTATTTTTTTCATCCCCTTTTAATTTATTCCTCATAATAAAAAATAGAAAATAAATTGTTCTTTAGACGACTTGATGCTTGAATAACAAATTAAGGGTTTAAACTGCCATTATTTTTTTTAACATTATGCTAAAAGATAATGTATTTTGATAAAATATGTCAGTAAAAATTTCGCTAAAAAGCTAAAACTAGATTATTTCAGTGTTGCCAGACTTTGCGAATTTTTTATTTAATATCACCAATAATTTTCAGAAGTGATATATGATATACATATAATAGACGAATCGAATCGGAGAATCGTCTGTTATGTAATATCAAATATCTCTTCTCAAAATTATTAGTGACCATTGAATAAAAAAGTCGCTAAGCCTGGCAACACTGGATTATTTCATAAAATATCTCTATATAACCACTTCTAATTTTTATTCAAATATTCGTGGGCAAAAATTACAAAAACAATGAAAATATCGATAGGCCCTAATTTATGTCAATGTGTAACTACATACCAATTTGTATGAAATTCTGTGCAGTAGTAGCTGAGATACAGTTGCCACAAAAATTTGTCACACACACAGACAGACATTTTCTAAAAATGGTCAAATCATATTCTACAGCTCTCAAAACTTGTAAATCCATCAAAAACCGGAGGTCGAAAATTTTTACGAATCCAATACTTTCTTCTATTGAATATAGAAAAAAAAAAAATAATCACTGAACAAAAAGAAATAGCAAACAAAATTTAGAATAATCAAGTTAAGAAGAAATCAATAATATCCAAAGAATTAAATTAACTTTGGAAAAGGCTAAAAATACAGCTTGTGCATTTTAGCTAAAATGCTCAAGAACCTTTTTTGCCGGGTTAAACCCTGTTTAGGAGAAATAATGTTAATTACTTGGTTTTTAATTCTTATTGTAATGTTCAAACTATGTCAAATGGGGGAGGGACTAATTTTATGAAGTTTTTTTTTTTTTTTTTTTTTTTTTTTTACTTCTATATTCAATAGAAATAAAAACTAAATTTTCTGTAGAACATGATTTGACCATTTTTAGAAAATGTCTGTCTGTCTGTGTGTGTGACAAAATTTTGTGGCGACTGTATCTCAGGTACTACTGCACAAAATTTCATACAAATTGGTATGTAGTTACACATTGACATAAATTAGTGCCTATCAACTTTCGGTAAAAATTGTCCAACAGCTTGCGTTGCCATCCCGCTTTTTCTAAATTTTTAACAGGGTGGTGTAGGACAAAATTTTGTATAAATGTGCATAAAGAGAATTATTTTTTAATAATCATTATGTAATTTACAAGAATTATTTATAACAGAGATAGTCAACTGGGAAAAAAATTGTGTATGTAGGAGCCTCCCCTCCCCCCCCTGGGGGGGGGAAGTCCCCCCTCGAGGGGAGAAAATTTTCATGATGGGTATCTTTCAAAAGAGCTCGCCAATACCTTTAAAACGAATGGTTGAATCATTGATCTGCGATAATTTAAAATAAAGTTATCAAATTTTTTCATTTAAAAAAAAAAAAAAAATTGTAATATTGAGAATATATTTTTTTTTTTTTTTTAAATATATATTTAGTGTTTTACTATTTCTATAATATGAAAATCGTCTGCATTATCATGGAAGATAATTTTTTTAAATAATAATTTTAATAAATTATTTTTGTTGAGTGAATTTGTAAAGGAAAATATAGAAGAAAGTCATGTGGTGGCCACAACATACTAGTTTTAATAGAAAATGTTGAGTCGCTCTTTAAAAACATTAACACTATGAAAGAAACCACTTTACATTTAAGATTTTTCTTTAACTCAATTTCTCGATGGTTAATTATTTTAACGTCTTTGTGGCTGGAATTTAGTACACAGTTTTCAAAGAAAGCAATTTTAAATTTTTTCGAGTCTAAAAGAGGCCTAAAGGTGAATAAGATAATTCGTTAAAAAGATCACCCATGACTGGATGAGATAGGAAAAAGTATTCTAGTCCAGTTTTCATTTAATTGAAATTCATGTTGCAATATTGCGTAGACATTTAGAATATTGCAGAATCAAAACGAAACCATATATTATGGCTGTAAGCAGTGCTGCCAGATTGAGGGAATTTTTTATTCAATATCCACCACTAAATTTTAATTGTAACGGCTGCTTAATCACTTCGATAACTTCTTTGAAAATATGGCCTCGAAATGATTAGCCAGCCGTTACAACTAAAATTTAGCAGCACTGTCTATAAGGGCTATAAAATGAATTTCAGTTGTAATAGAATGCTGATTTGGAATAACTGTGCTGTGTTGTCGTAATTATCAGTCGGATACAAATTAGAGAAATTCTCTGTACGCGTTCAGCCCAAGCGTATTTTTATTTATTTTATTTTATTTTATTTTTATTTATTTATTTATTTTTTTGGTCCCGAAATATAAGTTTTTAGGCAGACAGCCTTAATAAAAAATAATGTATATTTGAATGGACAGAAAACTTTTAAATTACCAAACCAACTACCCATAAAATTTATCAGATATGTATTCTTCAGTTCATTTTAGATATATTTATATTATTTCTCTGATCTCCAAACCCTATATTAAAATGTTAAATATGAATATAAGCTTCGAAATTTTTAAAATGAAATTGATATGTTAATTTGTATCAAAGCAGAAATGTTTAAAAAACTGGCAAAACAAAATTTTGAAAAGCTAAAATGTTAATAATAATTGTTAAAAATGAAAGAAAGTACAGTTTAATATTGTGTAAAATGAAGATATGATAACAATTTTTTTTTAGCATTCTCTTAATTTTGAAATTTACTTAAGACACTTTTAGCAATTTAGATTTTGAATTGAAAATAAGGTTTACATACGAAATAATACATCTGGTGGTCACCGAAACGGGGAGCCATCTTCAGTGGAGAATCAAAAATTTGATGGCATGACTCCGGACCACCCTAGGGCAAGGTTGGAATTTTTTTCGGGTTTAATCAGGGTTTTTTCAGAATATTTTTGGGGTTTATCAGAGTTTTCACCAGGAATATTTACTTCCTTCTTTCTCTCTTTTTTTTTTTTTACATTAAGTATATCATTCATAATCAGATAATTAAAAAAATTAAATATTACTTATTCATTAAAATCAAAATTTTAAAAATTTAATTAAAAAAAATTTAAAGCCTTTTTAAATTTAATTTTAAAATTTCTAAAGTATTTTTATAATTAATAGTTGCTTTTTAAATATTCAAAAATTCTGTATATCTGCCTTTTACAGCAAAAAACAGGATTTTAATAATTATTTAGTGTTGCTTTATTAAATTTTTCGTAGTCATTAGATTCTTATAAAATAATTTAATTATTGTCCCTCTACATTACCTAACAGTGCTGCACTATTAAAGTTTTCAGATTTTTTTTTTTTTTTTTTTTATTTGACTTTAATTTATGTTTTACATCCTTGAATCCCACAGTTTTCTTTGTATTAATAAACAACTCGTATTTTGTTTTTATATATGTATAATTTTTTATTCTGTTTTAAAAAGATAATTCTTTTTTTCCATGGGGGGGGGGGATTTTTTTTTCTACAGATCAGTTTGAGAACCTCCAATATTTCTGAAAATTCTTTGTTCATGTTCTAATAATGTATATAATATATTTTTTATATTTATATGTTTATTGTAATTGTAAGTTAGATAAAAGTGGAATTTTAAATAAGGATTTTGAAAAAACCCACTTGGGCTTTTTCTTGGGTTTTTTCAAGTGGGTTTTAGACAAAATCAAGCCAACCCTGCCCTAGGGTGAGTCCCAGCTAGACAGTCGCCAATTGCCCATAGCGTATTAGAACTAGTGCGACTTAAAGCCCCCACAACCAAAAATAAGAGATAGGTTTTAAATATTATAAAGTCTGTTATTTTAATATATTTTCTTTAAATAAATCATAGGCAATAATTATTCATAGACGGCCTACCATTGGGATTTAGAAATTTTATACTGGTAAGCACTATATTAGAAATAAATAAATATGGCTGAAAGATCTGTATCTAAATAATAAGGTTCATAAAATTTATATTTTATTATTGAAAATGTAATTTTTAAAGTTTAGTACGCTTATGAAAATTATTAAAACTGTTTTACAACAAGCACCAAAATAGCGTAATACTTTTTTATTTAAAAATGTAAATCGATTTGCTATTGCAGTTTGTTATATTAAACCTTCATTTTAAATTCAGTGCAAGCTCATTATAGTAATTATCATTTGCGTAGCATAATATTAGTAAATACATTAATGAATACTCAAAATGAGATAGTGAGTAGCGCAGACGCAGAGGATATTTCACCATGTTGACCGCAGCCTAACCAGAGTTGTTGATTTTTTTTTTTTTTTTTTTTTTTTTCAAAAAAAAAAAAAAAAAATCGATTTTTTAAAAATTTAAATCGGATTTTTTTTTTTATTTAAATCAAGATTTATTTGATTTTAATGATTTTTATTATGTATTCATAGATTATTTGTACAACATTTGTTTTTTATTATGTGTATGTGTGTGTATATATACGCACAATATCCACACTATCAATCATTTTACTTAGAAAAAATCCATGTAGGCATTTATTACCAACATTTTTTATTCAACATAGTATCTTCATTATAAGAAGTAATTTTGTAACAATCATAAATGCGGTAGTATGAGCCACTCAACTTCAGACTTTGACTTTGTAGCTACAATAATGTATTGAAATAAAGCATAATTTTACTCACGGTATTGAACACATAAAATAATTTTGGAAAAGGATAATTTAATAGGAAATATGACATATAACTGAAGCAATGTATTAAGAGAAAGAAAACTTTACTCATAGTTTCTAATCAAAAAAAAAAAAAAAAAAAAAAAAAAATAATAATAATAAGGAAATAGGGAAGATTAAAAAAAAAAAAAAAAAAGATGATATCCTAAAAATTTTTTACTTAGGTTTAACAAATATCATTTGAATCAAGAAATTTTTTTCACACTTTACCCATTAACAAAATTCATATTTTCATTACCATTTTAATAGTTTCCCTTTTTTTTTTTTTTTTTTTATCTTTTTTTTTTACATTTAGTGGGTACAATTCATTAAAACAAGCAGTGACAGCAGCCTCGAATTGTATTTAACTGGTTAAAATTAAAATGTTATTATTATTATTTTTTTTTTTTTTTTAACTTTTTGGAGCCTTCAGGGCTTTTTAAACAGTACAATGTAAATTATGCTATTATTTTTAAAATATCATATGAGCCAATGCTAAATGACATAAACTGGTATGAGAGCTAAATAAACAAGGAAATATTTTCTTTTTGAAATATCAACCGCTAGGTGGGCAAAGGCGAACTAGAATATGTATATAATATTAATCAATGAATTATACACTAATTAAGTATTTACAATTCATACACCAGTCATACGGCTGTACTTGTATAAATAATTAATGCCCAGCGTCCTCATTTGAGGACAGCTAATAAAATGGCATGTATATTTTTGGGGGTTTGTTGGAATGATTTCAGCTTTTTAGTGACAGTTTATAGCATCACTCCGAATGATCCCAGAGAGTTTTATGTGTCTACTATTAATTACTATTTCGTAATTCGGATAGTTATTTTTATGATTTTTCATTCGTTGCACCTATATTTGCTTTTTGCGCAGATATATTAACTTAAATCAAGTTGAATAATATATATTATAATACTTTACTTTCGAGGTCTTTGTCAGCATATAATAGAAAATTAATCTGTTATCTCAAAGTTTTTTTTATCTGGAAGATTTTTCACTAGAACACTAAATGTCCTCAAATGAGGATAAGTTGTTAATTTGAAACTATTAGAAGAGTTTTTTAAATTTAAAATATTTCATTCTCAGTTGTCCATATTAGTTTAAAATTGAAATATTCATCAAAGTATATTTTTCAAAATTATTTCAGTCATTAACGGGTTAAAATAAAATAAGTTATTAAAATATATAATAAAATTTAAAAATAATTAAGAAAGTTAAGATATAACTTATTTTTGTGTTTATTAATGTTGCTTTGTAGAAATGAATCTTAAGTCAAGAAATGAGAAATATTAGCTTGTCTAATGAAATATTTTGTTATATTTTACGAATTTTTAAATTTACATAAGAAATAATTAAATATCTCATTTTTTAAAGTTAGATTATCAATTACATTCCATTAAAGCCAATAACTTTGATATTTAAAATAAATGATTTAAATCAGTGATTTTTTCCCAAAAACTCAATTGATTTTTAAATCATGATTTAAATCAGCGATTTAAATCAATTGATTTAAATCACTACAACCCTGATGCCTAACCCCATGTTATTCTATGGAGAAATTTATTTTATAAATTATTCGCAGCCGTTCTCGCTTTTCGAAAAGAATTTTTAATTTCATTTTGAAGCTGCGTAAAATTAATTAAGAGCATTTTTTGCACTTTATATGTTTCAAAATAAAACATTAAAAATCAAACAAATTAATTTTTGAAAAACTGGAAACAGTTTAATGGTTGGGAATTTTCTAAATGAGAAAATGGAATATATATATTGATAACAAGAATGAGAACGAAAGATAAACAGATGAATAATTTACCACAACAAACCACAAATGCATATATATTGTTTGGTAATGAGTAATAACTTTAGAGAAAAGCATAGTTTATTTTTTATTTGAAGCTTAAAAAAAAAAAAAAATTAGTGTATAAATTTATATAAAAAGAATGAAAGAAATTATTACTAACAATTATAAAAGTCATTGGAGGGATTTTTTGAGTAAGTTAATGCTATTTTTGATCATATATAAATTTAATCTTAAAGTCGGAAGTGAGCAATATACTTAAAGAAAAGGCATATTATGTATATGTACGATACACAAATTCTCACTTTTTTTTTTTTTTTTTTTTTTTTTTTTTTTACAAAAATATGCAATCTATATAGTGCTGACTCTAGGCTAATTTGGCAGGGTGCTCAACCCTGCTGTCCTTTTTCAACCCATTTTAGCACCCTGCGGCCCTTTAAAAAACATTTTAGCACCAAGTAGCCTTTTCTAACATTTTGAATGTTCAGAGGCCTTTAGATACTTTTCAACCTTCTAGGAATAGTTCTACAGCATTCCTGGATGAACAAATGCATATAGTCTATATACACGTAAAATTAGTAATTTACTTTTGTCATGTACAAAAAATCACAACATAGACCACAAATTATATAAATAATGCCCTTTTTATTGAAATCCTCCCGGCGTTCCTTTTATTCTAGAGTCAGCTCAGCACTACTATATGATATTTCTCTGACGTGGACCAGTTACGATTATTTTTTGTCGAAACGATACTATAGTGGTGAAATTAATAAAATACGCGAGGATTTAAAAAAAAAAAAAAAAAAAAAAAAATTTAAAAATGAACAAAAGCACCCGAACTCAGCTCAATGAACTAATAAGAAAAAATGATGACATTTGTATGATGACATTATTTTATGGAAAAATGTATTTTTAAAAGTTGCTTCTTCAGAATCTTTGCAAGCGTCATTTTAAACCCAGCTTTATTTTAAAGATACAGAATATGAATCATTATCATAAATTGACTAAAAAACGCAATCATGAAAAATATAATCAAAATAAGATTTTTTTTTTTTTTCTTTTAACAAAAAATTATGCCAAAATTAATAAAATGTCATAGCACTCTTGGCGATAAAATTTAAAAGGCGTCATGGGGGTTCTTTATTAAAATTGTACTGCCTGTGGAAGTATGAATACTGGGTCATCAACAATGAATTTTATTTTGAAACTTTTCTATGAATGATTCTGGTTTCACTATTGCACAATAAATTGCGGTAGCGTCTAAACGCCTTATTCGAATGAACTGAAAATTTCTATACATATTATAGATCACAATCACACGAACTCAATCACGAGAATCTAGCACTTATGGGTTTTTTTACTCGGACACAACGAATTTTTTTTTTTTTTTTTTTTTTTTTTTTTTTTATCATTATTGTTTATGGGCTCAAATTATTAGAAGTGCGATATCGTCTAAATGCCTTATCTATTCGATTGTGCTGAAAATTTATGTACAATTTATAGGTCACCATCGCACGAGCTATATAGATTTTACTAATAACAGGAGACTTGGCGTTGGAATATTAAAATCCGAATAAACTACTACGTCAGAAACGCCAAAAGAAAAATACAGTGGAACCTGTAAAAGTGACCACCTTGGTAAAGTGACCACCTGACTAAAGTGACCAATTTCTAGACTAAAGTGACCATTTTCCAATTTTAAAGAGATTTTATAAAGTGACCACCTGCGTATAGTGACCATTTTAGCCGGTCCCTAGGGACACTTTAGACAGGTTCCACTGTATTTGCGATGCATACAGCTGTTTCGGTAGCCTTAAGCGTACCGTCTTCATTGCAAAAAGAATTCTGAATCATGGTAAGTGCTCGTATATATAGGAGAGGGACCGAATTTAGTTCAACCAGTAGGATTACGGGTAAGGTGGAGTGTGTGGCCAATAGGAATTTAGGAATCGAATTTAATTTTCTATATAGATTTTGATGAATATAGCTCTTGTATATTTTTACAGGGACACAACATAAAATGCTTTATTATTCGATCTATGGGCTCAAATTATAAATGCAATAGCGTAAAATTAAACGACATATTCTTTGGGGGAAAAAACACTGAAACGGTCTATTATAATTTTCTTTTGTTTATTTAACGATTTCTTTTTTATTTATTTTCCAATCGTTAATTACTTAATGTTCGGGAAGTCAAGTGGAGTCTTTTTTTTTTTTTTTTTTTTTTTTTTTTATTACATTGAATAAGGACTATGCTAAATAGACGTATTATTACAAAAGATGGATACATGGCGCTTCACTATATTGTATTACAAAATTATGTCAGACTTTGTGGTCTAAAATGAAATTACTTTTGTGAAAAGATGTAATTAAGTGTGCGTATATGTACGCACATATAATAAGGAAACGTCTTATTGTGTGTGTGTGTGTGTGGAGGAGGGGGGGGGGGTCATACACTTACATAAGTGTAAAAAAAATGTTTCTTTCAATTCTCATTCTTTAACTCTCATTCCCAAGTCATCAAGCAAACATAACCTTGAAGTAATTTCTTTTCTCTGATTGCACTAAATTACCTTTCGAAAAAAAGTTCTTTCTGTAAAAGCATCCAGTCAGGACAAATACAGCATTGCTATTTTTAATCAGTCTAAAAAAAGACATTATAGTGATGGTGATGCTGAAACTGAGATGTAAATAACGTTTTTCTTTACTAAAATTTTACCATAAGAAGTTTTTAAAGATAAAAAATCAGAACAAATATAAATAAATAAACACGCACAAAACATGGCTTAATGGAGGAAAAAGAAAGAATTCCCGAAATCAACCCTCAATTTCAAGTACAGAGTGTTCTAACTAATGTTACCAAATATGTAATTAATTTCAACTTAAAAAGAAGCAAGATGTTATGGGCTAGGTAATTCTCTTGTCTGCCTGAGCCCAACCTTGGTTAGGATGCCGGTTGGCAGGGTTCCAGGGATGTCATGACGTGACCGTGTTGCCTTTTGTTGCTCTTTTTTTTTCCGGGTGTATTTCGGAGTGAATTTAGATCTGTCTGGTTTGAATAGTGAGTTGTAGTATGTCAACTTAATAGTACGACCTGAATGAATGAATATTAAGAAGATTCTAGAATATCTCATAATTACTATTATTTTTGTGGGGATAAATCTTTTACATTTTGGCTGTATGTTTTAGATTGACCATTCGTTGATCGTAAACATTATTTTCAAAATAATTTAAATGAATCTTAAATTATTTCACTTAATTATAAATTATTATACTCACGATTCAAACTAGAAGTTAAAATTGCTTGGTTTGGACAACTAACTGTAATATGTCAACTTAATATTTCAACTGAATGAATGAATATTAAGTAAATTCTAGAATGTCTGTAATTATTATTTTTGTGGAAATAAATCTTTTACATTTAGGCTGTATCGTGTGCTATGCTAGATATTTGTTGATAGTCAAACTACACTTAATAATTTCTCTGTTGTATCTAACTAGCAGGTTTCACCCGCTTCGCTGGTCGCTATATTTAAATAAATTTTCAAAATTCCATATCATTATTAATATCAAAATAATAATAATAATTAATAAATAAATAATAATAATAAAATGTGCAATCAGTCGAAACTTTAATAAAATATTAACCGCTGCATACCGTAGTGGTTTTCCCGCTCCCCACATGACGAATCCGGGTTCCCACTGCCCCCCGCGGGTAAAGTTAGAAGTTTCGCGAAATTCCATAAAAGTGCATATTGCGTACGCTTAACCAACACCCACACACAAAATTTCGCCATTCTGAGATAATTTGGAGGAGTGTAAAACTTGAAAGCGTGTTTCTGCCCCTCTGCCACAAGAAAGCGAGTGTATAATTTCGCAAAATGCTTTCTCATGCGTGTTAGGTACAAATAACCAACTGACTTATCTAAAATCGCCCTCATCTGAGATAATTTGGATCAGATTTATGATCAAAAACGTGCTTTTTGCCCCACCCTTAAGGGGGGAAGGGGATGAAATACCGCAAAAATTTTTATACTACATGTTAGGTACGTATAACTAAGCCACACATCTCAAATTGCCTTTCTATGATAATTTGGAGCACATTTATGCATGAAAACAGGGCCTGACTATCGCATGGGCGCCGAAATTTCTGAGGGGCACAAAATTTTACTAATGGTTAAAATATATAGCCTAAATCTTCCTCTCTCTCTCTCTCTTTTATGAATAAAACTTACAAAAATTTATGAAATTTTTTTTTTAACATGAATAAAATTTTAAAATAAAATCTGTCGTTAGGCTGACTGGGGGTACTTTTTTTTTCTTTAGAGCCCAAAACAGATACGGATTAATTTTTTTACCAAATAACATTTTTCGGTCTGCTTTATCGCCTGCTAAAAATTGTGATATGTTAATAACCTTTTATTTATTTGTTTATTTTATTTTAATTTTATTTATTTATTATTATTATTATTATTATTTTTTTTTTTTTTTTTTTTGGGGGGGGGGGGGGTAAATAGAGAGAAGTCTGGCACTTCTAAGGGGGCATGAAAAATTTAAAGTACCCCGGGCACAAAAATTTGTTAGTCGGGCTCTGCATGGAAACATGTTTTTTGCCCCCCAACCCCCAAGGGAGTGTAAGGAGGAATTTCACAAAATACTTACAGTGTAGTGTGTGTTGGGTACGCATAACCAATCGACACATAAAAAATCGTTTTCCTGAGGTAATTTGAAGCAGAGTTACTCTTTAAACCGCGTTTCCCCCCCCCTCTCCCCTGCACGCGCTGAAGGGGGTAAGGGGAAATTCTGCCAAATCCCTTTATAATGTGTGTTGGGTGCGCGCATAACAAACCCATGCATGAAAATTAACCTTACTGAGGTAATTTAAAGCAAAGTTATACTTGAGAAAACGTTTTTGTCGCCTCCCCCGCCTCCAAGGGGGGAAAGGGGTAAAGTTCGTAAAAATCCTGTTACAATGAATGAGTGTTTGATACAAATAAACAATACACACAATAATATTCCTGGCCTGGCCTCAACTCCTATAGATTTCCCGAGAGAAATTTTGCGCCGAAAGGACGGTCTCAAATTCACCCCCTTGTAACTCCCCTCAAAAAAACTAAAAATGGGTTTTGAAAATATCCTCAAGAAGAAGCACGGCCATTTTCAACATCTTTGTACCATTATTGAATAAAGTTCTACTCGTAAATCCAGATTTTGCGAAATTTCAGCTCGAAAATAGTTTTCCTACCCTCCCTTCCTTAGCTTTTCTCACGAATTGTCCGATGATGCTTTGCGTTTTAAATATATGGATTACAATTACAAAAATCTTATTATTACAATCAAGACATAGATATTGTCATTAAGTATTTGATTTTCATTAATACTGGTTAGAATCGCCAAACAATGATAGTAAGATTCCAAATTTTTGTGAAAAAACTGTAGAGGACGCAATATTTACCCTCGACGACAACCAAACCCCATGTCATTTTATGGGGAAATTTGTTTATAGAGTTATTTATTACCTAATGTATATTTCCTTTTTCTTTCCCTTTTTTTAAAATTCCATTTTTTTAATTAATTAATAATTAAAAATAGCAGTTGGAAATCTAGCAATTTTTATTGATTTTTAATGTCTCTAGGTTTTCGTCTTGCGAGCTGTAGCTGATCCAGGAAGCAACATTCTCATGATTCCTTCGTATTTTAACCTTAAAGTTTTTATTAATTCAATGAAACTGTGTATTTTGATGTGGGTGACGCGCTTGTTTGTCAAGCTGTTTTTCCCGTTCGTTATAGGATTAATCCCTAAATATCTCAAAAGAGAAGCTTGAATGGGAAAAAAACAGGAGGAAGAAAATTTCGTGTCGGCGAAACAGCGGAGACACCATTTAGAAAATTCAGAACCATTAAACCATTTCTTCTTTTCAAAAAATTGATTTTTAAAATATTTTATTTTTAGTTAAAAAATACGAACATTGAACTAAGTGCATATTTATAATACTATATACAAATTTCCCCATAAAATAAAATGTATAAAATACGATTTGGATATCGGCAAAGATAAAAATTGCGTCCAACATAAATTTGAAAATGTTTTTTTTTTTTTTTTTTTCTGTGTTATGTTCCTGCAAGTTTGGATTAATCAGGGTTACTGTTCTATCTGGTGAATCTGAAAAATCGAGAAAAATTAAAATTGTTAGTGGGTTTTTCTATATATATTATGTTCCTGCAAGACTCGATTAATGAGGATACTCTTCTCTGTAGTGAACCAAAAAACTAACAAACGTGTAGAAATCTGATGTCGGTGTTGTAGTTTAATGCCGATTGTCTACATGAGGGACCTAGACATGGGTGAGATGCCCTCCTTAAGGGGGTGCCTCACGGATCGTCAAAGTCATCCAAGTCCGTGTTATTCGATGGCAAATTTTTTTTTATATAATTACATAATACTAAATTGTTATTTTCCAATTCCGTTTTCATATTCTGAAAATACGCAACCATTAAATGAGTACTCGTTTTCCAAAAATTTACTTTTTTTTTTTTTTTTTTTTGAGTTTAAAAAATGCGAATTTTCACTAAATGCATTTTTCTCATTTTTGAGCTGTAAAATGATATATTAAAATTAAAAAATTTCAATTCTTGGAAAACGGGTACTCATTTAACGGTTGTGAATTTCCTGAATGTGAAAACGAAATTTAAAAATACCAATTAGGTAATGAGCAATTCTATAAACAAATTTCGGCGTAGACTTACATTTGAATTGGTGACTTGAGACGGGAAAATCGTAAGAGGGAGTGAGCAGTGGAATCCTTAGTTCCAATAGGACCGAGAGATTGCCATATGGTATCCTTGGAGCGTGTGCAATTTTTTATTGACGTGGGTTCAGTTGCCTCTACGGGTCACTATCTGGACTAAGTTGCTCGTTTCATTGGATTCTCCTTCAACACTTCTAACGACTGTAATTCTTTTATTTATGATTATTTCTAGTCACATTTTTTTTTTGAGTGAACAAATTATGCATTTGTGCAAGTGTACAATGCGTAAAAAAAAAAAAAAAAAAAACGTAAATTTACGGGCCTTTGTTCGTTTAATTTTTACGGTCACGACAATTTTTTACTTACAGTTGTTAGATGTGTTGAAGGAAAATCATTAAAATGAGCAACTTTGTCCAGATAGTGACCCGTAGAGGTAACTAAAGCCTTTGACCCACATCAATAAAAAATTGCACACGCTCTAAGGATACCATATGGCAATTTCTCTGCCCTATTGGAACTAAGCATTCCAATTTCTTATTTAAAAATATGTATATATATTGAAAAAAACGATAAAATTAACGAATTTTTATATAAACGACCACAGAGGCAACTAAAGATATTAATTCAGATCAACAAAAATTTGCACACATACTAATAATAGCATAAGGTAACTTTTCCGCTCTATTGGAAATTTGATATTAAAAAAAAAAAAAAAAAAAAAAAAAAGAAATCGATACACCCTAGTGAGCAGCCTTAAGGATCTTTCGAAAGATTCATGGCCCGTATATACTCCAGTTTCGGTGAAAACTACAGAAAACTCCGAACGGCTAGGATGACGAACGCGGCATTGTATCGAACTCATCACCCTCCATTTACCAGCATCGAGAGCAAAACTACTGGTGGAACGTGGAAATCCAGAAACTGGTCAGAGAAAAATTTGAAATTCTGATATGTCTGAAACTTAGTTTAGTGAAGGAATTGAAATGCTTATTAAAAAATATACTACATCAAGAAAACTGATAAAAATTTTACACTGACAGTATCACTAAAACGATTAACACTGTAAGCCAAACTTAAAGTATCACATTAATTACAAATTTTTAAAATGGCCTTTGGCCTGTTATAATTATAATTATTTATTTATTTATATTTTTTTACTTTAAAATTTAAGAGCAGAATTTGAAGACTAGAATTTTCTGGAGAAACATCTGAAGAAATGAAAAATTTCAGTCTCCTGTTTCAATGGCGACCTTTCCTCATGTGCTCTAAATTTGGACGTACTGTATTTTCTACGCATAATTCGCAGATCTGTTAAATCAGTTTCATACTAGAAAATTTAACAGACAGAGTTATTAAATGATGTTTTGTCTCGATAAATATATACTCTTGCATGTAAATTAAATTTTCTGGTGAGAAACGGATTTATCTGACGTGCTGACGGATATACGGTGTTTTCCCTCAAACTAAACCTTCACCAAAATTCAGATTTTTCTGTTGAAAGTTAACATCGAAAAAATCATAAACGCATTTTAAACTTTCAATTTTAGCTACTTAAAATCATGAATGTTCAAGATTACCGCTTCAATAGTTTAATAATGTGTTAATAATTTAAAATAATAAAATGTTAAAATATAAATTGTAATAATTATGTTAAGGGGACAAGGAACGAGGAAAATTGCCAAAAGCGACGCAATTAAAAATATCCAAGATAGTTATTATAAAATGTATGAAGCTATATATAATATTTTTAAAACAATATCATTCAACAGTTCCACAAACATTATTTAAAAGCTTTTACAAAATTTTAAATTTTAAATGTACAATGATTTTTCTTGTGTTTCAAATTTCGAGAATAATCAGTTGCTTATAAAATGCTCCATGCAATTTGTTTTCACGTTAACCTTTTAAAAATATTTATGAATGTCAACAGTGTGTGTTTGTCACAAAGCTGGGCTTTCATTTTGAAATCAGGAAATTAATATGTTTATTACGGACTGTCAGAATCAATCGTAAAACAAAAATTCATGAAAAATTCAAATTTTACACTATTTTTGTTTGTAACTTATTCTGTATATATATATATATATATATATATATATATATATATATATATATATAAATGATAGATAACGTAATAAAATTTAATTTTAAAATTTAGTAATTAATAGAACTAAAACAATAACAACACACAAAAATATAGAACTGAATTTAACATAGAGGAAAGACTGACACAAAAAGTTGCGATATAGATTAAGAACCTATATATATATATATATATATATATATATATAAATGCCAAGATATGTTCAGTTATAAACAAAGAAAGCATAGTTAAAAATAAAAAATTAACCTTTTCGGCAAGCTCAAAGGCAAAGGTAGATTCCTTTACGTTAATGTTATAGTTGTAAAGAAATTTTACATATGCATTAATACCTAGCCAATGGCTTTGTTCCCACACGTTGCATTATTTACGTCGCTATTCTGTTTTCAAGAAATTTAATTTTCAACTACAAAAGGGTTTTATTCATTCTACTTAAAATTTTAGGCTAGATTTATTGGTTTGTAAATGTTTCAATTTTTTAAAATTCAAGCTCATAATCATTCAACAAATAAAAGCCTTAAAGATATACAATCCCAGCTATGGTGAATCCCGGAGGGGGCTATTGGGCTACACCCCCCTCCCCACCAAAGTTTTAATCAAAATTATATTTTTTATTTAAATTCTATATAACTGTTGTTCAATATCTTTCTTTTAAAAGAAAAAGTAATAGAAACGTGAAAATTCACTTGTGATCTTACTAGTTCTGGTAAGCCTGGCGTTGCTATGGTCAAGTCAAATACAGATAAGTGGTAGCGGTTTTTGGATAGTTATTTCATTGTAATTTTTATTGAATTACTGAAAGTTTTGTATTGTGTTTTTGTGATTCTTATTGTCAGATGAATAAAAATTGTAAAGTGAAACTGTTTTGGTTCACATAAGCTGGAACATTAACATTAGTTAACATTTGACCATTTGGCACCGCTGAATTTCAATGTTAATTGTTATGAATTTAGTAAATTGTATGATTTGGCGAGATTTTGGTGGCAAAACTTGCGACTTAGCAATGAAATTTGTGATTTGGCGGCAAAAGTTGATAGTTGACGACGAAATTTTGACTTGGCGACAAAATTTGGCGAGCTTGGAGATGGAGAAAGGCAGCTTTGGCGTCATTATATTTTCTTTCCACGCGAAAACCTCATATCTCTTCACAGACCAATATCTTGTTTCGACAAGATAAAAAGTCAAAGGAAGCTGTAACGTATTACTCTCAATCGTGAATTTTAAATTCTTGCCTAAACTGACATTCTAAACTGTTCACCACAAACGATATTTGTATTAAGATTGACGTATTATTTTAATTTTATATTTTTAAATGATTAATTAAAGCGTTTAACAAGGTTTTTAGTTAACACACTTTTATTAACTTGATATGATGCAACTATTAATGTATGTAACGGAATTTTGCAATTCAATTTTCGGCAAATCTTGTCGTCCAAAGGACCTGAAATTTTGCACACGACTTCATAAACAATGACAATACTAGATACAAGTGTTTCCAGGCATTTTCCCCATCAGGGGCAGGTTCCAAGGGCAAACAAAAAGCCTATACTTGTACAAAATTATCGTATGTGACACAGAATTTGGATGTATTTGTATAATGTCGAGTGGCAACAATTATTTTTTTTTAATAAAGATTTAAAAGTATGTAATATGTAATAGTTTTCTAAAATCTTTATTAGTTCATTTTTCAATAAAAGAGTGTTCTTTCTTTATTTTTTATTATTTTTTTTTTTATGGTATAATTTTATTTATCAAAATAAGGGAATTCGAGTAATGAAATACTTTAATTGAAATTTAAATTTTCATGAAAATAAACTTCAACGGAAAATTCATTAAAATTGTACCTAGTTCATTTGTTAAAGGGATACCTAAATGTCCCCAAATTTATTACCTTTTCTACCATGCCAGTTTAATTCGTTTAGCATGGATTTACAAGATTTTTTTTTTAATACGATGACATTTATCTTTTACATTACAGCATCTATGTCATAAAGCTAAGTCTAAATCTGCTTAACCCTAAGATATGTTGATTTTATTTACTTATTTTTTTTTATTAACTTTTATTTTATTTGTAGAAAAACACGGATAAAATTTTATTTCATTTTTCTCAGTACATTGTTGTAATTGTGACGTCAGATTTTCTGTTAAATTAAACTTTTTTTTTTTTTTTAAATCAGATTATTATATCCGCGATTGTAATGAAATGCTCGCCCTCTGGTGGGCTAAGGTGAAATTACAATAAACATGGTTTAATTCGAATTCCATACAGCCGCCATTGCTTGCCGATATTTAGTTTCACATATATTTATTGAATAAAAATGAATAAATACGGTAAAAAAGATAACACATACTGTTGTGTGCTACAATCTAACTCCAAAGGATCAAGAAATCCAGAATTGAGCTTCCATTTATTTCCAAATGACAAATTTAAAATTTCAGTTGCTTCGGCTAATGGAAGTAAAGAATTAATCAGATGATTTGAAATTAATATTTGTTCAACTTCAGTTAAAAATCTACTTCCGATCGAACTTTGAATAAACTGAAGTATTTTTTCCAAAAGCAATCAATTTTCCATAATGTAATGGCGGAGAAATTATAGTACGAATATTAAGTAGAATAACAAAAAGAACACTAATGGAACACACGTGGCTATGTTTACTAACAACTGCAGTGTTGAGAAAGCGCCATCTATCGATCATTACAATCGCGGATTGTTTAAAAACACGATTAAAATTTTATTATATTTTCAGTGATCTTTTTTATTATCATTTGCACGTGACATAAGCATCAGATTATAAATTTTTGCAATGAGAGCTATAGAAAATGTCGGCTTCATCACAAGAAAAATCACTTTTTAACTTTTAACTTTTAAGCAATTGAAGTTATCGAAAAAGTTCAAATGCAAAAGTTGTTCTTTAAGGTAAGGCGGTAATTCACCTGATTTGAAGTATTTTCCTATTTTCAATATTAAAGAAATTATGGGCAAATGAAAATTTCCACCCCCCACCATTTCCACCCCCTTTCAGCAGGATACCCCATCTACGAACTCGACCGAGATTTTTACTGTCCTGACAACATATCCCGAGCTGGTTAAATTTAAATAAAAATTACTCCAGTTATCGTGTTCACAACTTAACATGGGAAAAAGCGTTATACATATATATATATATATACCTATATATATATATATATATATATATATATATATAAACTTTTGAACGGAGGGTGGTTTTGGGTTCTAGGGGTCATGATCGGTGAAGATATGAAAAAATTTTCCAGAAGTCGTGTCATGAGAACCATTGCAATAGGTAGATCTCCTATTAGGAATCTACCTAAAATAAAAACAAGAAAAAAAAAAAAAGGCAGAAGGAGATTTAAAATAATAAATTTAGAATTTGCCTGAAGCATTTCAAATTTAGGCATTATTTTGTAATATTTTTGTCATAAAAGGAGCCTTTCCATCTCAAAAATTACTTTTACCCAGTAAAATATACTCTTTGGATAAAAAATAATAGATTTCATGATTTAAGAAACAATACAGGTTAATTTCATACAAAAGAGGACAATGTTTCAACTAACTCGATTAATTTGAATGTTTCTTAATAGAAAACATGTGTAACATATACAATGATATAGCACATTATATATACATTTATTTATTTATTTATTTTTAATCATTAATTAATTAATTAAAAAAGAAAATTTAAATTTTAAAATAAATAAGCAAAAGATAATTCTAAATTTTTACACTTGCCATGGCTGTCATGCTATTATATATATATATATACGAGGTCTGGCAGAAAATTAATGAGACTGACGATACTGCAAGCGATCTGGCAACCCTGCGCTGTTGTCCTTGAGAGAGCACGTGTATCAGAACCCTCCCATAGCTCAGTTCGAGTTTCTACTCTGTCTGTTAATTACGTGATTTTTGAGACTGCGATTATTGAAGTTGTGTTTTCGTTGTGCGTCACGCAAAATGGAACAGCGGAATTTGGAGCAACGTTGTGCCATTAAATTTTGTGTTAAGCTTGAAGAATCGGCAAGTGTGACGTTTGAAAAGTTAAAACAGGCCTATGGGGAACATTCTTTATCCCGAGCTCAAGATTTTCGCTGGCACAAAGCGTTTTTGAAAGGCAGAGAAAATGTTGAAGATGAACAATGTTCAGGGAAGCCTTCAACTTCGAAAACCGACAAAAACATCGAATGTGTGAAAACTCTTGTGAGATCAGACCGTCGTTTAACAAACTGTTAACAATTTTTTTTATAAAGCTGTTCTTGAAAGGCTCAGAAAAAGGGTCATTCACGTGAGACCAGACATTGCAGAGAAATGGTTGCTCCATCATGACAACGCCCCATGTCACACTGCCCTCTCCATAACAGAATTTTTGACCTCAAAAGGTATTCCTGTGGTTCCCCATCCCCCTTATTTCCCTGACCTCAGTCCCTGTGACTTCTTCCTTTTTCCTAAACTGAAAAATGTCCTCAAAGACCGTCATTTCGGGACTTTAGAAATCATCCAAAAGACTGTAACGGACATGCTGAAGACCATAACGGTTGAAGACTTCCAGCGCTCCTACGAACAGTGGGAACAACGTCTCCATCGGCGTGTAGCTGCCCAAGGGAACTACTTTGAAGGGGATAACATAGATGTTTGAAAGAAATAAAAACTTTGTTAAGTAAAGAATCAGTCTCATTACTTTTCTGCCACACCTCGTATATATACAGGGTGCGGCAGCTATTTGAGAACACACGTTATAAGTGATACAATGCCCTGTATATCATCTTTATAGAACCATTTTTGTTACAGATAACCATAGCAGAACCTATTCTAACCCAGGAAAGGAAAAAGCACGCTGTAAACGTCTCCTTGGCTGCAGGATACTCCGTTTCTGATATAGCTGCATTTCTGAAAGTCGCCCGATCATTCGTTTTCAGAGTTCAGAGAGTACTGAGGGTTGCCAGTGTTAATGTGACAACTGTTTTGCACAGGAAACATGATTGCCAGGTCTCGGAAATTACCAGGACACCTGAATTCATCAATTCTGTTTAAGCTGCCATCGAAGAGGACCGTGGAAAGTCCATAGGGGTACTCAGCTGAAATCTGCGGGTTAGCGAAGTCACAATTCCAAGTGTGGTTAATGAAGACCTCTGTTACAAGTCGTATGTAATGCGGAGAGGACAGTTCATGTCCGAGAAAACCAGAGAGAATAGAGTATACAGAGCAAAGCGCCTCTTAAATGAGCTGAAACATCAGGAACAGTCGGGAACGCTCTGGTTTTTTTCGGACAAGAAAAAATTCGTCCAGGACCAGAAAATCAACCGGATAATTGATCTTTGGCTGTGTAAAAGACAAGAGAAAATTCCCACTATCATGCACACTAAATTTCCTGCGTCTGTTATGGTCTTAGGGATCGTGAGGAATGAAGGTGGCGTCATGCCTCCACATTTCTTTTCACAACGTGCCAGAATCAACGCAGTTACTTCTACCGATGTGTTGAACACGGTTGTGAAGCGCTGGATTATTGCTCTAGCACGTGGCATACCATATGTTTTTCAGCAGGACTTTTCACCAGCCGATACGGTCCATTCAACACAAGAGTGGATGGTAAACAATTTTCATGATCACATCACTCCACGCATGTGGCCCCCTAGCTCACCTGATGTTAACTCTTTGGACTATTAGGCTTGGGGCGTTGTTGAAAGGATCTGTAGTAAGTACCCACATAACACCGTTGGTGTCTCCAGACAGCTATTGTAGATGCCATGACAAATATTCCCAAGGTCCACCTCATTTCTGCCTGCGGACGGTTTCAACAGCGTGTTGAGGTTATTATTGCAGCTGATGTTGCATTTATTGAATGGTGTCGTGCATTAGGTCCGACTTCTTGTGTACACCCCGTTCCATGTTCATTAAATGATATATCTATAGTGTTTTCTCCCTTTTTCTACGGACGATAATTTGTTCTCAAATAGCTGCCGCACCCTGTATATATATATATATAAACAAACTGATAATAAATGAAAAGTAATCCCAAAACACATGGGAGTTTTCTTCAGGGGAGCCCTCCCCCCCCCCCCCCCCTCCCCCAAATGAGAAGTTTTTGAAGAAACGTGTGGCCCCCGACTTATCATACCAAAAATATACAGCAAACGAGTTCAAGATTAGAATTGAATTAATACAAAATATTAAAATAAGCAATTAAATTCATAAATAAAGTACAATAGTAAAATTATATTATATATAAAAATATATATATTATATATTTTTCTGTTCCATTTTCTTTTCTTTTCTTTCTTTTTTTTTTTTTTTTTTTTTTGATAAAATCATAATCCGGACCAATCCAATGACAGACTTTCAACTTTATATAGTTAGATAAAAGAAAAAGGTTTGCACGTTATAGATAAAAGTTGGTAACAATGCAAAAACAGTCGACTCCAAGAAACAGTACGATCTGTTGTACTAATAAAATTTCAAAAAGAGAAATATATATGACTACCAAAAAAAATTATAGTTGTCTTATATAATTGAAATAGCGCTCATAGCATATTTTAATATTATATTTGGCGTGAAATTGCATAATTTTATGTTCGACAGGATATATCAAATAAAATATAGGAAGTAACGTAACAATAAATACTATGTAGAGTACATATATTGCTCATATGTTATGGCAATTTAACTGTAAAAGTGCCACTTCAATTTTTAGATATTGTCTATTTCGAAACTGTCATCCGATAACACCCAAATTGATCCACGGGTTGTCACATGCAATAGGGACAGGGACCCGAGATTTTGAGAGTGAGGAAGACGCGCTGCCGAAGACAGCGAGGACCAGATGCAAAGTTTTGAGCAACTTTAACAGATTTTCTGTTTAGTTTTTATTTATAAAGCAGTATTAAAATAATGATTCCTTTTTTATTCATTTAAATATAGTGACCAGAGAAGCGGGTAAAGTCTGCTAGTTCTATTATAAAGTTTAAACATTAATTCTTAGAAATAAATAAATTATATCATTAGAAAACGAAATACTTTTAAAGCTATAATGACGTAAATTTTACCGTGCAAGTTTAACTTTTCACAGTTTTATATCAATTTCAATTTAATTTACGTGCAATTATATTTCTTTTCTTTTTATGTCAAAACATTTTAAAAAGAAAATGAACATGTAAAAATTTGTGTCATATTGGCAGCAGCTAAATTTTTTAATATTTCATTATTTTGAGGATTTTAATTAAAATACTGAAATTTGAACTAAACAACTTATTTTATCAAAATTAAATATAGCCTATGTCAGGGATAGTGTAGCTTTTGATCAATGAAAGAAGTTTTTAAATTGGTTCAGTAGATCCATAGATTACCCTCCACATACAAAGTTTCCTCTTTATATAATAGTATAGATGTGAAATTAAATATAAATCTCTTGTATGTAAAAGTACGAAAATAGTTAGATTTATTTAGAAATGTGCGATAATCATGATAAAGCAAAGTATTTAAATTTAACAATTATTTTAAGCAGTGCTTTTACATAGTTGAAATCGCCGAAGTATGTTCTGTACATAAGTCTGATATGATCAGAATTATTCATACAAACCATACCAACTTGATTCTTTTTTTTTTTTTTTTTTTTTTTCTCTTCCTTTTTTCCGGATTTTTTTCAAAGCTGTAATATACATTCCGACATTTTTACATTTTCAAATTCCCAGATCTCAAAAAGTATTAGAAATAGTTCGCTCAAACTCTAAAAGCACTCACACACTTTACCTGATTCATGACAAATTTTAACAAATTTTTCTTCCGTAATTGGATTGCACTTCAAAGGTTGCGTCAAAAATGAGCGATATTTGCTACAGTGCCGTATAATGTAGATACTTTTATAAAGTTTCTTAAAAAAAAAAAGGGGGGGGGTGAATGTTGGGCCTACTTACGCGAAAAAATAAACAACCGATATAAAAATCGATTATGGGAAGCAAAACTGTAATGATTAAAAACTGGTTTATTACCATGATTGGCATTTAATGTTTTTTTTTAAAGGATTTATGTATATATCATAGACGCCAACTTGCACGTTTTTTTTTTTATACCTGAAATTTTTAGCAGAAATTTTTAATAAGTTTTTTTAACAGTTTTCTGCGATTAAATATGTTGATTTTTTTTTTGCAAAGAAATAGTGGTATTTAAAAACCGTACAAGTTGGTACTTATGATATATATTTATTTACTTATTTAGAGGAACATTGAATTTCAACATTTGTAATCGTCTCCCCGTCCCCTTTTGCTTACCGCTCTCCTTTAAATGGAAAAACAAGTGCCTGTCCTTTTTCAGGGTGGTCACAGACTACATTTCCCCCCTGATCCTCTCACCAATATTTTTCCTTCGGAATTTTTCATAGTATGTTTGCACTATTAATTATGTAAAAATTACACAGGCCTACATCAAAAATTTTGATTTGATAATTTCAGCTGATCTTTTTGTTTTTTGGTGTGCTGAAACCGAAGATGAAGCCAGTTTTTCTCTATCACGTATAGATTTTTGTCAATACAGGGTGCCTACCTATGCAATTTCTTTCACTACTTTTATACCAATATAATTGTATGGTAAGTTTTATAGTGTGTTTCCATGATTAATTAATCATAGATACCTATTTTTGTGATTGTGCAGCACTAAAACCACATTAACCAACCAACCAACCTACCTATTGTTATGATGGTATATGTAAGAAATTGTGTCGGTAAACACACTGTATTGACAAAATCTATACGTGATAGAGAAAAACTGGCTACATTTTCGATTTCAGCTCATAAAAAAAAAAAAAAAAAAAAAAAGTAATGACCAGAATCAAATTTTTTCAGTATCATTTTTGTAGACTTGTGATTATCATTCTGGTCAGCGTTGCCAGATCTGGCGTATTTTTTATTCAATAATCACCAATAATTTTAAAAAGTGATATTTGATATACATAATAGACGATTAATCTTCGATGTGATTAGGCAAATGTTACAATTAAAAATTATTGGTGATTATTGAATAAAAAATCCGCCAGATATAGCAGAGCTTTCACGAACACGAGGCTACCAGCGTATTAAAAGGAATTGCTTCCAGAAATAGTGTACACGAAAAACGCATAAAGTAATTCTGTTTGTCTTTTTTTTTTTATGCTTTAGTTTTAATCATAAAAAAAAATATTCTCGATATCTTCTTCTTTAGGACCTAAATCTAATAGCACTAAATTCCTAAAATATCAGTTTAGAAAAATCGCTTTTTACATGCTTTGTGGCGTCAGTATGAGTGTACAAATCATCACTAAGTATACTTCCATTATTGCTCTGAGTTTGTTTCAGATGCAGCTACAGTACAATATAAAACGGCATGTATCAAATCAGAATTGCAAATAATATTGCTCTTTTTTTTTTAATTCCAAACAGAATGTATATATATTACGTATACACATTCAATTTACAATTTTTATTAAAATCACACAATCAACTGATTGGAAGAAAATCATATTTATTGAAATTTTATTTTTCTGACTGAGTGAAAATAATGCCTGGACCGGGAGTCGAACCCCGGATCTTTGACTTACAAGGTCAAGGCTCTACCAATTGAGCTATCCAGACCAACAAACGGTCGGCATTACTCACTCAGACAACCTTTAGGCACTCCCGGTCCAGGCATTATTTTCATGCCTAAAGGTTGTCTGAGTGAGTAATGCCGACCGATTGTCGGCCTGGATAGCTCAATTGGTAGAGCCTTGACCTTGTAAGTCAATGATCCGGGGTTCGACTCCCGGTCCAGGCATTATTTTCACTCAGTCGGAAAAATAAAATTTCAATAAATGTGACATTCAATTCAACCTTAAAAAAATATTTTATAAATGTATATATATATATAATATTACGTTTAAAAAAAAAAAAAAAGTGACTATATAATATTCATTCACTGTCCGAAAAAAACCAATTTACTTCCTCCATTTAACTATGTTTTTGTATTGTAACTAGCTAGGAAAAATGGTTCTACTTCCTCCCCCCTCCACAGACACAAAATATCACCGAAAAATTCGTCCCTGATCCTATTTTGCTCCGCAAATAAACCCCAGGAAATATTCGAAAACTATTTAACCTTTAAAAAAGTAGTTAAACTATTTTTTTTTCAATTATTCATTATTAGAAAGAAATTTTCTAATTACTATTATAATAATTAAAATATTTCAATAATTGGTAAATTTAAATTATCAGACTACATCAATTGGAACATTATCGGGATTCTTCAATAAAAATAACCAAAGAAATTTCTTAAATTGAATTAATTTTCACATACGACTGGATTAAAGAAGTGAAACAATGAACAATAATAAGTTTGCATGAACTATGTTTGTATTCTTTCATGTGGAAAAACCTAATTAAAAATGTAAAATATATGTATAAATATAGCTTTGAATAGTAAATAAATTTTATCAAAAGTTTAGTCGACAACATTTAAGAATGAAATTTCGAAATTTAAATAATAGTGGCTTTTTCTACAATTAGAAATGAATAGGTATTTAACTTAGCTTTTTCCAACAAGTAAAACTGTAGGAAATATTTTCGAAAAATCTAACAGTATAAAAAGTCGCTGCACACAAAAATGTTTAAAAATAAAATGTTTTTGCGAAATTATTCTTATATTTCTCCCAAGCAACCATTAAAGTAAGCAGGGCGTTTGTTTCTTCCTTCTCCTGATACCAAGAAAAATAAGTTCCATTTCATTATGATTTCCTTCCACAAAATAGATAATTTAAACCTTTATTTACTTAAAGGTTATTTCTGCAAGACACATTTTCAAAAGCATCACTTTCATATTACGAATTTAAGGGGGTATATCACAGATCATCAAGGTCATCCACAAAGCTCATGTTATTCTATGGGTAAAGTTGTTTATAGAATTACACATTACCTAATTCTTATTTCTAAATTCCATTTTCACATTCTGAAAATACACAGCCGTTAAATTAGTACTCGTTTTCCAAAAATTTATGTTTTAAATTTGAATCTTGAGTTTAAAAATGAGAATTTTCACTAAATGCATTTTTCTCTCTTTTTTTTTTTTTTTTTTTTTTTTTTTTTTAAAGCTATAAAATGAAATATTAAAAATTAAAAATTCAGTTTTGGGAAAACGAATACTGATTTAACAGTTGTGAATTTTCTGAATGTGAAAACGGAATATGAAAATACCAGTTATGTAATGAGTAATTCGATAAATAAATTTCGCCATAGACTTACATGGGATTTGGTGACTAAAGACAGGGAAATCGTAAGAGGGAGTGAGCTACAGTCGACTCCCACACTGCTTTTTATAATAAAAGAATGAGAGGAATCGTAGATTAGATATTATACTCGAAAGCGCATCTGATAAGTATAAATATAATTATTTATACTTATAATTATTTTGTAAACTTAAGGCATAAAAATGATAAATTAGCACGTAGTAACAAAAATCCTCATGACAGAAATAACGCCGTCAAATTGAAAATTATCTAAAAATTCAGAGTTCATTTAAATTTTTCCTTGCCATCTCTATGAATAATAAAAAAGAAGCGTCTGTATGTTTGTGGGTCGGTCACTTTGTAGGCAATCACAAAGCTGCAGAGTTTTGCATGGAGGTCCATTCTGACCTCTCCTGATGCACCCCGAAGCCCCGATTTGCGTTTTACTATTACTACCTATTATTAATTAAAATATGAAAACAAAAACCTAATATCAGCTTAAAAAATAATTTATACATATTTAATCTTAAAGACACAAGAAAATATGAACACAGTTATAAGAGATGAACTAAAGCACATTTTTTTTTTTTTCTTTTTTTTTTTTTTCTTTATATATCTAATAAATTTTTTTACTTAAAGAAATATTTATTATTTTTTTACTTATATTTTCTTACTTGACATTATATAATTATCATATAATTATTATATTATATATAATAAATATATATGTAATGTAATAATTATATGTATAATAATTATACTATAAATATTTATTATGTATATCTTATATTTACATAACATAGTATATCATATTAGTGATATATATGCCAGTTTGAAATTAAGTAATTATTTTTCAACTTTGTTAGAAAAATTCCTTTCATTTCAACTCTCTAGCTACATTACCTCTTTTGAACGGAACAGATTAAAAAAAAAGAAAGAGGAGAAAATTTAGTTTTATAAAAATGATGTTTTTATAAATTTTTTCCGTGTTTCCAGAATTATTTTTAATGTTTACTTATAACTTGGTTCAATGAAACGCTATTAACTTGATAATAAATATTTATATATAACAACTGATAAAATAAAAGGTATTACATTGTTTTTTTTTCTCTCTCACACACACACAAAAACAACAACAAAAAAAAAAAAAAAAAAAAAAAGAAAGAAAGAAAAAAAGAAAGGCAAATGTTTTGTTTTTCACGAAAATGGGCCCCAAAAATTAAAACCTGGATTGACTCCTGATATGTAAGTGTAAAAAGTAGTCAGTGATAAACTTTGTTTTATATTCCTTCATTAAATAAGTTTTCAAAGTATGAATGAAATATATCAGTATCAATATTAACAAAATAATAATAATAATAATAATACACACTTTTTGTACTTTAACTATATAAAAATGCATAATTATTTGTAATATGAAAATCGTACATGGAAGGGATAAAATATTTTCTCTTGCTACTAGTTTTAATTTTACACAAAATAACTTAATAATAAAAACTTAATTAAATTCAAAATTGTGATAAAATACTGAATAGAATGAAATAAAAATTCATATTATAGCTTAGGCCAAACCAAATATTAAGAATATGAAGGTCATTTAATTTTTAATTAATTACTATTATTTTGTAATAAGTTTTCTTTAAGCCTAAAACTGTTCTCTCTTTTGAAATAAACTTAAAACTAAATATACTTAAAATTCAAACCCAATAGTATTATTCTACGTTTAATATATAATAACAAATTGCGCGTGTTATATATATATATCACGCGCAATTTGTTTTAAAAGTTATGAACAAAATTGTAACTAATGTCGCGATTGAATTTCATTAAATTTGCAAAGTTTTTTTTTTTTTTTTTTTTTTTTTTAAACCCTTTTGCCAGCCTGCAAGGTTTTGAAAAATCTTCACTTACTGCTTTCAAACTTTGCGCTTACGTTAATGTAAAGAATATCCACAAAATGAATTAACATTAAGTGAAACTAACTTTATTTAATATGAAAAAAAAAAGTTACTAACATGTTTGAGTATTTTGAAAATTTTCAAGTTTTACATATTTTTAAAAATAGTAAATTTTGAAATGTCTTTATTTGAAATCCTTAATTCATGTTGTAGATATCTTAACACCAGTTACAATGCTTATAACTTTTTTTTTTCTTCCCCTATTTAGAATATATACAGTTGAAAGTTTGTCATTGCAAATGACCGGATTATTAGATTTTATCAAAAATGGTACACTTATTAATGTTCAATCGGATAATTGGCTCAAAAGATATTAAATAAAATGCACTTTTCGACTTTAAAATTATAATAAATTATGCCAAAGATGGGTAAATAAGTAAACAAATATATCCTATATATATTATGTCGGGGGGGGGGGGAAGTGAATGACATTTTTTTTTTTTTCGTTTAATAATTTAAATGAGATTAAAAAAAAAAAAAATATTTCTAAACCAATGGAACAGTTTTAATGTAGAATCCCTTGGAGAAATTTAAAATTTGGCACCGAAGTAGCTTTGACGTTTTTCGCTAAGGTATTTTATTTACTTAGGCAATTGTGATAGTCATTTTCATTCACCGCAAAAATGACAACAAAACTTTGAAAGCCGCCAAGGAGCTCCTAGGCTAGCCTATATCAAAGAAATGTTAAGAAATGAATATAGTAACCGATGCTAGGGAATGAAACGCAGTTACTGCATGCCTTTATATGAAAGAATGAAGTAAAATAAGTCCTGTCGTACGAAATTAAATTCTGTTTTGTGCAGAATTTTATAGCTATTACTTAGAAAACAAAAACAGGCTTTGATGGCACGGCACTACTGAAGAAGGTTTCATGTAAAAGCTTGTAGGCATTTCCATTTAATATTTATAAATTAAACTGTATTTGGTTTATTCAATAAAATATATATTCATACACTATTTCCTATGAGTTTTGATTTATGTTTTACTGATTTGATATTTTTAAAATGAGTTTTCTTAGTTTGCATTTTTACCCCATGAGTTCATGATCTTCAAACTGCTAAAACTTCTACAGATGCAGAAGAAACTTCACAGAAGACTTTTTTTTTTTTTTTTTTTTTTAATGTTTAATGGAACCTACTTAAAAGAATCAAGAATGGGTTTTGAAATTTATTAATTAGTTTTCGAAAAGAAAAAAAAAATTAAAAAGTACAGGCCTAAGTAAAAATTTGGAGAGAAAAACAAAAATAGGAAAGAAACATGCTTTTTGTTATTTTGTTATTTATGTTATTTTTTATTTTAAAGATATTGGAAAGTCCATTCCTAATTCTTTTAATTAGGTTGTATTAAACATAAATAATAATAATAATAATAATAATTAAATCTTTTCTTAAATATCTATAGAAGTTTAAACATTTTTAAGATCATGAAATCATGAAAAAATGCAAACTGAGAAAAAGCAATTTAAAGATTCCAAATGTGTAAAAAATGTATCAAAAACCATAAAAATTGTTGCCTGAATATATATATATATTATTGAGTAAACCTAAAATAGTTTAATTTATAAATATTAAATGGAAATATAAGCTTTTATATGAAACTTTCAGAAGTGCCAAGCCGCCTTAAGAGCGGACAATACCTAATCTCGCCGGCAGACTTGGCCCATGTTACTCTATGGGAAAATTTGTTTACATAATTACTCATTACCTAATGAATATTTTTCAATTCTGTTTTCACATTTAGAAAATTCATAAGCGTTAAATTAGTTCTTGTTTTCGAAAAATTGATTTTTTAAAATTTTAGTATTTCATTTCCCGACAAGAAAATAAGAAAAATGCATTTTGTGAAAAATCGCATTTTTGAACTCAAAATTAAAATGTAAAAAAAAAAAAAAAAAAAAAAATGAATTTTTCAAATATGAGTACTCATTTAACAGTTATAAATTTTCTGACTGCGAAAACAGAATTAAAAAATATACATTAGGTAATGTGTAATTGTCGCAACAAATTTTCCCATAGAATAACATTGGCCACGGCTGTCCGCGGGATTAGGTATTGTCCCCTCTTAATTTACTACATGGTTGCTACTCAACTTGAAGAATTAAATTCCTTGACGTTGACTTTTTCAGGTTTTTCATCTACATTTTGAGAAAATTCTCCCGCACTTTATGGATGCAATAAATAGGATAGACCGGCGCACAGTGGACCACTTTTAACTTTATTATTATTATTTTTTTTTTTTTTCACAAAAAAAAAAAAAAAAAAAAAAAATTACAAACTATCTCTAAGCCTTTCTCGACATGTCTTAATTTTTTTTTTTTTGTAAAAATATTTACAATACATTATGAATAAAAAAATAAATTGTGAGCACTCACAAAATGGACCACTGTTCCCCATCACCGGGGTACAGTGGACCAGCCGCTTTTGTTTATATTAAATTAATATAAATTATTATTTTTTTTTTCTGTCTAAAATTAGTTTATTATACTATTCTAGTCTAGAGAACATAATTTAAGCATTTTCATGAAACAAAATAACCAAAATTAAAATAAACAAGAAATCAAATATCAGTAAGAAAATTTATTATGTTAAAATAGATATTGTTTTTTATTCTTTTATTAATATTATATGAATTATATATATATTTAATTCAGATATTAATAAATATTATACTACTATTCAAATATTTAATATATATAATTCAATTAAGTTAATAATACTTAATTGAATTTATTAACTAAGCCTTTCTCGAATAATTAATTGTATTATTAACTTAATTGTATTAAGTTAATAATACAATTAAGTTAATATATATATATTAACTATTAATTATATATTAACTATTTTAATATATATATAAATTTAACTGAAATGCATTAAGCTATTTCTTTTGCTTTTCACATGTGACCTTTAAAAACAACACTAATAATAAATTATTCCTACTATTTATTAAATTTAATATGTTTTCTTTTATTGATGCTATATAATTCAAATGGTTAATAAATTTAAATATTAATAATTATTAAATTACTATTCAAATATTTATTCTTTTCAGAAATTTATTATTATTATTTATTCTATTATAACATTAAGATAGTTAGTACTTTGATATATTAATACTTTACATTATATTTGTATCAATAAATTTAACTAAAACAAATATAAGCATTAATCTAATTTGTACTTTTAGGCACGTTGGAAGGTGGTCCACTGTGCCCCATATAGAGGCGGTCCGTCCACTGTGCCCCGTGCCAGGGTAAAACAAATAATAATAATAAAATAATATATAGACTATAAATATGCTAATATTTTTTAGGAATTTAAAAACAGCAATATCTTGCCTTCTTTTAACACCTATATCGTATTTATAGTCACTAGTTCAATTTATAGTCACTATTCAATCAAAATTTTAAAAACTTCAATGTGGAAAAATTACTTTGAGCAGTTTAAAATATAAAAAACTGCTCAAAATGGTTACCTTACTATTTCCCATGTTTTTTTTTTTTTTCCCCTGCATACAACTAGTACCATGCTGCCATACATGAGTGTCCATATGAACTAAAAGAGTTGAATATTAATAGATTTAATTTAAATAGGGGTGGTCCACTGTGCACTGTCCTCCCCTAGCATGAGTATCACTTGGAAGCAAAAAATTTCACAGCTATAAAATCATTAGAAGTTCTATTTCCACTAGATGGCTGCTCAAACAGGAAAATGAAATTCCCTGACTTTTTTTCCAGAAGCATTTTATCAATCGTACTGTATTTTCCGTTAGGCAAAGTACATCGGTGCGCGAGGATAAAATAAATATATATGGTTAAAAATGTCTAATATTTTCCAAGTCTGAATCAGATTTAATAATAATAATAAAACTCAAATTTCGAAACCTCTTCAAAACTTGCCCTTTAAAATAATTTATAGTTCAACTCTTAACATTGAATTTATGGGGACCTGGTCATTTCCCCTGATTTAAAGGGGGTGAGAGAAATTTGATTTTTCCCTTACAGGTCGATTGCGCTGACAAGTTCCCCCACTTATCTTTCCCCATTCTTCCCCTCCACTTCTTTTTCAAGATAACTAGAAATATCCATATAACTTCTCAAAGGGATCAGAGCTATTTATCTATAGGAAACACGAATGCTAAAATTGGCAATTATGACTCCTTTAATTAAAAATGTTCATTTTCACAAACTATTTTTTTTTCCCAAATCCTGCATTTTTTTTTTTTTTTTTTTTTAATAATATTAAAAGTTTATTTTCATACACCAATTTTAAATAAAAAATTAAACTTAAAAAGCAAGAACTTCAACTTTTAAGGCAAAAATTAGCTTTCTTATAAAAAAATAACATTTAACAGTCGTAACAAGCACACATTTTAAATCAGAGATATGAAAATTTCTGGTATGAAACTAGAACTACTTGAAATTTTAAATATGAAAATACCGATTTTGGTAAAATTTTGAATTTTTGCGCATGAAATATTTTCAATGATGTAAAACGTATGCCATGCCAAGCACATAGTATAAAGTAAGTGCAGAGTCATTAATTAAAACAGAAAACTTTTTGAAGGTGCCATAAAAGATTAGACAACGTATTTCGAAACAACAAAATATTCCTTCATTAGGAAAGAAATGCCTTTTACCTTTATGAGATAAAATGCGGAGTATGATTTCCTGTGCTTCCTTATAGAATAGTACTCATTTCTTGCCTGATGAGAAAAGACTTTTCTTCTCAAAACGCGTGCCTTTATTATTCATATATAATGCAGAAATTTTTCATTTCAGTTTTATAAAGTTAATGTCAGATATGTCAAACGCAATTGGAAGTTGTAAGACTTTAGTTAATTTATGAACACAGAATAAATATATTTTTAAAATCTTCATTTGATATTTAGCAAAAATAGGGAATACTTTTTTGTTAATTAAACAATTGACATTAATAAGCAGCAGTGTATAAATTAACCAACGTTAAAAAACTGGAGGGCTTGTGAAAATTAAATACGTAATACATAAGTAAAAACCCGCATATAATTATTTTCCTACATTTCTGTAAATCTAAAATAATAAAAACAAAATAATTTTTTTATACCCCCACCCTTCACCCCCATCAATAAAAAATATATGCCTATTTATGATGCAATATAGTTGCAGAATGCAAGAGAAACAAATGAACATTTGCTAAAATTATCTATAAATTTAAAAATATATATTCAGGATTCAAATGAATTATGAATTTATCCATAATACTCCTATTTTAATCTTAAAACAATCATACATGGAAATGAAACTTTATTTAAAGCAATAGATATTGAAAAGTTAATGAGCTTTTCTAGGAGCCTGATGTATAAGATCATACATAACAAATACGAAACAAGCATAACAGAAATAAATAAATGATAACTAGAAGAAGGAGCAGATGCGTATATATATATATAAAGAAAAAAAAAGAAAATTACTGTACTTCATTTATTTCTTTATTTTTGACGCTGTGTATTTCATACTGCAAAGTTATTTCATTTGAAGTATATTGCAAAAATTTTTATAACAAATTATTAACACTACTATATAACATTTAAGGTTTTAAATAACTATTTTAGCTTTAATATAAGAGTTATAACTGTAATTAATACATAAGTTTAAATTATCACAATAATTGTATTTTTTTTTTTTTTTTTTTTTTTTTTTTTTTTTTTAAGGAAAGTTATTGATGAGATTAAGATAATAGTTAAGTTATTATATCAAATTAAAATTCATTTTCACGAGTGTCTTTCAATAACATAATATGAAATGTTGTCAAAAACAACTGTTGATATCCTATAATTGTCTCTAATCTCATTTAAACAAACAAAAAAAAAAAAAAACTTTTCTACATTATGGTCATAAAATTACTATGTAAATTAAATTAATTGCATTTTTCAAAAATATCTCGTTAAGTTTTAATTTTCCCTTGCTTATTATTATATTTTTTTTTAATTTACAGTAATTATTATCTTCATTTTAACTATAATACGGTCTCAACTTGTCGGTGGATTTTGCTCCTTATTCTTCTTCCAGTAATTATTATTATTATTTTTTTTTTTTCTGTTATAGTTTGTTTATATTTGTTACACATAACCCATCAATAAATATAGAAGATACAACTCATTATTTTTTTTTAGTAGCTTCTGCCGTGTAAAAGGCATAGTTCATAGTTTACATATAATTCTATATGTAACTGTTTATTGATTAATTCAAGCCTTCTGTCCTTATGTTGGTTATAAATAATTATTTATAGTGATAATTAAAAACAAAAAAAAAGAAACACGTTTGAAAGATTTTTTTTTTTTTTCTCTTCAACCCAGTTTAAAATTTTTATCGCAAATTATTACAAACAAAAATTTTATTTTAAAACTAAAAATAAGAAAATCAAATACTCCCATTGTATTCCTTACGAAATCTTTACAAAATATCTTATTAATATTGTTAATACAAAAATAATAAATTTATGTTCTAATATCATGACCTGATAAATCAATGCTTGAATTTTTGGTAAAATAAAAATAGATAAATAAAAATAAAAGTACAGCACATACACATTAAATAATTCCGCTATACATGAGGACCAGTTATGCAATATACATATGCAAATAAAACTATTTTCTTCCGAGAGATTACTTATAAAAACTATTAATATGTCACAGATTTTTTTTTTTTTCGTGTGTGTATGTACTATTTAAGTCACCTGTTAGAGAATGAAGGACACCCCCCCCCTGCTTATCAGTACATGTCAGTCATAAACATGTACACAGGACATTTCCTGTCAGGGCAAACGACCTGTGCCTGCGAAAAAAGGGTGAGGGGAAACGACCCATTTTTTCTGTCAAGATATCATACATCAGGGGAATCGACCTCCACCCAATTTCACATTGTTATTTCAGTTTTATTAATTGTAAATTCACCTCCTAATTTATATTATGATCTCATGAATAATAACTGATTCAAAATCAAGTTCTTGGATGGGGACTATGGGCAGTGCTGCCAGATGGAGGGAATTTTTTATTTAATACCCACCACTAAATTTTAATTGAAACGGTTTGCAAATTGTTTCGAAACATCTTTCACAGAAATCTTCGATGTAATTACATAGCTGCTACAAGTAAAATTTAACGGTGGCTATTGAATAAAAATTTCCCTCAAATCTGGCAGCACTGACTATGGGGCTTGTAATTGCACACCCCCTAAAACATAAATTTTGAATATAAAATGTAATATAAGTCCTTATATTCCGGGACAATTATCTGGTTGGGCATCACGTTCTTATAGTCCAGCATGTATGTCATGTTCACTTGTTTGGCGATTGTCGCGAAGATTTTTGAAATTCGTTAATTTTTTTCGAATTTTGGAAAAATACTGAAATTTCTTGACTTGGACAAAATACATAAATTTCCTGACTTGCTAGATTTTCAAGTTTCCTGCTTTTTCCAAGTTTTTCGGCTTTTAACGTAGCAATCCTACTAATTCAATATTATATATGTATATATTGGCAATTCGTTTCGTGTGAATATGGAGTTTGCAAAATATGTGGTTATATATATATATATATTTATTTTTTAATTATTATTTATTTTTTCCCCTTTCTTGGCTTTCTAATATGGTATATCTATGATTTATTCGAATTATTTCTTTATTTCCTTATTACTATTATTTCTTTATTACTTAATCAATCTTTTTTTTCTTTTTCTTTTATTGTGATTTATTGCTTATAAATAAATCATATCTGACTATATTATAAAAATGTAAGCACAAAATAAAATAATAATAATAATAATTTACAGATGAATTTTGTAAGATGTACAATAAAATAGAGTCAAGTATTATTAAACTTAATATATATATATATTATTGAAAACCTTTTCAAACATTGCAAAAGATGAAACCAAGTATCACATGAAGCAATAGAAAGAGCATGAATAAAGATTTCTGAAAAAATTAAATATATTTCGGATGATGAAAACCACACCTTGTTGGACTTACTGTTATGGTCCTAATTCAGGGGTCGATCCAGGTTTTAATTTTTGGGTCCCTTTTTTGTGAAAAACAAAATATTTTTGTGAAATTTTTATTTATTTTGTGAAATATAAAATAATTTTGTGAAAAAGTAAAATATTGTGTAAAATCTTCAGTTTTTACAATCACTTTATGTAATGTTTAATATCAAGTTTATAGGGTTTCGTTGAGCCAAATTAAGGCATAAATTAAAAATAATACTGAAAATATGAGAACATTTAATAAAAGGATCATTTTTATAAAACAAAATCTTGTTAAGGGACTCGTTTTATGAATTTGAATTTTGTGAAGGGTCCCTTTTTATGAATTTGAATTTTGTGAAGGGTCCCTTTTTACTATGTGGAATTTTGTGAAGGGGCCGCAAAAGGGACACAAATTTTGCCTGAATCGACGCCTGTAATTGTTAACATTAGCGTATGTAATTTAAAAATGAATTCATCTATTAATTGATACTGTAAATGAATCGTAGAAAAAATATGTGTTAATATTTAAATTGAATTACAATAACTTTTATTTGGGTGTTATTGGTATTGTCATGTATCTATTAATTGCTAAATTTTATAACGTTATTAAATTCTTCACTTTATATATATATATACTGTTGAGAATAGTAAATCTTTATAAAATTTAGCATACAAGAGATACAATATTAATGCCAATTTCATTCAAAAAAATGATCGTAAAGTTATAAATCAGGGTAAATTTTAGCACACAGGAGATACATTAATAAGGCCAATTACATTAAAAGAAATTAAATAAATCCTTGACTGGTAATTAAAGATAAATAAAATACTTACGCTATTGTTACTTCTTAAACCCACCCCCGCATGCCAACAAAGAATGAATTTTTCAAATGAAATAATAATAGAAAAATTATTCTTCAGAAATCAATAATTTAAAAAAATAACCTTCATAAACCAATAATTTTTAAGAACCCAAGAAGTTTAAAAAGAAGTCGAGCAAAAGTAATTGGAATTGGAAAATGCTCGAAATTTGAAGAATTCCATCATCAGGGGACGTACAATCCTTCGTAAGAGCAGAAATAACGCAAGATTTCAAAAACTGTATGGCTATCTTGCGACGATACCCAACACTTCAAATCCATACACATCCAATCACAAAATTCCAATCCATACAAAGGGACCCTTCACAAAATTCAAATTTATAAAACGAGTCCCTTAACAAGATTTTGTTTTATAAAAATGATCCTTTTATTAAATGTTCTCATATTTTCAGTATTATTTTTAATTTATGCCTTAATTTGGCTCAACGAAACCCTATAAACTTGATATTAAACATTACATAAAGTGATTGTAAAAACTGAAGATTTTACACAATATTTTACTTTTTCACAAAATTATTTTATATTTCACAAAATAAATAAAAATTTCACAAAAATATTTTGTTTTTTACAAAAAAGGGACCCAAAAATTAAAACCTGGATCGACCCCTGAATTAGGACCATAACAGTAAGTCCAACAAGGTGTGGTTTTCATCATCCGAAATATATTTAATTTTTTCAGAAATCTTTATTCATGCTCTTTCTATTGCTTCATGTGATACTTGGTTTCATCTTTTGCAATGTTTGAAAAGGTTTTCAATAATATATATATATATATTAAGTTTAATAATACTTGACTCTATTTTATTGTACATCTTACAAAATTCATCTGTAAATTATTATTATTATTATTTTATTTTGTGCTTACATTTTTATAATATAGTCAGATATGATTTATTTATAAGCAATAAATCACAATAAAAGAAAAAGAAAAAAAAGATTGATTAAGTGCGGCTGTGTATGAAAATTTATATAGGTTAAAACTTAACTCCCCAGCTAAATACCGAATATTCAGTTAAAAAAAAAAAAAAAAAAAAAAAATGTTAGAAGAATTAGTATATTTCGATATTCGGCAAAACACATTATGCTGTTCAATTCTTATACACTGTGACAAACCTTGATTCTTGGTTATTCTGATACATACTTGCTTTTGATTTCCTTCCGATTGCGCGCGCCGTTTTCTGTTTTTGTTGATAGCGTCGGCTTTTGCCATCGAACCGGTCGAGTTCAGTGCACCGCCAAGCGAACTACTCGGTGATGCATGGTCTTTTTTTCTTTTTTCTCTCTCTCTCTTAACTTTCTTTATTAGTTGCATAGCACACACAAAAAAAAAAAAAAAAAAATCACCACGAAAAAAAAACATATTTAGAATGACATTAAAGGAATTCGATGTTTGTAGATTAGTACTTGTGAGTTTAGCGGAAATATATTTAAAATAATATCAGTTTAATGAATTCATAAAAAAAAGGGGAGGGGATTATAACCCACATCGAAGACTAGCATTCAATAAATGTTAGTATATTCATGTTATTTTTATTTATTTTTAATTATTATTTATTTATTTATTATTATTATTATTATTTTGCCTTGTCCAGCAGTGCGAAATAATCACATGTATTTTTATGACTATTTTCAAAAGGATATATTTCACCTCAAGTTATTCGTAAAATAAACGTACAATAACACGTACTTGCACAGACCTTTTTTTTTTTCTTCCTCTCTTCTCTTTTCTACCTTGTTACTTCATCCTATTTTCTTATCTTTTGAGTATTCATAGGAACCCATTAAAATGCTACTTACAAGAAATAAATGAAAAATTGTTTTTTTTAGTCCAATAAAACTTACAATACACATCAGTTCACTGTGGACTCAATTACAGAGTCTTTCATTAAAAAAAATAAAATAAAATAAATAAAATTTATATATCTATATATATATATATATATTTGAGAGAGGGGGCGGGGAGAAGAGGTGTGAAATTTTCGTACACATGTATTTGCATAATAGTGATACAAGGCAAGTAATATGCTTTCATCATACCGTAACATTTTTTCTGTGCAAATTTATTTAAAAACAATGAAAAGTGTTTTCTGCAGTATAATGCTATTTTATTAAAACGGCTTCAAAAGTTCAAAAGATTTAAATAAAAAAAAAAAAAAAAAAAAAAAAAAAATCTGGTGTGTAACAGCCACACAACCTCCATTACCCATTATTGCGCGTATTTGTATCATTTGTACACGTATCATTTGTACGTACTTTTTGGAGATAATGTGGTCTGAAGATATAAAATGGATTAATAAATTAGACACCTAACAACTTAACTGTAAGAGAAAACTGATACATGTGTCAAGACATATAAAACAAAGTTTACATAGCAAGTTAAAAAAAAAAAAAAAAAATGAGTAGAGTTTTTTTTTTTTTTTTAACCACCTATTTCTGAGATTTAAAATTGACCTGCCTAATCATGATAATTGTTCCTTTTCCTGTAAAGACCACGTATTACATGCAAAAGGATATCTAAAACGGGGTTTATGTGGTAATTTTAAAAGAAATTCGTCAGAGCCGCTTTTGAGATACTGACATTCACTAAAACTTGGCAAACTCAATTGTTGATTTAAAAACAATTACATTCGAAAGGATATCTAAAAGGGAGTTAAAATCACTTTTAAAGGAACGCACTTACCTGACCTCAAATTGACTTACTTATACAGGACGGCTATCAATTTTCCTGAACTAATTAACTAATACATACGAAAGTACATCTAATAAGGTGTTTATATAGTAACTCTGAAGAATATCATCAGAGCCGTTTTTGAGATGCGTACTTACGGTTCCATTTACGGTTTCCAATGTCCCACTTCCGGTTTTCCACTTTTCACCAAAAGTTGGAAAAGTCATATGTACACCCAGACTTGTCTCAATTTTGAAGCTTCGTCGTTCTATCTTTATTAGTTTTAGAGATATGATTCCCCCACACGTACACGCACACACTGATCAATTGCCGAAAACAACTTTCTTGGATTCATGAGACCTTAAAACACGTGTATCAGATAAAAACTCGATATTGAATTTTTTGACCCGAACAGAATACCCCCATTACCTACGATAGTCAGTTAATGGGAGAAAAAGAGAGAAATAGCAATCATAAACTTATTAAATTAACAATTAATTAAACCTTTAATTATTGAATATATAGCTTTGACATTACAATAGATTTATAAAGGAAAAAAAACTTATTCTGATTTAACTACTTAAAATGATCTTCAAAAATTTAATTAGTGTATTTTAATATCTCAAGAATATGTTTTTAACTTCACAAAATATTTGATCAAATATGGTATGGAATTATTACAAAATCATCTTCTATGTTATTATTATTACAAGTTTTCTTTTTCATTTTTAATTTTTTCTTATTTTGTATAGATGAATGTAGAAATATTAAAAAGTATTAAAATATATTTATTGGAAGTAAATAAAAATTGAATTTCATTTGATAGCAGCAATGTACGTATTTGAATAAACGATACAAGAATTTTTAATTAAACATTACTAAAATCATATCTTCAAAATGGTGTCAATTTTTACTCAAAATTTGAACAAAAGTATTACTCAGAAAGTTTTCCCCCATGATTACTTAAGGAAACAAATTGATTTGTAAAAGCGAAATATTTTATTGTGATTCCCTCAAAATAACTGAATTTTACATGACTTTTGATTCCGCAAACTTATATTTCCAAATGCTAAAACGAGAGTCCATCTAATATGGTTGAACAATTTTTATAGTAGTGTTTAATTATATAAATGAATCGGGGGTCGATCCAGGTAAAAATTGGGACCCGTTTGATGCCCCTTCACAAAATTCAAATCTCTAAAATGAGCCCCTTCACAAAATTCAAATCCATAAAATGGGTCCCTTCACAAAATTCAGATTCATAACAACAGCCATTTCACAAGATTTATTTCTTAAAAAATGATGATTTTGTGAAAATTTTCCATGTTAACAGTATTACTTTTAATGAGTGTCTATACTTGGTTCAATAATATGTTGTTAACTTAATATTGAACATTAGATAGAGTAACTGCTAATGTGAAAGGTTTCGTGCGATAATTCTTTTTATCGCAAAAATAAATAAATTTTCACAAAATTATTTTGTTTTTCACAAAAATGGGCCTCAAAAATTAAAAAGTTGATCAACCCTTGTGAATTAATATCACTTTCCATGTATAAATTCTCTTTGTTATTTCTTGTAGGTTGAGGTCCACGGTCGGCGGGGCCGCCTGTCTACAGAATGCCACGCCGGCTAAAGGTAACCGACATTAATCCGCACGTGATATGCACACTGTGTGACGGGTACCTCGTGGATGCCACAGCCATCATAGAATGTCTCCATGCTTGTAAGTAGAACAGTTATAGATTACTTTACTTCGATTAATGTTTCCCAGATATTTTTTGTCCCACGATACATTTGAATTAGCAGTTTTTTAAATTTCCCTAGCACACTTTCATTATGAAGAAAATGGGAATGGAAGTATCTTTTTTTTTTTAATTTATTTAATTACGATTACAATATATACATTAAAATATAAATATATATATATATATATATATATATATATATATATAATAAAAAAATAAGTCGAAGAAACAATTCAAACTATTGTCTAAAATTATTATTTTTTAATTGTTATTATAAATTGGTTTATTTAAAAAAAAAAAATCAGATTATTCTTTTTTTTTTTCCTTTCTCATTTAAAACTCGCATTTAAGCCTAATTTTTGATCAATAATTTTTTTTAATAAAGTAAAATTTTATTTATTTAAGTATGGCTGGTATTTAAATGAGGAAAAAAGTATATATAATTCTTTATTCCTTGAAATTTTTTTATATTTTATTATTATTAGTAGTAGTATTTTGATAATAAAGCTAAACTTGTATGTGCATATGTATGCATGCACGCGCGCACACACACACACACACACGGATCATTTTCATTTTTTACTTATATTTATTCCAGAGAGAGAGAGAAACATACATAAAATAATATTAAAAGTTTAATTTGAGCTATGCATTAAATGAAGATTATATTTAATGTTTCTAGCATTAAAAATTTATAAAATAATCGATGAAATTTCGTTAACACAGTAAAAATTTTAAATATGATTCTAGGCAAAAATGTTAGTCCCAGAGAGAGACTCACTTTCATAATTTGAAACGTAGTTAACAATAATTTCTTAATCTATGCAAAAGTGTCGTTTTAGTATTAAAAAATGTGATAACGGATTTAATATAAAGTGAGAGATAGATTATCCAAGAAAAATTTTAAAATAGTCCTCCATTTATTAAATCATCTGTTAATTTATTCTTTAAAAACGTAGTGGCGCTAAATTAAAATATTAAATAAATAAATAAGTCTTTTTTCCCATAAAATTTGTAAAAATATTATTTTTGGCAGAAATTCGTTATCCCTCCTCTCCTTTCAAAGTATTTTTGTCGTTAATTTAAAGTAATACATTTAAATTTCGGCATATTTAATATAATATTGTTAGAGCTATTATCAAAATGTGTGACCATTAAATTTTAACTATGAACATTTTTTCAATTTTTCAAACTTGAAGACTTTTTTATATACATATATATGTAAGTTTAGAAAATAATAGACAAGCATTAAATGACAGCAATTATTCTGGAAAATATACAGTTAAAGTATGTAATTATAGATGTAATTATTTGTAGGTTTCCGTTTTTGGACATTGCTGACCACTAGGTTAATGATTTCGGACTAAAAGCTTCTAAATAAAAATATATGACATATATTAAATAAGCCTTATTTACAAAAAATATTTAATTATTTAAAAGAAAATAATATTTAGTAATGTCTTTTTGTGCGTTTTAAGACATATATATATATATACATATATTAATAAGAAATTTTACAAAAACGCACATAAATAGTTAGAAACGTTTAAAAGAAACATTTTAAGGCTAGATAAAAGTATTTAAATTAATACTTACTAATGTAATTTGCGTTCAGTAGCGTTGTTTCTATTATTACTTTTGCACATAACAAAACATCTAAATACTTAATAGAAAACATTATTATTGTAGTAATTGACTTTTTATACCTTTTAGGAGGTCAGATCACCCTCAAAAGAGAACACATCAATTGTGCTTATGTTAATCCCCCTATGGTTAAAGAAGCATCATTTGCGCCCAGGAGAAAAATTATTGATAACGTTCGACGTCATTCCCCCCCCCCTCCCCCCGTTTACCGGGATGTAAGGGATTTTAATTTCTGGAAACGAAAGATTTCTTTACATACTTCTTTACTGCGGACCCAATTCGATATCTCTGAAAAATAAGCAAAAAGGATCTACGACAAAAAACGTTCCAGCCTCGTAGGAAATCATTTTTACCCGCTTTTCCAAAAAATATTTCTGAAGTTTACAAAGCTCTTTTATCTTGTGATCTAACAACGTCCCGCGGAAAAAAAGATGCTCCAAGTGAACGATAAAAGTAAAAACATTATGTGTTTTTCTACTGATACGAGTTTGAAGAATTTACCAGAACACCATAAAATATTCGTAGATGGCACTTTTGATTCATGCCCAAAATTTTCTGCCAAATTTTTATCATTTACTTAGTTCAAAATGGGCACTTCTGTTTATTTGTTTTTTCCTTCTTCCAAATAAAACTGCTAGGTCCTATGAAAATGCATTCAAGATGGTTACTAAAAAAAGACGAAAAAAGGTTTTATATTCCAATCCAATTATTGTAGATTTTTACGTGGCGATACATAGATCAGCTTTAAATGTTTGGCTTGGTATAAAAATAGTAGGATTTCGGTCAAATAACGAGACAATAAATCAGATTAGCGCAATGATTGCGATTATTTTTCGCACACCCATTCCTGGAGAATGTACCAGATGCATTTATTTACCCTCGTGGTATCTCCTGAGCAATGTTAATAATAGGCTTCAATAACTTGAAACAAGCAATTTAAAGAAATGCTTATATTACACAAATAAAAATTTTTAATAACGTATCTCTGTACTTGGAGTTTAGACAGGACCAAAATCAGGGATCGCAATCGATGCGTTTATTCTCTTGTGGGAACATATAGGCTCCGAGTGCAATTGATGCGTTTATGCTTTTGGGGAGGATTTGGCCCTGAGTGCAATTGAGTAGTATCTCCCTTTCTTCAGCGCAACCGAGTAATACCTTCTAAAAAATATTTCACTAAAAAAATATGTATCAGCGTTTCGGTCGTTTTTGGTATATACGGAATAAAGTGCATTTTTTAAAAAAGAAATTGTATAAAAACACATATGAAAAATCATTTTAAAAATGCTTTTAAAGGTAGATAAAAGTGTTTAAATTGCTTACATAATATATTTTGCGTTCAAATAATAACGTTGTTCCGATCGTTTCGTTTGGGAAATACAAATTGCAGATGTCTCTTTCTAGAAAATTTCTACAGAAAGCATTAAACTCGGTACCTATTTTTATTGAGGAAACTATCAAACATTTTTTCCTTTTCTATATGCATTATACATTCAAAATTTTATTTTCTCGTTCAAAACACTTATAGCAACAAGTTATAACTTTTTTTTTTTTTTTTTTTTGTACAATGAATCGGTTAACATTTTGAATGTCCGAAATTAACACTTTTAGCCCAGAATAATAAAACGTTTAAGATGTTTATACATAGCTTTTACAATAAGTGATATCAGTTTTTGTCTTCGAAAAATTAGGGGGGGGGGGGAGTCACTGAGACCTAAATTTATTAATTATGTATTATGGGTTAAAGTTATGATGTGTCTTTTGTACCCTGCTCACTTTTTGAGAACTGCTCCTTATTTATTTTATTGATTCTTTTTTCAGCTTTGCGAGAAGTTTTATATCAAAATAGAAAAATTAATTATGAAAAAATTAATCTATTGTTATTATTATTGTTACTTTCTTCTATATTCAATAGAAAAAAAGAATTGGATTCGTAAAAATTTTCGACCTCGGGTTTTTGATGAATTTACACGTTTTGAGAGCTGTAGAACATGATTTAACCCTTTTTAGAAAATGTCTGTCTGTCCGTCTGTCTGTGTGTGTGTGTGTGTGTGTGTGTGTGTGTGACAAAATTTTGTGGCGACTGTATCTCAGGTACTACTGCAGAGAATTTCATACAAATTGGTATGTAGTTACACATTGACATAAATTAATGCCTATCAACTTTTGGTAAAAATTGTCAAACAGCTTGCGCTGCCATCCCGCTTTTTCTAAATTTTTAACATGGTGGTATAGGACAAAATTTTGTATAAATGTGCATAAAGAGAATTATTTTTTGATAATCATTATGAAATTTAAAAGAATTATTTGTAATAGAGATAGTCAACTGGGGGAAAAAAATTGTGTATGTAGGAGCTTCGCCTCCCACCCAGGGGGGGGGGGAGTCCCCCTCGAGTGGAGTAAATTTTTATGATGAGTATCTTTCAAAAGAGATCGCCAATTCCTTTAAAACGAATGGTTCTGCGATAATTTAAAATAAAGTTATCGATTTTTTTCATTTTTAACCAAAAAAAAAAAAAAAAAAAAAATAATAATAATTATTATTATTATTATAATAATCTTTTTCTTTTTCCTTTTTTTTTTTTTAATGTAATATTGAGAATAAATTCGTCCCTTTATATATATATATATATATATATATATATATATATTTAGTGTTATACTACTTCTGTAATATGGAAATCGTGTGCATTATCATGGAATATAATTTTAATAAATTATTTTTACTTACAAGGAGACGGCAAGGGTGTGGGGTCCTCAAATCGAACGGATGTTCCGCGTGTAATTAGCACTCAGTGAGTGTATTCATATACTCAAACCCTAGAGCGCACTACTTAGCCATCGCCGAGAAAAAAATTCCTGAAGTTTGAAAAAAAAAAAAAAAAAAATTAATTTGTATTAAAATTTCATGAATCGTTATAAACAATTTCTTTTCAACTTTTATACATTGTTAATTCGCGAATTTAATGATTTCTAACTTTTTAACGATTAGAACTTAGAACTGTAGATAGAATAAATATGTATAGTGCAACGGTCAGGTCAAACGAACGTACGTCGAATGGAGCGTTAGTCCCACTACACACTGAAGAGAGACGAGACAAAGTTTGAAGCGACATGTGACACACGCATGCTCTAAACTCTAAACAGTTTTCAGGAGATGAAGTTGTATTTAGAGCATGCGCGTGTCGCACGTCGCTTCAAACTTTGTCTCATGTCTCGTCAGTGTATAGCGGGCCTTACGAACAGATGAATTTGTAATTTGTATATTCTTCATATTATTTTTGATATATTGAATTTTATTTAATTCCAACCACATGCGAATAATAAATTTCCATATGTTTAATGTTAAAAAGTTAGAAATCATTAAATTTGCGATTTAACAATGTATAAAATTTTAAAAGAAATTGTTTATAACGAAGGGTTTGAGTATATGAATACACTCACTGAGTGCTAACTACACGCGGAACCTCCGTTCGATTTGAGGACCCCACACCCTTGCCGTCTCCTTGTTAGTAAATTTGTATAGGAAAATATAGAAGAAAGTTATGTGGTGGCCACAACATACTAGTTTTTGTTTATTTATTTATTATGAAATATTTCTATTCCCAAGAATTGAATAGCTTCTCTACTAAAGTAAAGTATTTTTCTGAAAATGTTGATGAAAATTGTATTTCAAATTAACTTTCAGAGAACAACAGGCACAGTAAAAGATCACCAGGAAGTTAGAGCTCTAATCAAAACTGCTTCATATTTATAGCAGGAATGAGATTCCTTAAACTTTCTATAAGAATTTCAGACTTTTCTTAAGTTTTTGACAAATTTTCATGCTTTGTCGTAATAGTAAAATTGTTTTAGCAAAATTATTTTATTGATATCATATGTATTGATTTTATTGAAACGAAATGCAATAATAAAATTATTTTCTTTTTCTTCCTTTCTTTATTATTCTTTATATTATTATTATTATTTTCGTGCAGCTAAACGATCTACTTTCATATATTTTTCATGCTTTTTTATTGAATATATGGTATCTTGTGTATGCTTCGATTCCCCTTTTGCTTTAAAATCATAAAGTTCATGGCTATTATTGCAAAAATCAAATTATTTTTATATTTTGTGGATACTTTCAGATTTTTCTTCTTCTTCTTCTTCTTTTTCCTACTCTCATCTGTGTTATAAGCAGATAATAAACGTTTTACTTTTTGTTGCTTTACTAAGAAAATTTTAAACCTATATAAATATATATTTATTAATCGTACAATGCTGCTGGTAACGTTGTGAAATCGGCATGCTTACATTCATTTGATTCCGTTCAATTTTGATTTGTTTTCCTTCAGCTCATAAATTATTATTATTATTATTATTATTTTAATCTTTTTACATCATATTATATTCTTTGAACATTATAATGATAAAAAATTAAAAGAAAAAGTTTTAATTAGCATTGTACCAATAAAATATTACAAATGGAAATAAAGCGTTATATAAAGTAAGAAATATTCAGAAAGTTAATAAATGAAGAAAAAAATAACTTTGATCCCAAAACATTTATCAACGGCAATTATAACAGCTGAGTAAAATATTAAATATTTCCTTTGTTGAACAAAAAAGGTTCATGGGATGAAACGCTTTAATATTTAATAATGAAGTTAAGCAAAATGCCAAATCATGACATTTTGTTGTTAAATTATTATTATTATTATTATTTTATTATTAATGCATTTTTTCTTTTCAAAAATCTAGCAACCGTATAATATATTAAACGTGATTTTAAGCACATTGAAAACAAGGACTTGAATTTTGCATTGCATCAACATTTATTCTTTAATATTTACTTACTGAAAGTAGTGTAAAAAGGGTGATTCACCAACACGGTGGTGGCGTAGTGGCGTATTGTGGCGTAGGGTGGAGGCGCGCCTCCACCCTGACACCTCTACGCCACCACCGTGTTGGTGAACACACCCTTTTTACACTACTTAGTCATCATCTTGGACGAGGGGGTGTTGCCACCGGAAGAAAAGAAACTGTGTGTTGCCACCGGAAGAATAGAAACTTTGACTATCATCTTGGATGAGGTTTGGTGGTGCCATCTATCGGGAATTTTGAGGAGTTAGATTTATTTTCATAAATTTTGGACTTAGTATTTTTTTCACAATTTTGGGGACTTCAAAATTTTTTCGAATTTTTGCGGGGGGTTAGATGACGTCACGATCTTTTGGGACTTAACCTGAAAAGAGATACATACACAATTAGAGAAATAAGTGAAAGGAAAATGTATAGAATAATGTTAGAAAGAGAATACAAAATTTAAGAAATGAGAGTTAGAATGAATAAAGTTAGAAAAAAGAGAAGAGAGAGAAAGAAAGAGTTCACCTTGAGCGCCTGGGAGACTGCCCTCCCGAGGCCCTGCGGTGCCCCTTTTCACTCCGTAGAGCAAGGCGGGAGTTAGTTCCTTTAAAAAAAAAAAAATAATAATAAAATAAATAAATAAATAAATAAAAAATGTCAACCTGAAGAACTCATCACATAGTTTTCTGAGGTTGTCTTCAAAGCATGGGTTCAGACAATTTTCATAGATGCGAAACAATCTGTACAATCTTCATAGGTGCGAAACAATCTGTACAATTTAAATAGATGCAGGAACAATTTAAAAATATATACAGGGTGCAGGAACAATCTTCATAGGTGCGAAACAATTTAAAATATATACAGGGTGCAGGAACAATCTTCATAGATGCGAAACAATTGATATATACAGGATGCAGAAACAATTGATATATACAAGATGCAGAAACAATCTTCATGGGTGCAGAAACAATTTAAAATATATACAGGGTGCAGGAACAATCTTCATAGATGCGAAACAATTGATATATACAGGGTGCAGGAACAATCTTCATGGATGCAGAAACAATCTTCATAGGTGCAGAAACTATTGATATATACAGGGTGCAGAAACAATCTTCATAGATGCGAAACAATTGATATATACAGGATGCAGGAACAATCTTCACAGGTGCAGAAACAATTGATATATACAGGGTGCAGGAACAATCTTCATAGGTGCGAAACAATGTGTACAATTTACATAGGTGCAGGAACAATTTTAAAATATATACAGGGTGCAGGAACAATCTTCATAGGTGCGAAACAATTTAAAATATATACAGGGTGCAAGAACAATCTTCATAGGTGTAGAAACAATTGATATATACAGGGTGCAGGAACAATCTTCATAGGTGCGAAACAATTTAAAATATATACAGGGTGCAGGAACAATCTTCATGGGTGCGAAACAATCTGTACAATCTTCATGGATGCAGAAACAATTGATATATACAGGATGCAGAAACAATCTTCATGGATGCAGAAACAATTTAAAAATATATACAGGATGCAGGAACAATTTAAAAATATATACAAGGTGCAGGAACAATATATACAAAAATTTTCACTATGGAGGGTGCGGTATTCTGTAATGGCCATAAGCCAGACTGGTGATCCCATCATCTAGCAGATACCTCTTGTCATCAAAAGGAGATAAACACTTTTTGTTTTGATTAACTGTGTAGAGCTGATGACGTTCTTGTAGGATTCTGGTTTGTTGCTCATACGTGGCTATCTCCTTTTGCAGGCATTCTTGATAGTCTTGAACACTTAATTTTTTTCTTACGATGCATGTTGATATGCCTTTTGCTGTCTTCTTTTCACCACCAGCTGACTGTATGGCATACATTTTTGGCTTTAATCCAATGAATTTGTAGGCAGCTTGACTGTGGAGTTCGTCTTTAAACTTTCCAAGGACCTTTTTGTTAGTTGTAGAATATAGCGGGTGATTTTCTGGATACTCTGAGAAGTCAAAATGGTGCTGATCTTCCTTCATATCTTGATACATGTCTGCTGTCTGGATACAGTACGTCAAGGAGTCTGTATCCGTGAACAACAAAGTTGCACGACTTTCATACTTTTTCATAACGAAATTGTAGTGAAAGTCGTACATGAGCAACTTTGCTAATTCAAGGATACAGAAACCCACGTATATCGGCCTATTCATCAGGATGGTGGGTTTTGTTCTCTCCACAGCTACGAGGTTATTGCAAAATTCTTTAAAAGTTGTGAAATTCGGTGATGCAACTAATTTTTGGGCTCTGACTTCATTGTTACACAGTTCTATGTTACGACGTTTTCTCAAATTTTCGATGGTCTTTCCATAGACGCTATTGTTCAACAGTTTAAAGAAATCTTTCTCAAAGCTGTTCTTTGCAGATTTTCGTTTATCTGTGTTGAAGTCGACATACTTTTTAAGCCAGGGTGCTTGGTGAAATTTCAAAACCTTGTTCACTTTTAATAGCTTCATTCCGAGTTTTAGGTATAACTGTAGATTTCTGTAATGTACAACATACTCTGATTTATTGTGAAGGTTTGGAATGAGTTTGGGTGTTCCTGAATACTTTTGGTTCTGCAGCAAGGACTTGGCATAGGCGGAGAGCATTTCTTCTGTCACGGTCATTCTTTCAGGTGCAAGTGGGTAGCTATTGTGGAGGTCATGCAGATGAGATGGGTACTCCAAATTCACTTCAAAAATGAAGCCTTCTGCTGCATCTTCGGGTATGTTCATGATGAAATCTTCAGTAATGTGAGAGGGGTCCATCCATTGAAACTTGCCATAAGGCATGTACTGGGACATAGCCCAACCGTAAAGGTTGTTCGCATCCCAGTACATGATATAACTAGAGGGCTTACTTGAGTCGTAGTGAGGAGTGTGCGGGTTGTTTGCAACAGCGAAACGGTGTGAAATCTGCGACACACCCCCGCGCACCCCTTTTTCAATAAACAGCAGCATGTTGATATCCGTAAGCAGCTCTAGCTTAACATCAGTCATCTTCAGACAGGCTTGCCAGGACAGTCCAGGAGAGGTGTATAAATGGGCAGCATCGATGTTATAATAGTGTAAGCAAAGACTTCTAAAATTTTGGAACACATCGGCAAGTAGCAAAACATCTGTCTTCACATACAGGTCATGATACTCGCCGAGGTTTCTTATCTGGAAGACTTCCCATATGTTTTTTGCATGTTGATAATCAGATTCTTCGACGGCTTCGTTCGTGAGAGAGTTGAAAAACGCTGATGGAGGCGGCAACACTGTTTCTTGGAATTTATCAAATCCAGTAATGTAGTCATAGGGGTATACTCCTTTTCTGGTGAGGAGACTTAGATCGGTACTTGAATTAAAGTGGTCTTTTAGAATGTTAAACTGACTAATATCCAAATTCTTCACCAACTTTTCTAACGAAGCAGGCAAAAATTGGAAGGAGTCAAGAAAGACGAGTTGTACAGGACTGTCAGGTTTCTTCAAAGTGAATGATATATATTTTTCTAATGTTGTTGCGATAACTTGTATCTGATGGTCTTGAAAATGGCCTAATTCTGTCATAATATGGTGGGCATCATAATTCTTCAAGTTGTGGAAAACCACGGGAATCTTCATAGGCTGCTTAAAATTAAGGTTGCAGCTAGCATGGGCGGCACCTCTAAAAACTCCAGTTTCGTGATTGTGATCCCGAACTTTAATGCATCCGGGTAACAGGGGTTGACGACATATGCTGCACCTTGTAGCATTTTGGAACGCCTCCTCTTCTTGGGTAGAGAGCTTCATAGGCTTAATTTCTCGTAGTTTGTCTTCAAGGATATCTTTTTCCATGATGATATTTTCCAGAAAATGCTTGACTGCATTTTCTCCTCGATAGCTAAAGATAGGCTTCACGGCTTTGCCATCAGACCCTACGATTACATAAGCGTAACCGCAGGCTGTATGGCGGGCTGTATGTTGGAGGTAGGAGTTTGATGAGGATGGAGCAGCTGATGCAATAGGTTCTAACAAACTTTCAAAGTCTGCGTAGATGATATAGCTGATAGGGTGTTGAAGATGGGTTCCCGTGAACTCTAGTATATTCTTCTCCTTGCTGGGCATCTCAATGGCTTGAGCAGTGTGTTTTTTGCAGTTTGTTTCATGATCTTTTAACAAAAGTTCTGTCGAAAAACCATGCAGGCACCTATAACAATAATACTGTTTGCAACAGTGTTTTGTTCGACCACCCATCAATCTGGAAAAGTCCCGTATTAGACAATAGTGGTGGGCACCTTCCTCGTTCGCCAGGAGTAATAAGTTGATAGCTTCAACATCTTCTACTTCGGAAATTCTTAGAATGGTCACTTTAGAGTTTTCGTAGCCGAAGACGTTGATTCTAAGATTGTTCAGGTTTTCTATGAGGCCTATTTTTGAGATGGGAACAGGGTACTGAACATTACCGATCTTGATTTCCTCTTCATGAGGTAAATAGTGGGAGACTCGATGAGGTTGGCTTGTGTAGTCTAAATTCAGTTTGTGTGCTAGCAGACACCATAGGAAGCACTTGTTATCTCTGTTCTGTATATTTAAGATGGCTTTCTTGGCAAGCAGTTTCGCTGGCAATTCTTGATAGCTGCTCGCTCTCAAAGGGTTATATTTAGCAGACTTGAATTCTAGGTAGTAGATGTTTCTCAACACCCAGCCGGAACCTCTCTCTAAGAACTCTTCATAGTTTTGAATAATCTTCATGAATCCTACACTTATTTGATCATCAATTAAATCAGGAGTGTGTTGCTGGTAGCAGGGTGTTCTGAAGTACGCATCCATAATTTCCAACTCTCCTTCGGCTGTCTCTCTTTCAAAGCAGACTTTTATTACCAGGTACCATTTGATCGAAACTTTCTCATACAATTCCTGTAGGATGTTTTCATGTATCTCGGCACGAATAGACTCTAAAAAGATTTTCACATCGTACCGAGTAGCTTCAGTAGGTTCAATGAGCACCGTCTTAAACGTGTTCAAAGCTTGTGTATAGGGTCGTCTTCGAGAGAGTGGTGGAGGAGTCGTTTTCGGTTTCTTCCGGCTCTCACTTAGGCTATTTGAATGCTGAAGTCGCATATGGTTCATTAATGATGACTTAGAGGAGAAGGTGGACTGGCATTCTTTGCAGGGGTAGTTATGACTCTTTAGATGTGCGTTGTATTTATCCAGGCGACTAAACTTTCGTTGGCATGTAGCACATTGATGGGTGGAAGTGTCAGCATCATGCAACTTCTTATGTCGGTTTAAGGCATCCTTTCTGGAGAACTCCTTCAAACGCACAGAACAGGAGAAACCCTATAAAAGAATAAAAAAACGATTTTTAATCAAAGTGTTACAATTTTTAATCAAAGTGTTACAATTTTTCGAAATATCACAAAAACTTTAAGAAATAATACATACCTTAGAAGGACCGGGCTGAGGATCTACAGATTCTTGTAATTCACTCGTGGACTGATGCGATTTTCGGTGTCTGTTCAAAGCATCCTTTCTGGAGAATTCCTTATGGCAAATGAGACACACGAACATTTTTTCTGTGTTGTGTGTTTTCTTGTGTCTAGTCAAATCACAATTCCTCGCAAACGATTTCCCACAGGTAGGGCAAACAGGTTGAACCTATAATAAGAAAGACAATTTTTTTAACTTTTGTAAAAGGGACAATTTTTCAAACTTTTCTAAAAGGAAACACTCTCATTTTTAATGCAAAACAATACATACCTTAGAAGGCTCAGGTTGGGCTTCAGGTTGAACCTCAGGTTGGGGTTCAGGTTGGGCGGCGTCGTCCCATTGGGGGTTTCGCCACTCCTCGTCATTCATCTCGGCAACATCACACAGCATATGAAATTCGTCATCGGGTATACCGAAGGAAATACCCAACTGAAAATAAACGAATAGGATGCAACTTTAAAAAATTTTAGAAAAATAAATTCTTCTAGTTAAAGATTTGATATACAAAAGGTTATACAAATCTAACTTTTATACAACATAAATAAATTTAATCTATTCGATGAGTCATTAAATAAACGAATCATTTTATAAACATAGGATGCAACTTTAAAACATTTTAGAAAAATAAATTCTTCTAGTTAAAGATTTCATATACAAAAGGTTATACAAATCTAACTTTTATACAACATAAATAAATAAATCTATTCGATGAGTCATTAAATAAACGAATCATTTTATAAACATAGGATGCAACTTTAAAAATTTTTAGAAAAAATAAATTCTTCTAGTTAAAGATTTAATTAATCTAACTTTTATACATACACGCTACTATTTTAATAAACCAATACACTATTTTATCTAAACATAGGATTAGGTATGCAAATTTTAAAAATTTTTTAGAAAAATAAATTCTCCTAGTTAAAGATTTAATAAACAAAAGGTTATGCAAATCTAACTTTTATACAACATAAATAAATTGAATAAGTATAATCTAATTGATAGCTTATCAAACGATGAGTCATCCTAAACATGTCTGAACATGAATCTACTTGAACACTAACATTTTATTGTATAAGCTATGCGATGACTCATCAAACGATGAGTCATCCTAAACATGACTGAACATGAATCTACTTGAACACTAACATTTTATTGTATAAGCGATAATTACTATATAAATCACAAAGTATAGGATGTTGGAAATTAAATAAACAACACTAGTTGATGAAAATTATAAGTAAACTGATTTTCTAGTTAATAATTAAATTTTTTATTTATAATGAATGCAAATTAAGTTTCTCATAAGTAAACAATAATAATAATAACTTTTTGATTTGAATAATATAAAAAGCACCTTTAAACGAAGTATGAGTCATAAATTTTGTAAGGAAATAAATTATTAGAATAATAAATTTTTAGTTTAAACTTATGAGAATAAGTTTTAATTAAATCTTCTAATTAAAAAGTTTTTCACTTATAAAATAATTTCTATGTCATATGATTGTAAAAAAATAAATAAACTTATTAAAATTTCTATACAAAGTTTTTCACTTATAAAATAAATAATTTCTCAGCATAAACAGATTTTACACATACTTAAATTTCACTTTATATAGTTTATCAAAATAAAGATTCGAAATTCAATTTATTTTAAACACATATTATAAATAGATTTTCACTTATAGAATAAATAATTTCTAAGCATAAACAAGTTTTACACATACTTAAATTTCGCTTTATGTAGTTTATTGAATGAAATAAAATAGATTTCTCATTTATCAAATTAAAGATTCGAAATTAAATTTATGTTTACCACATTATAAATAAAATAGATTTCGCATTTGTCAAAATAAAGATTTGAAATTAAATTTATTTTTAACACATATTATAAATAGATTTTCACTTATAGAATAAATAATTTCTAAGCATAAACAAGTTTTACACATACTTAAATTTCGCTTTATGTAGTTTATTGAATGAAATAAAATAGATTTCTCATTTATCAAATTAAAGATTCGAAATTAAATTTATGTTTACCACATTATAAATAAAATAGATTTCGCATTTGTCAAAATAAAGATTTGAAATTAAATTTATTTTTAACACATATTATAAATAGATTTTCACTTATAGAATAAATAATTTCTAAGCATAAACAGATTTTTCACATACTTAAATTTCATTTTATATAGTTTATCAAAATAAAGATTCGAAATTCGATTTATTTTAAACGCATATTATAAATAGATTTTCACTTATAGAATAAATAATTTCTAAGCATAAACAGATTTTACACATACTTAAATTTCACTTTATATAGTTTATTGAATGAAATAAAATAGATTTCTCATTTATCAAAATAAAGATTCGAAATTAAATTTATGTTTAACACATAATAAATAAAATAGATTTTCACTTTGTCAAAATAAAGATTTGAAATTAAATTTATTTTTAACACATATTATAAATAGATTTTCACTTATAGAATAAATAATTTCTATGCATAAACAGATTTTACACATACTTAAATTTCACTTTATATAGTTTATTGAATGAAATAAAATAGATTTCTCATTTATCAAAATAAAGATTCGAAATTCAATTTATTTTAAACACATTATAAATAAAAATAGATTTTAGCATAGTGTAAATCAAATTTATTTTTAACACACATTATAAATAGATTTGAAACTCATTCTATTTTGCATAGTGTCAATCAAATTTATTTTTTAACATATCGTAAAAAGTAATAATAAATTAAAGAATTCTTATTTCAATTTAATATCACATATTTCACTAAAAATGATTAAACACAGTTAGAAAATCAATGATTACTAGATAAATATACTTACTGCATTTTCAACATCCATAGCTTGATTGTCGTTGTTGAATCCTTCCATTATCCAAGTACGGGAAAAGCACACTAAACGATGCGGTAAAAACACAAGATATTTCCGGAAGAAAACTTCGCGAACGTCGGTAAAGGAGAGAACACAAAGTACGTCTTGCCTAGGCAGTAGATAATCTACGAATGACCCGAGAATTGAGTTGCAGCGGCTTATCTAGATAAGGGGGTTTCCCCCATGCGTCACCCTGACTCACCTCTGTAGATCTTACGAGAAACTTCTCGAATTCTGATTCACCATAGAGGTTGATTCATTTGCATATTTCACCTCGTGGATTTTCCAAGGTGAGTCACCCCCTCCGTGTTCGTACAGGTATAATATCTTACGGGAGATATGAAACATACTCATTTGCATATTTCTAATGAAGAGATAATGTCTACACTTTTAATTAATGAAAAATAACAATTATTATTTCAATTTGATTATTAAAAAATATTTTTTCAAGTGGATTGTTTCATGAATAAATGGTTTTATTATATGTTTTACGAAATAAAATATATCTTTTCGAAACAATATTTTTCCCGAATATAAGTTATTAAATGCATAGGAAATGGTTTTATTATATGATTTAATAAATATATCTTTAAAATAAATTATTGAATCCCTAGAAAGTGAATCTCTTAAAAATATGTTGTTTTATGAAATAAAATAATCATTTCAAACTTATAAATTCATTGAATCTTTTATGAAATAAAATATTTCTAATTAAATCTTTTAAGAAATAAAATCAATAAAATATTTCAAAGACAGACAGACACAGATATTCAGTTTCAATCTATTTATTGAAATTCCATAAAAATATATACACACATTACTTTTTGGATAAAGTATCTTCAATATATTTTTCATACAAGGTCATATTTAATTGTTTAAAGAAACCGTCGTTGTAATGACAGGAACAATTAATTTTTTTAACAATAGCATGCATATTTAATTTTAAAAGTATTTCTTCACGATATAATTGATATTTTTCAAACATAGATTTCATTAAACACTCGTGTGAATTTTGATCGTCTGAATTAAAAACACACCCGTCACATTGAAATAAATTTTCAATTCCTAACTGAATTTCATACACGATAAAATCGAGTAAGATTTCCTTAGCACTTTGCTCATTTTCATGAGAAATACACACAAGGGGTTTATTTAGAATTAACATAGGAAGTTGAACGGTGAATATTGCATCAATAATAAAATGAGTTATTCTCATTTTGAGTTCTCTAAGCCTAAAAATTTGATCCTTGGACAATTTAATGACATTCGGTTTTAAATAAAAGCCAGAAGGATTTAAAGAAAACATTTGCTGTAAAGTACAATAATCCTCATCTATGTAAGCCATTATTAATTGATTGTTAGAAATAAAACTATCATTTACTGATTCAAAATTAAAATTTTCAATCTTACTTTGAAAATAATACCATGTCTGAGCTGTCATTACAACGCCTTCTTTAGTAGGTATCCATTGACCTGTATGTAATTCTTTAAAATTTCGAATGTGGATTCTCACATTAAAATTCTTTCCTATTACAATTTGTAAAAAACTGCTAAAATTTAAATTAAATTCACCTCGTATAGGATCCCAAGATTGTTCACGTACCCATTGGTTTAACCAATCATTCACATTCAATTCTTCACACATGTCTTGAGAACAGTTTTTTGTAGAAGTATCACTCGTTGTAGATACATCACAATGAGAGTTTTTTAAAGTATCACAATCAGAGTTTTTCAAAGTATCGCATGCACTGGATGAAGCATCACTTAGATCAAGTCTTGGTTTCTTTAAAGGTGGCATGATAGGGTTGGGTATTAAGTGACGAAAAGTCAGGCTGATTCTCATATCTTTGATGATAGGATTCGGTGCAATGCCGTGGGTAAACAGTTCGTTCGTAGGCTTTAACATACTGTAGAGAGAACCATGTTCTAATGAAATCAAAGTAGAAGGTGTTTTAGGCTTCTTGAATTCAATTGTTCGTTCGGCACCAAAGCTGAGAACTACGATGGGGAAAGTTGCATCTAATCCACTTTCGTTGTCTTTATGTTGAGGTATGTAGCTGTATCCATTGCTGTAGAGGTTTAGCAGAACATAGTTGAAGGTAGAAGCCGTCCATTTTTCCACTCGATCCCGCAGCTCCAATACCAGACGTGTCCAAGGGTTAGCAGGCACATGAGTTCCGCTGAAGGCATAACTCAAAGTTGAATCGCCGTATCCCAGAACTTGTCTTTTAGGCTTAAAACTTTTTCCATGAATTCTAAAGGTTGGCGTGTAGAAAGGTAAAGTTTTTAACTCGGCAAAATACCGATCTGCTTGTTCCTTTTCGATGAAGTTTGAAACATACTGGACATTCAGTCCGTTTTCCGTGAAACTCACTGCAGACATGACGAGACAACCAACACACACGAAATCAAATGGTAGAATGAGCCGTGATCGCTGATAAGCAATCTCTGATAAGATAAGACTCTCGTCACGTAACCAAAGGTAGCCAATCAGATAACTCGTGACGTCTCTCACCACGTGACTGAGCATAGCCAATCACATCACTCGTGACGTCACCCTAATCACGTGACCTCGCGTCGCTGATAAGAAGTCTCCTTATCATTCATTTCTCTCAAGGCAGCCGTTGGAGTAGGACGTGTTTTCAGGTAAGTGTATTTTATTCTATAAATAATCACACGTATGGATAGATACAAATTCATTTTATTTAGTATGTTTCCCAGGTTACAGGGTTGAGTTTAACAACAGGTTTTTTTACAATAAGTTTCTTTTTCGGTTTGACAATGTTTTTTCTTGAAGACAAATATCGATTCTTAATAATACTTTGGGGTACTCCCATATCTTTCAAGGCTTGCAAAAAATCACTTTGTCCTGTAATAGGTGGTTTTTTATTCACAGAAAAGATGAAATGAAAGAGTTCCGCTAAATTAGAATGTTCCATGATCCTTCCGTTGTAAGTAATCTCTCCTTTCGGGTTCCACTTAAACTTGTTTGAATGAGACTTGAGAAAATTTAATAAGGCTTCGGCTTGTTTCTTCATGGGTTTAGCTACAGATGATAACACAAAGGTTTCATAGTCTTCTTGGGGTTCTTGTTTTATAGACTCCACTTGTTTAGGTTCCACTTTTTCAGGTTCTTCTTCGAGTTGTTTAGACATCCAAGGCAAATTATATTCTTGCAAATCCATTTTTCTTTTTAAGAGTTCGTAGTAGTGCTGAATTTTTTCGTGATCCGGTAGAGAACTATTTAATATTTTAGCCATAGCTAAATCAAATTCCGTCATTTGCTTTTTAGAAGGTGTATGCTTAGAAAATTCTTCTTCCGGTACCAACGCATACTTAGCTGCGAATTCCATTGATGATACCGGTTAAAACAGACAATGCAGCCGGGATTAAAATATTTAAAAATCCACCGTGTTGAACAATCAATTTTTTCTTGTTGAATAAACTTCCTTTCTTGGTACCAATTTTTCGAAGAGTCGTCTTATATTTCCTTAAAGACCTTTTCTGATGAGAGGAGAGAGGCACGTTTCCTTTTAATACGTTCAGGGTACATTCGCAAATAGCCTTCACAGATCGAGTCGGTAATTTTTTTAACAAATGCTTGCGTAAGGTTTGAGGACAAGACTTTATAAGCTCCAAGTCTCGAAGTTGTTTCCTCGTTAACGTCATGATCCCAAATGAATTAAAATCGGTAGGGCTTTCCTTTTAAACCTTTTTTGGGCTCGTACACAAATTGGGTTTCCCCCGGTAATATACGCGTTCTGAGTCGCATTCCTTCGGGGGTTTCATTCCTTAAATCCACCAACAAATAAGAGAAGGGCTGTTTGGTAGCATCCTCGAACACTTCTTGAAAAAACTGAGTTGATCTCGGGTATAATTGTCTGCCCAAGTGCGTAATTTGACTCATGTCCCGACGATTTTTAAAAAGTACTAAGTATTGACTGTTTAAGGAAATACCTCTCATTTCTTTACCTTTATGAAAAAGGTTTTGAGTAATAAAAATAATACTTAAATTTAAATGGTGACTTCCTTTGGTAAAGAGGTGGGTTAATCGTTCATCACCCCCACATTCCACCATTAAATCATCTAAAATCATTAAAGAATGGGTACCTAAATATTCCCGATAATTAGAAGGAAACCCTTCCACGAATGTCACGTCGGGAATTTCCTCGTGAAGCTTTTGAGAGATGCCGTAAAACCAAACGACTTTATCGGGTTGAGGGTTAAACATACGCCGTCGTTCTGCCAGTAAATCCCGCAGAAACCAACTCTTACCGACCCCTGTGGGGCCTGCTAAGAGCATTGTAAAAGGGTGTTGAAAGCGTGGAAACTCCATTCTAAATAAACACAGACACAAAGGTTTACATTATAAATAGTTTTTTATTGATAAAAAGGAGCACGTGTGCGAAATCGTTTGGATACAAAATTATAGACTCTATGGTCGTTACATATATTTTCAGTTACAAACTGCTTTAAAAAATCTTTCAAAGTTTTGCCACGACATCGGCAATAAATATAATACACACAAAATTGACCACAAACAGCTGTCACATGACTTTGCAGCGGAAGTGGATTAAACACCACTCGTGAAAATTGAGATACATAGTTCGATATAGGTCCTTTAAAAAAGTTCGGCTTGTTTCCATAGGAATCAAAGAATTCCGCTTCCGTAGGGGAGGATAGATAGAATGCCACCCAGTGGCTTCCGGCTTCTGTAGACTTGTCCACGTTGCATACAAAACATGCAGGATAACGCTCGATCTTCTTGGGTAATTGATCACTGGGGAAAACACCGGAAAAGTATTTCTTGGTTACTGGATCGTGGGATAAAATAGTCTCGATTTCTATAGAATTCATTTTCAGTTGGGGAAGTCACACAACACATGTCGTGTTTTACTAATTTCTATAATGTTTTCAAATTCCGCATACACCAATACAGTCGTGGTTCCTTCTAAGGTGTCCGCAAACTTGATTTCAATTCGTAAATTTCCTTGTTGCTGTAGATTCAGATGGGGTCCGTCACACATATCAGGGCTCAGGTCGAAAGCATACAAAGTATGTCCGTTCGCAAAGTCCTCTCGGGTCAGATAAATGCCGGTATCCCGGTTAAATCCCGAAAACAAACGATGATACGCTCTTATATAGTTATTTTCTTCGAAATCCAATTCCAAGGGTTTGCTGGGTACGGGTTGTCCATCCACGTAAACACTTAAAAAGTTGACCTTGTGATGATAGAAATAAAAGGGATTTAAATCATATTGTCCAGTGTAGGCACTATTTTCTAAAAGTCCAATAATAATTCTTTTCGGCATGGCTCCTAAAAACACATTGTCTTGCATAAAGGATTTACTTCCGGTTGAGATCGAATAGGTCTTGCATAACACTCGATCGATGGGATACTTTGCTGTACTTTTCTCTAAGGCCTTGGCATGACCCAGTAATACACCTGGGCTCACTTTCACTTTACGTATGAAAATAGAAGCATGTTCCAAAATCACTTTGTAGTTGGGAATGGGTTTCGCCGCATCGATTTTACACATTAAGGAAAATTCGGGCTTGCTTCGGGTCATCTTAATTTTCAAGTCAACCATATTCAATAGCAATCGATTTTGTTGAAAAATATCACAATGCAAAGGTCCAATCATATCTAACGTTTTGCTTTTATTCGTGAGTGCGTAACGTATCTTTAATCCGGGGTTGTCTCCAGCAGGATCTGTAGCAGCTAAATTCTCATCTTTGTAAAAACATTCGCAGGTCAATAAACTTTTCTTGGCATCTTCTCCATAATTCAACAGCGTTTCAATATAGGCGCGGTAGGGGTAGGTGTTACTCGACGAGGAGATCACTCTTTCGTTCAGGCTAATATCCACTTGAGAAAACAAGGCGTGTAAAAATAAATTCACGGGGGCAACTGCATCTGTTTCCGCTAAGGGTGATCCATCAAACTTGGTAATTTTCACTTTCACATACAGGTAGGAAGCTGATAAATCAATATAGTCTTCACCATTTCCGGAAATATTAAATTCCACAGGTCCTCCGTCTCGAATATTCGCAAGAGGGTGGTATTCAACAAAGTATCCTTTTTCAATAGCCGTTTGCGTGGGTGGGATCAAAAATAAATCCAATTCGGATTTCGCACAGGCAGCAGAATCTTTATGGATAAGTCCAGACATCTTTAAGCGAAAATATCTTGTACCTTCACTTTCTTGGCTTTACGTCGAATGACTGCTTTGGTAGAACGCTTCCTCTTTTTATACCGGCGGCCCGATCCAATCATCGTCTTCACTTTAGTAGCGGCTTTGTCGGTTAAGGTCTGTCCAGCTTCTTTTAATCTTCGCTTGGCGGCCATTTTAATGTCTTCTCCGCGAGACAGGTCACTTAACACGTTCACACCTGAATGAAACAACTGCTTGCCGACCGCTTTCGCTCCCGATTTGAAGAGGGGTACTGCTGCACGAAAAAGGGATCGAAACAGTCCACCGAATCCATATCCCTTTTGTAAAGTAGTGCCTTGATAATAATTTAGACCACTACCCGACTGATGGGAATAGTAATCTTCAAAAGATTTCGCACAACACTGGTAAGGAACAAACATCACGAGAGGTATTTTTGACGAAAGTGAAGCTTCACGTACGAGCGCCCACGTTCAAATGGCGTGAGTTCGCCGAGGTGGTTCCTTATAACGATTTCCAAAGAGTCGAACGATTTTCGGCTGACAGGTAAATAGTGTGGTCGGTCAAATGTCTGACAAATCATTTCTCCATCTTTTCCTCTCACATTAACAATTCGTAAAAGGGGTGCTAACACATCTCCGATAATTTGGGGTTCGACAATATCCGAATAAACCAGCAACACTCTATAATGCGCACAGGGATCTGCGACATAGGTACTAAAAATAGTTTGCTCGATATTTATATCCGGCGAGGCGATTTCACCTGATTCGAATCCCAACATCTGCGCTATCCCCTCATGCAATATCAGTTTTGTTTTATCTTTCACGTTAATACACACCTTTTTCGTGTGCGGATCATAAGTGAAAGAAATTTTATTTTTAATCTCTTCAATAGACATTGCTTTTAAAATGTCATCAACCGATTCGTAAAAGCCAGGGGGAATTCTTCTACCAAACGGAGATTTCTGGTCATTCAAATCGAAACCAAATAAATTATTATTTTGATTCACATTATACCAGGTGTGAGGGTAAATAAATTCGACAAGGCCTACTTCCCATTCCCCTTTCAATTCAACGGGGGCGGGTAATCGCGTAATAAAATGAGAAATTTTATTCTCAGGAAAATAATTCCGGGAACTGTCCGAAGGTAACGTCACGTAGAACGACATGCTTTCAAATGATCTTTCAACAATCCAAACACTTGTTTTATAAGGCGAATAAATCAGAGGATGGAATCCATTGGTCAAATTTGCTGGGATAACCTTTAAATTTTACTTTGTATTCCACACGCTTTTTCCGTATCCGCTTATCTAAAATCTTTTCAATCGTATAATTCTCTTTTGGTTTCACTTTCTGAAGTTCTTGAGGGTAAAAGGTTCCTTTAATGGGTTCTTCTAACAGGTCCTTGATTCGGTAGACGGGAGGGTCTCTTCTCACACATTCAGTCACCACAAACACTTCTTCCGTCCAGTTCGTTTCATATCCTTTTTCGAAGGTTAATTTCTGCTTGGAAACTCGTACAACATCTCCCGGTTGAAACATGCAGGGTTTTCTTTTCGCATTTTGCATGTCACCGTATAAAGTATCCCATACATCGCTTTCATTTTCAGCGGTTACTTCAACTGGAGCTCTCTTGATACTCGAATGATAAGTATGATTATAACTGTGTAACAACTGATCCAACACGTCTAAATAGCGGTAGGTATGATTATGGGTAAAATATTTCCACATTTTCGTTTTCAAAGTTCGGTTAAATCGCTCCACGACAGATGCTTTCGTATTGTTATTCGTCGTAAAAAACCGCACGCCTTCTTCTTTCAAAAATTTTTGAAAAAGTCTGTTTTGATACTCTTTTCCGTCATCCGATTGCAGGGACTTGGGTTTCCTCGTTGCAAAAATAGACCGGAACGCCTTTACAATATCTTCACCCCGTTTTTGCTTCAAAGGGACCGCCCACGCAAATTTAGACAGAATGTCTATACAAGTCAGGATGTAGCGGTACCCTTGATTGAACTTTTGCAAACTGCCGAGATCCACTAAGTCGGTCTGCCACTGTTGATCGATTGAATACACTATCACTCGATTGGTCGGGAACTTTCTTCGAACAGGTTTGTGCAACGTGTATGCATCGACTCCGCTCAGCCAGTCCTGAATCTTCTTCTTCGAGATTTTGCCTTTGGCAGCACGAAATAAGGCATTTACACCACCAAAACTTCCTGCGTGACTTGGGTTCTGATACATCTCCATGGTTACAACACAAAATTTTATTATGACTCACATTCACACGAAAGCGCATCATACCTTCCTCGTACGAAGATACGTTTTACAATGACTCACTAACGCAACGTCTCTCTTTATATACCTTATAAGTGCACTCACAAGCATAGCTTCATGGCTTGATAAATAAAACCCTTATCCACTTATCAAGCCGTGAAACTATTTTACCTTCGGTTCGAATCTAACCCCCTGCAAAAATTCGAAAAAATTTTGAAGTCTCCAAAATTGTAAAAAAAAATACTAAGTCCGAAATTTATGAAAATAAATCTAACTCCTCAAAATTCCCGATAGATGGCAGCACCAAACCTCATCCAAGATGATAGTCAAAGTTTCTATTCTTCCGGTGGCAACGCACAGTTTCTATTCTTCCGGTGGCAACACAGTTTCTATTCTTCGGGTGGCAACACCCCCTCGTCCAAGATGATGACTAAGTAGTGTAAAAAGGAGACGTTGACCGACAGGGTGGAGGCGTAGAGGTGTCAGGGTGGAGGCGCGCCACCACCCTACGCCACAATACGCCACTACGCCACCACCCTGTTGGTGAACTCTCCTTTTTACACTACTACTGAATTATAGTAGAATTCATACTTTCACCTATTTTGCCGCTTTTCTTTTTATATACTTGTTAACTATGATATTAAGTTACAGTTTAAATTCTTATCTTTTCACTTTCTCATTTCAGTTTGCCGCACGTGTATCGTACAGTATCTCGAAAACAGCAAGTTCTGTCCGGTGTGCGATGTCCAAGTACACAAGACCAGGCCTTTACAGAACATCAGGTAATATTATGAACTCAAATCTTCACCTAAAAAAAACTAAAAAAAAAAAAACTTGTTGACAGATTGTGTATTTTATCGACCAGGTTTTATTCGCTATCATTCTAAATTCTTAATGAATAGCAATTAAAGTGTTCGTTTTCACATATAATCTAATTTTCCCAAAGGAGAAACTATGGCACGTATTATTTTTAGACATAAGAAACTGAGTCTTTTCGAGACACCTCAAAGCTATTTTCTCCCGAAAATATAAGCCTAATATAGATGATTTCTAGACTCAAAAAACCTCCAATATGAGATTTTTCTCAAAATCGTTAGAATCAATGAAATGTTTTGAAAAAGCCTCATTGGAACTAGTGACCGTTTTCGATAAAACCAATACAAACTGACCTACTAATTCACAAAAATTACACATTTGATAGGTTTTATTATAGTTTCGAATTCAGGGTCAAGAGTTAATTATTTATCAATCTATCTAATTTATTATTTTTTGATAAGCAGCATTTTGGTATTTCAGAAGGGAAATATAAAACATTTTTTATTAATCTGTTCCTTTTAGCATATCTTGTCATATTCTTCCAGCAATACATTTTTTATTTTCTCCTATACATCGCCCCCTGGCAAGGAAAAATTGGTCATTTTGAGTTTATGTCATTGAAAAATGTATATAAAGTGACTTATTGTACACAAAAAGTGGCACACTTCTATTTCAAATATTATCCAGCTTTATCGTTGTTTTTAAGCCTGGTAGGATATGTGAAAAGAAAATATTGATGAAAATTTTTGACTTCTGATTTTCGATGGATTTACATGGTTTGAGATGTCCTAAACACAATTTGACCAATTTTCAATAATGTCTGTCTCTGTGTGTATATTGGCAAAATTTTGTGGTGGTGATGTATCTGGGAAAAAAAAAAAAAAAAAAAAAAAAAAAAACAGTAGAATTCTACCAAAACAGCAGAATTCTTTACATTTGGTTAAATTTAACACAAATTGGTTTTGATTAGTTTTTGGCATATATCCCCCAATAGATGGTATTACTATATGCTGCAATTTTTCCCATTTACGAAAAGGCTATATTTCAAGGTATCAGGAAAACACTTCCCCTGGAAAAAACACAAACTTGAAATGTGAGGAGGCTATTATGAAAAACTTTGCTGATTCAGTTTGGGTGGTGTATCGATAATTTTTCTTAAATATCATTTTTCGGTGAGATATCTTGACACATAATATGCCAAAACCAGTAGGTTGAGCCAAATGTTTGTATGGTTATAAATTCGCGTTTTGTTAGAGTTGTGGTTAGAAAAAAATATTCATTCAGCTTTTTAATTGACAAACATCACATTATCGTTTTGTTTCATATGAGATTTTATTGAATTTGTTACAAATCTTAATGTTTAAAAATGAAATCTCTCTTCTGTTTTCAGGTCCGATCAAACTTTGCAGGACTTGGTGTACAAAATGGTCCCTGGACTTTATCAAGGTAAGTGTATTTTCATATTAAAATTTGTCCAATGTTAACAACAACCATTTTTTTAAATTGAACTTGTCTCATCACCTACGTATTTTTCCCAACCTCTCTTCCGCTGTCCAACTGAAATTTGATTATTCAATTTCACCAAAACATTTCTTTTTGACTCTGCGTTTTTGTGCCTTTATTATCTTCAAATTTTGTTATAACGAAGTTATGCGTTTATTATCTTCAAATTCTGTTATAACGAAGTTTCTGTACCCAAATTCAACTTTTAATTATGTAATAAAATTTCGCTTGTGTTAACTTCACCGTCTTTGTCAGTCCTATATGTTACTTAAAAAGTCAAATTTGTTAATTTTTGGAATTATTGCTTAACAGAAATCCATAATCCTAATCAGTTAAGAATTTTTAGCACTTTAAAAGGTTAAATAGGACACATTAGGCCTTTTTCTATTTTCGAAACTGATTTAGGAAATAAAATATATTAACAGCACGTAGAAGCCATAAATGCTGGAAAACTCTGTGGGCGTTGCCATGGCTGATCTTCATGGGTTCATATTCCAGCATGATAAGAGATTTTTTTTTTTTTTTTTTCAGTCCTTTTCTCGTCTTCTTTCTATCCTTACAAAATATTGGACATCTTTAGAATTTTTTCCATTCTTCTGGTGAGAGGGTCAAACGACTCCTTCAGAAGCACAAGATTAAATTTCGAAAGAGCGTTTTGCATCCTTTTTCGCACAGAGATGTATTATGAAGATTATTTTCATCGTAAAGATATTGAGCAACTTTAAAAATACCATTTATGATAGTGATATGAACGTGATCGACTATAAATATTCTTTGAAGACTTCATAAGTTATGATTTTTGGAGAATAGGGTAAAATTTCTCATGTACTTGTTTTATGGGGATTATTTTCATCTTTGGCCAGTTTTAAAGTATCATTTATGATACTGGCTTGAACTTCGTTGATTATGAACATTCTACTTTGAAAACTTCGTAAGTTACTCGAAATTTGCGATTTTCTTAATAGGGCAGTATTTCACATAAACTTGCATTATGGGTATAATTGCACTGGAAACACTGTGGAGTTGCATGAAAATTGAAACATGAAATTTGACACTTATAAAATTAAACAACAAATTAAGATAAGGTAATTGTATCGAAGCGAAAGGGGGGGGGGGTAGCCAATTGTGTGGGCATTTCATTTTGCGACCGTGCCGAGTGATCGATAGACTTCATTTTTTAATCATAAATATAGTATGAGTTATAGTAGAAATTTATGAGAAGAAATGTATGGTGGTGAACTCATAACCTCTGACAACTAGTCATATCAGAAGATCTATTATTTTGCTAAGATAAATGCCAATAATCTGAAATGGATATTTGAACTATATTTAATGATATTGAAAGTTATTTTACATAAACTTGTATTCAAAATGCGTATAGTCTGTTCTTAAATCCAAGCTGCCTACTTACTATCTTATATTTTTCAACACATTCTTTTTTCTTTTCTTTCTTTTTTTTTTTTTTTTTTTTAGTGCGAAAAAACTATTGCTTTAAGTCTGACATTTCGCGTTGTCATCATTTGCGGTACTTCACCTTGAATATGTCAGGATGTTTTTCCCTTTGGCAACAAGTTAAAAAAAAAATATATATTAAATTAAAATTGAGATAAAACCTGCCAAAGGAATTTTAAGAAATGAATATAGTAACCATTTCTAAGGGATGCAACTTCATATTTTAAAGTAAAAAATCAGTTATTTATCTATTTATTTTTGTACTTTTTGTATATTTGTCCAATTAAATAAAGTTTTAATAAATTTGAGAAAAATCGTGTGAATGGAAGTTTAAGAAATGAATGTAGTAACCATTGCTAAGAAACGTAACACATTTTCTGCATGCATTTATATGGCAGAACATACTAAAAAAAAAAGCCCTGCTGTTTTAAATTAAATTCTGTTTTATACAGAGTTTTATATTTATTAGGTACTTAGATAAAAAAAAAAAAAAAAAAAAAAAAAAAAAAAGTTACCTCTTGCTGTGCGTTATAATTTATCAAATCGATTAATCGATTTTTGACTATGCATTATGTACTTATAATCTAATTTTGTACAACATGATGTATCATTCGTTAGTTCACGTCTTTACACTCTTTTTTTTTTTTTTCATACAGATGAAATGAAACGTCGGAGAGATTTCTACCGGCAACATCAAGAAACGGGTAAGTTCTTTTTTATTTCTTTTATTTTTATCCCTCTTTTTTCTTTCATCTGCCTTTTACCCCGCATTCGCGTGGTAACGGATAAATGAATCTTTTTTTTTTTTTTCTTTCTCAGGAGTTTCCACTGAACCGGAATTACGAGGCGAAGGCGAACCGAGGTTCTTCTCCCCCAAAGAGTCTATTAGCTTGAGCTTACATCACAGGTGAGTGGCATGTTACGTAGTGTAAATAAGTAGCAGTTCAGATCATAAAATTATTTCCTTTTTTTTTTTTTATGTGTGAAATATGCATTTAAGGATGTTAATAAATTGCTAATGAATAATTTTACGATAAATTACGTCGCTTTTTAATTGATAGATATCTTTAAAATTGAAATATTTATATTGTGCTGTGTAAAAGTGTTTCTCATATTATCAGAATTTTAATTAATACTGGATCATGTATCAGAAATATTATATTAGTAACGACTGTCCGCGCTCTAATTCATAAATATGCTTTAACCCGTTAGTAGTCGCTATAGACAGCGCCACCTATTACAGATTGCGCACTTTTTATTTAACTGTCACCAATAATTTTAAGAAGTGATGTGATCGACGTTTCTTCGATTTTATTCGCGTTTTATATATATCAAATGCCAATTCTAAAAATTTTTGGTGGCTATTGAATAAAAAAATCTGGAAAAACTGAAGGATGGGTGGCAAATCGACCAACTAGCGACTACTAACGGGTTAATGTGTGATTAAGAGTCATTGTAGTGTGCTACCGATTACGGCGGTGTACCTCCCCCCCCCCCCACACTTAATTTTAATATGATTTCGATTTTTATCGACTGTAATTGTTTGATGTGTTTTTAAAAGATGCTTAGGGGTGGCTAAAAATTAAGACCATTAAAGTTTTACAATGCTTGTCCCAAAAACTAATTCCAACGTTATTATTCTTACATTTGTATTACAGCAAGCATTTTAAATATCTGGGAAAGCTGTAGCGTTCTGCTCCGCTAAGCTAAAACAAACATTAAGAAAAACAAATGAAACTTGCAAAGCAGGAAAGTAAAATGAGTCAACAGAGCTTCTTAGACTTTTCCACTATCTGTATCTCAATTCCCCGGCCTCCTAGCCCTATGATTTTTTGCACAGCTCTTGACCATACCCTTAAGACAAAGCATGCAAATTTGCAAGTCGATCCGAATTAAACGGCCCGAGTACTGTAACTGTGAAAATCGAAAAATCCCATATCATTATTAATAACCTAAGTTCCCACTGTTTTCGGTAGAGTTTTCCTCGCTTGCAGTGTGAGGAGTACGGATCCCCACTGTCTTCGACAGCAACTTACCCGCTTCTTACCTCCTCTTCCCCAGCGGGTAAATTCGAAGTTTTGCGAAATCCCACCAAAGTGCATAATGCGTACACTTTATCAACACCTACACACCAAAATTCGTCATTCTAAGATAATTTAAGGCGAATTCAATCGGGAAACGTTTTTACACGTGTGTATTGCCCCCCCCCCCCGAACCCAAGGAGGGTAAGGGGGGAATTTCGTAAAATCCTGTTGCAATGTGTCGAATTCATATAAACAATTATGCACCAAATTTTGTGACCGCAGAGCCCTCCCTCCTTTAAGAATCACGAATTCCAAAATCGTAAATAATGTTTTATTTATACCCAAGTCTAGTCTCCTCATGTGCAATTTCTTGACCGTCAAGTAATTTTGGACCTAGTTATGCTTACAAACGTTTTTTAGCTTCCTACCCTCCAGGGGGCGGGGGGAAGCGGGGGTATTTCGATGAATCCTGTTTCTTTAGATATCAGATACATATAAACAATCCAAGCACCAAACTTCGTGACCGCAGCTCTTATAAATTTCCCAGGACAAATTTAGCGCTAAAAAGGGTTTCTCGAATTTGCCGTTCGTAACACATGCCTCCCCCCCCCCCCAAAAAAAAAAAAAAAAAAAAAAAAAAAAAACGTGTTTTGGAAAGATTTTAAGAAGACAGAGTTCTACTCAAAATTTCTAGCCAAAAATCGGTTTTCCTCTCCCTCCCCTTAAAAATCGAAATTTCCTAAATCGCAGATATTGTTTTATTTGTACTCATGTGTAGCAACCCCATGTGCAATTTCTTCACTGTGAAGTAATTTGGAGCCGAGTTATGCTTACAAAGGTGTTTTTGAACAGGGATAATTTCGATAAATCACGTTACTTTAGGTGTCGGATACATATAAACAATCCAAGCACCAAAATTCGTGATCGCAGCTCCCATAGATATCTCAGGACAAATTTAGCGCAAAAGAGGTGTTTCTATTTTGCCATCTCATAACCCCCCCCCCCCCCCAAAAAAAAAAAAAAAAAGTGTTTTTGGAGATATCCTAAGGAAGTCGCATAGCTTTTTTTTAACATTTTTGTTCCATTTTTGGAAGAGTTTTACTCAAAAATCCGGAATTTGCGAAATTTCCCTCCAAAAATTTATCCCCCCCCCCTTCCCTCCCTCCCCTTAAAAATAGAAAATTCCTAAATCGCAGATAGTGTTTTATTTTTACGCATCCCTAGTCTTCCCATGTGCAATTTCTTTACTGTGAAGTAATTTGGAGCCGTGTTATGCTTACAAACGTGTTTTTGACTTTCGCCCCCCGGGGGGGGGTTTCGAGAAAGTTGATAGATATAATTTTAAGTTGGGTTCCAGACATACGATACAGACACTACGCCCCCCCCACACACACACACACAGACAGACAGACAAAATTTTCTGAAGCCATTTTTGGCTTTCATGGTGTGTGAAACGTGACGATATCGCAAAATTTTTTGATTCTGACAAATATACAGACAAAAGTCTGATTTTATTAATATAGATTTAGAATCACGAATAAAACTTTATTTAAATTTTATTTATTTAATCTCCCCCAGTACACTGCTACAGTTATATCTTTTTTTTTTTTTTTTTTTTTTGGGGGGGGGGGGGTTAAATTAAACTTAAAAAATATATTTAATCTTTTGAAACTAATATTTTAGCAGCAGCAATGACATCAGTTTCAAGCCTTAGTTTCCAGAAAATTGGGCTTTTATTATCAAGAAGATTCTTTATTTTAATATAATGTCACAACAGCATTGGGATAGGTTTTGAGAGTTATTTTCCAGAAACTTGAGCTTTTATTATTAAGAAGTTGTTGTGCGGGTACATCAGATTTATGTACTGGCGTTACAAATACCTGCAGGAAAAACATAGGGCATTTATCTTTCTAGATTTGAGTAGCAGCTCTGTATAAACTATCAAAGTAAAAATTAAATTAAAAGATAAATTATAGTTTTAAATGTCCGTTAATTTGAAGTTAGACAGGCAAAATACAACAGATTAATCATTGTAATAAAGGGTTACAGAACGACTTGTGAAAATCTCTTTAGATCATTGGCATCCAGGTCTTCAAATTTATTAGCCTAATAGAAGAAATATTCATACAAATTTATTTATTCTATCATTTATCCTGGAAAGAAATATTTATTCATTAAAGCTGAAACTCGTGTATTGATATCACTAAAACAACGTTTATAAGTCTTTCAAGGGATTAATCTAACACGACATATAAATGAAAAAGTTTATAGTCTCGAGTTTTTAATAAACAATTGTGTTTCTTACAAATTTAACTCTATACAAGTACAAATTTATGTCTAAGAAACAATTAAAAAAATGTAAAAAACTGTATTTCGTGACATTATTACATTGAAAATAATATACCAATTTTAAAATATAACATTTATTATAAAAATGAGAAAAACCAAGATTATCTAAATTCCATACTTGAAGACTGTTAACTCGAATAGAGGGTACATATATCTTTAGTATTAATTATGATAAACATTGCGTATGTATTTGTAATTAATATTCAATAATTCACTCATAATTCATCAATTACCCATAATTAATCTTTTAATACTAACTATTAAACGATTAATGTTCATGGAGGTAGGCATTTAATTATAAACAATCTTTAATAATCATATGAAGAGATGGTTGTCTGCGAGTATTAATACAGCGTTATGAATCAAATTAAATTCCTTGGATTTTTATTACTTTCTCTTACCCATAAGGTAGAGAAAGTATTGTTTTTGGCTCAAATTTTCGAACGCGAGATTTTGTTATATTTACACGTTTTGAGGTCCCCTGAATACGAAAATCATGTTTTTAGCAAATGGTCTGTGTGTGTGTGTCTGTCTGTTATCAGCATATCTCAAAAACAAATTATGGCAGAAAGTTCAAACTTGGTATTCTAAATGTGTATCATATAGGGATGCTACAGTAAGCTTTTCGTTAAGATCAAGCAAATGGTTCGTGTACAGGGACAATCAAGAGAATTCTAATACATTACGTCTATGGGGGAAATTGCAGGAAAATAGAGTTTAACGTCTATAGACTGCACTAAACCAAATGAAACAAATATATAATTTTTGTAATAGAGACAGTTAACTAGGAAAATTTTTTTGTGTATGTAGGAGCCTCGCCTCCCCCCCTGGGGGGGGGGAAGTCCCCCCTCGAGGGGAGTAAATTTTCATGATGGGTATCTTTCAAAAGAGCTCGAAAATACCTTTGAAACGAATTGTTGAACCATCGATCTGCGATAATTTACAACAAAGTTATCGATTTTTTTTTACTTTTAACGAAAAAAAAAATTTAGAAAAAAAATCGCACTTTTTTTTTTTTAATATTGAGAATAAAATGGACTTTTTTTGATATTTTGTGTTAAACTCCTCTAATATGGAAATCGTCTGCCTTATCATAAAAGATAATTTTTTTAAATAATAATTTTAATAAATTATTTAAAAAAAAAGAAATATTTTTTAATAACCGAATTAAATTCTATATAAATGTAGGGGCATTAATGAAACGGGGGGTTGAGGGGGGCGGTAGCCCCCCTCACACAGAACTAATTATCATATAAAACTCTTCAGAAGCTTAATATGAATTGTCTAACATAGGTTTACATAACAGTACTCGTTATCTTACCTCTTAATCTCCAACCTGTATTTATAGTATTAAATTTCAGGGTAAGAGAAAGTCGTGTGAGTGACACACCAGATTATTTTTATTTATTTTTTTACATTTTTCCTCTATTTTTTTTTTTTTTTTTTTTAATATATAATTTAAAAAAAAAATAAATAAAATAACACATAAATAAATGACAATATTTCGTAAAATTTTCATTAGAATTTTTGGAAAATTGTGTCCTGTTTTCCGGAGACTTTTCAGAAAACCCGTTTACTCGATTTCTCAAAAACTAATAATACGCCGATCTTGAACATTTCTTCAAAATATAATTGACTAATGCTTGAACGGAGGATTTTATTTATTTATTTTTTTACTTTCTCTTACCCATAAGGTAGAGAAAGTATTGTTTTTGGGTCAAATTTTCGAACGCGAGATTTTATTATATTTACACGTTTTGTGGTCCCCTGAATACGAAAATCATGTTTTTAGCAAATGGTCTGTCTGTGTGTGTGTCTGTCTGTTATCAGCATATCTCAAGAACAAATAGTAGCAGACATTCCAAACTTGGTATTCTAAATGTGTATCATATATAGATGCTACAGTAAGCTTTTCGTTAAGATCAAGCAAATGGTTCGTGTACATGGACAATCAAGAGATTTCTAATACATTACGTCTATGGGGGAAATTGCAGGTAAGTAGAGATTAGCGTCTATAGACTGCACTAAACCAAATGAAACGAATATATATACAGTAAGACCTCGATTATCCGAGCTAATTGGGACCGCGAGTACCTCGGATATCGGAAATCTCGGTTAATAGAAACCATGTATAAAAACCTTCCGTGCTTGCGAATTTAAGTACTTTTAAAGTAAAAAACAATAAAACGTTTTATAAATGATAAAAATAAACATATATGAACTTATGTTTCACAATGCGATGATCAAACGTGAAATGATTTAAGCAAAGATTCACTACGAAATAGGGGATTTGCAAAAGAAAAGGCAAACAGAAGAATGTTATGAAACACAAATGCCTATTCTAAGAGTCGCCAATGTAAGTGTCCGATAACATATTGCATCTGGTATTCAATAAGGTCACATGACCACTGTTAACAAAGCATTCGTGGATGTTGTCTTCTAATGGTGTAATATTTCTTGGAAGTTGAGTTTTTTTGTGGGGAAGAAGTGCCTGTAACACGGACAGCAAACTAAAATGTGTATAATTTTTACCAAGCTCATTTGGAAAGGAGAAAAAAAAAAAAAAAATAGACTTCGTTATTGTCTCGGTTAACAGAAACCTCGGTTAATCGAAGCTCGGTTAATAGAGGTTCTACTGTATTTTGTAATAGAGATAGTCAACTGGGAAAAATTTTTTTGTGTATGTAGGAGCTTCGCCTGGGGGGAAGTTCCCCCTCGAGGGAAGTAAATTTTCATGATGGCTATCTTTCAAAAGTGCTCGCCAATACCTTTAAAACGAATGGTTGAACCATCGATCTGCGATAATTTAAAACAAATTTTTTCGATTTTTTTCACATTTAACAAAAAAAAAACTTTGAAAAAAAATCGTTTTTTTTTTTTTTTTTTTTTTTTTTTTAATAAATGGAACCTGTCTAAAGTGACCACCCTAGGGACCGGCTAAAATGGTCACTATACGCAGGTGGTCACTTTATAAAGTCTCTTTAAAATTGGAAGATGGTCACTTTAGTCAGGAAAATGGTCACTTTACTCAGGTGGTCACTTTACCAAGGTGGTCACTTTTACAGGTTCCACTGTATATTGAGAATAAAATGGATATTTAGTGTTATACTACTTCTCTAATATGGAAATAGTCTGCATTATCATAAAAGATAATTTTTTTAAATAATAATTTTAATAAATTATTTTTTAAAAACCGAATTAAATTTTATATAAATCTAGGTGCATTATTGAAACGGGGGGGGTTGAGGGGGGTGGTAGCCTAAAGGGCAAAATTAACGGTCGCCACTCGTCACATGGCGACTAAACAAAAAAAGATGGCGATTAAAAAATTATATATCGATCGCCACTACAGTCGCCACTTTCTGTGATTTATAAAAATTTTAAAAAGCTAGCGACGACGATCGCGATCAAACGCCTCACGGAAGCCATGTAATTTTCAATCTTTCTCCATCCAGAGCATAAATGTCAGTAGTCATTTAAAACTTGGTTTGTTAGACTCTAGAATCTAAAAAAAGATAGATTTCTTCAATATTTCTCACTCATGTAATTTTTTTGTGCCCCCACCCCCTTCTTCCACTAATGATCGGCTGTCAAATACATTGCAGAAGCCTTGTGATTAGAATTGTTCAATATCTTTCACTTTTGCGCGCCTTTACACTAACGATCGGCATTTTCCCTTCCCAGTTTCAAGTAGAAATCTTTTTTTTTTTTTTTTTTTTAATGCTGCTAAATGCTGACAGCTATGAAGGTTATCTTAAGTTTCTCCCTATATATACTTTTTAAAAGAAAATACCTTAACTCTATTGAAATAAAATCATTTAAAAAGATGTGTCTTCAGAAAAAAATAAAATTGCTAATTGTCTTTACATAAGAGCATGTAAGGTATTGATGACGCTGAAGTGTGAAATAACAGACTATTTTATTTAAATAATAACAAGGTGCTATATAACTTAATCAACTAAAAGATAAAAACTATTACTATTTCAGTCCTAAAGAGATTTTAATTTAGGATGAGAGGCTTATTTTTAAAATATGGGTCATGTATTGTCACAAATTACAATTTCATCATCCATTTGTTTATTTTATTATTATATGTATTTAAATTAGTCATATTCATTCATTTTTTTTTCCTATGGTCTGCAAAATAATGAATGTTTTTTTGCTGTCCTTTCCCCCTTTTATACTTTAAAAAAAAAAAAAAAAAAAAAAAAAGTGGCCACTAACTTAAAAAAGTGGCTACTAATGAAATTGATAGTACTGGCCACTAATGAATTTTTTCAGTTTTGCCCTTTATAGGTAGCCCCCCTCACACAGAATTAATTATCATATAAAACTCTTCCGAAGCCTAATTTGAATTGTGTAACATAGGTTTACATAAAATCGTTATCTTACCTCTTAATCTCCAACCTGTATTTATAGCATTAAATTTCAGGGTAAGAGAAAGTCGTGTGAGTGATACACCAGATTATTTTAATTAGAACTAATTTTACATGATCATACGTGGGATTAAATGTACCGAAAATTGTACTTTTTTTTTGCATACAACTGTGCCAAAAAATCAAATTTAAAAAGAAAAAAGAAAAAAAGAAAGATTCCTTTGTTCAAGCACTAATCAATTGTGATTTGAAGAAGTGTACAAAATGGAATTTTTGGAAGAAGTGTGCAAAGATCGGTACATTAGTTTGTAAGAAATCGTATCCACCGCTTTTTTGAAGGGTCTTCAGAAACCAAAACCAGAGCTACCTTCTTTTCTTTTTTAACGAGTTATTGTTTCAAAGATTTTACTTCACATATATCATTATTCATTACAATTATATCATTCGCAATTAGAATTACTTTATGATAAATAACAAGCGAGAAACTTAAAGCTTTGAACATGCGTCACAAAATATCGAAATATATCGTGATTCTCGCCGTACATTAAAAGGAAATAAATCCATTTTTCTCCGCATCTTTTACGAGAGAGATGGGGGAGGGGGGGGGGCTCTTTCAAAGTCACGCGTTTATCTCGTGTTACTTTCAGTTACAGCCATTGATAAGCGAGAATTTGGAAGATTACCCACATTCTGTTATCTATAAAGGCTCTTGAGGTCAAATTTTCAGAATTAGATAAGTTTAGAAGAACTTTGGAATCAGCTAAAAATATATTTTTCGCATTATTATAAAATACCTTAAAACTTAAAACTGGATTACTCGCAATTAGTATGCTGATAAGATGATAAACTTAACATTTTGTTACCTTAATCAGGAGAAGAAACTGAATATTTTACTTTAGTTTCATTCTTCTTTAGAATGTGAAAGTTGACCTGTTCCAAGGACAAAAACTACATTTTTCTTTCATGATTGTTTCGGCATGGGATATGAAGGCAGTTTCACTGAGGCACTTGGTGATTGACTGAACTATCTAAAAAGTTGATAGTTATGTAAAAGCTGAGTCAAAATATTTAGAAGAAAATTATCAAAGTTTTTTTTTTTTTTTTTCTTTCCTCATTTATGTTGGATTTTTGTCAATATGTTATTTAAAAATTTTTAAGATAATGGATTGCTTATCCCCAACGAGTTGACGCGACATGTACAGAACTAGTTTCTGTCTGGCTCTGGACATCGAGATTCTCTAAGTTTCCTGCATTTACTTCACTTTTAATTTTCCTGAATTTTAATAATGATAGAAAAGAAAAAAAGAAAATTACATGCCCCCCCCTCCTTTTTTTTTTTTTAATTGCGGGACTCTGAGCGGTTTCCTGTGCCCCTTGGGGCGCCCTGCCTAATTCCTTTAATTCTATTTCCCTGCCTAATTCCTAATTTTCTATTCCTGCCTAATTCCCCCTCCTAATTCCTTTTCGCCGTCCAGACCGTCTTGTCAACGCACGTAACAGATTAACTGTTACACATTGGTTTTCTCAGGGAGTTTTTTATTTATTTATTATTATTATTATTATTATTTTAACTCCCGGTGCTTCACTCTGAAAAATTTCTGCTAACGCGGAGATTGGTTCAGAGACTAAAAATTCTATTTTTTTTCCCCTTTTTGGCTTTTTTTCATTTTCGGAATTTTTTTTTTTTTTTTTTTTTTTTGGTTTGTTTTTATCATTTTTCGTTGAAGGTAAGCATTGGTTGCGACCAAATGCAGGTACTCTGAAGCTTGGCGTTGACGACGCGACGTATATCTTGGATATTCTCTCGGACGCATGGGCTTTATATTTGTGGTTCCAAATGAATTCTATAAAAATTTTCATTAAATTAGGTGTCTATGCATCACGAAAAAATGGAACGTTGCAGTCAATGATGATGGCATCGGGTTAAAGAAGATATAACGCTATACATTTTCTTACACAACGCACTTTTTTTTTTTTTTTTTTTTAAGAAATAAATAAAAACGAGATTAAATGAAGTTATAAAGAATTTTATTAAGGCTGTACATCAATCAGATTCCTTCTTTCTTTCTTCCCATGATATCCGATGGGATTTTCGTTGCATCGTTAATATCTCAATCAAAATTAATGATTTTCAAATTCTGGTTTTTGAATAAAACTCTTTGAATATGTCGTCTTTTAATTTACTTAGTGAGCAATTAAAAAATGAAATAAAATATTTAAATTAATTTTTTCAAAAAAAAAAAAAAAAAAAAAAAAAATTGCTTACTGTGCTAAAAGGCGACATATTCAAAGAGTATTATTTGAAAAAACAGAATTCAAAAAACTTCATTTTTGAATGGGATATCATACTTATAAAACAAAGCAACAAAAATCTCGTAAGATAAAACGGGAAGAAAGAAAGATGGAATCTGACTGCACATCACTCGCATTCCCCATGTTTTAATTCTTTATAATGTTTTAAACATTTAGAGAAAGCACATTTTAAACAACGCTTTTGATGCTTTATGTGCTCTAAGATTTAAATATATCAAAAAATAAAAAATCTGGTGTGAAACAACCACACGACTTCCATTACCCACTATTACATGTATTATATGCACTTTTTAGAGATAATGTTATCAGAAGACATATAATCGACCTAATGAAATAGACACCTAAAAATTTTCCGGTAAGAGAAAGTTAATACACGTTTTTACATAAAACAGAGTTTACACAGCGATTTTTTTTTTTTTTCTTATTCCTTTCATTTCTTTTTTAAGAAAAAGAAATGAAAAGAAAATTGTTAATGTTATTTATTTATTTATTTTTGAAGCACCAATTTCCGAGATCTAAAACTGATCTATCTGATCAGGATGATTATTAATTTTCCTGTGGTAACCAAGTAAAGCATGAGAAAGGATATCTAAAATGGGTTTATGTAACAATTTTCAAGAAAATCGTTAGAGCCGTTTTTGAGATACCAATTTTTTATCAAAGCTTAGCATAATTAATTGTTGACCAGAAAACAACAATTACATGCAAAAGGACATCTAAAATAAAATTAATATGGCAAGTTTGAAAAAAATTCATACAGCCGTTTTGTAAGGAATGCACTTTCAGGACCTGAAATTCAGCTATTTATACAAGACGCCCATCAATTTTCCTGAACTATTCGAAAGGATATTTAATAGAGTGTTTATACAGTAATTTTGAAGAAAATCGTTTGAGCAGTTTTTGAGATATGGACTTACGGCCCCATTTCCGTTTTTCCAATTTTCACCAAAATTCGGAAAATTCATCTGTGCACCAGACCTGTTTCAATTCTAAAGTTTCGTAGTTCTATCTTTATTAGTTTCCGAGATATAATAGCCAGTAGATTCTCCACATATATATACACACACACATGCACATTGACAAATTGCCGATAACCACTTTTTGGACTCAGGCGACCTTCAAACATGTAAATCAGGAAAATCTCGATATCGAATTTTTGGACCGAATACAATACTTCCATTACCTACGATAGTCGGGTAATAGAAGTAAAAATTAAAGTTGGTAGTATTATAAGTTTTTTTTTTTTTTTCCCTTTAGGGTTTTGTTAACATTTTCTAAATACAATGAAACTTCTCTAAAAGTCCACCTCTATTTAAGTACAATCTCTTTTAGTGGCCAATTTTTTTCCAGTCGTACATTTTTCTGTAAAATTCTATATAAATTTACCTTCATTGAAAGCCCATAGAGCTGCGTACTTCTCTTAGGGGTTATATTTTGAAGGTGCAAATGATTTAATTTTCGGCTTGACTTTGAATTACCCACTGTCCACAGTTATATCTGTAATTAAATTCCAGATGTGATTATTTGTATAACTTCTCTTAAAGAATTAGCTGTTTTTTTTTTTTTTTTTTTTTTGTGAAATTATAGCAAGTATTTCTTATAATTGCGCGTATGAAGAAATGAAGTGGGTAATAAAACTTTGTAATTTCTGAATATACGTATTTTAGAGATGAAATTCAAACTTTGAAAAGTGATTTTTTGTATCATACTCAGGGTTCGCATTAGAGGGTGGGATTGCGAGAATCTCGCAATATTTTGAAAAATCCCACTCAAAAATATATCATAAAGGGGATTTTCCTGCAATTTTTTCACATTGCTCATTGAGTATTTCATCAATTCTTTTGTTCAATTGGGTAATATATTAATTCTTTTGAAGCCTATAGTTTTTTTTTTTTTTTTTTTTTTTTTTTTAACTTCTTTAGAATTTCTTGACAAAAGAAAAAAAAGGTGGAAATATTATGTAATTATTTAAAAAAAAACTTCTTTATATTGTAAATATTTGTTAAGAAGGTATATGAAGTGTTTATTTTATCTACAAACAGCTACGAAATATGAAGACTAAAAATTGCAATCTATATATTAAATAAATTTGGTTATTGCAGCTACTGCACTTCTGTCAAGAACTCTTTCAGTACTCAAAATTAAATTGAAAATAAAATTTGAAGTATATTAAGTCAAATAACTTGAGCAATTCGTTCTGCATTTTTGATGAAAATTTAGATTCTGAATATTGAAGCACTTTCTGTTCTTAGCCACAAAAGGGGAAAGAAAATAAAGAAATTAATTTCCATTTTTAACATTAACTTGATTTTTTTTTTTTTTTTTTTTTTTTTATGTTTAATTTGCAATGGTAATTCTCTAAAAAGAAATTTTAAAAATGTGAATTATGTAATTTCTCACTTAAATTTGAAAGATCCCACTTATTTTTATTTTATTTTATTTATTTATTGTTAGAGTGGGAGAATCTCACTCAATATTTTTTTGTAGTGCGAACCCTGAACTGTTATTTAGCTAATAAATTTAAATGAAAGTGAGTAATTCTTACATTAGACGGCAAAGTAAAAGTGTTAAATCTAACTAAGATTAAAAATTTGAAGCTAAACCTAGTGTTTCCCAAGGCTATAGAAAGAGAAGAACTATTCCCAGGGCTATTCTTCTATAGCCCTGAGTGTTTCCTGCCATGAAACTTTGCTGGATGTTCATAGATTAATAGAGAATTCTTTTCTACTCATGAACAATGTTCAATTAAGCAATTTGATCATGGATTTAAAAAAAAAAAAAGAAAAAAAGAAAAAAGCTTAAGAGAAGGATTTTAAACTGCTTTTAAAAATCAAACAAACGAAGGGTTTTTACAAAGCTATACAAATAATGAAAATAAAATAATTAAAAATTACTTAATTTATGACATTTGTTGCCTAAAACAGGATTTTCTGAACAACTTCTATTAAAAGGTCACCTCTCAGAACTGTCTATTTTCTGTAACTGGGGTGGTCAACCCACGGCCCGCCGTGTAGTTTTTAGCGGCCCGCGAGGAGACTAACGATATTTATAGTTTGACAACTTTGTTAACAGATTAAAATTAAATAAATCCGTTCTGACTTTTCGAAGTGAAAATACCTTTCAACGATCATGGTAGTTAAAGAATCACAGTTGTAATGAAATATTAATAGATCTATTATTCATTCTTTTTAGTTTTTATTATAGTTATTAATGAATATTCATAATTTTTTCACGATTATATTGTTAATTTATGAATAAAAATAATTTAATGTATTCTGCTCCGAATCTTAACCATGCCTCCCCCTCCCCTCGAGAAAAGTATATACATACAATACATGATGCATATACTCACAATCACATACAGTAAAACCTCTCTAAGTTGGACACCTACGGTTCCAAGAAAAAGTGTCCAACTTAGAGAGGTGTCCAGCTTATAGGGGTTAGACATAATGTTAATGGATCCATTCCGTTCTGAGAAAAAGCGTCCAACTTAGAGGGGTGTCCAACTTGAGAGGTTTCACTGTACATACACATGTGCGGCCTGCTTGAATAAAATAGATTTTCAGTGCGGTCCCGTCAAGTGTTTTAAGTTGGACAGGCCTGTTCTATAACACGATGTGTGACTTTTTATGGGAAATGTCGTTATATAACTAATTAGCATTATAAATCTTTTCTTCACATGGAGGATGTGGGGATACATCAACCGTAATATATGTATTAGAAAATGTTGTTACTTAGTAAAGTGACGCTATTTCGAAAAGCACTTAAGCATTGCCATTAATAAATCCATAAGCCGATTAACTTGGATGCTTTTAAAATACTTTCGGGCAGAGAGAATGTATGCATTTAGTTGTTATAATTTAATAATAACATTCTTTACTTTATGCATAAAATATGAATCTGTTTGGAAATTCTCCGTAGTTTATATATATAAATACGCTTTTGTTAATACATGACATGCAAAATAATAAATTTTGCGAGCAAAGGAAATTACTAAAAACAATTTGTGGAAAATGAATTAATTAAACGATTTCTTGTGAAGGCTGTTAAGTACAAAAATTTCAACCTCAATTGCTGTTATGAAAATCATTAGGCGTACATAGAAGTTTTGTGTATTCGATTTTCAAACAGAAGTTTTTTTTTTTTTTTTTTTTTTTTTATTCCTTATGTATGTAACACATTTTCAAGAAAGTATTAAGAAAATAAGTGTTTTTACACTTATGAAAACCGTAAAGGGATAAATCAGTATATAAGTAAATATGTGTTAAAAATCCAATACTCATGATTTCATAAAATTCCAACTTTATAAATGCTCTTAAACTTCATAGGTAATAGGTATGAAGAACAGGATAGTCCTTATATTTTTACTTTCTTCTGTATGTATATATAGAGAAAGTATTGGATTCGTGAAAATTTTCGAACTCCAGTTTTCGATGGATTTACACGTTTTGGGAAGTCCTGAACACGATTTGGTTGTTTTTAGAAAATGTCTGTGTGTTTGTATCACAAATTTTGTGGACGCTGTATCTCAGGAACCAATGAACGAAATTTAACCAAACTGGGTATTTAGTTGGACTGTGACATAAACTGGTGCTGATTAGATTTGTGGAACAATTGCTCAGCAGGTGGCGCTGTAATCGCATTTTTTCTAAATTTTTAACATGGCAGTATAGGACAAAATTTCGTATAAATGTACATAATGAGAGTTATTTTAATCCTGTGATTGTAAAATTTATATGAATTATTAATAATAGTAGTAGTTAACTATAAAAAAAAAAAAAAAAATGTGCATGTGCTAGCATCGCTCCCCCCCCCCCCCCCCAGGGGAGAAAATTTTCAATATGGGTATCTTTCGAAAGATCTCGTCAATACCTTTAAAACGAATGGTTGAACTATAGATCTGTGATAATTTTAAACAAAGTTATCGATTTTTTTTTTTATCTTTTAACGAAAAAAAACTGACAAAAAAATCATTTCTTCTGATTTGCAAAAAATTGACATCTTTCGGCATTTAGTGATAATCTCTCAGATAAAAAATTGTCTGCATTTATAATGGAAAATAATTTGATAATTTAATAAGCAATATGTGTTGAATAAATTTTATATAAAATTATATAGAAGAAAGTCATGTGGTGGCCACATCATACTAGTTCACTGAGGATTTGGGAAACTCGCGTAAATACGGGCTAGGACCCCTTAGAAAGACCCCCACGGAGGGCATTCCCCCTATAGGCCTAGGACACATAAGGAGTCAATCGGCCTTAATCCTCCAACCAACCAACCAACCAACCAGTGAGGATTTGGTTGCAGTAATTATGCGGTAATTAACATGATTGAAATACGAAATAAAATTTTCTTTTTTACAGATTCTTATGTATTCTTTTTTTTTTTTTTTTCACTTGATAATGTGTTATATAAGTTATATATACGCCATTTTCATTTAGGAGCACGCTATAATGAACTATCTTTATAAGATATTTTACTTTCATAGAAATCCGAACACATTTTCGAAAATTTATAAGTCGAACATTTTAAAACAGATATTCTAGAATAAAAAATAAAAAAAATGTTATATATATGTATATTTATTTAACTTTCTTGAATAGTATTAGAAAGAAAATTTGCTGATGTAATGAATGAATTGGTGTTTATTACATTTGATTTTAACCAAAATTTACATATTGTTTCTATGTGTTTTCCAGGCCAAAGGACTGTAAAGTTGCCGAACCATCCCAAGATAAGGTGAGTAAAGAAAACTTTTTGCATTAAATGATTAAGTAACTGTGTGAACTTTGTTAATTTTGACACATTTTAAAAACTTTAAAATTACTTTTAAAATAATTAAGTTTTTTTTTTTTTTTTTTTTTTAATGCATTTTACTTTATGTTTATATACGCATAAAACGTGAATTATTTTCTCTCCCATTCTTTTATATATATGTGTATGCATATATTAAAAAAAAAAAAAAAAGAAAGAAAAGAAAAAAAAGAAAAGAAAAAACCGCACACATATAAAAGATATTTTTTTAACATATTACATGTATGAGGTGCATTTTCCCATTCTTTAAGGCAGAGAAATAAAATTATATATGTTATGTATGCTTGTTATATATATTTATGTATGCAATTACAACTGTGTCTGACATTTGAACACTTATAATTGCAAAGCTTCATTTAAAATACAATTGCTTCAAAGATTTGTCGCTCACAAATAGAATTAAGATATTTTGACTTGTATAGTCCACACAATTCATATTTTTATATTGAATATTTTATTTACGGTTAAATGACCAAATCTGAAAGTGTTGAATATGAAAACATAACTTAAAACAAAAGTCATCCATTAAGAAAATTAATAAGGATAAATATATTTTATTTATTTATTTTTGTTTTCAATATCGTGCAAATATTGCTTGAATGACTTTTATTTGTTTAATTTTATTTAATAAAGAAGTATTTTTATGGTCTTTCTTTTTTAGGACCCGACGACACGGCACCTAAGCTGTCCTGCCGCTTTCACCATAGGTCATCTGAAGAAGTTCATCCACTTAAAATTCAGTCTTCCATCCACGTATATGGTGAGTCAGCTTTATGTTTTGAATCTCCGGCCAAAAAGAAGCGCTTTTGTCTGACTATGTGTGATACTGTAAACAAATATGCAAGCCTCTAAGCTTTTTTTTTTTTTTTTTTTCCTTCTTCTTTCCCAGTTGGAACACTCGTTTAATCGGAATAGTTCTTAGATATGTTTTATGAAAATTGATAGATTTTTTTTTTTCTTTCCCTTTTAGAACACTGATTTAATCGGAATAGTTCTTAGTTATGTTTTATGAAAATTGGTAGTTTTTTTTTTTTTTTTTTTTTTTTTTCCCGTTCCCTATTAAAACACTGATTTAATCGGAATAGTTCTTAGCCATGTTTTATGAAAAATGATATTTATTTATTTATATATTTTTTTAATTAATTGAAATGGACTTTTTTTTAGACGAAACTTGTTTTAGTTGGAAAACCTCCAACTGAACTTAAAAAAAAAAAAAAAAAAAAATATTGTGTGTGTGTGTGTATATATGTGTATATATATATATATATATATATATATAATGAATAATTTAATTCCTTAACAATACTCAGCAAATGAGAGAAAGATGAAAATACCAACAATGAAATATATATATATTTGGCAAACTTTCAGCTCTTCCTTGCAGACTTCAAATAAGTCATGTGGTTATTCGATTGGAATATAAAAACAATTTCTTTCTTCCTTTCTTTCTTTCTCTCTCTCCTCCTTCTTTATTTTTTTGAAATCGATTTTGAAAGAAAAATTAAAAATTGATTGTCAATAAATAGTGTTTATAACTTGGCAGCCCCGAATTCTATAAATTTGGGTTAAAAATTAGTTTATTGATATATATACAATATATATATATATATATATATATATATATATATTAAATTAATGTTTTTTTTTTTTTTTTTTTTTTTTTTCCCTTCCTCCTTTTGCACTGATATTTTAAAATTTGCAAACTGCCAATCTTCCATTTTATGTTAAATGATATATGAATTGATAAGTCATGCGTTATGTTAATGATTATGACAAGTTATGTTATTTCATAAGTCATGCATTTTTATATTATGATTTTAAAAAAGAAGAAGAAATCCAAATTTTAATTTATTTTGACACAAATTAAAAGTTGATTAAAAATAGTGATTAAGAATTCACAGCTCAAATATCGCTAAATTTGGTTGAAAATTAGAAACTTTAATTTAAAGAAAATTGATATTTAAATAATTTCAAGACTAGCCCTAGAGTGACATTTTATAATTTGCAAGCTAACTTTCTCCAAACTAAAAAATCAAGATTTTATAGAAAAAATAATAATAATGATTATTTTTAATTAAATTCAAGATCTTTTATATATATTATTAAGTGCTGGCACTTAGTACATTAATTTTATTGCATTTCATTTGTCACATTTTAAATTTCATAAAAGAGCAATATTCACTCTTTGAATATTTTCCTTGTGGATATTTAAAAAATGGTTTCCTATTTACTACTTATTTGTGACTTTCTCCTATTTGCACAAGAAGAAAATATATTAGATTCGTGAAAATTTTCGTTACACGTTTTGAAATGGCGTGAATACGATTTGATCATTTTTTGAAAATATAAGTATATATTTGATAGGACCGTGTCTTAAGTTGATGCTGATTATTTTTTTCTTTTCTTTTGGATGTATCACCGACCAGGTCCTGTTTATATATGTAATTTTTAATAAGATAGCATACACCAAATTTTCGCGTGAAAATACTTAATGAGGATTATTTTAAACGAATTATTGTAAAATAATAATAATAATATATAATAGTAATAGTTAACTTCTGTATCCATAGTGGAGCTTTGCTTCACCCCTGGGAAAAGTAACGTCTGGGGTATAAATATTCGATGAGCAATTTTTTAAAAGAACTTGTTTGAAACAAATGGTTAAACCATAGATCTGTAATCATTTTAAACAAACTTGTTAATTTTTCTCATATTTACGAGAAAAAAGGAAAAGGTCATTAGTAAGACACAAAATTGACTTTCTGCCCACAATGTTATCTTTTTCTGAGATGAAAATTGCCTGCACTCACCACGAAAAATAATTTTAATAAATAATAATTTTAATAAATAATTTGCACTGCGTGAATTTGCATAAGCAGATATATAGAGAGTAAAGTTTTGCGATGGACAGAACATCGATGTTTGTTATTAATTTAAGTGCCTTTTCCTCTGAGTGTTTTCCCCTTCTTTCATTCTGCTTTTCAGTTATCTTCGATCTAGGAAAGGGTTGGAAAACGGTAATTGATCATTTCCTTCCCCTTTCACTTATGCCAAGATCAAATTATCTTTTGTATGTCGGCAGCCTTTTTAAATACTGTAAAAGCACTTATTTTCGTGAGCCGTAATTTTCGCGAAAATGAAGAGATATCGGTGATTTCGCGAGCTGAAAATTTCGCGAATTTTATATGAACAGAACCGAAAGTTGAAAAATCCTAACGTTGAAAAGTACCTAAATATGGAACCCCTTTTGCATAAGGCATTTTAAGAAATTTCCTTTTGTCCGTAAAGTTCGTCCCCACCTCCTCATCTCTCTAAAAACAATTTATGCTTACAACGGTGCTTATACATCAATTTTGGCTTTGGCTCAACGCGCACATTCCACCCCAAACCATTTTCTTTTCTTAATCCCTTTTTTATCATGCTGTTTGTTTATGAAACTGGGGACTTCTGAACCCCCCTTTTGCACCGAAAATGTAATCACCCCACCCCCTTCACTTTTCTCGTATTCGGACCGTCAATGCATGAGAGTTTTGGTAATTGAAAAATTTCTGTTTTTTTATTATTATTTGCGGCGAAAAAAAAAAAAAAAAAAAAAAAAAAAAGAATATTTAGCGAAGTTTAAATTTTCGCGATTACGATGGGCTCGCGAAAATTAAAGCCTCGCGAAAATAAGTTCTTTTACAGTATATATTTTTTGTTTCGAATAAATGCTTTTTGGCTGGTTACAACGCAACATTATTATTATTATTATTTACTTCGTATATGTTATGTGTGCACTTTCACAAAAACACTAGGATGTATGATTAGAAATTAACAAAATTATGTCTTGTCTTTAAAAGTGAATTGGTTCGAAATTTAAACGCATTCGTAAATAATAACTTGCGATCATGCACACAAATTCAAGTAATTTTAGGTTTTTTGAGCAGTTACGAAGTTATTTTCATATATTTATTAAAAAAAAAAAAAAAAAAAAAAAGACAAAAGATTCCTTTTTACAAGATTTTTTAAAATTTTTCTTTTTACTTTTTTCTATATTGATAAGAAGAAGGTATTGGATTTGTAAAAATTTTCTACTTCCGATTATATACTTTTTAACTGTCTCATGTTATTCTATATAGAAAAATTTTGTTAAACTATAAGACTTACTCATTACCTTATTTTTTTTTTTTTAACTTTTTATTAAAAAAAAAAAAAAAAAAAAAAAAAAAAAAAAAGCAGCCGTTGAATTAGTCCTTGTTGAAAAAATATTTTTAAATATTTTACTTTTGAGCTAAAACATAAGAAAATTTAATTAAGTGCAATTTTCGCAATTTTGTATCTCAAAAATAAAATATTAAATATAGAAAAAATAATAATAATGAATTAGTTTTTTGAAAACAAAAACATTTATCTGTTATTATTATTATTATTATTATTTCAAGGAGTTCTACCTATTCTGATAGCAATAATAATAACAATAATAATAAAAGCGTGGAAAATCAGAAGCATTCTTCAGTTACAGACAATATTCATATTTATCAGTATTTAAAGGATTTTTTTTTTTTTTTTTTTTTTGTATTTAAAGGAATAATTTTTGGATCTGTGAGTCAGAATCTATGAAAATATATCAAAATGTTTCGGAACTGTTTTCTTCTGCATAGCTTGTAGTAACCGATTTTGTTACTTTTTTTTTTTTTTTTGAAGCGGTGGTTTCCATATGGTGAAAAGGGAAAAATCATCAAATTCCCCGAGATTTATCTGTTAAAAAAATGAATACAATTGTTATCCTTCAATTAAAATTAAACTTCGTGTCGGAATTATTATTATTGTATTAAATAGAGTGATTTAACTTGTTATATAATATTGGATGATCGGCTCATCAACATTACATAAGACGTAAGTATAAGTATTCGTATTTGATCCGTTATAAGCTGAAAAAGAAATCAAGTACCTAAACTGAAAAAGTAAATTTGGGAATGTCCGAAAGTAATCAGCAACGTTGAGAAATCATTTTGGCAAACGAATGAATGGGGATGGGGAAACCCTTGTTCAATGTCAACAGAAACAGATTGAGTAGAGGAAACTGATTCCAGCCTGCAATGAGCCTTTATACTGCGTCTGTTTACTTTCGGTTACTGTCATTTCCCATTACACTAATCTTGCTGATTTATGTTTCACAATTTTGTGCAATATGTACATAAATGATAATTTTATAGTTTATGATACGATTTAGTAAAATTGGCTAAAAATGGTAAAATAATAATAATAATTAAATTATTATTATTATTATTATTATTTTAATAAATCTTGATTAAGATGACGCATAAATTTTTTGACTCATTTTACCCGAAGTTTCTGAACAAAATTGGTATCATAATCACAGTGGAACTTTTTTTAGTATTTCATCTCTATTCAAACACCACTTCCGTTTAGGGCCTTTTTTTTTTTTTTTTTTTTTTTTTTTGGAGGGGGAGGGGGACTCAGATTTAGGACTTAATTTATCTACATAAACGCGCATGTACATATACCTCTTTTAGTGGGTCACATTTTGTGAGAGAAGATTTTTTTTTTTTTTTTTCCCTTGAATTGAACTGACCATTGCCTACCATAGAACTGAAGTTAATCTCTACGTTTGTAATAAGAATTTGTGTGTAGAAAAAATAAATAAGTAATAAAACTTCCTATTTCAACTATGTTTATTACTTAAAGATGAAATATAAGCTTTAAAGAGGGAATTTTGTGCCATACCGTTATTTGAGTAACGAATTTCATTCGATGCCTTCTAAATGGGTAATTTAATCGGCAAAATAGAAGTATTAATATCCTAATTTAGATTGAGAAATGATACAAAGCTCAATTATTCGCTGAGAAAAAGCATTCAAAATTCAATCAAGCTAATATTAATATTAGAAATAAATTATGCAGACAAATAATGTAAATTTAAGTATTTAAAACCATTTTATTTATAGAATTTGTTGCCTGATTTATGATTTTCTGGATAATTTCTATAAAAAGGCCACTTCTCTAAATTAAGTTTCTATGACCGGTGAGTGGCTGTCTTATGGAAGTTTTGGCTGAATATTGTAATGATTAAGACTTTTGTGTTTGTTTTCTTCGAATAAAATATATAATCTCGAGTTATAACTCATTTCTTTATTGCCAGATTCCAAAAACCTTATATAATTGGGTCAAGTTGCCGATTTTGACATAATTTTTCTGCACAATATTTTCATAAAAAATATTATCCTAACTTTTGTAATCCGCGATTGTAATGAAATGCTCGCCCTCTGGTGGGCTAAGGTGAAATTATCATACCACTGATAGCTTTCACGTTGAAACAATGATAGAACAACAAGAAAGAACAATACACGTGGCTGTTATATTTACTAACAACTGCAGTTGAGAAAGAGCCATCTATCGATCATTACAAACGCGGATATCTAAATTAAAATACTTGCAAATTCTGTACGTAAATATGTCGGAAAGTAGGTAGTTTGTTTAAGTCGAAAATCAGCTCGAATAATATCGACAAACAAGAAACAATTTATTTTTTAAGGTATTTGAATTAGAATTTCTCTAAATTTCTTGTGTTTTCTATTAAAAAAAAAAAAAAAAAAACTTCCTCCTCAGTCGTGATTTATTTGTTCTTTTTAAGCGATCGCCATTTTGAAACATTGTGACGGATCAAGCTAATTAACAAACTTTATTGAGAATTCCATGTGGGTTATATACTTATCGATATATTTAGTAAATCAATTCATAAATATGATTTTTTTTATATTGTCATCATTTTCTAAAATTGTTATTATTATATTTAAGATAGATCTATTTTTCAATTTTAATTTGGTTTGATTCAGTATTTCGGAAGTCTTTGTGATATCAAATTTTCCATTAAATACAGATAAACTAAATAATTGCAATAAATAGGGCCAATAGTAAAAAAAGTTTGTAAAGAAATCAACCTAAAAATGTGCGCAAAAGTATATCAAAAAGTAAGTTACTTTGATTTAAGAGATAATTTTGCAGAGAAATCATTGTTTTATAAAATAAATAAATAACAAAATTTATTTAAATAAGTTCCACATGTCCAGATTGTCCGATTATTACTAAACTAGTCGACCTTTGCCCACCTAGCGGTCGATATTTTCAAATGAATGCGTTTTTTAATTTATTACGCCTTTCCTGTTTGATTCTCAAGCGAAGTTGAATCATATAACAAATGTTTTAAAGTTTAAAAAGCTCGAAGAAATTATTTTCATTGAAACATTTTATTATTATTAAATTTATAACTATTTTTAGGTTCTCCACTAACTTAGCTAAATGTTTTGAATATAATTCGGTGGTTTATCACAATGCCCGAGAAAGAAAACCGTCAAATCGCCTCTCACATCGCGAAGTTAGCAGAAATTTTTTACTTACAATATCATATTTTTATTTATTTATTATTTTTCATGGTTAAGATTGTAACTGCTAGAATAAATGGTAAAAATTACATCACGATCGAACTTTCAATCAATTTCCCTAAAAAATTACACATTTTCTAAAGATTTATCAAGATGAAAGATTTTCCAGTAAAGTAAGCTAAATTCAATCTAAAATTAAGGGCTTTTTTATTTTTATTATTACTATTATAAAGTATATGTATAATTATTTAAAATAGTTTTTATAAATTTTTTAGACGAGGATTTTTTAAAACAGTCACAACTCTATACTCTCAAGAAATTTTATTCAAGTAGGCTGTATGTAGAGTTTAAAATGAATTTCATAACTATTATTTAAAATGCGCATTTTCCAGAGAACATACACACAGCTGCCAACATTACTAACTTTTAAATCAGATTTATCCACCAGCATTTATAAAAAGTAAACTGTAACATATATTTTCAACAAATACATAAAATAAAATAAACTGTAAACATTTATAAAAAAATTTCCGGTATCAAGCGTACCTTGAAAATAACGGAGAATATAGTTATCTACAGTGGTGGCGTCAGAAATTCCCCGACGGGGGGGCACCGGTTCCCCGACAGGGGGGCACTATATGTAGAAACATTTTTACAGGCATATTTAACACCATGCACCTTCCTGTCAGTGTCTATCCGCTATGTCAAATATACAATGGTATTTTTCTTTTTGTTTGTTTGTCTGTTTTTTTTTTTTTTTTTAAGTGCTTCCGTATTATTTTTAACACCGACTAAGATAAGAAAGAGGAGGGGGTTATGATAAGTTTGAAGACTGTGTGTTCGAGGCACTGTAACGTCCAAACGAATAGACCATCTTTAATGCAATTTTCCCCTTATTAAAAATAATAAAAATAATAAAATAAATAAAGGCTGATTTAATCGGGATGGTTCTTAGTAAAATTCTGTTTGATAGATTTTTTTAAAATTAATTAATTAAAATGTAACTTTTCAGGTCACTTTGCATTAAGATTTTAATATTTGCGTGCTAGCAGTATTCCTTTTTTCATATTATTCGGCTAAGCCATGCGAGCTTGCAATCTTCCGAATTTAAATCATGTTAGATTATAAATCCCGATTTTTTTTTTTTTTTTTTTTTTTTTTTTTTGCATTGGAGCTGAAAAACAAGTATTTTAAAAATCTTGAATTGTAAACTGATTTTGGCAAGAGTTAAAAATTGGTTAAAAATAATATGAGTTAACTGTCAAACTTTTTTCAATTCATTTCAAAATTATTGAGTTTTAAGATATTTTTAAGATAATTTAAAATGTGATTTTTTTTCCCTTTCAGGCCACTTTGCATTGACATTTTAAATTAATTTTACAAGTTGCCAGCCCTTTAACTTCCAATTCATGTTAAATGATAAATCACGTTATATTATTATCATATTATAGAAATGTAACGTTTTTAACAAAAAAGAAATTTTTAATTGGTTTTGTCAAAAATTAAAAATAATGATTTTGATTTCACAGTAAAAAAAAACTCCTAAATTCAGTTGAAAATTGGAGTTTTTAAAGAAAAATTATATTTCATTAAATTCATCACCAGTGCCACATTCACATTTCATAATTTATGAGCTAGTGTTCTTCCAGCTGAAAATTAGAGATTTTATGGAAAAATTAGAGTCTTAAATTCAAGGTAGATTGTTTTTATAAAGTTTGCTATTAAATTAATCGCCGTGTCATCTCGTCAATGTATCGAGCTATTCCCTACCCTTTTAAAATAATATATATGTAATATGTATATTAAAAAGAAAAGAAAAAAAAGTAAATCATGCATATTAGAGCATGAGCATAGTTGTGAAAAAATTAATAGAGTCAAAGACATCCAACAAATGTCAGATAAAACTTCCTTCTTAACATGGAATACATTTCATTTGTAACCAAGTATATACATATTACATTTCTCTTAAATGTTCAAATTTTACTTACAATATGCTGATTTAAATATGCACTTAAGGTATAATTTTCTCATAATCATACAACATCAATATTAAAATTACGTTATTTAATCTTCATAATGTTAAATACTTCATGAACAAATGCAGTAGACTTCCAGAAATCGGCATGTTGTAACCAATGTAACTATCAAACCGACAGTAAAATTTTTAATATGAAAAGTTCAAGATAGCACTGATATTAACAATGATTCATCAGAAATTGAATCTCACGAAACACAGAAAGTCAATTTTATGCAGATTACTTTCTTTTGGTGATAAATTTTAAATGCATTAATGCTATAAATAAGAAATAATAGTTCATAAATAACAATAAATAAATAAAATAAAAAAATATTTTTGCCTATATTTAAAAAAAAAAAAACATAATAAAAGGTAATATACTTGTAATAGAAGCTTATATTGTATCACATGTTGTGTAAAATTTTGTATCTTACTTTATTAAATAAATTTCAAGCTCTTAATTCAAGAAAAAAATAAATTAAACTTCATTATATGCATATTTTTTACTAAGTTGCTTATTCTCTTTAATTTTTCCTTTAATTTTTTAATTATGTTAATTATTTTCCAAGCATACTTATTTGTATTTTTCCTCATTTTTTATGCATTACAGTATCAAAATCTCGCTTCATAAATGCTAATTTTCACAAAATTCCAAAATACACATTTTTTTTTTAATTTGTGTGGATTTCTGGGAATCTCCTGCATACACATTAAATTTAAATTTAAAATTAAAAAAATAAAATCCATTTACGTATTATTGTAACTGAATTCGGCTTTTGGGATAGGTTTTATCAAATATTGTTACTATTCTTTCTAAATCTAATTTCTTTGATCTTGCACTGTGAAGCCCTAAAATCATCAAATTTTGCAACCTGCTTTCTGCACTGCAAGTTCTAAGGTAGTTTTTCCCTATTCTAACATTTATAAATTGAACCGACAGATGTTTCAGTCGTTGGCTGAATTATTTCATAATTATTAATATATTTTATAGTTGTTTGGTCGGTTGGGTTTTAACATTGCACTAGTGCTGCTCACTAGACAATTGGCGACGGTCTGGGACGTACCCTATCCCTAAGGATGACCCGGAAACATGCCATCACAATTTTGATCTTCCACGGAGGGGATAATATTTTTTACAAAAAAAAAAAAAAAAAAAAATGCTGAATGAAAAATTGCGATATGACTTTTGAAGATAATAATAACCTTTATGAGCTGCTGAATTGATAAAATAGAGCAAGAACATTCTTTACTGTTTCCGAAATTTTTGATTTTCATACAAACAAGCATTAAAAATCGTAAAAGTTGTATTGTTCCCCGATTGCCTTTATTTGCTTCCCTTTTGTTCCCTGACTCTCTAGCAAAAAGTAATTAAAACTAAATTTTAAAAAGAGAAATACATTTTTAATTTGTTGGTGATGCAGAGTGTAGCGATGTAATATAACAATTTTAATTTCATATAATTATTAAAACGACTCTTAATTACACGGAAATATTTTAATGCTTTCAATTTGACAGATATTAAACAAATTATCGTTATAAAATTTCACAAATAGTTAAAAGAATTTTCTCTTTAGAAATAGAATGCAAAAAACAAATCTTATTAAAAGGTCTCAATTATTTTACTTATTTCATTTCTCATTGTTAAAGTTGTCTTTAAGTTCTAAAGCAAAAGCGACACATTTACATCTTATTTTTTAGATATTTTCTTTGGATGTATCATCCTCCCTACACCTACAGTCGACATAGACACACAATATTTGAAAACAGTATCCTGAATAAGAATTAGTAGAATTAAAGGCAATGTGACTTAAATCAATATGCAAATTATATTTTCGTGATCTATTTGAATGAAATTTCGTTCTTTTTTGTTCTTATTAAGGGGGGGGGGGGTTAAAATGTACTTTTTTCCGATGTACTTTTTAAAGAGATATCTATTCTTAAAAATTTCCAGGGAAGAAAAACAAAACAAAACACATGTGTGTGTGGTCTAGTTTCTGTTCACAGACAAAGGGAAATGGAAACATATGTAGCCTACATGCTTTTTGTCCATTTCAAAGAGAGCTGGATAATAGGCAATAAAAAAGCGACTTCTTCACAGAAGCATCGCAAGTGTGATTTTAGAAGATAAGGAATAGATAAGGAATGGGTCAATCCTTGTAGTAATAATACTCGCCGCTTTCTTTATGTTCCTGTTGTCGTTCCCACCAACTAACATAGAAGAGGAATACATAGTATATCAATGCTAGCAAAGCCATCACAGTTGCATGCAATTAGTTTTTCTGGGGGGAAAAAAAAAAAAAAAAAAAACTTCTCTAGAAAGACAAACTCCGAATGATGAAAAGGAAAAAAAAATATTTTGTTGCTGAACAAAGGGGAAAAAAGGGGTATTTGTTCCCCGACAGATTTTGAGAATCTGCCCCGATGGGGGGGCACGAACTCCCCGACGGGGGGGCCTGTGCCCCCCCGGCCCCCCTTCTGACGCCACCCCTGGTTATCTATGCATATAGTTATTTTAGACCATAATTTCTTTTCTTTTTTTGTTGTTGTTTGGGGATTTACATTTGCATATTTAAAAATGGACAATTTTGCTGGGAATTTGTTTGTAAGATATTTAAAACTCCATATGATTTGGGAGGAAGTGAGTGAGTGGGCTAGATAAGCTCTCTATTCTGCACCCCCAATTCAACCCCATTTTCCCCTACTTTTTCTCGCCCACTCTTATCTTCCCATTGTCATGGAAACTGGGGAAACTGAAGGTCTCTGGAGAACTTCCAGTGATACGCCACATTAGTTTGGCAAATGAGTAACTGTAGAAGAAAGAAGTACAGTGCTGCCATCTCTTTGTAGATATACGTATTTTTTATATGTACATATGTATGTTGATATAAAATGATACAAAAATGGAAAAAAATTTGAAATCAGGAATATTTTGATAATATTGCTATATTGTAGTTAAAGAATAAGAATACAAATATTTGGAAAAAATACATTACATTTTATAATTACATAAAAATTAAAAATAACAGAAATATTTTGACAAAAATGTTATACTGTAGGTTTAGAATATGAATACAAATACGTGAGGGGGGGGGGGGATCCATTGCATCCTATAATTACACAAAAATGGAAAATAACAGAGGTATTTTGATAAAGATTGTAATACTGTAGGTAAAAATTAATTCGCATTATGCACATTTATACGAAATTTTGTCCTATATTGCCGTATTAAAAATTATGGAAAAAGGAAACGACAAAGCCACTAATTAAACGATTGATCCCAAGTCAGTGTAATCAGCACAAGTTTAGGTCAAAGTCCAACTTAATACCAAGCTTGATAAGATTTTGTTTATTGCTTCGTGAGATACAATGCCCACAAAATTTGTGATACACACAGACATTTTCTACAAATAGTCAAATCGTGATGATGATGACATCTCTAAACGTGTAAATCCTTTGAAAACCGCAGGTCGAAAATTTTCACGAATCCAATACTTTTTCTTATGCATATAAAAGAAAGTAAAAAACTGCGAATCCCATAGATGACTCTGAAATGAAAAGGAAAATCTATAAAAAAATAAAAAATGGAAGTTTGTGTGATAATTGAATCAGTCTTGAAAAAGATACCTTGCCTGTGTGCTACCAAAACCAAAACCTATTTACATTCTAACTTTTTAACAAATAAAACAAACACATTCATTAAAATAAGAGATAAAAATGCAAGTTAGTCAATAATTTATTCTAGTCGTACATTTATCAAGTTAGAATCATTAAAATCATGTTAAAATGCTTGAATTAATCTTGAAAACCACCACCAGGATCAGTAATAGAGCAGAGCTTTAATGATGCTCTAATATTTGCTGATAGGTTTTTAATTGAATAAACTTATTGAATGATACATTGAGTACAAAACCAAGTCTTTAGTGATCTGCCATCTTGTGGCACATAATTTTTTTTTTTTTTTTTTTTAACCTTATATCGTGATTGTGCCAGTAAAATTTATATGCAATTGATCCACTAACCCTTTAACATGCTGTGTTTTCGTAACGAGAACACAGCTATTAAAAAAAATCATCTGGGAATTCTTGAATAAAATTTTATAACTTAATGAGAAAAAAAGTTATTTATTTCTTTTCTTTTAAATTTGTTCGTAAATTTTAGTGGCATTCCATATTAAGTGATTGTAATTATTTTGCCCATCAAATGATTAAAACCTTCTTATCATTTATGGCTGAGGCCATTTATCACCATAGAATTTCATTTTCTTTTCCCTATTCAGACGTGGTATAAACATGTATTTTTAACTTTTTTTTTTTTTTTTTTTTTTTTTTTTCATTTCCTGTTATATTCATGACATGAAAGTATTGGGTTCATAAAAATTTTCGACTTCCGACAGATTTGCACGTTTTGAGATGTCCTGAACACAATTTATTATTTTAAAAAAATGTCTATCTATCTGTGTGTATTAAAAATTTTGTAGCAGCTCCAGATTAAGAATTAATTAATGCACAAAATTTTATAAAATTTTACATTTAATTACACCCTGACATATACAGTAAAACCTCTCTAAGTTGGACACCTACGGTTCCAAGAAAAAGTGTCCAACTTAGAGAGGTGTCCAACTTATAGGGGTTAGACATAATGTTAATGGATACATTCCGTTCCGAGAAAGAGCGTCCAACTTAGAGGGGTGTCCAACTTGAGAGGTTTCACTGTATTGGTATCTACCAACTTTTGTACATTTTGGCCAATAGGTGACGCTGCTACGATGAATTTTTTCCCAGTTCATGAAAAGGCTATATCTCAGCTTCTATTGTATATAAATGCATCAAACTTGATGTATAACACGTCTGCTATGTAAAACTGCAGCAACTCAATATGTTTACTTATCAGTCAATAAATACTAGTGGTGCTATGTTGAATTTCTTTTTATTTACTGAAAGGCTTTATCTCAGCTGTTTTATGTATGAATGCACCAAATCTGATCTGAGGGATAACTATTACAAAAAAAGAAAAAACTATGCTGCATTTCAGCTTCTGTTATGCATAAGCATACCAGACTTTTGTAGAAAATGAATTTCTTGAAAAGCTATGCTAATAAGTGATGCAGCCTTTTTCTAGTTCTATTTAGTTTTCCAAATAATTAATGATATGAACAATTAGAATGATATTAAAACCTGAATAAACTACTACGTCAGAAACACCAAAAGAAAAATATTTGCGATGCATACAGCTGTTTTGGTAGCCTTAAGCGTACTGTCTTCAGTGGTTTTGCACTGAAGGCGGTACGCTTAAGGCTACCGAAACAGCTGTATGCATCGCAAATATATATATATATATATTTTTTTTTCGTTTCTGACGCAGTAGTTTATTCGGGTTTTAATATTCCAATGCCAAGTCTCCTGTTATTATTAATTAGAATGATATTTAAAAAAAAGTTCAGTGCAAAATAATTTATTATTATTATTAAAATTTTAACTTTGAATGCCCTAAATATGCAAGGCTCTTTGTCAATCAGCTTCAAGGTGAACCAAACACCATGTTAATTTATGGGAAAATTTGCCTCATTATGATTTATTGCATAATTCTGTTTTCACACTTAGAAAATTCATGACTGATAATAAGTCCTTATTTTCTAAAAGATTTTTTTTATTTTACAAATTTATTTTGAAGCTTCAAAATGCAAAGTTTCACGTAATGAAATTTCGCTTTACAGTGAATTTTCCCTTAGATATAATAACATATGATAAAAAGTGCTTCAAAATAATAAATAAGCAAAGTATTATAAGATTTTAGTTTCTCAGAAAATTTTAATTAAGTAGTTCAAACTGTAGCACATTTGAATGAAAATTGTTGTAATTAATAATTTTTAAATTAAAAGCATTAAAAGTTACGTAAAACATTTTCAGTTATAACTGTGTTGAAATCCTTGCTTTTCGTAAACCAGTTTTAAAAATATAAAATCAAATTTCACTAAACATTATTATATAATTGAAATTTCTATTTATCTTCCCATTATCATATTATTAAAAATAGTTCTGTGATTTCAAATGCTTATATTGTGTGTAATAATCACATTATACACAATGCAAGCATTTGATGCAAAACCACAGAGATGTGACAGTGGCGGATCCAGAACTTCACTTTGGGGGGGGGGGGGCTAAGATTTTTCAAAGTGTTATTCTAGACCAATAAAAAATTTACAATTGCAATATTCAATTGTGAATGTCAGTGTTTTTTTTTTTTTTTTTTTTTTGGGGGGGGGGGGGGGCAGATGTGATTGTTTGACTTTTGTAGCTTTAGATTTTATTATTATTTTTTAATATGTAATTGTCACATCAGATAATAATAATAATAATAAAATTACCCATCTCTGTCAATGATGGAATACTAAAGCATCTTTTTCTTTTTTCTTTCTTTCTTCCCTTTTTAACAGATTGAAGATTTAAAAAAATACATTTAAAACTTTAATATGATTGATTGGTTTTGATTTTTGTCATTCTTATCTATAAAACCATTAATTTTATATTTTTATATTTGTATGCAATAATTTGCAGCATAAACTGAGAAGGAAAGGACATATGAGCATAGTTCAAATATGACAATAGTAGCAGTACTACAGCATATTTTTATTTGTTATTTATTTTTTAATAACAAAATCATATATTATTCTGATAGTTGAAACAGAAATAGGACTCAACAAATATTTGATGGATTTTTCCCTTTATTTATAGGTTGAAATCTTCTATGAAGACCAGCCTTTAAGAGAAAGTTATACTTTAATGGATGTGGCATATATATATAATTGGAAAAGGGTAATTTCATTTATCTTTTCTAATAGTTTTAAATTTCTTATATTATTCATATTTAAAAAGATATATCTGTCTTAAAAGTAATATATCAGTATTTTTTTTTTTTTTTGCTACATTTTAAATTTCTCATTTCTCTACCATTCGCTCTGTTTTTTTTTTTTTTTTTTTTTTTAACTTTCATATTTTAATATAATTTGGAAATGTGTTCATAGAAAAATTTTGCTTAAATAATTTTCTCTGCAAATTTTATGCACTTGCATATGACAAATGACCTAATAATTATATTGGACAAATTCAAAGCTATAATCAGACTTTTTTTTTTTTTTGGGGGGGGGGGGGGGTGCAGACACTATGGGACTTTTTTGCATGGCTGCAAAAAAACTAGACCATCAAGTAATGCTCTAGACTGGCGATTATAAATAAAAGCCATTGACTACGAGAATCATAAAAAGTGGTAGCCACTTTTAGAATCACTAATCATTAAAATATGGGCTTTTTCTTTTTGTTTTAAAGTTGATTCCTGAAATATGGATAATTTTGTGGCCAAGTGTCGAAATAGATGATTATTTTGCTTCTGATGATTAAATTTGCACTTTTTTCAAAACATTTCTTATAATACGTGATACTTTTATGGTCTATTATTCAAATATGATATCATACTGCTTGTAGTGATGTTTTCCACTATGTATAAATCATTGTTCATACCAAAACTTTGACCGTCACATCATTGTGCCACAATCAAGACATGGATCACAAGTATTGAAAAGAAATGGAGAAGTTTATTACATATCTTAAAAAGTCACTTCATGGAATAATAATACATTTCAAATTCTTAATGAAAATACAAGTTCTTTCAGGGAAAGCTACTAAAATGATGGAGCTTAAAAGAGAGGGAGAAGGAGCACACACCTTTCACGTGTTTATTTGACGATAGCTGTGGTTGAATTAATGGGGTTTCCAAGCAGCGCACACGATCCCAGGTAGCCAAATCTGGAATCCCTGCAAACCTCTTGGCGAAGCTGCCACCAAATAATCGCCAATCCGAATTCTTTAATTGCGGCTTGAAAGATATGCAAAATTTTGAATTTTTAATGACGGTTTCTAAACATGATAACCCAACATTTGGCGGAATCATTTTGCCAACAGACCACCTGTCTCCTAGACAGGAAATGATATAAATAATTAGGTACATGTATCTAACGTAATTTCAAAGAATTCTTGCATCAGAAAATATTCTGGGATACGAAGATCTTTTTATTAAAACTAAGAACAATTTTATTTTATTTTTATTAGTTTTATTTAATGTATTTAATTTTTAAGTTTTATATTTAATTGTAAAGATTGATTAAAAATAAAGGATTACTTTTATACATTTTAAACAAATGAAATTTTAATTATGCGTTACATTTATAATTTAAGAAATGAACTTTTGATTTATCGAAGATGCATTTTCAAACAGAATTCCGTAATTAATCTATATTAAAATTAATTCTTTTTTTTTTTTAATGAATCAAAATGGAAACTATTTTAATAAACCTCTAACTAATTTGAAATAATTAATTTCTTATGTAAAATAATGTACAAATTTATTATTCTTTTATTTATTTGACATGATGTGTGAAACTACTTCACACTGCTGCTAATTAAAATTATCAAAATTTACATTTAATAATGCAAATAGATCATTATTTCAGTACAAATTAATAAAATTCAACTGTTTTACAAAGCTATTCACTTAAGTATGTTGTAATTTTGCACTGCAATATTATTGAAATACAAAATCATTTTTCCACTGTTTTTCAAAAATAAGCTTTAAAATGCAAGCAATTTTGTTGCTTATCAATAAGGTTATTTGTGATTTTTCAGCTATTTTTTTTTTTAAATATTCGAGAATTTTGTGGCCTATTATTGAAATGCAGGATCACTTCAACATTCTTTAATAAAATTTACATTTAATCACAATAAATTGCTAAAATAGGCTATTATTTTACTGTTAATGAATAAAATTTGCACTTCTTGCTTTCATGGATGGATAAGTGTCAGTAGTGTTGTGTGTTGAGAATGAGATGATTTTTTCAGCTTTATATGGCAAATGCATTTCTTCACCGAAATAATTTTAAATTGTGATTACTTTCAAAATGAAAATAAAGACCAGAGAAGCCCATTTTTTTAGATCTTGCCGTATTTCTGTACAGGGTTCATACTCATCAGGGAAAACCTGGAAAACAGGGAATACTCAGGGAATTTGGAATTGAAAACTCAGGGAAAATAAAAAATTTCATTAAAAGTCAGGGAAAATCAGTTATAAAACCTGGAAAAACAAATGTTTCTTTTTTTCTCTCAAGTTATGTTTTTCTTGTTTAGCTTCGTATCAAAATTTAAATGATTAATTATTGTGATGATTTCTTCCTGAATTTCTATCATGATCAGCAGTAATATGACATCATATAGTGGAAGTAGCTGTATTTTGTCTTGTCTAGAGGAGTGTTTCTTGTAATATGTTGCTAATATTTTCTTGAAAATTGTCTGGGAACTCAGGAAAAACTCAGGGAATTTTTTTTCCCGTATTTGAGTATGAACCCTGCTGTAGTTTACTATAGCTCCCCAGAGAAGCTAGGATGATTCCGTAGTTGTTGGCATGTATATATTTCATTCCATATATTATTTATTTATTTTTTTAAATCTATAACTTGGCTGCCACTTTTGGCGATTAGGATTTGATTTTTGGGTAAAGTAAGTCAGTCTTTATTGGCTTAAATATTTTCCAACAAAGTTGAAAATTGTTTATGACTTAGGGTTGTCTGTCTGTCCAATCCATCTGCGCTCTAACTGCCCTAAACATGTGTAGAATGCTTTGAAACTGATATATGTTATTTAGGTTTACTATAGCATGTCCCTATTGAATAGTATAGTTTTTAACCAAGTCTTAAGGACAATCTTTTCCTTCACTTAATATTTTACTAGATATCCTAATAAATCTTAAGAGTGTACAATACCTAACCTTACTAATAGCCGAAGCCCATGTTATTCTATTTAGAAATTTGTTTCTATAATTGCTTATTACCAAAAGTATATTTTAAATTTTGTTTTAACATTCAGAAAACTCACAATTATTCAATTAGTACTTGTTTTTAAAAAAATTGATTTTTGAATTTTTCACATTTTATTTCCTAGCTAAAAAATGGAAAAAATGCATTGAATTGTTATTATTATTATTTATTATTATTATTATTTTTTTTTTAATTCAGAAATGAAATATTAAAAAAAAAAAAAAAAAAAAACAAGTACTAATTTAATGGTTGTGTATTTTTTGAATGGGGTAACACAATTTAAAAATATACGTTAGGTAATGAGTAATTGTGGAAACAAATTTTCCCATAGTATAACGTGGGCTTCAGCTATTGGCGAGTTTAGACATTGTGCATTCTTAAGGAAAGCTCTCTACTTATTGTCACCATAGCCAAAATCACCACAACCGGGGGAAATTTTGCCCCATTATAACTCATTAACTGATGTATATTTTTAAATTCCGTTCTCGCATTCGGAAAATTTACTTCTGTAAAATTGATTCATTTTCTAAAAATTAATCTTTTAATTCTTTATGTTTTATTTTGAACTTGTATTATGTGATTTTTCACTAAGTGAAATTTTTACAGCTTCAAAATAAAATATTAAAAATTTTAAAAATCAGTTTTTAGAAAATGATAACCTATTTAACAGTTGTGAATTTTCTGAATGTGGTAATGAAATTTAAAAATACATATTAGTTAATGAGTTATAATGGGGCAAAATTCTTCATTGACTTCCTCATTGACTTTGACTTTCTTCAAGGATGAGTAGAGAGTCTTCTTAATTTGAATTTGTTAAGCCATGTGAGTGAAAAGTGATCTAATTTCAAAATGTTCTCATTTGCTTTACAGGGATACTTTGCCTATCATCACTGGCAGCTTAATCCCATATTATTCTTTAGGAAAATTTCTCATTCAGATTACTCATTCATTACTTATTTATTTATTATACTGTTTTCACATATAGAAAGTTTATGACCATTAAATTTACTGTCATTTTCTAAAAATTATTATTATTTTATTATTATTATTATTATTATTTTGTAATGTTTCATTTAATTCTGTAAGATGTGAAAAATTTACTAAATGCATCTTTTGCAGTTTGTAACTTTCAAATATTATATTAAAAAATCAATTTTTGTGAAACAAGAATCAATTTAATAATTCTGAATTTTAAATGAGAAAACAGATATATATATATATATATATATATTTTTTTTTTTAAGCAAGAAAAAATAATGCATTAAGTAATTTGCAAAACAAATTTCTCCATAGAATAACATGGAGTTAGTCTGCCAGCCACGTTAGACAAAGTATTTTTTAACCATCTGACCACTTTTGTTGGATATATCCATTTATTACATTGTTGTTCTTTTCACAATTCCTTTATATTAAATAGTTTTATAATTATGGATTTTTAGATTGTATTTAACTAAGAAAGTCATTTGTAATAGTCATTAGGTTTATAATAAATATTTAAGCTTTAAAACTTCTTCACACACCATAAAATGAAAGCTTGCACTACCTCCAAAGTGTGACATAGCACATGTTTTTTTGCACCTGAAGAAGCAAGGCCACAACTTTTCGAAACCAGTAGTGCAAGCATTCATTTTATGATGTGTGAAGAAGTTTTAAAGTTTAAATTGTCGTTAGGTTTACTTTTAAATGCATAATTATATTTTAACAATTTTAAATACTCTACAGGGAAAACACCATTACAATTTTGCCCCCTTTGCAAGTGGTCAAAGGTTCCTATTAAACCACATTTATCTAGGTATTTTATCTGATAATGATTAAAAAATTCTGGCAAGATGTCATCTACATCTGAAATTTTTCTGAATTAATTTTTCATATTTTAATTGTGTAATCTTTTTGATGTAGGTATGTCATCAAAAGATGACATACTTTATTCAATTTTCTGCAGTTATACACAATTGTATTTAGTATTGATGCATACATAGTCATCCCCCCCCTCTCCCCCAATTTAAGTTTATCCAATGCATCAATCATGTCAGATTACCCTTTCTTTTGCCAGTTTAAAAATTTTCAGTTTCATCTTTTAAAAATCAAATGTTTTATTTTTCTCAGTTTAATTTATTTACAGTCTATTCGCTGTACTTTTGTTTTTATTGCTATTAATATTTCTTTATTTTGTTTCTTATTATTTCAGGCAGAGCCGATGAAATTTTTCTACAGTATCTCAAAAGTTATTCCAAAAATAATAGAATTTCCTGCTGTACAGCCACCAGCTGCGGAAGAAATGGAAATTGATTCCGTTAAATGTGATACAACTGTTTCTGATAATGTACATGAAGTCCAGACAACTTCTAAAGAAGATATTGAAACAATGCAAATTGATTGTGAACTGTCAACAGTAGAAGATAATGAAAATATAAAAGAAAATATACCAGCTTGCCCTTCATCAGTGGCTCTTCCTCCATCACCTCCATTATCAGAGAAAGAACTTCTAATCTGCCCTGAAAATATTATTCACCCTTCTTCTGATGATATCCAGCCAATGGATATTTCTGAATCTAACATTACGAATTCACATTCTAGTCTCCCTGAAAAACCTGTTGATTCATCTAATTTATCCGAACCCTTGTGCGATAATGTGACTATTTCATCTTCTGTGTCTGAAGCCTCATGTAAGAATGTGGAAACTTCATGTCCTGTAACAGAGTCTAACAATATTCCGTGTCCTGTGACAGAGTCTAACAATATTTTGTGTCCTGTGACAGAGTCTAACAATATTCCATGTCCTGTGACGGAGTCTAACAATACTTCGTGCCCTGTGACAGAGTCCAACAATACTTTGTGCACTGTGACAGAGTCCAAAAATACTTTGTGCCCTGTGACAGAGTCCAACAATACTTTGTGCCCTGTGACAGAGTTTAACAATACTTCAGATGTTTTACCACCTGTGACCCAACAATGCAGCACTGTGGTATCATCATCTATTGTAACTGAATTTATATCTAATAGTATTACTTCTCAATCACCTATGCCTATTTCAACAGGCAGCATACTTATTTCATCTTCTGTACCCAAAATTGCTTATAATAATATAGCTATTTCAACACCTGTATCGGGACCTTCATACAGTAGTGTAGCTATTACATCTGCTGTTCCTGAACCTACATATAACAGTGTTAAATTAGTGTCAGCTCCTGAAGGTGATCCTGTGCTATCTCCTACAAATGGTTTGAAATTGAAATTCATTCATGATCCAGAACTCACTCCTAAATCTCGTTCTAAAAAGTCTGGAAGAAAAGCCAGAAGTTCACGACACAAAAATATTCCTGTGCGTTTGGCTAGACTTGCTCCATATCCACCTCCCCCTCCCCCATCTGTTCCTGTAACATGTTTAACAACTCAACCCCTTCAGCATCTTTCACAGTTTACTGTTGCAAAACTTGTTCCATCTGTGATAACTACATTAACTCCTACCTTTGTAACCACTCTTGTTTCTACAACTTCAAATTCTTTAAATAAAGTCAGCAAAGATTCTGGTGCACCACAAGTATCTTCCCTATTGGATCAACAGTCAACAATATCTAATAAAATATCGACTCATTCCAATGGCATTATTTCATCAATGTCTTGTTCTAAAGAAAATGATATTTCTACGTCTTCCAAAAATACAGAAAGTGTTGCCAATACTTCCTCTACTGTAACTAAAAATCTCACATTATCTACAGCTCAACAAGATTCCCAGATTCTCACAGATACCAAAGAGCTTTCATGTATCGAAACATTTACTAAAAATAATATTGTGATTCCATCATCTCTATCTATAACTTCTGTCAAAACAAGTGAAAATTCAGTTGTTAAAACTGAATCCCTTGTAGTGAATACAGTAAGCATTCCTCTTTCAACTCTAGACACAAAAGTAACCAGTGCTACAACTACTAAAAATATTGTGATTCCACAATCTTTATCCAATACACCTGTGAAAATAAGTGAAAATTCAGTTGTTAAAACTGAATCCCTTGTGATGAATACACTAAAAATTTCTTTTTCAACTCTAGAGACAAAAGTAAGCAGTGCGTCCATAAATTCACTTGACACTCAAGTTACTCCATCCAGTATTTTACAAACAGATAATCAGTTTTCTAAAACCTCATCTTCACCTGCCTCTCTGCAAGAAACAGGCCCATCTGAAATTATTTCTTCAACATCTGCGGACAAGATACTTCATGTTAATGCTGATACAGCTAATGTTGTAGCCGTAAGTCCACCCACTTTGTCTAGTTTAATTAAAGAACAATATCAAAATCCTGAATGCATAAAGAATAATGACAAAAAACACTTACAAGATTTTAAGAATAAAAATACTGATTTTGAAAAAATGGATAAAAATTCAGAATCTTTCAAGAGAAGTGTTAAAAATTCTATCTCAGCAGAATTCAGTGACAATGATGACCTTGGTTGCCCTCCTGATTTAGTTGTTGATGAACAAAAGATGGACAGCTCAGATAATGAAGATGATACTGATGCTGCTCTTCGGAAAAAAATTAATGCCATTGCAGAAAAGGAGGATGAAGCAGATATAACTGATGATACTGAGGCTGACAGTGGTAGAGCTAGTGACATGAGTTGTCCTGCTCGTTGTGAAGATGACGTAGGCTCGCCAGCTACTACAGAAACAGTAACTTCAGTGTCTATACCTCCATCAGTTACTGCATCATCATCTACAGACTCTCGCCATGCAAAATCAAATAACATTGATCATGTAATAAAGCAGTTGTATCTTCAGCATGAAATTGGTCGGGCACCATCCTCACCAAAACCCCCTGCTCCAACTCCTCAAACTCCAGCTCCTCAAACTGCAACTCCTCCTGCTCCAAAAGCTCCAGCACCTTCTGAACCTTCAAAAGATGATACTGGTGTGTTAGATTTATCAACTTGCACTCGTAAATCTGGTGAAGTACAGAGCATCCGACAGAAACCTGTTGCTAATCCTGTCATGGATATCAAACATAGAAAACAGCCATATTTACCTGCTCCTGTGAAACAGCATACTGCTTGTCCTCCGGCTCCTAAACATCCAACATCCCCACTACTTTTGCATCAATTAACAGCAGGTCGGCACAGTACTCCTAGTATCTTACAAGCCCAGTTGACTGGAAATCCTAAACCTTATGCAAATCATCTGCAAAACATCCCATATGTTAATCCAGGGCTACCTTATCCTGTACAAGGTAATAGAAATGTTTCATCTCCATCATCCTTGCCTATTCGACCTAGTCAGCCCACTTATGGCTACAATTACTCTCAGTATTCTGGCATAATTCCATATCCAGTCATGGATGTTTCTGGTTATGCAGCAAGAATGAATGCTAACATGCCATCACGTTCTTCATCAAATTCTCTACCTAAAGAAGCATGTTCATCATCATCACCTTCTTCCACTAAGCCACATTCTTACACTAGCCACAGTAAAATGAGTAATTCCACACGTAGACTTTCAGATACATTTGTTTCCAGTGCACTACCACCTATTGGTCACTGCAGGATCTCCACTTTACCATCTCCCACAAGTGTACCAGCTCATCCTAGAACTTCCCCCTCTGTTATGACCAGAATGTCCCCTCATCACAGGTCTGCATCACCTGCTCCTAGTCCTCAAAATGTTTCTCACAGTTTTCCTATGTCATCACTAACGCCAACTACTACAGCAGCTACTACTACGAGTACCACAACACCTTCCCAGTGCAAGCCTAGTGTTCCCATCTATAAAAAATCAGAATCTTCCCATAAAGGTTTCAAATTAAAGAAAAAGGCCAACCTGACTGTATTTAACCCTGATCCCAATGGTTTCTCAAAATTAGTCATTAAAAATTTAGATGTCAAATCTAATAATAATCATAAATGACAAAGAAAGAAAAGTAGCAGAGTTTCTAAAAATTCTAAGAAAAAGAAAAAAGTAAAGTGTAGTAATTAAGAATAATAATAATAATCAGGCCAAAATCAACTTTGGCAGTAAAATTTAATAGCTTTTATTGCGTAGTTTGATTTTTTATTAAATTATTATTATTTTTTTTTTTACTCATTGAGTTACATCTAATAAGAAGCGAAGACTCGCCTTTCTGTGATATTAAATCCAACAGTCTGCTCTTGAGTACAAAATGTATTTAATATTTTAAATTACACCTTTGAAACTAATTTGATGGTGCTATTAATTCATTTTGCAATTTATTGTTAGTTATGTGGCATTCAGTTAATTAAGTAATGCTACTAAAAAATAAATATATTCTTTAGGGTATATTCTAGTACTGTAATCTTTAATGACTATTTCATTATTATTTTTTCTTCCTTTACTATTTGCCATTCTTTCTAGCTATAAAACACAAAAAATGAGCTAATGGCATTTGTTGCACTTTATAGCTTCAAAATGAAATATTAAAATTACTGTAAAATCCTGAAACTAACCCCCCCCCCCCTTTTGCAAAAGTGCAACGACGCTGACCTTGAAGACTTGAAAGTAGGTTTAAATGAAACAGTGAAAGATAGATTTATCGGCACTTTGTATGTATGCCCTTGTGATAAGATGGATGCAAAAGGTGGAGGGGTTATATTTAAGAAAATAGAATAATTTCACTTTCTGCAAGAAAGAGGGAAGGGGGGGGGGTTACATTCGATGGAGGGGTTACTTTTGGGATTAAAAAGAATTGAATTAACAGTCGTGAATTTTCTGAATGTGGAAACAAAATAAAAAAAAGTGTATTGAGTATTGAGTAATTCTGATTACAGATTTCCCCATAGAATATGATGTATAGCTGTCAGTGACGATAAGTCATTCAACCTCATAAAGATCCAAATTAATAGTTATTCATACTTCTGTTAGTTTTGAGTTATTTAAGCTCAGCCATAAGCCACCTTCTTTAAAATATATATATATTGGATTATCAGGCCACAAGTATTTTATTAGTTTCATAGATCATGGAAATTCAATTGTGCCTTGGGCTTTAATGAGTGCTCATATTAAAAGTTGTGATGTAGTCATAGTGTAGGCAGCAGACTGCATGGATAGTTTTCGCTTCATGTTAGTATATAGCTCATTCTATAAAAATAGTATAAATTAATCAGCAGTGGTGTATTTTCTGAAAATACTTTTTTTTTTAGACTTTTGGGATCATTGCCATTGTACTCCTGTGATTTTTGAAGTATAGCACTTTTTTTTTTTTTCATTTTAAGGATGAGTTGTTGTCAAACATTTCTCTGTGTTATATCGGAGAATCAAAGAGCTTTATTGCTGCCTGGCAAATCAAATATTTATCAAATGTCTGTGTATAATTGTATATAAGAGTTATTTGTCCTGTCTATGTAAATAAATGTAGATTATTTGTAAATCATGAACTTTTTTTTGTGCAATATTAATCAATATGTATTTTGTACATTCTTATCAATCAGTGGAAGTTAGCAGATCTAAAAATTATTCTGTTTGTAATTTTTATTTATTATTTCTTTTTATAAGTACAAAAGAAAATATACATGCATATTATTTTCAACATAAAGAAGAAAACAGATTTTATTATTATTATTATTTTTTTTATTGTCTTATTGTAAAGCACTATAACTGTTGATTTGCATGTACATTTTTAAAATTAAGTTATACATATGACAAGAAGTTTATTGATATCAGAGCAAAAAATTACTGTACAGTCTTATTAAAAAAAGAAATTTTATATTAGATGATTATTGATCGTTTGGAAGATCATTAAAGATTTTATGAAAATAGGTATAGTTTTGCTACCTTTTATTTCATATTTTCCATTTACAACCTATTTATGTTTTGAAAGATTACTTCATTTTAGAATTATTAAATCAAATCTCAGTTATGTTTGTTGACTCTTTATGTGATTAACTTTTCATATTGCCTGCTATATTACATGACATTGTTTTCAAATCAAAACTGCACATTTCTAGTATAGATTCACAAAGTCATTTCTATTTGGAGACATTCTGATATATATATATTAAGCTAAAAGTTTTTGTGTTTTTATTTTATTTAAGGAAAAATTTTTCAGAAATTTTCATTTAAATCCTTACTTTTAACCCATTTAGCACTTTTGGCAATATTACAATCAAGGTGAAGTTCTCATATAGTAGTCAAATCATCTGTATATCAAAGATCTAATCTTTGGAATTGTCACCCCCATCTAATGTACAGAAAAAACAATGAAGGTCCTTGACTTGACCCCATCCCTTAAAAGCTGAAATATTTGGAGACCAATATAAAATATGTCTCACCCGTATGTGATGTTTCAATATAAAAAACACTTTTAGAAAATCTAAAAAGACTAATACATTCTAATTCATTTCAAAAGTGATGAGTTCAAATTTTGTGCTTTTCTGTCTATAAAAATTATGTCTGTAAATTTTTCCATTGTTAGTGGATACCTGCTAGGTAAATTTAGCTTTTTCTAAAGGACTATAGATCTTATAATTTTTGCAAAATGTTGCTTTTGCTCATTTGTTGAAAAAGTTCATGCATCAAAAAGTACACTCATAGCAAAATTTGTAATTTAAATTTCTATATTTAAAGCCTGTTGATTTTATTGTGCTAAAAAAATAAAAGTGGATATCTCAGACTTTTCCCCCTAATATTGTATTCAAAATGTTATGCTTATATGAAATGTTTATTATAAGATTCTTTTAAAATTTCAAGTTTAATATTATCATACATAAACATTAAATGTGCAATATATAATTATTAGTATTATTTTTCTGGTTATAAATGTAAACGATTTTGTCAAGAATATTGTCATTAAACAAAATCATGTAAAAATTTCATATTTCCTCTTTAATGTTAATAAGACAATCCTATTAGACAAAATGTTAGTTCACTATTCTTGATTTAGATCCACTTGCTTAATTTATAGAATATGAAAAGCACTTTTTAATCACTGTTACGAAAAAGCATATCATAGGACATTTTACATATCAAGTTTGATGTGATATGAATATCACATAAATTGTGTTTGCAGTATAGCAGCACTAACTGTTATGGGATATGCACTAAACCTGAAAGCATAGATTCATATAAAAGCAACTTATACAATTATCTGTCCAATTTGTTGCAATTTCATGCATAAAAGCTAAGGGGACAGACTACTTTTAAAAATGGGAAAATGAAGAAATTTTCGTTCAACTATCAGAATTTTTTAAAAAAGAATGAATGCATCTATAAACAAAATTTCTTTTGTGTTAACCAGTGTGACATTACTACTCAATTGATTAAAAATACTATTTTGGTTTACTTTAAAATAAAAAATTATCATTTTGAAGATTATTTTTAAAAAAATTCGAAGGTGCTTTCTCACTGTGGGCATGATATTTCAAAAAGTATTTGAGATATGAACTTAAAATTTTTCTCAACCATACATTTTGACATAATGAGTAAAATGAACTAAAAATAAGAAGTTCTGTTTAATAGAAAAAAAAAAAAAAAAAAAAAAATAGGATTGTGGTAGTATAAAAATTTTAATGATAACTTCATATTTCAAATTTATATGTTAATTAAACTCCACATTATTAAAATAATCAAAACCTTTTAGTTCAGAATCTTAATTTGAATGTTTTGTTTCACTTAATGTAAAAATTAGAAGGATGAAGGAAATTGTAATTGAGATGTCCTGCGTGTAGTGAGAAAGCACCCTTATTATTATTATTATTATTTTTTAAATAATCTGCAAGTAAAATAATTTTCTATTTTAAAGTAAACCAAAATAATATTTTCAATAAATAGAGTAATGTCATACTCAACAAAATTTTTGTTTGTACATGCTTTGATTCTTTTTTTTTTTTTTTTTTTTTTTTTTTTTTAATTCCGAAAGTTGATCGAAAATTTCTTTATTTTCTCATTTTTAAAAGTAAGCTGTCCCCTGTCCCCTGAAGCATTTGCAGTAGAAATCAGCAACATCACCTATTGATTGAAATATGCCAAAATCTATTCAGCATCAGTTTGTTTCAAAATTTTATTTATGGAATTGTGTGCATTGGATTGCAGCAAAAACAGCAGTGAAATATTTGTAACAGATATAGGAAAACATGTTCTAAAAGTAATCAGATCTTATATATTCCAAATATCTGAAAATGTGTTAATCCACAAAAAAATAAAATTTCAATAAAATAAAATAAAAGCAGCTTTTTAAAATTGCTATTTTTCTGGGAAAAAATCTAGAATAAACTTTCTTTCCCCATTAAATTAATTGTGTTCTGCAGTGAATACTGGATATCTAATATTACATTTGAAAAAAGGAGAAAAAAGAAACATTCAGTTTAAATTTTTGTTCATTTACTCAGGGTTCCCATGGGTCAGGGAGAACAGGGAAAACCTGGAAAAGTCAGGGAATTTGAAATTACAGAAAAAAGTCAGGGAAATATCAGGGAAAATTGTAATTTTTGCTCCAAAGCATGGAAAAATGATGATATAAACCTGGAAAATGCTTTTTGAGCATTCAATTTATATCGCAAGTCTCGTTACTATGTTGTTTTTTATGTCACGAGCTATGTTCTGTTTTATACTGTGAGCTACTTTTTATGTCGCGAACCAAATTTTGTGACTGGAATTTTCGAAAAATAGACCTTGAAAACCTGGAAAAGTCAGGGAATTTTATTTTTAAAATTGAGTGGGAACACTGTTACTTTAATGTTTTGTTATGTTAATTTGTTTTGAGTGAGTGGGATAAGTTTTCATCAAGTAGCCTTTTTTCTTAAACGTACTGAAAATTTTGCGACAATGAAACTAGTTTCTCTGTTGTAACACAAATATTAGGTTGACATGACTTAGGTATGCATTTAGATTCTCCTAAAAGTTAAATTTGCTTAATTCTAAAAAAAGTAATATAATAAATGTTTTGACTAAAAAACACAAAAGGCTTTATTTATTACAACTGGTAGTAAAAATTGAATTCAAGCTTATTTTCAGTTTTAGTTCTAGATGAGCCCACCTTTTCTCTAATTTAGACCTAGCTATGAAAATATTTAAAAATAATTTATTTCAATAAATCTCCCATTAAAGTTCACCATTGACTGAATCAATATTATGGTTTCTCTTTGTTTCTTACCTTTTTTTTTTTTTTTTTCTTATTTATTTATTTATTTATTTAATTTTTTTTCTGTTTCCAACAAACAAATCCTATATTATTCTATAGAAAAAATTGTTAATTAAAGAATTTTGAGTCAGTGTATTAAGTAGATCAGCATAAATTTTAATTCAAGCAGTTTATCTTTTGAGAAGTAAATTTGACCACCACTGTTTTAAGGTGATCACAATTTTATTGCAATGAAAGGCACTGAAGTATAAACTTTGTGATGATGAATAAAAACTTGTTAGCAAGTACTATAAATTGCAAAAAACATGCTAAAACTGCATTTACTTTAAAAATATATACCTAAATAATATCCTTTTACAAAATATGCACTTACGGCTTATTTAAAACAAATGAATTTCGGACAACCATCGTGTCCATCATCAGTGCATTGCAGTGATACTCCCTCTGTTTTGATTTGTTTCCTATATATTTTTAAAGTAAATGTAATTTAATCCTTTTTTGAAAGTAAGTTAATATGTATTAAAGTCGATCTGCAATGCACTGATGATGGACTCGATGGTTGTCCGAAATATATTTGTTTTAAATAAGCCGTAAGTGCATATTTTGTAAAAGGATATAATTTAGGTATATATTTTTAAAGTAAATGTAATTTAATCCTTTTTTGAAAATAAGTTAGTATGCATAAATGTAATCCTTCACCAGACCAAAAAAAAAAAAAAAGGATTCAAAGTAACCTTAAAATTGCTTTCTGCTTTTTTTTTTTTTTTTTTTACTATAGATAGCATGTTTTCTTACTTCCTGTAACTTATAATGTATACCTATACTTATAATGTATATGATTCATAGTTAACAACCTGCTTTCACACTGTCATTTTGAGTACAGAGAAAAGATCAGTTTCAGATTGCAAACTAGGTACATTGTTTATTTGTTCTCTAGCACAGGGGTGGCCAACCCATGGCCCACATGCGGCCCTCTGCGTAGTTACCTGCAACCCATGAAGAGACTAATGATATTCACAGTTTGACAACTTTAGTTAACAGATTAAAAATTAATAAATTCGTTCTTACTTTTCGAAGTGAAAATACATTTCAACGATTATGATATCTAAAGAATCACCCTGTTATAATGAAATGTTATTAAATCCAATATTCCTTCTTTTTGTTATAGTTATTAATGTATAGTCATATATTTTTTATGGTTCTATTGTTAATTTATGAATGAAAATATTTTTAATTAATGTATTTTGCTCCGAATATTCACTCTGCCCTTCCCCGAAAAAAGTATATACATACACGATTCATATGCTCACAAACATATATATATATATATATATATATATATATATACGGTGTGTCCACCTGAATAAAGTATATTTCTAATGTGGCCCACCAAGTCTTTTGGGTTGGACTGGCCTGCTGTAGCAGAGAATAAGGAAATATTATCTGTTTGATTGAATCCATCTCCCAAATGTTTTCATTTTATATTACTTTTTTTAAATTAAATTTCAATATGTATTTTCTTTATATTTGCTGTATACAGTCTTCCAGCATATAAGATTCAAAATTTTGTTAAAATAAAATCGAGGATTGTAATTCATTGCAAAGTTATGAAAAATGAAGGGATCTAAAAAAGAAATTGTAAGTTGCAGGAAAACATTAATTCCGAGAATGTAAAAGCAAGGTAATGCTGTATGTCTATTAGACAAAAAAATTCTAAATTTATTTGTTACTTTGGGTTGAGGACTTTATTGCAGCAATTTAAAGATTTTGGAAAAATCAACAGAATGTTTTCTTTTAAAACGAAAAATCACATTTTTTTTTTTTTTTTCATAATTTACAGAATAAAATTCACCAAGCATAAGTGTAAAATATTAAAACAAGCAGCATTTACTTCAGTGTTTAAAAAAAAAATTAATTAATTAATAAAAATAAAATAATACTAATTGATGGGTTAATAATAAATAACTAATAGTTTTATTTGTACATTTAAAATAATGTATGCTTACTTTATATTCTTACTCTTTTATGATGCTGACTTATTTGTAATGAAATTGGTAAAATTTTCTAATGTTAAAACAGACAATAATTTAATTTAATAAGGATAACTCAATTTTTATCTGCAAAAGATAAATGTCAACAAATAGTCATCTATAATCTGCAAAACATTTGGTCCCAAGTTCTGCAGATTAGAGGGGAGTTGACTATATCTTCATGGGTGTTGTGCAAAGAGGATATATATATATATTTTTTTTTTTTTTAAGTTTGGATTTGAGAACAATCTTAATATAGCTGAAGAGGTATGACCTGATATTGAATAAATGCAATACATTTCCACTGAAAGTTGCATTTTCAAGCATTTAGTCATTATTTTAAAGGAAATGAAGAGAAAAATTCTAAAATTTCTTAGTATATTGTCATGCATTTAATTTATAAAATGGTGCTTATGAACTGCATATTAATTTAATCTTTTTGTTTTAAATTATGCACTTTGTTATGTTTTATTCACAATCTCCAAACGATCAAAATTTATCTTGTGACATAAATGTAAATAAGTATAAATAAATATATATAAATATATTTATCTATATGAAAACTGAGACCTTTGTGTGTCTCATAAATGTATTATAAAAGAGCTGTAAACATAAAATATTTGTCAATAAATGTTAAGAAATCTCCATATTTTGTGTTTTGACTTATTTATTTAACTGGCTGATCTTCAAATCAGGAGCCTCAATGTCTTATTTCCATTATTTATTATCTAGCAGATAATTTAAAAATTTTAATATTTTATATACGGTAGATCTTTATAATGCAATTCTATATAATGCAGTTCTCTATATAATGCAAAACTTCTCAGATATAAACAATGAATTTCCCAGTTAAGAAGTACTTGCATTTCAACATTGTAAAAAACTTTACTCTCTAGAGGATTAATTGTGATATATTAGTTTTTCATTATCTCCTTAATTCAGAACTTTTTAATGACAAAATTGCTATTATTACGAGTCATATAATGAATGATTTGATCCAGACATATTTGGACTATGTTTAAAAAGTAAATTTAACAATGAAATTTATAATCTGCTCTACTTCTGTTCTAAGAAATTTAACTTAAAGGCACTCTACTCAGTTTTGATTTATTCAGGGGTTTGTCCAGGCTGTTCAGACAGGGTTCTGGTTTGGTGAAATTGTAAAAAAAAAAAAACTACAGACATAATTTTGTGAATAAAAATTCAAAATTAATGTGAAAATCAAGTTCTGAATTTTTTGGCTAGGGTCCTCTTTTTGTGAAATTGTGAAAAATATAATTTTACAAAATAAAATTACAGTTAAAATAATTTTGTTTTAGACAATGAAGGTTCACTTTTATAGAACTAAATTCCACATATCCACAGAAACCTTTTAGAATTAGAAATTGAATATCAGCTTTGTGGGCAAATACAGCAAAGCACGTCCGATTATTCAGATTGGCAGTCTTATCGCTCCACAAAAGATTAGTTTCCGAAATGAGATTTATCTAGGGTCTGTTTTTAAGAGGAAAAATTTTGTGAAGGATACTTTCTTTATGACAAAAAACTTTGTGAAGAGGCTTTTTTTAGGAAAAAAAAAAAAAAATTGTGAAGGGTCCTATACCAGACCCAGTTTTATTTCTGGACAAACCCCTGATGTTTCAGATATATTTGGCTATATTTACAATGCAAGTTTATTGATGTGTAGAACTTGATCTATATAATGCACAACCTCATATTTTTAAGTTTGTGTTATAAAGATCTATTATATATATTTCAGTGGTGTCTTGTGCATGACATTTTGGGCTATCTGTATACAGGTGACTAGAAACAATACATTATAAGGAAATATTTATTCATTTAGTTTGAAATCAGATGAATGAGCTAGCTCTTCATGATAATAGACACTTTCTAGCTATCCATATGGAGATAGCCCCAAATATCACTCATGAGACACCACTGATAACACCACAAAATGAGTTAAACATTGTTTCATAATGAGATAGTACATTTCTAAGGAGGAGGTTACCATCACTAAACCCCTAGTTGAATATATATATATATATATATATACCGGGTGATTAAAAATAGATGTTGCAGCAATTATCTCGTAAACTAAGACTGATAAAAACATACGTCCAATTACAAAGTTAGAGCAAATTAAGAGTAGATTTCAGATATGGCATTTTTTTTGTCAAAGGGGCTGTATACATATTAAATACGAAATTTAATTTTTATACGGCCCCTCCTATCATGTGACTTATATTTAGAAAAATATTCCCCTCGCTCTAACAAGCAAAATAAAAAAAAAATCTTTTCTCTAAGTCAAAATCTCGCCGAGTTATTGCAATTTGAAAATGATGACTTACACCACTTTTTCTTCAATTTTGGCATCTATTTTTCGAAGCCAACAGGCTCACTTTAGGGGGTTATCTATGCGATGAGAAAAATTAAAAAAAGATCCTTTATTTTGAAATAGCAATTAAAATCGTTCAAACACGTGAAATCAACAGTTTTAAGAATTTAATGCAAATTTACATAATTTCGTATTGTTAAAAAATTTAATAGTTAAATTTCTTAGGGGTCACCTGCAAATTAAAACACGTTAAGAGAGGGAAAAAACTAAAAGACTAGCAAAACCGTGTGAAATTTTCGCGCTTTATTTTTACCACTTTCCATCATGGTTGATAAATTTAATGACTTCGGCTCTTTAACAATTCCAGCAAGATTGAAAAGTGTTAATGACTTCGATCTGTTTGTCTGTCCATCCGTCTTTCTGTGTGTCTGCGCTCTAACTCCCGTGAATATTCATACAATTTTCTGAAACTGATATATGTTATTTAAGTTCACTATCGAATGTTCCTTATTGAAAATGGAGTGAATACCTCTGCTAGCTTGTGCACAGGGACACCCAAAAGTATTCCAAAGCATTGTGTTCTATGAGAGGTATTTTTATAAACCATATTTTAATACCTTTAATTTATGCATATATTAATAAAATTGAAATATGTTATTATAGTTTTATATCGGATATTTTGTATAGAAAATGGAGTAAACACCATCACTGGTTTGTATACAGGGACACCCGAAAATATTCCTAAGCATTGCGTTCTATGTGAAGATATTTCTATAAACCAAAATTTAAATACTTTGCATAAATCTTAATGAAATTGAAATATGTTATTCATATGCACGAAAGAATGCTTTCTATACTGTACAGTACGATTAGCATTAGATTTACAGGGCACACAAAAATATTCAGTTACGTTAAGGGTTATTATTGGACATTTGCTGGAATTGCATTTTCGTTTACATTAAACATTTTCTAACAACTTTTAACTGTAAATAAGATTTCAATTTACATTTTTTTTTTTTTTTTTTTTTTGTCCGTCTGCCCACCCCCAGTGTCTGTATTTCAGAAATTTTCAGAAATGATATATGTTATTCAGGTTTACTATATGATATTCCCTATTTAAAATGGCATTAATTAATTCTCTACAATTGGTTTATGTACAGGAACGCACAAAAAATGCCAATGTATTGCGTTTTGGGACAGATATTCTTATAAATTACATTTAAATAACTTTATACTGTAAAAATCATAAGGATATTCATATTTATTGTTAATATTCTAAAATAATGTTTTGTATAGAATATGATATGGTATACATGTATAATTCTATGCCAGGGGGGTTACCGCCCTTCTCAACCCCCGTTTAACTATAGTGCCTATACTTATCAAAACATAAATCAAGTTTGTTATTAATTTCCTTGAAACTTGCAAACCTTCATCAACTTTTCAAGTGGCAACTAGATATGGAATCCAAAATACCAAATTCGCATTTCCTGTAGTTATTACTTCCTCATACCCATAAGGTAGAGAAAGTATTGTTTTGGGGCCAAATTTTCGAAAGTGAGTTTTTGTTATATTTAGACGTTTTGAGGTCCGCTGAATATGAAAATCGTGTTTTTAGCGGTTGGTCTGTGTGTGTGTGTCTGTCTTTTATCAGTTTATCTCAAGAACAAATAGCAGCCGATATTCCAAACTTGGTATTCTAAATATGTATCATATAGGGATGCTACACTAAGCTTTTCATTGAGATGAAGCAAATGGTTCGTGTACAATGACACTCAAGAATATTCAAATACATTATGTCTATGGAGAAAATTGCAGGTAAGTAGAGTTGAACACCTATAAACTGCACTAAACCAGATAAAAAGAATATATATTTTTTATATGCATAAAAACATGCCTCATGTAGAATATAGCAGGGAAATCATTCACTGTTCATTTACAGGGCTACACAAAATAACTAGATTATAATGCGACAATAGCTGAAAATTGATGGAAGTGCATTTTAGGTTGTGCCGTATATTATTACTATAGGTTTATATTTAGGTGCACTTTGTGGTTTGTACATATTCTTCAAAAGATATACTGGGTTGCAAATATTTAAGCTATAATATTCTTTTTTATTGTTAGTGAAAGTGCTTTACTATAATATTTTACCATGTCCAGGAAAGCTGCTCAGGAATGGAAATGAATTCCTCATGGACATATGATAAATAATGTATGTTTTTAAGCTAAATATGCATTGCTTCTGTTTTGTGTATTTACACGCTTTAAGGCTTCCTTATTACCAAAGCCATGTTTTTTAAAGTTTGATTATTGCCTGCGTCGAATAATTTCAGGAGATTCCCCCCTCACACAGAACTAATTATCATATAAAACTCTTCCGAAGCCTAATTTGAATTATTTTAACATAGGTTTACATAACAGTACACTTTATGTTACCTCTTAATTTCCAACCTGTATTTATGGTTATAAATTTCAGGGTAAGAGAAAAGTCGTGTGATTGGAACACCAGGTTATTTGTTGTTAAATTATACTGATAAATGATAATTCATAAATATACAGATCAACGAATAAAAATTTACTTTTCGTATTCAGGAGGCCTCAAAATGTGATATTATACAGAAAAAAAATCGCTCTCCAAAAGCTACTTTGTTTACAGTATGGGTATGAGAAATTAATTTTGCGTTCTGTGTCAGCAGTGTTCTTCGAAAAAAAAAATGCAGCAAACACTTACACCAATTACATTTAATAATAATAAAAAATATATATATAAGTTTACCTTAATTTTGGGTAGCCCTGTATATTGTCTATAAACTATATACACATGACTTTGTGTACATAAATTTAGTGTTATATGTAAAACAAGTAACACAAAATGAAATACACTTCCAGCATTTCCCAACTATATCTCCAATATATCGAAATACTCTGGGTAACCCTGTAAATGAATGATGAATGGTTGCTACACCAGAATCTACATAAAACATGCTTTTATGCGTATAAAAAATTTGTTCTTTTCATTTTGTTTAAGGCAGTCTATACATGTTACATTGTACATATGAGAAATTTCGCTCACAGACGTAATCTGTTTGAATTCTTTTGGATGACCCTGTAAACAAACAATTGTCTGATCGTGACGAATACTTTAGTGTAGCACCGCAATATGATACGGATTTAGAATATCAAATTTGGATTTTCTGATAGTATTTGTTCTTGAGATATTCTAATAACACACAGACACACAGAGAGAGAGAGAGAGACCAACCGCTAAAAACATGATTTTTGAATTCAGAGGATGAGTAAGAGATGATATGAGTAAGAGAATGTATAAAGAAAGAAAAATGAATTTGAAAATTCCCTTTTAGTACATAAATTATTCATAAATTTTTTTTAAATTATCAATGAGTATTCTCTTGTGTATTCACTAGGGGAAAGAGAGACATAACAGGTTAAAATAGCCATCTTTCCCTGAATGATTTCTTTTTCTTTTTTTTTCCCCAAACGCTGATCAATGTGTGCCTTATTACAAAAGCAATAAAAATTACAATTTCTCACTTTTGATACAACCCCTTAAGACTTGGCGAAAAATGCTAGAATTTTCAAATTGCAATAACTCAGCGAGATTTTGACTTAGAAAGATGATTTTTTTTTTTATTTTGATTGTTGGAGTGAGGAGAATAATTTTCTAAATATAAGTCATATGATAGGAGGGGCCGTATGAAAATTAAATTTCGTATTTAATATGTATACAGCCCCTTGTACAAAAGAATGCCATATCTGAAATCTACTCTTAATTTGCACCAATTTTGTAATTGAAAGTTTCTTTCTATCTTTCTTAGTTTACGAAATAATCACTGTAACATCTATTTTGAATCACCCGGTATATATATATACATATTTTTTTTTTTACCAGTGAGTGCATGTATGGAAAATATACATTTAATAGTTGCCACACATAATGCAGAACTAATTAGAATTATTTTGTGTAGCTCTGTAAACTAACTATTATTCTATACACACCATTTTCTACAGAAGCTATATTTTAAAGTACAATAATATTGTAAGTTAAATTCATTTTGTTAAGTATAGTGTAACAATGATTAAATTCGAGCAAAGAAAAAAAGCTATATGTAAACAGAACTTTATTGAAATTCTTTTGTGTTTTTCTGTTCACAAACACTATATACACCAAAAGAAATATATAGTTAATTTTATACAAATCATAAATATTTGTACCAAATTTTTGGATATTATTACATAACATATCTGAATTTTTTATGCAAATTTATACGCTAATTTGCTAATTCTACACATACAATTTTCTACAGCAACTTTACCTTTAAACATTTAAAAAAAAAAAAAAAAAAAAAAAAACTTAAGCAAATTTCAATATGATGAATGCAGTTAAATGGTGTTAAAATGTACTCAAATGAAATGTCATCTGTAGATTATAATGTATCAAAAATACTTTTTTGTGTCTCTGTACATGATCAATAAGTTTTAAATAAACCACCAATTTAAATACAACTAATTCCATTTAAATTGTAAATGTTTGTACCAAATTTCCACTCAAACAGATACTATTACATATCATTATGGAATTCTTTTGTGTAACCCTGTAAAATAGTTCTATGCCTACCATTTTCTACATAAACATGTTTTTTAAGAACTCTGATCACAAATGTAAATTGTATTATGTTGAATCCAATACAACCCTGTTAAAATATACACTATCTACCAATAAGTATTTGGACACTTTCGAATTTAGACGTTTGTCAAATATCTAGAAAATTTCTTTAGGAATCCTCTTGAAACTTTGGTAATATAAAGAACATATTATACCTCATATATTTCTGCAAAAGTTATGTCCTGAAAAAGAAAAGGGGACCAGTAAAAAATTAAACAAAAATCAAAATGTTTTGGATCACCCCGTAAAAAGTTATGCATTTGGCTGTAGCGTGTGATTATGAGGATATTTCTCATTATCTGTATAAATTTTTATAAGGCTACCATATATATTCATGGAGATACAACTTTTTTTTTTTTCTTTCTTTTTTCCTTGCAAAAAAAATTTTTACTTTTTAAAATATAACACGTAAGGTATTAGAGCCAATGCAAAGCCATTTTTAGAAATTTGGTATGCTATATTAGACAAAGTATACTGCTATCAGAATGACGAAATATGAGCATTTTTACTAAATAGTTTTTAACTACCTATGTGCTAGCTTTTAAAAAATTTCGTTTGTATAATTTAATAGCCAAAAGTATTGAACAACTTTTATGAAAAACCCCAAAGATATATCGCATAAATTCAAAAAGTTATGAGAGATAAAATGAACAGGATCTGAGTTCTCAAAAAAAAGGAAGATGTTAGGGGGATTTATCAATATTTGTTTACAATCAGCTAACACTGTATTACCATTGGGCATTAATTGAATCAAAATAAAAATGTGAGTAAAACCCCTTACAGTTTAGCTTTTATTTTGAGAGAACTGAAATTCTGTTCATTCTATTTCTCATAACTTCTTTAATTTGCACGATATTCTACAACCCTACCTTCAAGCATTTAACAAAAAAAAAAAAAAAAAAAAAAAAAAAAAACATGCAAATTTCAGTATGATGAATTCAGTTAAATGGTGTTAAAATGTACTCAAATGAAATGTCTTCTGTAAACTCAGACTATAATGTATCAAAAATACTTTTGTGTGTCTCTGTACATGATCTATAAATTTTAAATAAACCACCAAGTATACAGCAACTAATTTCATGTAAATCGCAAATACTTGCCCCAATTTTTCTCTCAATCATATGATTACATACAGTGTGTTGCATGAATATAAACACACCTTTGCTTTAAGAATTAGAATGGTATAGAAGTGCAATAAAAAAATATGAATAGAGTAATAAAAAATATGAATAGGTGACACTTGATGCAAACTGTATGTGTAAGATTGAAGAAATGAAAATACGAGTCAAAACAATGGAAGACCAATAGGATTTTTTAGAAAATAATTTTATTGAATTTATGACAAAAATACGTGTTGCAGGAATTTAAACGCACATGTGAAAAATAAATAACTGAGTAACGAATACTGTATCTAATACTTTGTAAAGCCACCATGGGCTTTTAGAACAGCCAGTAAACGCCTTGGCATTGACTCATATAGTGGCATGAGGTCATCCAAGCTGATTGTCTTCCAAGCTAATAGAATGGTCGATTTTAGTTTATCTTTCGTGTTAAACTGCCTTTTGTTTACGTAAACACGGTGACCAGAATACCCCATACGTTCTCCATTATGTTTAAATCGGGGCTTTTTGAGGGCTAATACAGAACTTTAATTTTATTGTTACGGAACCATTTTTTCACGATATGTCTTGTATGTACAGATGCAGAATCTTGCTGAAAAATATAATTACTTCCAGCTATCTCGACTGCTTGACGGCGGCGGTTCCTTGTGAGCATCTGGACATAATCTACAGAGTTCATAGTGTTCTCCACGAACTCTAATTCGAAAATCCCTTTAAAACCTATGGCTGCCCACACAATGACAGACCCACCTCCAGATTGACGTTTTGAACAGTATATTTCTTTGGTTCTCATATCACGCTAGTAGCTATGAAATCTGTCCAGGCCATCGAGATTAAACTTTTTTTCATCTGGGAAGATGTCTTTTTCCCAATTTAGTCGATCTAAAATCCATTTTCTTGCCCATTCCAACCGGATAACTTTTGTGCTTTGAGTGAGGGGTGGTTTCGCCTTCATTTTCTTAAATTTAATGAATGTTGCAGATTTGATAGTTCTCAATATGGTTGTCCAATGAACACCCAGCTTGTATTGAGCCTTTATCTTCGCACAGGAAATATTATTCTTTGCAGCGTTGCATATTCGAAGTTTGTCGTAACTGGTGAGCTTTCCTGTTCGCTTCTTATATGCTTTTTCCCCATAATTTGCTCCTTTCTTTATACAATTTCACACAACACTTTCACTTCTTCCGATTTGACGCCCAATTTCACGATTGCTAAAGCCTTTACCACGCATAATGTCGATTTTTTATCCTCTTGTCTACTGTCAAAGTTTTCCCTCTTGCCATCCTGAACAAACTCCGTAAATTTTGCACTCTGTCATGTATGCAAGGTAGACCGAGAGACGATACGATTCGTTTTACATACACGCAAAGAACATTTATTAGCATTAAGATACACAGGCACAAACGAGCATAACAACTACACCGAACATGTACAATACGAAACTATGGAATTCAAAAAAGTAAACAAAGCACGCGCGCGTCACACAGCTTGGAAGGTTCTCTAATCTGGCTGTTGCCAGATACATAACAGTTCCTCCCCGACAAAATATAGAGTCACAGGTCGAGTCTCTTTGGAGGTCTCCTGATTCGGTTTGAGCGTCGGAGTGGCACATCAGTTTTCGGCTTTCCGGAAGCGTCTGGTACAGGCTTAGGTGGTATATCATCACTTGGAGTGGCAGGTACAGGTACATCTTTAGGTTCAGGGACAACTTCAGGTACAGGTGCAGGCGGTTACGATTCAGCAACATCATCGGATACTGGCTCATCTGGAAAATTCAATTCTTTATCGTAAATTGGAATTTCAGTAGCAGCTTGGGATAATTCAATCGACTTCCCACATTTCCTTATTTGATCTACGTGTCTCTTCCAAATTTCATTTCCAACTTGTATGCTATAACTCAAAGTTCCATCTCGGTTTATAATTGTTCCAATTTTCCATTTGTTAGGTCCGAAATAATTTCTTACGGCTACTTTCTCCCCTTCCTGAAACTCACGCAAGATAGATTCTGTGTCAAGTCTCGAACTCTGTTTCTGAACAACTTTCTCTCTCAAATTTGGTTTAAAAAGATCAAGCCTAGTGCGAATACATCTCTTCAAAAACAAGGCACTCGGAGTTTCTCCCGTGAGAGAATGTGGAGTTATTCTATACTGTAATAAAAATCTTTGTAATTTCACATTTAGATCTCCAGAATCACCTCTACTCGATTTCAACGAAGCTTTGAATAACTGCACTATTCTTTCTGCCTGTCCGTTCGTAGCAGGATGGTACGGTGCTGAAGTTACATGTTTAATATTATTCAGTTTCAAAAAATGTCGAAATTCGTAACTAGTAAAACTTGCGCCGTTATCACTAACCAAAGTTAAGGGAATTCCATAATGAGCAAAAAGAATACGAAGATGATGAATTGTAAAACTAGCTGTAATATTTTTCATCGGAATGACTTCTATCCACTTCGAATATGCATCACAGACTACAAAAAACCTTTTCCCCATAAAAGGACCAGTGTAGTCAACGTGTATCCTTTGCCAAGGTCCATTTGGCCATTCCCACGGATGTCGATTTATCCTTGCTGGTTCGTTCCTCGTTGCGATACAAGCTGAACAGTTCTGAACAAAATTGGCTATACTGGCACCAATACCTTGCCAATAGCAGTAGCTTCTAGCTATGGCCTTCATTTTGACAATTCCAGGATGTCCAACATGAAGTTCTTCCAAAACTTGATTCTGGTACTTTTCAGGAATACATACTCTATGACCATACATTATGCAACCATTTTGCAATGAAAATTCAGATTCTCTACCTTTCCAAGGCATAGGTAATTCAGTTCCAGATTTTAAACTTTCATACAGTTCGAACAATTTCCTATCAGTTTTAGTAGCTCTGCCTATGTCAGTTGCTGTAACAGGCATTAATTCAATTTGCGAAATATTTGTCACGTCTGCTTCAGTCAAGTACTCACAGTCCTTGTCAACTGCTAGTGGTAACCGTGAAAGTGCATCGGCATTGCCATGATTCTTAGTGTTTCGATACTTGATTGTATAACTGAATGCTTGGAGAAAAAGTGCATAATGAACCATTCGTGTTGCTGATAGACATGGTAAACTACGATTAGGTGCGAAAATTGATACTAGGGGTTTATGATCGGTTACGAGATCAAAATGTCGACCAAATAAATATTTATAAAATCTCTTTACTCCCCATACGATACTCAATGCTTCCTTGTCTATCTGCGAATAATTACGTTCCGTTTTAGTCAATGACCTTGATGCAAACATTACTGGTTTTTCTGAACCATCTGGCATAATGTGACTTAAAACTGCTCCTATTCCAACTGGTGACGCATCAGTTTGTAATACAAGAGGTAACTTAGGATCATAATGGCATAAAATTCGGTCTGAAGCAATTTCTTGTTTCAATGCCTTGAAAGCTTTTTCACATTCTGCCGTCCACAAAAATTTAGTACCTTTCTGCAGTAAATTATTGAGAGGAGAGACACGAGTAGATAAGTTGGGAATAAATTTTCCGTAGTAATTGACTAAACCCAAAAAACTCTTCAAATCAGATACAGTTTTTGGAACTGGTACCTTCGTAATTGCATCGATTTTTTCTTGTGTTTTGTGGAGGCCGAATTTATCAATTGTATGACCACAATAATTCACAGATTTCTTAAAAAATTCACTTTTCCGCTTATTTACTCTGAGACCATATTCTTCTAGTCTCTGTAGTACTAATTCTAACCTTTCAAAATGCTCTTGATCATTTCTCCCCGTTACGGTAATATCGTCTAAAAATACGTGTACCCCCGCGATGCCTGATAAAACTTGTTCAATGGCTCTCTGCTACACTGCCGGAGCTAAGGCTATACCATAATTCATTCTCTTGTAACGGAACAAACCCTTGTGAGTATTGATCGTCAATAGATGTCGGTCCTGCTCATCAACTAACATTTGAAGGTATGCCTCAGATAAGTCGATTTTAGTAAAGAACTCCCCTCCTGACAGTTCAGCAAAAATGTCCTCGATACGGGGTAAAGGATACTGCTCAATTTTTAGTCCCGGGTTGATAGTCACCTTATAATCACCACAGATTCGTAGGTTCCCATTCTGTTTGATAACAGGAACAATTGGTGTAGCCCAATCACTATATGTCACCGGCTCAATGATGTCTTCTGCAACTAACCTATTAAGTTCAGTTTCTATTCTTTCTTTTAAAGCAAATGGTACTGGTCGAGGTTTAAAAAATACCGGTTTGTAATTAGGTTTCATTTGAAGACGGCAACAAAACTTTTCCAGTTTCCCGATACCCGGAGAAAAAATTTTCTCATACTTTTGAAGCAAGATTTTTAATTTATTGGTTCGAGAATTACAATTTCCAACCCGAACTGCTTTAATTGAGCTCCAGTCTAATTGGAAATTTCTCAACCATTCACGACCAAAAACTGCGTTTACTTTTGCATGTACCAAATAAATAGTTTCTGTATTAATTTGATCTTTGTATTGAATTTGCACCACTGCTTGGCCAGCTGATGTTATCATAGAATTATCGAAATTCCTAAGCAATAATTTGGTAGGCTTAATGGCTACATCCGGACAAAGTTTCTTAAATTCATTCACATTCATACAACTAATAGCAGCTCCAGTATCTAATTCAAATAAACATTTATTCCCTTCAACAAAAATTTCTAATAAAATCTTATCCCTTGCATGTCGTGGTGATTTACCGCTATTAACTGGTACAGTTTCAGAACAAGATTCTATTTGTTTAACTGTTTCGTTACGTTTTGAGCGGCAGACTTTCGCCAAATGCCCGTTCTTTAAGCAATTCCTACACTGAGTGTTCTTGTGCTTACATTCGTGAGCTAAATGTTGGGTACTATCACATCTGTAACATTTCCGAGATTTATCAAACTTCTTTGTAGGTTCAGATTTCTTAAATTTAGAAAAATCTTTTTTGATAGTTTTATCTTGCGAACTATGTAATCTTTTTATCGATACCATTTGATTCTGAATTTCACACACATCTTTCTGAGCAGATTCCATTGCGAATGCAATGCTCTTAGCTTTTTCGTATGTTAACTTATCCTCTGCTAACAGCTTTTTCTGTATATTTTCGTTTTTGAGACCCATCACCAATTTATCACGAAGCATCGTACTTAAATTGTTCCCAAAGTTACAGTGTATCGACAGTTTTTGTAATTCGGCACAATAATTTGCAATGGACTCACCTTCAAATTGCTTCCTCTTGTAGAAACGAAACCGTTCTGTCATCTCTAGTGGTTTAGGATTCAAATGTTCCGAAAGTAATTTTACGATATCTTGATAAGTCAATTCAGAAAGAATGTTCGGAGTGGCCAGATTCTTTAACAATTTATACGTTTTGTTGCTCCCATAAGGCTTAAAATAGCAGGGACTTTCATTTTATCTTCGATCCCATTAACAACGAAGTAAGATTCTAGACGTTCCACATAACTGGACCAGTCTTCCACAGACGCATCATAAGATTCAAAATTAATGTTCGAAGTTCCCATCCTCGTCGCCAACTCTTTTGTCATGTTGTCATGTATGCAAGGTAGACCGAGAGACGATACGATTCGTTTTACATACACGCAAAGAACATTTATTAGCATTAAGATACACAGGCACAAACGAGCATAACAACAACTACACCGAACATGTACAATACGAAACTATGGAATTCAAAAAAGTAAACAAAGCACGCGCGCGTCACACAGCTTGGAAGGTTCTCTAATCTGGCTGTTGCCAGATACATAACACACTCAAGCATTAAAACTGCTTTTAGAGAACTTTAGCAACACGACTATCTGTGTTTTAATTTAATTCCGGGGGCTCTGTTAAATTTTAAAGGCAAAATACAGAGTGCGTTTAATTTTGTGCAACAAACGAAAAACAGTGAAAAATAAAAAAATGCTTAAAAACTCATTTACATAAGCTTGCATGAGCCTAAACATACGTGCTCAAAGCACCTTATTCAGTTGTTAGTCATATGCAATAACTGTAAGTCAAATTTCTTCTTTTAAAATTTTAAAAATTCTATTTCTGGTTATAGGAAAAGGTGCGTTTATATTCATGCAACGCACTGTATCATTATGGAATTCTTTTGTTTAACCTTGTAAACTAGTTCTATGCCTACCATTTTCTACAAAAACATGTTTTTTTTAAATCGAATCACAAATTATACATATATTAATTGCTTTACGTTGAATGCAATGTTAATGTAACCCTGTTAAAATATAGTTAAAAGAAATATTGTTCACAGACCATTTTGTTTATCCTTGTACATGATCCACAAACACATTACACACCAAAAAAACATACAACTTCCATGAACTCATAAACTGTGTATTGGATTTGCAGTCAATTAGAGGATTATATACCATATTGAAATTATTTTGTGTAGCTCTGTAGATTAAGTCTGTGTGCATCACTTTTTACAGAAACCATGCTTTTGCTGTCTATAGACTGTAATGGTACAAGAATCTTTTGTCTGACCCTATACACAAATTACAAACATAATATACGTTAAAAACTATACAACTAAGTGTGTATAATTACTCATATACATTAGTACAAAATTTGAAGTCAATCAGATGATTTCATAACTTAGTGGAACTTTTTTTTTTTTTTTTTTTATAATCCTGTACATCATTTATTGAATCTATGCTCATTATTTTCTATAATAACTATACTTTTAAGTATTTTAATACTGTATATTAATTTCATTATGTAAAATGTAGTGTATTATAAAAAGCACTTAAAGGAAATTTCCTTCATAAATATGAGATTGTTTTGTGTGTCCCTGAAAATAATAAATATCCATCATACACAGGGGCGGACTGGCCCACCCGGCTACCTGGCGATCGCCGGGTGGGCCAACTACGTGCCAAATGATTTTTTTTTACTGTCGTCATTAAATTTCAGTTGATAAGCAAAAACTAGTATCAATATATTTTAATGACTTCAGACTAATGACTTTAAGACTCACGAGAGGGCGCTGTCTGTCCAGCGCAGACGAGTAAGACTTTCGAATTAAAGAGAGACTTTAGTTGTGAGTTTGTTTTGAGAAGGGAATGAGGCAACGCCGGCTTGAGAGCCGTTCATGTTTTATTATTTTCGGTCCAAAGTTTAGCGACCATTTTATGCAATATGTGCTACGTGTTTTCGTTTACCCTTTATGTATGTGTGTTTGTGTCGTATAGTGTTTGTAAAAGAGGAATAAAAAATATTTCTCTAAAGAAAAGCAATCTTCTCTTGATTTCAAGCCTACGATACATCACAGTCTACTGTTATGGTGGCAGCTAAAAGAATACGTCCGACGCTACAAAGAATTCACGCTACTAAAGGGGTAAGTGCCTTTATGTATGAAACAGTGCCTTGATTTAAAAATAATATAATAAATACCTCAGTTCTTGTATTAGAACGTGAGAAAATATTCTTTTTTTAAAAGGGGTACTTTAATTCAGATTATGTATTTAAATCATGAATCATATAGCACTGCTTATCCCTATTCATTTAGTAAAAGTATTGTTTTAAGATAAATTATTATTGTAGAGAAAATATATATATATTAAACTGATTTATCCGTTGGTTAAAAGAAATAAAAAAAAAAAAAAAGAAGAAAATCTTTCAATTTTTTTTGTCGATGTATTTCAAAAAAAAAAAAAATAATAAATAAAGTTGATGAATCAGTGAGAAATAAATGAATATATATGTTTTTTCTTTTGTTTAATGGTATAATAATAATAAAAACTTACTGTAGAATAAGTACATTTTGAAAAGAATTTCGGTTTTAAACGGAATTGCAAAATTTGAGAACAAGTTGAAATAAAGTATCTGTTCTGTAATTAAAGCTAAATAAAGAATAGATATTCTTTTTTAGGGCTTTGAGAAATAAAAAATAATGTATTTATTATCGAATTAAAAAGAAAAATGTTGAATGATTCATATTAATGTGCATTTCAGGTCATTTTTATTTCTGATATTTTATTGGATTTATTTTTCTTTCTGTCTCTTTTTACTGATTTGGTATTTCTTTGCTTAATAATACAAAAATAAAGAGTGAATAAAGAGTGAATGAAGGATAAAAATAAAAAAGAAATTAGTTTCGATTTCATGTAAAATGAATTTGTTCGTGTTTGGAACAAAATATTTTCATTTCGATTTGAAGTAAAATAGTAGTTTCTGTTTCAAATGAAATGTGTAATGTTTAGATGTTCATTTTATTTATTAATATTAATTACTATGGTAATTTATGTTACTTAAATCCAATTTTGTGAAACTTACTTTTTTTGATAAAGCAAAAGAGTTTCGATTTGAAAACGAAACTGTTGTGTGTTTTTTTTGTTTGGGTTTGAAGAAAAATATTAATTATTCTGTTTCCTGAGAAATATGTGTGCAAAAAGAATCAAATAGTTTTGCAAATAAATTAATTATTTCTGTTTTGAATTGAAATAATGCTTGTGTAGGAAACAAATAGTTCTTGGTATGAGAACATACTTGGTTTAAAATATTATTTTGAATATTATTTTTGAATATATGATTTATTTAATAAAAGAAATTTGGGTGATTAAAAATGTTCACGTATTCTGTTCTTTAAGAAGAAAAGTGTTTCTTTTTATGAAAAATATATATATATATTAAAAAAAAAAAAAAAAAAAAAAAAAGTGTTCTCTTAAATAGAGAAAAATAAGGTATTTTTCATAAGTAGATACCATTAACGGTATTAGATATTATTTTTTAATTAATTGCAAAGGTTAATTACTCTTAATATCCTTTTTTTGTGTGTTTGATTGATTTTTGAAAAAAAAAAGGGGTAATAGAAAAAAAAATTATAATAATTTTTCTAATTATTTTATTTGTTTATATTTTATTATCGTTTTGAGAGCATTCTGGTTTTGTTTGGGGTTTTGAAACATGGCATTTTTAGCGAAAGCTCGAAAACATGACTTGATTCAAATTTGTGAGGAAATCGGTGTCGAAGTAGATACTTCCAGTAGAGTTATTGACATCAAGAAATTAATTTTATCTATCAAGTCCTATAATGAGGAAGAAGTAAAATTAATATTGGAAAGGCTTCTTGAAGATAAAAAAATACAAGAGGAAGAGAGAATAAGACAAGAAGAAAGAGAGGAAAGAAGGACCCGAGAAACTCAACAATATGAACTTGAATTAAAGAAATTAGAAATTTCAAAAGAAAATCCTGAAAGATTATTAGAACCAGAAAGGGTGATTGAATCGGTTCCAAGAATACAGTTAACGCAAATTACCCCAAGATTTGATGAAAAACATGATGAAATGGGTTTATATTTAATAAATTTCGAAAGAAGAGCGGATATGGCACGAGTTCCAAAAAAGGATTGGGTGGCCTACCTGTTAGCAGTTTTACCGCCAGAACTTTCCAATATGTTGGCCAGAGAGTCGCCAACCGATGCTACAAATTATGATTTTGTTAAAAATATCATTATGAAAAGATATAAATTAAATAGTGAAAAATTGAAACAATGTTTTTATAAGCACCACAAATCTTCCGAAAAATCTTGGAGAAATTATGCCCAAGAGCTCTCTAGTTATTTTACGGAATGGCTCACAGAATTAAAGATAGAGAATTTCCAACAGCTGAAAGACCTAATAGTGACTGAGCAGTTGAAGTTTCGAGTGCCTGCTGATGTAAGAGATCATTTCTTAGAAAACTGGCTTACATTCATGACACCTATGGACTTCGCTGAAAAACTAGATGAGTTTGAGAGTATTAGGGAAAGTTTCAAAAAGAGGGATTTGCCCAAAAGGAACTTTTCCAGCTTTCGTAACCAAAGTGGAAACTTTTGTGATAGGTCTGGTGAAAATAGTAAAGATGTCAAGTCGAAATTTCATGCAAAACAAGAAACATCCCAGGAAAATCAGAGAAATAAAGAATTTGATAAAAGAAAAATTGCTCGTTGTTATGAATGTGGTTCTACTAATCATCTTAGACCTCAGTGTGATAAATTAAAGAAAAAGGAAGAATTTATCTCACATATTATAGCTGAGGCAGGTTCTGATAAATCAATGGCACCTTATACTAGTTTAGGTAAAGTGAATGGTGTTGAGATGAAAATAATTCGAGACACGGGTGCTTCATGTGATTTGATAAGCAGCAAGTACGTGAAACCACATATGTACACAAATGAAAAAGTGTATATTAGAAATCCATTAGAAGTGGATCCAATCTGTTTACCACTTGCAGAAATTGAATTGGATTGTAAAATGGGACACGTAAAAACTAAAGCAGCTGTCCTACAAAATTCTTTTTATGGTGACAAGTATTTGTTAGGAAATAAAACTGCTGCAATGTTCAAAGATTGGAAATCAAAAGAAAATGTACAAGAGCATAAGCTAAAATCAGTACAAACAAGAAATGCTAAGAAATTTTTAAAGATGAATAAAAATATTCAAAATAAAGATGTTGCTCATTTTGACCAAAAGTTGATTGAGAGCAAATCTGAAGATGAAAAGAAAACTGAAGAGGTAGAAGAAATCCTGCCAGAATTTTCATGGCCAGAACTTAATAAAACCTCTCCAAAAGTGTTTGTTGAAGAACTGCAAGATATCAAAGAAAATCAAAATAGAATAGAAAATGAAGTTGTTCTTAAAGAGAAAATAAATTTTGACCATCTCAAAACCGAAAATTTCAGATTGTTAAATGAAATAATATGTTTGAAAGGGGAGATGGAAGAAAAGAAAATTAAAGAACAAGAACTGTCTCTTGAAAACAAAAAACTTACTGAAGAATTGGAACATACTACGAAAAATATTTCGGAACTAAATAATGCCTTAAAAGACCTTAAACAGAAAAATGAAGACTCTAATGTTGTGATGGAAAAACTAAAAGCAGAAATAGAGGCTTATCTGAATAAAAAATGCTTAGAATATCAAAAGCAGATAAATGAAGAAATTCGAGAGAAGGAAAAGTTTGAAAATCAGTTAAAAACTCTTCGTCTTGATTCACAAAGTGAAAAGAAGAATTATCTAAATCAATTGGAAATTCTGAATGTTGAAAAGAATAATTGCAAACAAGAACTGGAAAATACGAAAACTGAAAATCTTAAGCTGTCTAATGAAATCAACAAAATTAAAGAAGAACTCTTAAGAATGAAAAGTAAAGAAAATGAAATTTGTCTTAAAAATGAAAAGCTTGTTGAAGAAAGAAATGAAATTAGTGCAATTAATTCCAAATTAGATTACCTGTTTAATATTCTTAAAGAGAAAGAAAAAATTTCTAATGCTAAATTGGATCAGTTGACAGCTGAATTGCAGAAGAATAAATTAGATCTTATGCAATTATCTGAAAAATGCTTAATTTATGAAAAACAATTGAAGGAACAAAATTACTCGAAGGAAGAACTTTCTGCGACTACTTTGGGTCCCTTGAAAAATCTACTTAAAGATTCTAGTCAACTAATGGCAAATTTATTGAAACACAGTGAAAAGTGTCCAGTGCCATATAGTGAGAAAGTCGCCAATTTTCCTAAAACAGGGACAAATCATGTAAAACATGTAAAAGACATTTCCTACAAAATGAGTGTTACTAAGTTGCACATTAAACCTTCTAAATGTCAACCTACTCGAGCTCATGTGAAGAATTCTGGACATTTAGTAGGCCAAGGAGGATTGAGAATTTCAAGTGAAATGAAGGTTCGAGACAAGAAAGATTCTTCGTCTCATACTACCATGACTCATGTGACAGACTATTGGAAATTAGCTGAATACTATCGAAAATGCATTCCTGAATTTTCTGAAGATGCAACTTTATTGTCAGATTTACTAACGGATTGGTCTCTAAAATCCACTGACTGGAATAGCTCTTGCCAAAGGGCATTTGAAGAAATAAAGGAGAATTTATCTCGCAATCCTGACTTATTTAGTCGTAATTATACAAAGCTATTCATGTTCCTGAGAAAAAGAAAGAAAAAAAAAAGACCAAATCCCAGACTTTTACTTTGGGAACTCTATGCAGATTATTTAATTATGAGGTTTTTGAGTGTATAAAATTACAATCTCAGAATGCTGATAGATTAACTTTAATCCCTTAGTTAAAAAAAAAAAAAAAAAAAAGTTTGTGTATTTGTTTAATAATTGCTATATATCGTATTTGTTTAATTATTGCTATATATATATATATATATATGGTATATATTTGTTTTCATTATCTATATTTTACTTTGCATATCTATTTAGTGTCACAGGTATATTGTGTGTAATAATATTTAAATTTCTATTTGGTATATGTTTTTTGTATATTTTAAAATAAGTTAACTAGTGTATTTAATCTAAAATAGGGATAAGTCTGGTGCATTTAAATATAACCAGGTACTGTTTCTGCATAGAATTGGTGCTTGCTCGTATTTTTTTTTAATTTATTACTTGTTTTAAATTAATTACGATATTAAGAAAATGGACCAATATGTTGAACATTGTGACTATTGATTTTGAATATAGACTTATCCTAATGAAGTATCATTTAACCAAACTTTTCCCTCTACAATAGTGAAAAGTTTCTCCCCTGAAGGGAGGAGGTCTGTAATGACTTCAGACTAATGACTTTAAGACTCACGAGAGGGCGCTGTCTGTCCAGCGCAGACGAGTAAGACTTTCGAATTAAAGAGAGACTTTAGTTGTGAGTTTGTTTTGAGAAGGGAATGAGGCAACGCCGATAAGAGCGTATGCCGGGCTTGAGTGCCGTTCATGTTTTATTATTTTCTGTCCAAAGTTTAGCGACCATTTTATGCAATATGTGCTACGTGTTTTCGTTTACCCTTTATATATGTGTGTTTGTGTCGTATAGTGTTTGTAAATGAGAAATAAAAAATATTTCTCTAAAGAAAAGCAATCTTCTCTTGATTTCAAGCCTACGATACATCACAATATACATAATATTCAACAAATAGATGATATAAAAATTGAAATATGTGGCATACCGACTGGCCCGGGAAAAAAGCCTCAAAAATTAATTTTGGCCTGTACTTCTTCTATTTTTAGTGCTAGAGGCCTATTTCAATCAGTACAGTTGTCGAAGTTTTATAATACACTCTTAATAGTGCTAAGGGCCTATTTCAGTCGGTTTATTGAATGGGGATTTATTGAATGAAGTCCCCCCAAGGCCCAACTTTGACATGAGTCCCCCCCAAGGTACCCCTATTTCAGTCGGTACAGCGTTGTCGAATTTTTATAATACACTCTTAATAGTGCTAAGGGCCTATTTCAGTCGGTTTATTGAATGGGGATTTATTAAATGAAGTCCCCCCAAGGCCCAACTTTGACATGAGTCCCCCCCCAGGCCCAACTTTGACATGAGTCCCCCCCAAGGTACCCCTATTTCAGTCGGTACAGCGTTGTCGAATTTTTATAATACACTCTTAATAGTGCTAAGGGCCTATTTCAGTCGGTTTATTGAATGGGGATTTATTGAATGAAGTCCCCCCAAGGCCCAACTTTGACATGAGTCCCCCCCCAAGGTACCCCTATTTCAGTCGGTACAGCGTTGTCGAATTTTTATAATACACTCTTAATAGTGCTAAGGGCCTATTTCAGTCGGTTTATTGAATGGGGATTTATTGAATAAAGTCCCCCCAAGGCACAACTTTGACATGAGTCCCCCCCCCCCCAGGCCCAACTTTGACATGAGTCCCCCCCCCAAGGTACAACTTTGACATGAGTCCCCCCAAGGCCCAACTTTGACATGAGTCCCCCCAAGGCCCAACTTTGACATGAGTCCCCCCCAAGGTACAACTTTGACATGAGTCCCCCCCAAGGCACACCTCCCCCTCATTGGGAAAAAGAGAAAAAACGTTGTTTTGCGGCTATAAGACAGTTTGAACTTCCAACGTTATTTGTTACAATATCTGCCGCTGAAACACATTTGGTTTGATTTAATGAAAACTTTATCATGGAATTTAGATCGTCACGAATTAACTAAAGAAGAATTTGTCGATATTAACAAGTTTAGCAGTAGGCCTCTGGCACTAAATTAAAATCTGTCAATGTCAGATTTTCATGTTTTAAATAATGAAATAATGTCGTGTCTGTATAATTTTTTTATTTATCTTTCTTCTTTCTGTAACCATAAGATTCTGTAACCCAGTTTTCCCTTAAAAGTCTAGTTTTTTTTTTTTTTTTTAAGTGGATGACTAGATGCTGAGGAAGCTAATAGCCCGATCCACCATTGCTCCTGCCCTTAGGTGACCTCTAGGTGGTTTCGGTTGTGGGAAAAACTACGGAAAACTCTTAACCCCTCCAGGCTAGCTGTAGTGTAAATATGTGAAATACCAGATTATAATTTTGAAATAATGCAATACATAACGAAGTAACAATGTGCATTTTTTTGTGAAGTGAATATATTTAATTAATGAAGGTAATAAATATGAATACATATCAAAGTATTTCAATTATTTATAGCACTGACTGCTGTAAGTGGTTCATCATCACTGTTATCGCTTTCGCCGTCTTCATTTGTTGTAAAGCCATCATCGGAATCTTCAAGTTCGTCATAATCGGGGATACAATCACTATCCGAATCATTAGAATCAGACATTATTCACAGTTTCAAACACCGGCAAAACACACAAAATCGAGGAGCGAAAATTACGCACTACCGCAGCCTAAACTATTAAAACTATGTCGGTCACCGACACCACTAACGCTATCTAGTTTTCAGTAATGAAAATACAATTTCAAAATACCATATGACAAATAAAATAACTGTCTCTGATACCACAATAACGTTGGGCTTATTGTATCGTATACTTTCTTTGGACGTATGCACGTACGTCCATGGTATTAATGGGCATTAACACTAGGACGTACGCACGTACGTCCCTGGAGTGGAAGGGGTTAACGGTTAGGCCAACTATCACGATTTAGGATCGAATCTGGCACATCACGGTGACTTCTAGGAAGAAAGAGTAAATGCTCTCTTTCCCTTTTTTAAATTTGAAGGTAAATTAGCCTTGAATTCTGGGTCCAATTTTCTTACTTTCGAGCATGTTCGTACTACATAACAAAAGTATTATAATCATGAAAAAATTTGACTATTAGATTTTTGGTGTATCTATACTTTTGTAGCTCTCTGGAATTCAAACTTTCTGTTTTAAGGTGATGTATATACGTGTGTGTACGTATGTATGTATGTTCGTATGTATTAAGTGAATATGATAAAGTCTAACTCTTCGTTTAATTCAACACAAAGTTGGTTGGTATGATGTTTAGGTCTGCGTTGCACAATCTATGTAGATTTTCATGAGCATAGGACTCATGGTTCTTTACAGACACATGAAGAAATTCTTTACCACTGTTGCAAATGGACTCAAATTATTTAATGTGTAATAGCATCTGAATATTTTATCCTTTAATGAACTAAAACTTGGTCGACTTATTTTAAGCCACCACCGCCGTACGAATCGTATAAATTTTGATGAATGTAGGGCTTATAATTACTTAAAGAGACGTAAAGAAAAAACTTAATTGTTTGCAGACTCAAATTATTTCAAGATCGCAGTGTAAAAATCTACATTCGTTTAAAATTTTCTTTCTTTTAGTCTTTTTTTTTTTTTTTTTTTTTTTACAGGAATACGAAATAAAATTCGTATACATTGCGACTATGGAATGAAATTAACTTAATTTTCTTTTAAATAATGTTAAATGTTTAAAAAATAAATATAAAACTGATATATATTTCATTTCTTCGCTAATATATGATCATTATGGGAAATAATGTGTGTTGTATAGTGTTCTTTCATTGGGATTATTAAATAATTTACACATTTCACATCTTAATGCGTTTAAATTATAAAAAAAAAAAAAAAAAAAAAAAAAAAAACAGTAAAACTGATACATATTTTAGAATTTTGCTATAAAATGGTTGTTATCGAAAATTGCTTGCTTAAAATTTATACTTTTTAACAGGGAATGCAAATGAATTCGGAAACATTACCGTCCACTGTATTAATATTTGAACTTACAGAGAAAAATTCAAATACTCTGTTGTACTTTTAAATTTTGATTAATTACTGAATTATTTAATGATTCAAATTTATTTAAATGCTTGACAATTACTACATCTTCGGAAGTCAAATGGAGCCACTTCAGATTTATTTTTAATGATGTGGTTACATTTTAAAACATCCAAAGATCATGAATTCAAGACCAGTCAAACTTAAAATAATTGAAAAGTGTTGAGGTACTAATTCAGCATAACTGAACATCTGCAGCGAGGAATCGGGAAAAACACCAATAAATAGGTAAAGAAAGGGATAGTGGAAAAGAAATAAGAATACGAGTAAAATAGCTTTAAATTCAAAACATTCTAACTTTGCAAAATGCATCTAACCCGTTGTAAAGTATAAATGGAATTGTTCGATTTTATAAAAGGTTATACATAGAAGTGTAAGTCACAAAAGTTACTTTAAGAGGGAATGGTCAAGATGCATAAAAGAAAGTAAGGAATTTATTACACCAGGGGTGATATTGCGATTTCAAAACAGAATCATAAAATTCAAAATCGAATGACCAAGCATGCGTGGGAACGTACAGAAAAATTGTAGTCAAATAACAAACCTTTGAGACTACGAAACTCACAAGAAAGGAAGGGAAACTCATAAGAAATATAAAATGAGAAGAAAAGATTTTATGAAAAGTTAGGGAGTAGAAATATAATAGTTATGAAAGATATACGCAAGGGAATAAAGAAAAGGGGGTCCGGTGGTAGAGAGTTTTCAGTCGAATAAACAATTTTGAAAATCCACCTGGACTGAAAAACAAATTCTTATAACATCTGGAGTAAGGAAAAATAAAATTTAATAAAAATAATCTGGAGGGTGAAGTTAGACCAGTAAAAGTTAAGTGGGTGTTACCAAAATTGAGGATTGGATTAAAGTTGAGGGGATGGAAATTTTGGAAGGGAAGAGGAAAGGATATAGATGGAGATTTTCGGGAAGAGGGGAGAGAGATAGAATTTTTGATTTGGTGTAAGCATAGAGTTCTTTTAGAATTTTCCTTTTGATTTGGTGGTGCTCCGGATTATCCACGGATTTCCTAACGGAGAATGATCCTCCTGCAGATGTGGACGTTAAAAGGTAAACATTTTTTTCTGTTCTGAGAATACTAAATTTTAAATATGAACTAAATATTTTAGACAATTGCAGTAAAAGAGTAAAGTTAATATAAAGATGACTTTATATAAATTTATATACATTTATATATATAATTCTGGATATATGTATTTGATTTTGATTTATCAAAAATAAAGTTAACATTTTTTCCAATCTAAATCTTTATTTATTTAAAACTAATTTTACCTTTACACAGCGCAATGTCAAAGATATTATCCAAAATTAAATCTTAACTAAGGAGCAACTTAGCAATGGTACCAGTGACCAGGTATACCTTTTTAGGTATAGTAATATTTTGCTCCAAATTCAGAATGATAATTGAGTCATCTTTTTCAAATAAATAAGTCATCTTTTCAAAATATATATATATATATATATATATATATATATATATATATATATATATATATATATATATATATATATAATAAAATAAAATGAAGTAAATAAGTAAATAAAATTAAAACTAAACTAAATAAAAGGAGACAAAATTAAAAATAAAATTAAATAAAATGAGACTAGATTTTCAATTGAAATTAATTTGTGTGAATTTTATATGTTTTCTTTGATTTATATATTTATATATATATATGTATGTATGTGTATTTGCAAAAATAAGCTATTCTATTTAGCTGAAAAAAAAAAAAAAAAAAAAAAAAATTCTTATTTAGCATTATTTTTTGTTTTATATCGTTGCACTTCAATTTTCTAAAATATTTAAGCAAACATATACACATGCATATATGTACGGCTTGTATATTTTCATTTCTGATAATAAAAGTCAGATGTTCTTTTAATATAACTATTTATTAAACTATTTATTATTGAATATAACTATTTATTAAACTTTAATTTGTACTTATTATTTCTCGCGTACACTACTATTATATCTACACATATATTTATTTATATGGTTTATAATTAGTTTAATTATTGCCCAAATAAGAAACCCTTTTTTTTTCCCCATTTATTATATTTAATATTTACTATAAATTACGATTTGACCTTTTGTAAAAAAAATTTAATTTGAAAAAAAAAAAAAAAAAAGTAAGTGAGTGTTAATACAGATTAATTTTAACATTAATTGATTTGAATCTAAATTTTACATTAAAACGAGATGACCACAGAGACCCTTCTACAAAAATTTGCCGGGTTACAGGCAATAATACCGCAGTTCGACAATATATCAGCGGTTACGCCGCAATTTTTTTTAGACAGTTTTGAGACTATAACTACTTTAGCAAAATGTACGGACGCGGAGAAACTTTTAATTTTAAAAATCCCGTATTAGAGGCGACGCCCTGTCCCACATGATAAATTCCCCTGACCTCAGTCAAGAAGAAAATTATGCAGAATTCAAAACAAAATTTTTGTCATATTTTGATACTAAGCTAAGTCTCGCAACGAGACAACAACAGTTTTCAAACTGTAAAATGATGCCAGGTGAATCCGCTAAAGTTTATGCTGCTAGAGTTTCGTTAGTAACTCAAAAATTTTTTAATAACCCGGACATAACAAATCAGTCCGTCAAAGCCCTTTTCGAACAAAGTAAATTATCTAAATATCTCGAAGGCCTTCTGCCTGAATATAGACATGCGGCACTTATGAAAAACCCTTTAACTTTTACAGAAGCTATTGATTTTGTAGAGCTCTTACAATCAAATAATTTAGCTTATTCTCAATCAGACGGAAATGTTCCACACACATTAGGAAACATTAATACCCAAATTTCAAATAATGAAATTAAAACTCTGATAGAAACCCACGCTCTTCAAACACACGAAACAGTTAGTGCATTGAGTAAAGAGATTGAAAATCTTAAACTCTTATCAAAAAGACATACACCTGAAATTGCAGCATTTTCATCTCGCTCCTTTAATAACAGAAATTATGTACCAAACCAATTTGTTAGACAACGTCAATTTCCACCATGTGATTTTTGTAAAAAAACAAATCACTCTTCCCAGTTTTGTTATTTTAAAGACGCTAAACAAAACTCGAGACAAAATTTTAGTGACAAAAGGTCAAAATTCTATCCACAACAATCGCAAGCGAGGAACATTTCCTTCAGAAGTTCGAATACAAGGGACAATGGATTTCATTCTCCCCCATCACGGAATACGATGCATTTAAACTCGAAAAGGGGAGGTCAGTAGATGACCCAACAAAGGGACCTCCCCGCATACAGAATTCTCAAAGCACGTCTTATAAAAAGGTTACTGAACTTTTAGTAAACACGCAAGTTTTACAATTTAATAAAGAGAGACCTTGTTTACCGACTGTGTCAATTTATATAGCGGGTAATATAGTAAATACGCTTATTGACACAGGCGCGGCCGTATGTGTTTTAGAACATGATATTCTTTCGAAAGTAAAAGGTATCATGAATATCGAAACATATCAAACAAACGTGCAAGTGAAATCGATCTCTGGAGACAAGTTGGATATATCACATTATGCAACACTACAGTTTTCGTTAGGGAGTACAAACTTTACCCATCCGTTTTATATAGCTAATCATACATTTTCACAACATTATAAAGCAATCATAGGATTCGATTTTTTGAAAACCCACAATTTTCAAATTTGCTTAAAATCAAATAAATTATTTTCCGACAACTGTGTCATTAAAATGTCAGACGCGGTAGATCCGAACAAAACAAATATTGAGGTAAATTTTGCTCGTATACCCAGTAAATTTACACTATTACCGGGAGAATCACGTGAAATTAACTTAAAATTAGATTCTGAAATTCGTACGGGAAGTATCATTGAATTAAAACCATGTATGCGTAATCCCAATTTAAAACTCTCTCACACTTTCTGTCCAGTACAAAATAATAGAATTACGCTTACAATAACAAATATTAGTACGCATAATATCCCGATTAATAAAAATACCCGTATAGGAAATATAATATCAGAATTTGATTCACGAGATATTGATAAAATAAAAAACCTTCGACGTCAGCAACTTAAAGAAACAGATTTTAATTTAAATCATCTTGATGTAAACACGAGGAAACAATTATTATCTTTATTATTTGAGTATGCGGATATCTTTAGTAAACGCCTTTACACAATTGGTCGTACAAATGTTATTAAACCTAATCTTACAGTTGATTATTCTCAGCTACCATCATCTCGTCCGTATACAATCCCACACGCCTTAAAAGAACAATTAAAAAGACAATTAGATGAATTAGAAGAAGCAAACATTATTGAAAAGTCAAATTCTCACATTAGTTTCCCACTAATAATGATCAAAAAGAAAAATCCATCTGGAGACCCCAAACAGCAAAAGTGGCGTCTCGTAACTGATTTCCGTGCGTTAAATCGACACCTTAAATATCCCAGATATAAATTGCCAATTATTAGCCATTTATTAGAAAATTTAAGAGGTGCGAAATATTTTTCTACATTAGATTTATCAAACTCTTTCTGGCAAATCCCTTTAAAATTGGAAGATAGAGACATGACCACATTTATAACACCATTCGGATCATACCGGTACATTACCACACCCCAGGGTCTTTCAGCGTCCCCAGAAGTCTTCTGTCAACTAGCAGATCAGCTTTTGGCACCCATATCAGATTTAAAAATTTCAAATTTTATCGACGATTTTTGTATTGGAAGTCAGAATGCTACAGAAATGATTAGCAAGCTACGAAAACTTTTCGAGCGATTCAGACAGTTCGGCCTTACACTGAATCCAGAAAAGTGTTCTTTCATGTTACCGGAGATACAATTTTTAGGTCATAAGCTTAACTCGGAAGGTATCAAACCGTTAGAAGAAAATATTATAAAAATTCAAAACTTTCCGGTTCCAACCACAGTGAAAAAAGTTAGAAGATTCCACGGACTAGTTTCTTATTACAGAAAATTTATTAAAAACTTTTCTGAAATAGCTGCTCCATTAACTAACTTAACAAAAAAAAATCAAAGATTTAAATGGTCAGAGGAGGCTCAGGAAGCATTCGATATTTTAAAATCTAAACTTGCACAACCTCCCATATTAATACATCCTGATTTCACGAAACAATTTATTTTATCTACAGACAGTTCCGATAAAGTGTTAGGTGCTTCATTAGGTCAAAAAGATAACGATGGAATTATACATCCAATTGCTTATTTCTCGAAAAAATTAAACCCGACACAATGTAAATACACTATAATGGAGAAAGAATTAATGGCCATAGTCGAAGCAGTTAAGAGTTTTAAATATTATATCTATGGCAGACCTTTTATAATTAGATGTGATAATGCCGCCCTAACACAATTAAGTAAGCTCGAATCACCAGGTAATAGAGTTTCTAGGTGGTTCGCCTTTCTTTCTGATTACAATTACACTTTTGACTTAATAAAAACTACTGATAATGTAGTAGCTGACACATTATCAAGAGATTTTTTTATAAATGTTGTACATAATAAAAAGGATTTTCAAAACACTTGGAATTCTACGAAAAAAGAATCGACACATGAAAAGTTCAAAAGTGGAAAAAATTATTTTATCCATGAGAATGGAAAAAAACACATTACTAATGTATACTCTAACTCTAATATTCCTGAGAGGAGAAATTATGGTTACTCTCCAAACAAATCATATACAGTAAAAGAAACTCATATGAAAGGGAATATTAATAATAATTTAGGTGCGGGTTTAATGAACTTAGGAAATTCATGTTATATGAATTCCGTTTTACAATGTCTAACACATTGCACACCCTTAGTAAATTGGATAATAAATAACGTACAATGTGTGGGAAATTGTCGACAAACTAAATTTTGTATGATCTGTACTTTGAGATATCATATAAACAACGCATTATCGAATACGGGACAGGTGATAATACCAACAGACATTTACCATAATTTAAAAAGTATTGTACCACATTTTGAATGGGGCCAACAGGAAGACGCGCAGGAGTTTTTTAGTTACGTTATTAATAAACTGCAACTATCCGGTATAAACAAATGTACAACTCATATGATAAATACTACTAGTAACTCAAAACATGTGTTTCAAAGACTTTTCGAAGGTTCTTTTCAAAACCTTATCACGTGCAACACATGTGGAAAAAAAAGTGTTGAATTTCACAAATTTATGAGCATACATATGAATGTTCCGGAAAATATTGTAACTCTGGATAATGCATTACAAAGCTTTACACAATTCGAAACAATACAAGACATTTATAGATGTCCTATTTGTAAAAATGAAAACGGCGGAATGAAGCAAACAACGATATCACAACTTCCTATTGTGACGACCTTTCACTTTGAACAGTCATCGCATGACCAATCGGTTCTCGATAAACAACCGATTAACGTGAAGTACCCTGAAAAAATTAATCTACGTCCTTACATGTCGCATAACGTAGGAAATCCTATTGAGTACGTACTGAATGCTGTAATAGTACACTCGAGGCAATCACAGGATGGTGGCCATTATCATAGTTATGTTAGAGATACATACGGAGATTGGTACGTTATGAACGACAATTATGTACAAAAAGTTAGACCTGATGAAGTTTTGAATCAAAATCCATACCTTCTTTTTTATCTAAAACAAGAGAAGGCTGATACTTCGGTCCAATATAATTCTCATAATGAGATTTCTGTAAATACCATTCAAATTGATATCCCTACTATAAATGATATCAAAAAAGCGCAAAGAGAGGATAATAAATTAGCTAAGATTATATCGACGTTGGAAAATCTATCCACAGGAACTTCTAGCTTATATAAAAACTATTCTTTGCATGATGGTTTACTCATGCATTCTCAATTCTTACCTCGGTTTAGGAAATCTACGAAGGTTTTACAGATAGTAATACCCGACAAATACAAGCCTCACATTCTAGCGGCAAAACATATAACGCATTTTGGGGTTTTTAAAACGTACAATGCTATACGCGAAAAATACTTTTGGGAAAATTTATATGCAGACACAAAACATTACGTACAATCATGTATGAAATGCATTACTTTTCGTTCACCAAATAAATTCGCAAAAGTTCCGGTACAAAGACATTTTATACCCACTAGGGTTATGCAGTTTGTTTCTGCAGATTATATTGGTCCTTTACCCTTGACAGCAAAAGGAAATCGCTACATTTTAACTTTTGTGGATCATTATTCTAAATTTCTCCGATTATATGCTACCCCGAATCAAACCGCTAAAATTACCGTCGACAAGTTCCTCGATTTTATAGGTATTTTTGGAATCCCTGAAAAATATTTAACAGATAAAGGGCCCTCTTTTACAAGTGAATTATTTACAATTCTATGCAAGAAATTAGGGGTTACTAAATTAACAACAACACCTCTCAATCCATCTTGTAATGGCCTTTCGGAAAATTTAAATCCCAGAATTAAAAAGTCCTTAGCTATTTTTTCAGAAAACACAGCTGAATGGGACACTTATCTAGACTATTATGCGATGTTATATAATAATAGCTTACATACTGCAATTAATGAAAAACCAGCTTACGTACACTTCGGCTTTGATCCAATATTACCTACTGATATACTTAATGAAACACGCACTGAAAAACACATACCTTATGAGGATTTTGTCGCACGAAAAGCATTCCAATTACAATATACCAACGAAAAAGTACACGAAAGCCTTTTAAGAGCTGCAGAAGCACAAGAGAAATATCAGCATAAAAAAGCTCGTTATAGAAATTATCTTCCAGGTGAATTAGTATATTTATATAACCCAGACCAGGATAGAAATATAGAAACGACAAAAAGAAGAAATTATATCGGACCCATGAGAATAGTAAAACGACATAACAAAGTCGATTACACCATAGAAGACGCTCTAAACCCGTTACGCAAGCCAATAAAAGTTCATTCTCATAGATTAATACCATATACGAGTCGCAGACCGGATTTAGATCCTTTTAATTCTTATGTCAAAGAAAACCAAAGCCTCACAAATCCGCCTTCTAGCTTTTTAGCACAACCGCATGCAGTGTTCGAAAAAGCGGAATACAATAGTTTTCTTTTCAACCCCCCCCCCTCCCCACATCTCAAAATTCGAAACAAACTCTACCAGTCAATGAACCCTCGGACGGGGAGGCATCTTTACATTCTACCGACGATTCACAAAGTACCGTTATTTATCCTCAGGAAGATGAAAATCTACCAAGGGACGCCCCGTCCTCTCCCCAAACTCAAAATCCTAACAATGCATCCGAAAGATATTACTTTCGACATCCGCGTGTCTATGCCTCAAATTTCCTAGACTGGTCCCTAAAGTTTACGGAATAACAACAGTTAGGGAAATATTTCTCTTATTGGACATTGTATGTATATATAAATAGGTATTAATTTCATCGGTATTATATATATATATATATATATAAATGTATTCATTTATTTAGTATTTTAAGGTATATATATAAATGAGTATTGATTTAGTTCATCTCTAATTATGATAAGTTTATAATTTAATTTTATATATTATATTTCATTAGAATTTCTTATATTTGTTATTTATTAATACAAAAACAGTTAATTTGTTAATATTATATATTTGACTATAATTTATCTTTCCTAGAAAAAAAATAAAATAAATAAATAAAATAAATAAATAAACCTTATACATAGGATTATCAAACTTTCCATTCTCATGTAACTTGATTACTTGAAAATTAAAGGGAGAGTAGATATTATTATCATTATGGTTTTCATTGGACTTTTATATTTAAGACTTTATTAGTTCTCATTTACTTTCAAAATATATTAGGAATATTCAATAAAATTATATTCTATGGTATATTAAACACCAGGATATTTCATTATCTCTACGTACATCGTTCATAATAAAGACGCTCATATTTGACAATACTAATATTTTAAATTACGTGAATATTGTTTTACGAAATGGCCACTCGTAAGACAAATCATAAATACCAGTTAAACCAAAATACTATTTATATTTCATAGACTACATTGGCATTTCTTTCATATATAATGCTTATTCGCAGGCGAATATTCACTATTTATGTTCGGTTTTATATATGCTGTTTGTAGTCATCAAAATTAATTTATATTCTATATAATTCTATTATGCACCATTTAATATTAACCAATATTTTTACAAATTTATCTTTCAATAGTAATGTTAATCATTCTATCCTACTATTCTAGAGATATAATTACCATAGTTTATAAAAATAGTGATAATAAATAATAATACAAATAATTATATATGTCAATCAAACTTTCCAAATTTCAGTTAATGGTATATTTCTAGTTTGTTACTTGTCATTATCAATCTAATCTCATTTTATCTCATGTCTCATATAGTCAATAAATTCATGCTATGGTTTCTGTTTCAAATTGGATTTATCGAAAAAAAAAAAAAAAAAAATGTGATATATTTTTAACTAAACCAAAATCACTAGATTTAATTTTAGATCATTCTATAAATGCATAACTTTATAATACTCAGAACACTAAGAAATGTTTTCCTTTTGATTTCAGTTTTGTGTCTATGCATTATCTTTTCAACAAACACATATGCTCGCCACAAAAACAAAGGAGTTCTATGCTCCTTTCAAAACAAATATAAATGTGGAGCAATGTCCAGACATCTGTGGGGAAAAATTAACCTCCCACCAGAGGCTTGTGCTATACATGATTGTCACGCATGTATCACTACAAATAGAAGTTACATAATTGATGAAGAATTTAATTTGAGGAATCCCACTTCTTTTTTATTACGAAAAGAAAAGATTAAAACTGATGCAAACTCCACGGTTTATGAATGTGAAACAGGACCAAAACAAACCTGTGACTGCGAAAAAACTTGCGATGGCACATCAGATTTCTGTAAAATCAGAAATTGCACCAAAAATGACATTTGTTACTGTCAGTTCACTTACGCACAATTAGAGCTTTTAGCTATTAATGAAGAACAAACAATCAGAAATCCGGATATTCTCATATTGGAAATCTGCTACTTCGATAAACGTAAAATTAATCCCCCACAAGGCATTCACAGAAAACTACTGGAAGGGGAAAATGCTGTTTTCGAAAACCATAATCTCACGATCCAATTTCAAGATCCTATTCTATACCTACCGGATAATGGTAGAGTTATATTGCGCACAGAAGATTTTGAACATGTGTTAACTGTTCCTCATGACAAAATGATTCGAATTCCGTTCGAATTATTGGCATACAAATCTGTCATACAAGTTATATATTTACATAAAGACGGACGTACAGTTTCGGGCTCCATAAGTGTTACAGGAAAAACCATATGTCAGCTACGATATTGTATTTTATGCACAGAAGTTTTTCAACATTTTAAGTGTTTTCCGTCATTTGTACAATATACACTATATGCTGTGTTTGCTTCAATTATAACTGTTTCATTACTTTGTTTAAAACTTTTCGTAAAAAGCATTATATATATTTTTCAAATAATTATTATGTTTTTGTTCTATTTAGGTAAGTTATGTAAATTTGTAGCTCGTTGTTCACTCTTATTAGGAGTTTTCATAGGATCTACAATCAGAGAAATTTTGATGAAATGTTATTTTCTTTTAGAAAGACATGCTCACAATAGAGCGAATATAAATACCCTGCAACTGGTTTTACTTACGTGTGTTTTAACTTTAACGACTGTTTCAGCGGAATGTAATTCGCATTCAATCATAAAATCCGATCTAAAAACTTGCGAAATGTTAAACGACGGTACAAAGTCGTGTCATATCCACACTACAGCGGAAATCTCACTAAAAACAATTTCGTCTGAGAACTGTTTATGGTTTGCGGATGAGAAAGAAAATCACCTTTTTTCCCTTATAATCAAACTCGAATCGGTATTGTGCAACTTTCATACTGAACGCCAATACTATTCTTTTCCGATTAAGACAAAACAAGTATCGCAGATATCGTGCATTTTTAATAAATATTGTGGAAGAGGTATCCATTGTATTAAACGTCATATCGGACAAGGAGGCATTACATTTGAGTCAGAACCAACGGAAAGTCTAGAATTTCCGGGTTACTCAGCCTGCACAGCTGGATCTTTAGGAGTCGGATGCACAATATTAACGAGAGCATCGTGCAATTTTTACAAAATCTGGTATGAACCAGATCTTCTCCACAGTTATGAAATCTCAAAAATACGAGGCCATACGTGCCAATATCAAATTTCTGTGAAACACACAGAAAATAATACTGTGTCAAGAATGCTCATCTCCGATTCGGCTTTTACAAAAAATGGAATCAAAGTCACAATTTTGGGGGCTTATGATCAGCCCCAATTGCACATCAACGACATGTTGATACAACGAGTAGGACGTCCTAGTGAGGCATATTTAGCACCTGCAAGTGAAAAAAATTTTCCTAAAGCAGGACAAATTGGGGCAGTACAAGCCAATATATCATATACAAAGAAATTCATTTTCGACCCTGATTTAACAACCTGTGATTTCTTTGAAGATCAACTGAGGTGCATTACGGCACCCGATGCTTTGCAAAATTTACGCAACACAAAAGAATACGCTTTGCCCTTACAACGAGATGTTCATTTATTTAAAATAAATGAGCAACAGTTACAATCCACTCTGCTACTCTCTTCTGCAGTTCGCGTGCAACTACAGTTCCAGAAATTTAAAATTTCTGTGAAAATGAACACGATTTGTCCAAAATTCGATGATACGGAAGTAACTACTACAGGCTGCTATGACTGCCCTGTATTAGCTCGGATGTCTTTCACTGCACACAGTACATGTCAGCCAGGAGTGGTGTCTGTTCAATTTCAAGGCATTAGTGTTCATACAAAAGCCCTTCACTTAGCAACAGAACCAACGGTTCATGTAATAAAGTTCTACGCCGAAAACAAGTGTTATACCGAAAAAATGTGTTTAAAGGCACCTACTTTGGTCCAATGCCAGACTTTGAAATTTTGCCTTGAGGAACCTAGTGTAGAATTACTCAATTTAGACACGAACTATACAAGAACTTCTAGTACCTATACCTCATCGAACTTTTGGGACAATTTTAATATCCCGAACTTTAACTCTTCATTATACATAATCAAATTCATAGGTTCTTCTCTTTTTATTATTTGTGTAATAATAACTATATTCTCAACGATAATTACCTGTTGTTGTCGTACACGATAAATTTCCGTGAAACAAGTACAATAACTAAGGGGTATGCTCCTTTATTGGGAACATTTCATATGTAAAAAGCAGTATTTATATATATTATACTGCGATAAAAAAAAAAAAAAAAAAATATTTGTGATTAGTTAGAAAATTCTAAATACCTCTTAGTTGGCCATGTACTTATTCATGATTTTATACTTGCTATACATTTATAATTTTATCTCTTTATATTGTATTTCATTGTCTTGTGTTATAATTATATCTATACATTTATCATGTTAATTGTATGCTTTACAATTTAGACTACCATTGTCTTACTGGGAGTTAGAAAATTTTCTTTTTTTTTCCTTTTTTTTTTCTTTCTCAGACAACTCGGTATATTGTTGAGGTACTAATTCAGCATAACTGAACATCTGCAGCGAGGAATCGGGAAAAACACCAATAAATAGGTAAAGAAAGGGATAGTGGAAAAGAAATAAGAATACGAGTAAAATAGCTTTAAATTCAAAACATTCTAACTTTGCAAAATGCATCTAACCCGTTGTAAAGTATAAATGGAATTGTTCGATTTTATAAAAGGTTATACATAGAAGTGTAAGTCACAAAAGTTACTTTAAGAGGGAATGGTCAAGATGCATAAAAGAAAGTAAGGAATTTATTACACCAGGTGATATTGCGATTTCAAAACAGAATCATAAAATTCAAAATCGAATGACCAAGCATGCGTGGGAACGTACAGAAAAATTGTAGTCAAATAACAAACCTTTGAGACTACGAAACTCACAAGAAAGGAAGGGAAACTCATAAGAAATATAAAATGAGAAGAAAAGATTTTATGAAAAGTTAGGGAGTAGAAATATAATAGTTATGAAAGATATACGCAAGGGAATAAAGAAAAGGGGGTCCGGTGGTAGAGAGTTTTCAGTCGAATAAACAATTTTGAAAATCCACCTGGACTGAAAAACAAATTCTTATAACATCTGGAGTAAGGAAAAATAAAATTTAATAAAAATAATCTGGAGGGTGAAGTTAGACCAGTAAAAGTTAAGTGGGTGTTACCAAAATTGAGGATTGGATTAAAGTTGAGGGGATGGAAATTTTGGAAGGGAAGAGGAAAGGATATAGATGGAGATTTTCGGGAAGAGGGGAGAGAGATAGAATTTTTGATTTGGTGTAAGCATAGAGTTCTTTTAGAATTTTCCTTTTGATTTGGTGGTGCTCCGGATTATCCACGGATTTCCTAACGGAGAATGATCCTCCTGCAGATGTGGACGTTAAAAGGTAAACATTTTTTTCTGTTCTGAGAATACTAAATTTTAAATATGAACTAAATATTTTAGACAATTGCAGTAAAAGAGTAAAGTTAATATAAAGATGACTTTATATAAATTTATATACATTTATATATATAATTCTGGATATATGTATTTGATTTTGATTTATCAAAAATAAAGTTAACATTTTTTCCAATCTAAATCTTTATTTATTTAAAACTAATTTTACCTTTACACAGCGCAATGTCAAAGATATTATCCAAAATTAAATCTTAACTAAGGAGCAACTTAGCAAAAGATAAAAAAACGGTTCACATATTGTTAAAAATGTTTTAATTGGTTGTCATCAACTCATTTATCATCACAAATAGAGTCAATGCAATTTATTTCAATTGTTTCAGCGATATAAAAGGGCTTATTTCCTTTTGGAGTACTTTCCTAATCTCTCTCCTCCCCCTTTGCGGCGGCGCATGAATGACGTTTTGGGGGTGCTGCATCGAAGCGTCTAAAATAAGTACGTACAATGTAATCTTTATTCGTCTTATTGGCTGATTTGTTTATTTCTAGAATCAACGTAAATATGTTGACACTTCAATAGCCAATTATAAGAAAAAGCTTTCCATGCTAATGAACTGTTTTTAGTCACTAGCCTGCAGCCCACCCAATACGTCATTCACCAGACGCCACTTATGTTTACAGAAATAAGTTAATTTTCATTATAAACATCGAAACATTGCTTAGAAAACACGAATAACATTAAAGTTAGCTAAAAAAAATTTCCGTCAGATTACATACAAATATTTATTTATAGATGATACAAATGATAACATGTAACCCCCTCCCCCTCCCCCTCCCTTCCCATCTAAAGTCAATTTGAAAAGAAATATTACTATAGCTCAAAAATTAACAGTTGAAATGATCTGTGAACTTGTAAACCCGTGTTTCTGACGATGTTTCTTCTATTTGTGCAAAAATTAATAAAGTTTATAATTCAACGATTTACTAATATTTTTCATTATTCAAAAAATTGTTTAATCAAAAATATGCATGTAATATGTTTCAGTCACTTCATTCTAACGCATAAAAAATGAAAATTGAATATAATTTTTTGGGAAGATATGAATTAATGTTTACCACATTCATTTAACGTTAGTATCCCCATATTGTGACAGCTTATAACTTTATGAAATTTAAGAGAAATGTATAAAATACACCATTTTCCGAGATGATTTCATTCAAATAATTGAAAGAAAAATTGGGGGGGGGGGGGGGTACTATTAAAAAAATGAAGTTGATGCTAGTTTTTATGTATTTGAAATTATCATGAGTAAGTTATTATTTATTTTGAACTTTATTAAGTCATAATTCATCTTTATAATACACTGCTCTAAGTATTCTTCTGTAGAAATCTAAATTCAATATATATAAATACAAAACATTTTAATACTGAAATAACTATTTTCAGTATTTGTGACTTTTAAAATTTTCAAAATTTGATGCATTTGCACAGTAAAAAAGTTTTTTATTTATTTGTTTGTTTAACAAATGAATTTAAAGAATAAAAAGCTTGTATCTGTGTAGCTTTTGTATATTATTATTATTTTGATAAACTATTTTTTTTTTTTTTTTTTTTTTTTTTTTTTAAGCCCCTTGGATTAATCTATATATATAAAAGAGTACTTCCACTCACTCACTCACTGACTCATCAACGCGCAGCAAAATCTACTGGAGTCACCGACTCGAAACTTGGTCAGATTATAGAACATGTAGTGTAAGCACCCCCTAAGAAGCGATTTTGCGAAATTCGACACCCAAGGGGGGTGGGGGGCGCAGAACGTGATTTCACATAAACCTTCATATCTCAAAGCAAAAACCAGATATCTGTAAAATTTTTGCATTAAAACATAGCTAACACAAATGCCTAAAAATCAGTTTCTGGAAATTTGGAAATTCGGTCCACAAGAGGGGGTGCATGGCAAAATGGGATTTCACATGCGCAAAAATGGATTTCTAAGAAACCTTCATATCTCAAATAAAAAAACAGATATACGTGAGATTTTTATTTCAAAATATAGCTAACATAAATACCTAAAAACCAATTTCTGGAATTTTAGAAATTCGGCCCCTAAGGGGGGACAGGGGGCAAAACGTGATTTCACAAAAACCTTTATATCTCAAAGAAAAACACAGATATCTGTAAAATTTTTGCTTTAAAATGGAGCTAACACAAATACCTAAAAACCAATTTTTGGAATTTTAGAAATTCAGTCCCCAAGGGGAGGGGGAGGAAGCAAAACGTTATCTATATTATATCTTCTATATAATAATATAGATATTTCTTCTATAATAAAGTTTTAAAAATAATTATTTTAATTTTTAATTGTTGCCAAAAAATTTTACGAGTTAATTTATTTTTCGACATATAGTAAGATATATTTTCACGCGAATAGTAAAAGAAATATTAAATAATAAATTTGCTTAGGCTATGACAAAATGACGTCATTATTAAAATTAAATAATGATAATAATAAAAATCCAACATATTTCTTCAGATTTTGTTTCATAACCTTTTTTAACATACCTCAATTTTAGATTTCTTTTTAATAGTGTTTTTATTTATTTATTGGCATGTATATTACGTTTGGCATGAAAGCTAATTCAGCATTATATTCAGATTTACTCATAGTCATAATTCAGGGTAATTTTTAAAATTTTGATGCTAAAGTAGATACTACATTTTTCGCCAAGGAGTCTACTTTCGGGATAGCCACTTTAAGCCAAGTAGCCCATAAAGCATATAAGCAAATAAATTATAAAATATTGAGAAAAAAAAAGGGGGGGGGGAGGGGATAGAAAGAAATAAACATAAATAATAATCTCATAAATTTTGTATTTTTGTTTAAAATGGTGACAAAAATTGAAAAGTTACCAATGGGAGCCATAATAAGCCTGTACCACGATAAGGTTAAATATCTATTTATTTATTTTTCTATATACGAAGCACTGTTAACTAATTATGAAATACATATAGCCACAAAAAGTTAGTTGTCTCACAGCATATTGTAATATTATATTTGACGTGAAATCGCTGTCATTTTATGGTAGGCTGATCAGATCAAAGTACTTTTATAGTAGAGTAGCGTTAAAAAATGCTACAATTATCCAATTTTGGAGGTATTTTTTCATTTCTAATAAAAAAGGACTAAAAATAAAGTATTACCGATTAATAATTTACTTTCTACAATTTTTTAAAACTTAGAAAAATGCCTTCAAAAATAAAAGACGTCCCTATTTGCCTCTAGAAAATGGGGACGTTTGGTCAGTATATTTATGGTCGACAGAAAAAATAGAATAAATATAGGAAATAACGTAAAAGTAAATATTATGTACAATACGCATAGGGTTGTTCATATGTAATTAATATTCTAATATAAAAGGGCTACTTAAATGATTTTTGATACTGTCTGTTTCGAAATCGTTATCTGATAAGCACAAAAGTGGAAGCCCACTGGTATGACATTGTATGTCGCATGGAATAGCGACGCACACCCGAAGCGAGCTTTTGAGCAATTTCAATGAATTTTATTTTTATTTTTTTTATATTTTATTTATTTTTTAAGAATTTTCTTTAAATATAGTGGCCAGCCAAGCGGGTAAAATTTCCCCGAAGAAATCCATAGGAGCTGAGGCCACAATTTTTAGTGTGTGGCTTATTTACGTGTATCCAGCATCCATTGCAACGGGACTTTGAGAATTTCCCCATTTTCCTCCTTAAAGTAGGGAGAGCAATAAAGACGTTTCCAACAGTAACTTTGTTTAAAATTATCACAGTAAGATTAATTTTTATGTGTGGGTTGGTTATGCGTTCTCAACACGCACTATCAAGTAATTTTACGAAATTTCCCTCTGCCTCCCTCCTCTAAGGGCGGAGTGCGGGCAAAAACACGTTTTTAAGAGTAACTTTGTTCCAAAGTGCCTCAGGAAAGTGATTTTTTGATATGTCGGGTGGTTACGCGTACTCAACACACACACTACAAAGAGGTTTTGTGATGAATTTCCACCCTACCGGTCTTGGGAGGTGGGGTCTAAAAGCATGTATCCATGTGTAACTCTGCACTAAATTATCTTAGGAAGGAGATTTTTTATGTGTGGTTCGATGTGCAGGGGGGTAAAAAACACGTTTTAAAATATAATTCTGCTTCAAATAATCTCAGGATCTCGATATTTTTTACGTCTGGTTAGGTAAGTGTAAGCAAGATGCACTATAAAGGGATTTCGAGAAATTACACTCCCCTTCTTCTGGGGCTGGCGTTGGGAAAAAACAAGCTTAAATATACTCCAGATTACCTTAGAATGATGAATTTTTTTGAGTGGGTTTTGTTTAAGTGTACGCAATATGCACATTGATGGGAGGAAATTTTGCGAAACTTTCAACATTACCCGTTAGGGAGAGGGTGTAAAAATTAGGTAAGGTACTGCAGAAGCCATTGGGGCTCATGATTCAAAAAGTCTGGGGAGCAGGAAAACCACTACCAAAGGTAGCAGAAACTTTAACTTACATTTTGACTGATTTCTTTCTTTCTTTCTTTTTTTTCTTAAGATTTTTTTTTCTTATTATTGATATGAAATATTGAGAATTTATTTCGATATAATGACCAGCGAAGCGGGCAAAGCCTGCTAGTAGATAATAAAAATAAATCCTTAAAAAGATAATAAATTGACTTTATATCTTGCAAATAACAATTATATTAATGCACTTCTGTAGTTTAATTTTAATAATTTTTCACAAATTTACTAACAATATATTTTCAAATAATTAATCTATCTATATATATAAAAATGAATTGCTGTTCGTTAGTCTCACTAAAACTCGAGAACGGCTGAACGGATTTATCTTATCTTAGTCTTGAAATGTTCGTGGAGGTCTAGGGAAGGTTTAAAAAGCGAGAAAAAATCGAATAATTTCCGGGAAAACCCTAAAAACAGCCCTTTTCTATTTCCCATACAAACGTTTTCTAGAGTCAATTTGAACTTTATTGCTATTCAATAAAGTTTAGGTGTGTTCCTAACGGCTGATGGCTGAGCTACAAAAATTTGCATGTTGATTCGTAATGACCTCCCCTGATGCACCTCGAAGCCGGATTTTCGAATTTTGTTTTAGTTTTCTTTTAATTAATTAAAATGTTAAAATAAAAACCTTCTAATAACTAATAAATTGGCCATTTAATTTTAATCCTTAATTTAATTGTTGCCAAAAAAAATTATTCTTTTTTGGACAGAAAAAAAGAAAAAAAAACGTGAACAATAAAAATTACATTTATTTAAAATATTTAATTTTATTTCTTAATTTAATTGTTGCCAAAAAAATTATCATTATTTTTTCGACGGAAAAAAAAAAAAAAAAACGTGAACAATAAAAATTACATGTATTTAAAATGAGGAAAGTAAATAAAAAAAATTAGAAATATCCATAGATATAGTAATAAGACATAGATTGATCAGCGAGGCCGAAAAAGTGATGCCTTTTTTTTTTTCGGGAAAAGACGGCCATTTTACTCTCTTGTGGATGTCTTTCCCCGACTGAATATACACGGGAATACACACAGATAATTTAGCAAATAAAATTCATGAATAATTTATGTACTAAAAATGAATCAAAAAACTCCAGATACTCATTTTTCTTTCTCTCTTTTCTTCTTCTTTTCTTTTTCTTTTCTTCTTCTTCTTCTTTTTTTTTTTTTTTTTTTTTTTGTATGGAATAACGACATTTAAAGAAATTTATCGTTTCTGTCTACTATTTCTGTCTGGTTAGAAGATTTTATGGTCGAAAAAACTATTGGACTTATCCTCATCTTTTGAGATATTAGAGTTAACCCTTTAATTGCCAATCGCAATGCAGTCGGACACTTTTGTTACCAACTGTATAGAGTAGAAATTTATGTTTACTCGGCAATGGTTATAAAGATATTAATAAAAGTTTGGGATAAGTGCTTTTTAGAGACCTAAAACAATTGGAACATCCTTAGCATTAAGAAAATTAGTGTTAACCCTTTAACTGCCAATCGCAACATGTAGTAGAAATTGAGTTTAATCAGAAATGGATATAACGATTTTGTTTAAAGTTTGGAGCTAAGTGTCTTTTTTTTTTTTTTAAGAACTAAAACGTTTGGACATATCCTCATCTTCAGAAAAATTTGTGTTAACCCTTTAACGGCCTGTCGCAACATATAATAGAAATTAGGTTTACTCGGAAATGGATATAACGATTTTTATAAAAGTTTGGGATTAAGTGTTCTTTTGAGAGATAAAGCGAATGGGCATATACTCATCTTCAGGAAAATTTGCGTTAACCCTTTAACGGCCAGTCACAACATATAATAGAAATTAGGTTTACTCGGAAATGGATATAACGATTTTTATAAAAGTTTGAGATTAAGTGTTCTTTAGAGAGATAAAACAAATGGACATATCCTCATCTTCAGGAAAATTCGCGTTAACTCTTTAACGGCCAGTCGCAACATATAATAGAAATTAGTTTTACTCGGAAATGAATGTAATGGTTTTTATAAAAGTTTGGGGTTAAGTGTTCTTTAGAGAGCTAAAACGAATGGACATATCCTCATCTTCAGAAAAAATCGCGTTAACCCTTTAACGGCCAGTCGAAATTTATAGCATTAAATGGGTTTACTCGGAAGTGAATGTGACGATTTTGATTAAATTTTAGGGTTAAGTGGTTTTTTTTTTTTTTTTTTTCTGGGCACAAATCCTCTCAAGTATCCCCCTTACTACAAATGTTCGTGTTTCAGAACTTTCTACCACTGTAGCTCCTCAGATCGGTAAACATTTAACGGTTAAAATAATCATCGTTGCTCTCCAAATCAAACTGATGAGTATAAAATTATCAAACAATGATAAAAATGGGGGAGGGGGCGTATCAAGAAAACGGTGTGTGATTGGGCAAAATGGTGATCATATTCGGATTCAGGAGGTCATTTTACATAAGAGTGGGCTGAAATGGTGTCAGATACAATTTTCATGCCGAGCAGTGTTATTACAAAGGAATACATAAAAAAATTTCTGGTATTAAGATTACGGAAATCCGTAATAACTTGGCATCTCTCTTTCTATATATATGTATATATATATAGGTAGATAGATAGATAAACAGATAGATATTTGGTGCAAATTAGATTGTTTCTTCGATTCAGAAAAGTTCCTGCTCACTGTTAACCCTTTATCAACCGGTTAAGAAATACGGCCGAATTTGGGTTAACTCGGAAAGGGATGTAATGATTTTGAAGAAAGTCTTTGATTAAGTGTTTCTAGAGGTATAAAATCAATTAGGCATATCCTCATCCCCAGGACAATTCGCGTCTACTGTTTACCCTTTAATTACCGTTTGGGAAATATGGCAGAAATTGGGTTTTCTTGAAAATGGGTTTAACGATTTTGATGGAAGCTTGAGTTAAGTGTTTTTTGGGGTAAAAAAACGATTAGTCTGATCCCCATCTTCATAAAAATCATGGTTTGCTGTTAGACCTTTATTTGTTGGTTACTTGGAATAATATGACAGAAATTGCATATTAATGAGGAAAAATATGGCAAAAATCGGGTTTACTTGGAAATAAATATAATAATTTTGATGAATGTTTGGAGTTAAGAAGTGTTTTGGATGAAAAATTAATTAAACTTATCCTCATTTACAGGAAATCTTGCTTTAGCTGTTAACCCTTTATTTTCCTGTTGCAAAATATTGCAGAAATTGGGTTTACTCGGAAACACACATAATGAATTTCAAGAAAGTAAGAGTTAAATGATTTACGGATGAAGAAGAGGTTTAACTTATCCTCTTTTTCAGGAAAATTTGCATGCGCTGTTAACGTATCATCCGCCGGTTGAAAAACAAGACTAAGTACTAAAGTACTTAACATGACAGTATAGGACAAAATTTCATATAAGTGTATATAATGTGAGTTATTTTTAACGCATGAATGTAAAATTTATATGAATTATTGATAATAGTAGTAATAAACTTGATAAAAAGAAAAAAAAAATGTGTGCATGTAGGAGCATTGCTTTCCTCCTGGGAAGGAAGTGCTCTTCCCCCGGGGCCTGTGTAAATTTTCAATGTGGATATTTTAGAAAGAACTCGTCAATATTTCTAAAACGAATGGTTGAACCATACATCTGTATTAATTTAAAACGAAGCTACCGATTTCTTTTATTTTTAATGTTATATATAATGCATATATAGTATAGACATATATATATATATATATATATATATATATATATATATATATATATACAGTCGAACCTCGTTAACGTGAATTACTTTTAACATGAACTGTTACCACAATCCCCGTCAAAATGAAGATTACTTTAGTTATATGACGATCAGTTACTGATAGCATGAACTACTGATAAGATGAACAGATTTTTGATCCCCCTTGGGATTCACGTTAACAAGATTCGACTGTATATCTTTTCATGTCTGCACAAAAATGATTTTTTTTCAGCATTTATTATTATACTAGCGAGCTTCGCCCGCTAGCGGGTCAGTATTTTCAAATGAATCACTATAATTAATGAATCACTAACAGTAACTTTTAGTCCTAAGAAAAAAATTAAAAAAAAAAATTATTTCTGATTGGGTAAAATGTCGTCCCGGGTCCCCACTGCCTTCGGCAGCGCAGTCCCGTGCGCGCCGCGCGTGCACAAGTTAAGGGATACACGCGCTGCGCGCGCGTATTCCTTCCCTGACCCTTCGTGCCCGTCCCAAAAAAAATAATTTCTGATCGGGTAAAAACTCACACCGGGTCCCCACTGCCTTCGGCAGCGCAGACCCATGCGCGCTGCGCGCGCACGTGTGAAGGTATACGTGCGCTGCGTGCAACTATTCCTTCTCAAATCAAATTTTTATTCTTAAGAAAAGGAAAGAAAAGAAAATCATTTCTCATGGGGTACAAAGTCGACCCGGGTCCCCACTGCCTTCGGCAGCGCAGTCCCGTGCGCATAAGTTAAAGAATACACGCGCTGTACGCCCGCATTCCTCCCCTGACACTTCGTGCCCCCTAAAAAAATCATTTCTGATCGGGTAAAAAATCACACCGGGTCCCTACTGCCTTCGGCAGCGTAGACCCATGCGCGCTGCGCGCGCACGTGTGGAGGTTTACGCACGCTGCGAGCACGTATTCCTTCTCAAATAAAATTTTTATTCTTAAGAAAAGAAAATTAAAAGAATTATTTCTTATCGGTTAAAAAGTCGGACCGGGTCCCCACTGCCTTCGGCAGCGCAGTCCCGTGCGCGCTGCGCGCGCGCAAGTTAGGGGATACGCGCGCGGTGCACGCCTATTTCTTCCCCACCCTTTCAGCCCCTTCAAATTAACCTACGTATACCAATTTTGAACGGTCTTACTCAATTAGCTGAGATGCAAAAGAACACCTAATCAGGACGCCTCAAAACGTGTAAATCTGCTGAAAACTTTCGATAATATAAAAGAACTTTAAAATATCTTTCGAATGATGTATTAAAAATAATTTAATCATGATTAGAAATTGAAATATTGAAATTTGAAAATATTACAGCGCCATCTGGCGGTAGAAATTTCTGTATTCCACTGTTCGATCCCAAATCAACAAAGCTTTCTAATGATATATTACTTATGAAATTATTTTAATTAGTAGTTGAGATACAAAAGAAAACTGATTCAGGAGACCTCAAAACGTGTAAATCTGGTGAAATCTTGAATTCCATTTTCGATAATGTAAAAGTACTTTAAAATGTGTATCGAATGACGCATTAAAAAAAAATTAATCATGATTAGAAATAGAAATATTGCAATTTAAAAATATTACCCCGGCATCTGGCGGTAGAAATTTCTGTAAACTACTGTTCGATTCCAACTCAACAAAGCTTTCAAATGATGTATTACTTATGAAATTTTTTTAATTAGTAACTGGGACAAAAGAGAAACACATTCAGGACACCTCAAAACGTTTAAATCAGGAGAAATGTCGAAATATCGAATTTCTGTAATCTACTATTCAATTCCAAATTAACAAAGCTTTCAAATGATGTATTACTTATGAAATTATTTTAATTAGCAGCTGAAATACAAAAGAAAACCCATTCAGGACACCTCAAAACGTGTAAATCAGGTGAAATCTCTAATTCCACTTTCGACACTTTAATTAGTAGCTGAGATACAAAAGAAAACCCATTCAGGAGACCTCAAAACGTGTAAATAAGCTGAAATCTCGAATTCCACTATTGCGTTGCAAAAGAAAACCTAATCAGGAGACCTCAAAACGTGTAAATCGGGTGAAATCTCGAATTCCCCTTTCGATAATGTAACCGTACTTTAAAAGGTGCATCGAATGACACATTAAAAAAAAAAAAAAAAAATTAAACATAATTACAATTTTAAATATTGAAATTTTAAATTATTACAGCGCCATGACACCTCAAGACGTGTAAGTCAAGTGAAATTTCGAATTCCATTATCTACGGTTGTCGGTTAATGGAAGTAAAAAGAAATATTTTTACCTTAAGTGTATTTGTGTCGTTTTGAAACTGGCATCCTCTTTCGACAGATAAAATATCAGGCGTGTAAAGATAAAATTTAATTTGCAATTAAAATGTAAATCTTTTGTTTATTCACCAAAATCGATGAAATTTTAACTGCAAGTTTGTTTTGTGGTGTTAAGATTGTATACTAATTGAAATGTGCGAATTTTGAAAAATTGAAGAAAATAGAAAATTGCAATTTTTAATCGCAGTACAAAAACATGACAAAAACACGTGACCTCATTAAACACCAGATGTTTTTTCTTTCCGTTCAAGATCGTCTGCCAAGTTAAAATGCTTGTGATTTGTTGCCACCATTTTTTTTAGTTTAGTTAATTTAAAAAAATCTAATTGTCCGATCGATAAGCCGTTTACACCATCGGATTGAGAAAACAAAGCCCTTTCCAATGGTATCTTGTTTGTAACAATACGACTGATATTTATAATTTATTTTCAACTTTTTCCGTAAAAATGTCGCTTTTTAAGCATTTAATCATGAATTCCGGGTTATTTTTCAGTAGACATGGGTCGACATTTTAATTAATATCTCCGCTAATTAGGGTCGCATCGCTTAGAGAATTATCGCGATGTCGAGATGAAGAAATTCTGCGTCTGTCGACACCGGTTTCGAGTCGATGCGACCATTAGCGCCGGAGCTTTAGCTATGACAAGGCATTTCTCACAGACAGACAGACAGAAAGACAGATGCGTACAGATTTTAATAATATAAGGAGACTACTTTAAGAAAAAAATCGTCTGCATTCATCATGGAAAATATCTTTAATAAATTATAACTTAATAAATAATTTGTATTGAATAAATTTGTATAGGATTAAATAGAGAAGAAAGTCTTGTGGTAATACTAGTGTTATAATATATTAAAACAAGCGGGTTTTACCTCTGCCACTGCTAACTACATTTAAAAGAATTTTGAAAATTCGATATTACTTACTAATATAAAAACTTAAAAAATATTAAAATTTAAAAAAAAGTATTCCATTAAAAATCAAAACAGTATTTAAACCATAATAATAACAAAGCAACTGATTATAAAGAATCATATTTTTCATAAATTAGTTAAATTTAACGTACTTATGAAAACTTATTCCACTTCCTTTCATAAATTTATTTCTAAAATTAAAAGCCGCGCAGTACTTCGGCATTTTCAATATATATCAACCATGTCTTATTACTATATCTATGATATCAACATGCTATTCCATTGTTGTTTTCGAGTTTTATACTCTCTCATCATGGCTGATGCCAAAAACTTTTTCGGCATCAAAAGTCTTTGCACGTTAACATGGGGATGATAGATCTATGTATATTACTATATCTATGGAAATATCAGTCGTATCGTTACAAATAAGATACCAAATGAAAGATGCAATTTTTGTGAATCCAACGGATTAAACAGCTTATCGATCGGACAATTAGATTTTTTAAAATTAACTAATGTATGTATTTTATAAATTTTCTTTCACAAACACAAACGTGTAGTATACAGCCTGTACAACACTAGACCAAATTGAAGTTCAAATTTCATCAATATTTAAATAAATAAATGAAAATAAAAATATGCTTAATGGGAAATATATATAACCATTAAAAGTTTAGTTGTCTAAAATATGTCAGAAATAGCGCTCATAGCATATTGTTACAAGGTATTAAGTCTTATTTTTACAAGGGATAAAATCTAAAATGGTGACAAAAATTCAAAAGTCGCCAAAGAGAGCTATATTAAGGCGGTACTATGATCATGCTTACAAACCATGAATACTAATAACCACAAAAAATTAATTGTCTCATGCAACAGACGTAGCCGGTCATAGCATATTATAATATTTAGCGTGAAATTGTTATCATTTTTATGGTTGATCGGGGATAAACAAAATAAACATAGGAAATAACGCAAAAGCAAATATTATGTGCACCACGTATAGTGTTGTTCATATGTAACTGGGATTCAAATATAAAGGGGATACTTCATTTTTTTTTTCGATACTATCTATTTCGAAACTGTTATCTAATAAGGACTTAATGCAAGCCTATTGGTAAACCATTGTCTCAGGTAATAGGGACAAGCGCCCGAGTTTTAGCGGATGACCAAATCGCTACCGAAGGCAGCAGGGATCCGAAGCGAGCTTTTGAGCAATTTTAGTATTTTATTTTATTTTTATAAAGCTATATAGAAAAGAGTTTCCTTTAAATTTAGTGACCAGCGAAGCGGGCAAAGCCTGCTAGTTGATAATAAATTGTCTTATATGTAATATATATATTTATATAATTCTGTAAAATGTTAACATTAACATTTAAATAAATCTTATTTAAACGATTTTTAGCTCTTTAAATGCGTAAGTATTAAGCATTGATATATATATATATATATATATACAGATATTTCTGGAAAAGTATAGGGAAAAATTACTGGAATCATCATTATTATTTTACTTATTGTAAAGGAAACGAGGCTCCTAAAATTATTTCATAATTTAACGGGGTACGTGCAAACCTAATCACTTTCCCTTACATATATATATATATATTAATTTTTTGTGCTATGAAGTCGCTTCTAATGACTTCTTGCCAAAATTCCTCGTCACAATCAAAATACTTATAATCCATTTTAAGAAAAAAGAAAAAAAAAAAGCATTCTACAAATAAATATACTATAATCCTACACACGAAGCCATCAACGTACACGTGCTCCACATTTATTTATTCCTCAGCCGTTTTCATTCCAAGCCAACGCACCGAGCAGGCCAAAGCAGCCAAAAGAGGGTAATCTAAAACGAGCGACACTATCGTCCAATCGTGTTCAACCGTGGTAATTTCCCATCATGGATTTCAGCCGCCTCTATTCATATTGCCTTTAATTCACATTTATTTGTATTGATCACAGGCTCGAAAGATCAGTGATTATGCCTGCGTTTGGAGCAGGTTTTTAGCTGTACGTAAGACCCAAATCGCTGGGTATTGGGGAAGTGTTCCCTCTGGAAGATCTATTGTTAGCCGTCAAGGTTAACCTGCTTAACCTCATTCAGAAGCATATGATTAACTCTTTGCCGGACGAGCAATACGAGACCCTTCTGGAAGCTGAATATGAATACCACGAAGACGGAAAGCCTACTAAGAAAAAGCCGATCAAATGTTTTACCCACTGATTAAAAGAGTAGGATGTATTACGAATGTTACGGAAAGGTAGTAATTTTCATCTTACAGATAGAGGGCGACCAGATCTTGAAAATCCCCCAATCAGCGCGTTTTTACATTTCTGGCTGTTCGTTCGTTGGTCGTTCTCGGAAATCGGATGATGACTGAAGCCGAAGGGGTGGGCTTTCCCTTTCTTCCGATAAGTTTCAAAGATACTACACCAGGCGGCGATCGAATCGCTTTCCTGGACTCGGCTGAATTAATGCGGAAAAGGAAGGTTCCCGCACTCACTGCCCTATCTCGTTTTAATTTCTATAGACTCTTCTTCCGTGGTTTTACTATTACCGAGCTTCGCAAGATCGCACTGGACTTTCTTGACTTCAGATCAGACCCGGCTATGGAACGGTGGAGTCGACCGATTGGACGAGGACGGAGGATGCGACTGAAGATATGGAAAAGGTAAACAATAGTTCAACCACTTTAAATTTTGAAGTAAATTTTTTTGCCCCCTCCTCCAGTAATAGTAATGAATTTAAACCTGTTAAACGTAAAGCTAATAGTAATAGTCCTAATTCTAAAATGTTTAAAGTTAATGGTTTCTCTATTCCTACTAAAAATAAATTTGATAATCTGGAGAAAACTGTGTTAATGGATAATTCTGTACCGCAACCTAGTACTAGTAACAGCCCTGTTTATAACTCTCTACTTGTTCTTTCCTGGAACTGAAACTCTATCCAACACAGGATTAATGAATTGAGACATTTCGTCTCTACTAACCCATATTTTGATATTCTTGTTCAGGAGTTGCGTAATCCAACCTGTAGCATTAGTATACCGGCTTTTAAACTTTATCATAATCAAACAGAGTATTATAAAAGAAAAACAAATTAGCTGGTTTAATTTCCTTTCAAACTTATCTCCCGAGGATAACTCTCTTTGGCAGATCAAAAAATGACTCAACAACAATCATACCAATGTTCCACCACTTTTCTTTAACATTTGTACTTCCTATACCGATGTTGACAAAGCTAACGCACTCGCCTCATCTTATGAGATCCAATTTTCTCCGAATGACTTCCAGACGAATTTGTCTCATCTTGACCATGTTAATAATGACGTTAACTCATTTCTATCCAATCCTGCCCCTCCACCTGATTTAAATGTCCAATCTTATGAAATTTTACACATCATTAAAAATCTGAAAAACCGCAAGGCCCCTGGGATCGACAAGATCTCCAATGTTGCCATCAAAAACCTCCCTATTAATTTTATAACTTATATTACAAACAATATTCTTAAGTATTAATATTTTTCCAAAATTTGGAAAACCTCCGTGATTTCCAAAATTCCTAAAACTGGCAATGATCTTTCCAACCCCATCAATTTTAGACCCATTTCGCTCCTCCCTGCTCTTAGCAAATTTGTGGAACGCGTCATTAGAGCCCAGAAACATTCAACCCAACACCAGCTGCTTCGTGTTGTTGAATTCGTCTGCGAAAACTTCAATGCAAAAATTCCAGCAGCTGCTATATTCCTTGACATTGCTAAAGCCTTTGACAAGGTATGGTATGAAGGCCTTATATACAAATTAATTAAGCTCAGTTTTCCTGCCTACCTTATACATCTTATACACAGCTAACTCAGCAATCGCACCTTTGTCGTCCGTGTGAATAACTCTATTTCTTACAACAAACACATCACCGCTGGCATCCTTCAAGGCTTTGTCATCGACCCCACACTTTTTAATATATACTTTAATGACATTCCAAGACACTCACATACCAACTTAGCCCTCTACGCGGACAACACCGTGCTTTACACATCAAGTCACTTCATCTACACCTTGCATAAGCGTTTACAAGAACACCTTGACAAACTCATGAGCTGGTTTGCTCTATGGCTTGTTCTTATTAATGAAAATAAGACTTCTGCGGTTTTCTTCTCTAGAAAATTAATTTATCCTAATCGGGTTATTATGAACAACACTGCCCTTCCATGGCAAAATGAGACAAAATACCTGGGAGTTCATCTCGACCGTAGGCTAACTTTTAAATATCATATCCTTCGCACCAGAGGTAAAACTTCTGGCGTCCTTAAAGCACTCGATCCTTTATTCAGGGGTAAAACCTTTAGTATATGTAACAAATTTATCTTATACAAAGCATGTGTTCTGCTGCCTATTATGACTTACTCTTGCCCCATTTGGGGGGTGCGCCTGCGACTCCTCTATGGAATTTCTTTCGCGCACTCATTAAAGCCCTTCGTCGCATCCGTAACTGCAATAGATATCTTCGCAATACAACAATCAGAAAAGACCTTCATACTGTTTCTTTTAAAGAACGTGTTACTCATCTCTCTAAAAATTTCTTTGACTCCATCAACAACCTACCCAATGAAATTATCGCAGAAATACCTGACTATGAGATTTCGTCTCCTTCCAATAGGAAGCGTCCTCACTTCTCTCTCTGTTATTAGACCCCTAACACTCTTTTAATTATATTTAAACTGACTTAACTAGTCACTCAATGTAAATTCTAATTGCTTATCCCATGTACTGCGGTGTCGAATTAGCATCTGGCGTTTCGCTAGGTGTGATCCCTACATTTCAGTGCATCTTCAAATTATCTTTTCCAGGTTCTATATTATAATATATATATATATACATATATATAGATTGAATTAAAAAAAAAAAAAAGAAAAAAAAAAGAAGAAAAGAAAATGTATGGTCGCTTAAAAGCGCCTTTTTTTGAGGGGGGGGGGACAGTCTTTCCGGCAATTTTTTCTATCGATCTTCGGGATCTGAGAACTTTTATCACTTTTAGACCTTTATTTTAACGGTTCTTTTTACTGTACACGCAGATCTTATCTGCAGCTAAACTTTATTTTACTGGGCTCATACATATAGCGAGGCATCAATGCACAGACTGGCCGTAAAGTGAATGTCACTAGGTAGGCCATCAACGCTTGCACCAGTTCCCAGTTGTCTGAAGTCGTCGTAAGATAGTGAGACACTGCAATACGACTTGTGTAGTGTTTTGTTTACATCTTAAGACAGAGTTTGTGCGTAAGATAGTGTTGAGCGAGGCACCGCAATCCCAGCCATCCTTTACAATTTTACGCAATACAAATAATTTATTAAATTGTAATTTATTAAAATTATTTTTCATGATGAATGCAGACGATGTTTATCACAAAGAAGTATAATAATAAATGACGAAAGAACGAAGGTCGGTTTTGTGCAGACATAAGTATACTAAAATATAGTAAAAAAAAAAAGAAGAAGAAGAAGAAGAAAACGAAAAGAAAGAAAAATGGGTATCTGGAGTTTTTAATTCTCTTTGAGCACATACATTTAATTTGCTATATTTGTGTGTATTTCCGTGTATATTTATTCGGGAAAAGACATCCATAAGAGAGTAAAATGGCCGTCTTTTCCTGAGTAAAAAGTAAGACTACTATACAACAGGCTGAATCATTCGCCGCCATTTGTCCGTCAAGTCCGTCATTGCTAAAACTAAGACTATTGTATATGACTATTATTTGAGATTATATAAGACTATTATATAATAGTCTTAGGTTTGACAGTGACGAACTACCACATAAGATTATTATATGAGATTATATAAGACTATTATATACAGGGCCCGACTTAGACTACTTGGAGCCCCGGGGCAAACCTATTCTGGGGGGGGCCCCTTTCAGTGGCATAAGAGGTTGCATAATTTCTGCCTACGCCTGTAGGGGGGTCCCTTCCAGAAGGGGGGCCCAGGGCATTTGCCCCGTATGCCCTGCCGTTAGTCAGGGCCTGATTATATAGTAATCTTAAGTTTAGCATATGACGGACTTGACGTACAAATGGCAGCGAATGATTCAGCCTGTTATATAGTAGTCTAAAAAAAGTATAGTAGTAAAAAGAAAGGAATCAATTTTCCTCCCTCATTTTTCAATCAATCTGTGTCTTATTACATCTATGGTCGTAACCTCACCATAGATATAGTAATTTATATAGATCTATCATCCCCACGGATTAAGAGTTTAAAATGTATTACGAATGCTACGGAAAAGTAGTAATTTTTATCTTACAGATAGAGGGCGAACAGATCTTGACAATCAGCCATTAGAGAGTTAAAACTCGAAAATAATAATAGAATAGAATGTTATTGAATTTTGAAAATGCCGAAATATTGCGTGGCTTTTAACTGTTCTAATAAATATATGAAAAGAAATGGGGTAAGTGTCCATAAATAAGTTATATTCAATTAATTTATGAAAAATATAATTTTTATAATCAGTTGCTTTGTTATTATTATGAAATAATTACTTTTTTCATATTTAATGGAACACTTTTTTTAAATTTTAATAATTTTTAAGATTTTATATTAGTAAGTAATATGGAATTCTCAAAAATCTTTTAAATGTAGTTAGCAGCCGCGAAAGTTTTAATATATAACTAGTATGTTGTGGCCACCACAAGACTTTCTTCCATATATAATCCTATACAAATTTACGCAATACAAATAATTTTTTAAATTATAATTTATTAAAATTATTTTTCATGATGAATGCAGACGATTTTTATATCAAAGAAGTATAAAATAATAATAAATGCCGAAAGAAAGACAGTTTTGTGCAGACATGAGTATATTAGAGTATAGTACAAAAAAAAAAAAAAAAAAAAAAAAAAAAGAAAGGAAAGGAAAGAAAAACGAAAAGAAAGAAAAAGTGTTATCTGGAGTTTTTCATTCTCTTTTAGTGCATAAATTTTATTTGATAAATTACCTGTGTGTATTTCCGTGTATATTCACCTCGGGGAAATATATTCATAAGAAAGTAAAATGGCCGTCTTTTCCCGAGTAAAAAAGGTATCACTTTTCCCCTCTCAATGATCAATCTATGTCTATGAACTATATATCTATGAACTTCACTGCAAAAATATTATATTTTATTTTTGATAGAATGGCAACTAGCTACCATGTTTACAGTTTGCGTTGCCATGTGGAAATTTGAATTTCAACTAAACAAGCCCCAATCTGATTAAAAACAATTTAAGTTTTAATTTATTTGAACTAATCTATGATCTGATAAAGTGTTGAGAAAATGGAAAAGGCATCTGAAATTTGTAGTGTAATTTTTAATTACGATAAGGTATTGGAATACTTCAACGAATTTCATCATTCCCTTCAAGATTTTGATCGTGATCTTGAATTCCATGATGTTTTAAAGTGCTTACAGTTTATTGTTGAAAACGATTTTTTAAATGATGCTGACGAAATAAATAGTGCAAAATTCTATTCCATTTTACTTCAAATTTTTGATGCTCTGTGTTTAAAATATTTTGAAGTTTCGTTCAATTTTGATATAAAATTTGAAAAAACGTCCAATTTCGCCCATTTGTATGATTCTGTTACATTGGTGATCAAACTACTTCTACCGAAATTTAATAATGAAATTTCATTACAATGCGTGTTTCATTACATTGCTTATTGCTTTCGTGATAATTTTCATGACCAAAGTATTTCGGATGAAGATGATTTGAAAAAAGATCACTTGCGTTCCATTTTAAAGTTTTTAATTGAAATTCTGCAATCTCTTGGCCCAGATGGAATGTCAGTTCATATTTCCTACGATGTTTTAACATTTATAATACAATCCTTCCCATTTTGTAGTAAACATGCACTAAATTCCTATGTCCATCACATTGTTCCTAGTTTGTTTTCTGGATGTGATTATAATCTCAGAAGACATCTTTTAGAATTAATGTGGCAAAAAATTGTTGTTAATTATGAAGTAAATTGTTGTTTATTTACAGAATCATCGTGCAATTTATTATTATGTTGTTTTTCTGATTACATGTTTCAAGACTATTATGAATTAGAAAATTTTAATCTGTGCGATGATACAATTTGGAATTTAATTCAAAGTAATCTTATTGTTGATAGTCCTTATAAAAGAAAACAAGCACTTTATGTGTTTAAAATGATTTTATTTTGGATTAAATCAAATAATTATACTACTTCTTTACCTCCAACATGTAAAAATCTGCCTATATTTGCATTAAGTACGACTGAAGATTTGCTGGTTTGGAATGATCTTATTATTCTCTTTGAATCTCTAGAAGAGAAACAGGTGATTTGCAATTTTTTTTTATTGTGGGGAATGGGTACTTTTGTATTAATTGCATGCCAGAAGTTAATGGCCACTGCCACTGTGATAAACTTAAATTTTTGTTATTAATTTATGTGATATAAGCATGATAAAATATATAAACATTATGAAAATTACTATAAATATTATCATGAACTTGTATACTTTATATTTAATTTCATATTATGACATGTTCTTAAAATACTAATAACTGCTTTCATGCGATTTATACAAAAGTACAGTGAAATGTATTTCATCGAATCAGTGTAATTGATGAAAAATCTTTTGTCACATAAAAATTAACTTAGCATTTCAATATTAGATAATTTGGTACTTTTTTCATTTGATGTCTGCCACTTGACCAGGGTTGGCAGGTTTTTGATGCATGACAGTTTTTGACGGTTTAAACTGTCATGTCAAAGACCTTAAATTTTACACTTCCTGGTATATATTAACAATATAGTAGTAATATTTAGAGAAATAAAAAAAAATGTAACTTTTAAAAAAGTGTTGTCTCCCATGGTTAAAAATAATTGGTACTTACGTATTGGCGCCACCGCAGCAGAAGTTGTGCTAATGTGCCAATAAAGAGCAATCTTGTTGTTCGCACACAAGAGACATAGGGGGATAGAAACATCATTTGGAATCTTATTTATCAGAGTTCATATGGCGACAGCATCAAGTGAAAGAAAATAGAGACTGTTTTGAATCTATGTTAAACTCTATATTGGTCCATTTTCCATTGCAATCTGATTGACTACTTTGTTTTTAAATAAAGTGTTTTATCTTTTATTTTATGATTTGTCACAAAAATTTTAGGTGTAGATTGGCGGCACTACGTATTAACTGCAGTGGCGTTAATACGTAAGTACCAAATAATTCTTAGAAGTGTATTATCTGTTTGCTCTGAATACTAATGATATCTATTTAAGTACAAAAAATTTATATTTGTTATCTTTACAAAGAACAAAAATTCGAATAGGGGAATTTGTGTATTCTAAGGTGAACAACTTATTGCATTTAAGTTATGAAAATTTTGCAAAGCCTTACTATTTAAAAAAATAAAATAAAAAATTCTGCTAAATTTATATTGATTAATAATTAAAAGGTGCCATAAGTATTTTACCCCAATGAAGGAAATTATTGTATATTTTTAATATTAATTAAATAATAGAATACAGTTTAGATTTGATATTATATTATGTTCGGAATTTAATTATTTTATATAGGTAGATAATATATTTTAATCTGGAACATCTGTTTTGTGTTCTGTTGGTTTCTTCCTGTTTTTTCCATTTCTTCCAGTTTTTTCCACTTGCTTCCACTGTCCTGGAAGAAACCCAACCTTGGTTCATGCAATTACTGTTGTATATTAAAACTAAGTATAATCTCTCAAAATATATTTTTAAAGAGTAAATATTCAAAATATATGTACATACTTTAGTTTAATATTGTCTGAACATATTTAAAATTTTAAATAGGTTTTAAAGTAGAAAAAAAAAAAAAGTCAAATAATAACACTTTCCTTGCAAGTGTTAAGATAGATTTATTATATATATATTAGAAATGCAACGATTATTCGGCCGAAGCCGAATGTTCGGCCTATTCGGCCTGTCAGCCGAATATTCGGCTTCGGCCGAATATCAAGTCCAATATTCGGCCCAGGCCGAATAATCTGTGAGAAATGTTTTTATTTATATTTACACAATATAAATAAAAACATTATATTACACAATAATTTTTTTTAATTTTAGAATCTATATTTGTCATGTATTGTGAAAATTTTACTTGAAATTAACTAATATCCCCCCCCCCCCCAAAAAAAAAAAAAAAAAAAAAACTTTCATACCTTGAATGAATTTTATCATACCATTTTAATGTAAGGATCATGTAAAAACTTTTATGCTATATCAATAAGTGTAAAACATATATCTGTAGTAAGCTAACATAATCTGTTAAATTTAAAATTAATCTAAATTGTCCCAACTGAACCATACAAGCAAATTCTGAATTTTTTCAAAGCATAATGAAAAAATTTAATATTTATCCTTCGTTATTTAATAATAATAATAATAAAAAAAAAAATCCTTCCAATGATATTTTTAATTATTGGGGGCGGGTGGGGGTGGGGGTGGGGCAAAAAATTAGAAATTGAGTTAGACCGTTCAAGATTGGTATACATAGGTTTTGGGAGCCTAAAAGTCGAATGAGGATATTTTCGAAAGTGTAAAATTATTAGGGGGAGCAAAAAATTAGAAATTGAGTTAAACCATTATAAATTGGTATTTATAGGTTTTGGTGGCCTACTAGTCGAATAAGGATATTTTGGAAAGTGTAAAATTATTAGGTGGGGGGAGGCAGGAAGAGCAAAAAATTAGTTAGACCGTTCAAAATTGGTATGTATAGGTTTTGGAGGTTTAAGAGTCAAATGAGGATATTTTAGAAAGTGTAAAATTATTAGGAAGCAGGGGGGAAGGGGAACAAAAACATAGAAATTGAGTTAAACCATTCAAAACTGGTATTTATAGGTTTTTGGCCTACAATTGAATGGGGATATTTTCGAAAGTGCTACATTATTAAGGGGAGGCAGAAAGAGAGGGACTAGGGGGACAAAAAAATAGAAATTGAGTTAGACTGTTCAAAATTGGTATGTAGGTTAATTAGGAGGAGCAGGAAAGGTGAGGAATAAATATGCGTATCCTTTAATCTGTGCACGCGCAGTGCGCACAGATCTACGCTGCCAGCGGCAGTGGGGACCTGGTGTAAATTTTTACTCGATCAATTTTTTTTTTTTTTTTTTTTTTTTTAGCGATAATATGGAATTTTGAGAATTCATTCATTATAGTGATTCATTTAAAAATAGTGACCCGCTAGCGGGCGAAGCTCACTAGTATCTATTAAAATAGGACTAGACAATACCTCATAAGATATTTGCAAAGAATTATTATTATTGAGGCAATTTTTAAGCCGAACATAGCCGAATATTTTTTTCAGAATCAAATAATGGTTTTAAAAATTAAAGATTTGTATAAAAATAACTTTTTAAATAGAAAATAATACATTTTAGTCATGAAATGTACAAGAATTGTGCATATAGTGCATACTATACTACGTTTTTAGAGAAAAATGAGTTCATTATTCGGCGGCCGAATATTCGGCTATAATTTGGCTGATTAATTGGTATTCGGTTATTCGGCCAAACCATTGTTCGTTGCATCTCTAATATATATATATATATATATATATATATACAAAAGACTTGAATTTAATTAAATATTACTTGTTCATACACAGATAACGGTTGATAAAGTTTTGCTTTCACATCAGATTTTCGAAATTGATGTTTTGCTATAATTACACATTTTGAGGTCTCATAATTAATCAGGTTTTTGTCGGTTGGTCTGTGTGTTTTTTAAGATTAAATAATTAAAATAATGTTTAAAATCTACACACAGTTTAGTTTAATATTAGTGTGAACATATTTAATATTTTAAATACTTTTCAAGAAATCAAGTACTAATAATAAGTACCTTATTTAAAAAAATAATAATAAAAAGGTCTTGAATTTAATTAAATATTTTCTCTTACCCATTTATTGCTAGAGAAAGTAACGTTTTGAAGGCAGATTTTCGAAATTGAATTTCTGCTATAATTTAATTACACGTTTCAAGGTGCCCCAAATCCGAAAGTCAGGGTTTTATCGGTTGGTCTGTGTGTCTGTCTGTATATCTATTATCAGCATAACCCAAAAACAAATAGTACCAGAAAGTTCAAACTCAATATTCAAAATCTGTATCACACAGGGATGCTACTCTAAACTTTTCGTTGAAATCGAGCAAATGATTTGTGTACAGTAACATCCAAGAGAATTTAAATACATTAAGCCTGTGGGCAAATTTTCTGGTAGATAAACTTTAACACCTTTAGGCTGCATAATTTTTATAGGAATGAAAGCATTATATTTAGTATTGAATATGATGCAAAAATCATTTACCATTTATTACAAGGCCACACAAAAGAATTCGGATATATTAATATATTATATACTTGGAAATTTCTGGAAGTGCATTTCAAGTTGTGTTATAAGTTTTTCATACTTTGCTTCTTTGCTAGATTTAAGTACAGTGTGCATAGTGTGTATATAATTTATAGACAATATGCAGAATTACCTAAAATTAAGTAAAAACATTTTTATTTATTGAATGTAATTAACGGAAGTGTTTATTAAATTTTACCAACTCCAAGAAAACTGCTGAGGAATGATAAATACTTTCTCATACCCATGATAAACAAAGTATTATGTAGTACTGGGTTCTAAATTTCAACGATGATTTTTACATGTTTTGAGGTCCCCTGAATGTGAAAAATCATGTTTTTAATGGTTGATCTATGTACACTTATCAGCATATTAAATAGAATATTTTGAAGTTTGCATAAGTTTAACCATATAAAAATTTTGACCAACATTGGTATGTTTCAAAGTGTGATAATTGGGGAAATTGTCTAAATAACTTGTAATAAACATGTAAATTTTTATTAATGTATGTACTAGGGTAAATCGGGGGATTAAGAATGGAGGTAACCCCCTTTCCTTTCCCTCACACAGAAATACATATCTAATAAAACTCTTTCAAACTGTTTTTAACCCTCTCATGCATGCATTATTTTATAATTGTCAAAAAAAAAATTTTTACTTGCAGTTTGCCTCAAAATGAGTCAGAATAAAGGTGAACATTTAAATTTTGAAAATAGAATAATTTTTTAAGAAGTTACAAGCACAACCTCAAATGAGGCTTACATGCATCTAAGGATGCATTTCTGAAAAAAAAAAATTATTTTTCATTGAAGTCTTCAAAGCATTCTGGGCATAAATTAACGTTACATCGACAGCAAGTATATCTTGTTTTACTTTTGCAAAGTTCATTTTTACATTTTAATGCAAATTTACCATCGGACTTCTTTGGATAGTGTTTTCCGTTATCGAATCTCAATTCGTTTGCTACATTAGATAATTTCCTTTTCTTTATTGTTGATACAGTGGACTTAGAATTGCTACTGGATGGTCTACCCTATTTCTTTGCCATTAATGAGCTTCCTGTGTATACGAGACTTGATGCAATTCTGCTTTTGAATTCCAACAAATCGTTCGTTTCTCTTCCATCTTTTCTCCAGCCAAGCATTGACTACAGCAACGTTTAACAGGTGGTAAAATATTCTCATATACCATCGTTTATTCCTCTGAGAATGACGATAGAGTGCTACAAGGGAATCCATTAAATCAACACCTCCCATATGAAGGTTATACATTTTTACTGCATTTGGCCTTGCTATTTCTATCAAAGATTTAGTTGCATGAAAAAAACGTTTTGCTTTTTCCATTGGTTGCACTCCAGCAAAAGATGAAACTACATGCACAAGATTTTTATTGACCCATCGAGTCACAGTTATGTTTTCTTCATTAGTAGTCACAGACACTGACCCCCTACCTTCTTTCAGAAGAGATTTAACATCCTTTAACTTATCATTTGTACCTAGCATTCTATTAGATCGAATTGACATACATAAATTACTTAATTAGTGATTAAATATTAATATAGTTTAGAAACATGATCTCTCAATACATGAATCATGTTAAATATTACCAAATTAAGTACATAATTAGCCATCTATGAATTACATATAAATGGAAATAAGCAAGTATTTATTATTAAGTGTATATAAATCACAATTGATTTAATAAACTAAGCATTAGAAATAATAAATAATCCTCCAATAAGAAAATTTCTAGCACTACTACTCATCATAGCATCAACAACCTCAAATGAGGCTTGCATGCAGTCAAAGCTGTTAGATACCATAACTGCATGATAACCTCATTTGAGGTTCTCAATAAAAATAGCTTTATTTTAGCTAATAAATTCTTAATAACTCATAAGTTTTTGTTCATTATAGTAAAAATAATGTAGAAAACAGGAAATATTTTTATTTACTTGATATTTGTAAATAAAGTGCAGAAATGGTCTTCATAAATCGGTTGTTCTGTGACTTCTAATGCTGGTACAAAATGGCTACTTTTAAGTGATCAGAATAAACTGCATAGCTAGTGTTGCCATCTTTTGCTGCATTTTACAAGCTTTCCTTGTTACCATAGTGGAATACAGTACAATTGAGAATCCAAATTATTTGAAATACCATTTATTTCGTGGGTTTTTCCTAGTAGCCTCATATGAGGTTTCCATGCATGAGAGGGTTAAAGTATGATTTTATACACTATACCTACTTGTTATCTTACCCCTTTATCTAAAATCTGTCTTTATTGAAAGTTATGGGAGTGGCAGATTATTTTTCTTTTAAATCTCTAATGTTCTACCGAGTTTAGCAATTTTAGAACTGTGATCTCATAATCACTATTTATAGTAAATTTTTAACTTTTGTCAAAAACTGTTTAAAATTCGCTTTTTTAAAAAATGTTTTTAAATTTTAATAATAACACACAAATAAAACTAGGATTACGCTATGGTATCAAACTTAGGTTACGAAACATCTGAAGAGTGTAGATCCTTTTTAAACTTGTGACTGATCCTCCACTTTTTACAAATCTAAAAGAGAGTAATGTTCCTTCAAAAAAGCATAGGTAAATTCAGGACCAAATGTCGGTCCTGAATTTAACTATTAGATTGCTCGACTCCCCCCTTTTGGTCCAGAACTTTCCTACACCCGTGTTGATGAATGCTGTTGAGGAAGGAAAATGAATTTTTTATATCCATACTATAAACAAAATACTTTTTGATATTCTATTTTTAACTCTGTTTTTTTTGCATAATATCATGTTTTGATGTGCTCTGAATACAAGAGTCCAATTTTTAGCGGTTGATTTGTATGTACTATATCTATTATCAGCATAATTTAAAAACAAATATAACTGCAGAAAATACAAATTTGGTATTTTAAAGTTTGTATTAGGTTGCCACTTGAAAAATTTGATCAAGATTGGCAAGTTTGAAGGCACATTAATAACAGCCTTGAATTTTTTTTTAATTTAGATAATTGTCACTATAATTGAATGGTAGATTAGGTGTGTGTGTGTGGGGGGGGGGGGGGACAGGGGTGCAGAATATGTCCGAACGCACGAACGAGGTTCAGGGGAAATTTTGAATATTTTTTTAAGAGAAAATAAAAATGTAAATCAAAAATAACAATTTGCTACTTTGAAGTGCTTATACACTTACAGCAATATTTTTATGTTACACTGTATACTTATTCTCTTAAAGATTTATTACATAGAACAAATGACTTTGTATAGCAAAGTAGATTTTTGCATTATTGAGGGAAATTTATACTGTGTTTGGGGGAAATTTCCGAGGTTTGAACATTTTCTGCACCCGTGGGGGGGGGAGTAACCTATCTCACATAGAATTATATTTCGAATAAAACTGTTCACAAACATGTTTTAAAGTAGATTGAACTTTATTGTCAACTTACCTTTATTGATCTTATGACCTTATCTGCAATCTATATTTATAGTTTTGAAATGCAAGGTAAGAGAAAGTGATACACCAGATTATTTAAATTAGTAGGAATTTTCAAAAAAAAATTTGTAGTGAATGTTAAAAGATTTAAGAAGTACAAGTGTCTAGATTAGAGAGAGATTTTTTTTATTTTCCTTTGCTAGATTGTTTATTCTTTACTTTTTTTTTTAGATTCATGTGATAAAGCCTATTTTGCCGAAGTTTAATAGAATCATACAGCAAGCATCTAAAAATTGTGGTAATTTTTCAATTATTTATATGTTATTAAGTTTAAAAAAAAAAAAAAAAAAATCTATGTATGTCAGTTTATTATATTGCTATTTAAAACTATTTTATATTACAGTTAAAAGTTCTTTTATTCTGCATCCATCATGGATTACATGCCTGATCAAACGAATGATTTTTCATGAAAGTAAATTCATAAAAAAACAAGCTTTATCAATGGCAATGAATATCAGTTTTAAAGAGTGTCTAATACACAAGCTGCACTCTAAGGTAAATATTTTAAATATAAAAAATTAAGTAACAGATTGTAAACATAACAATAATGATTTTGAAACTCAGTCTATATAATATTTTAATCTTATGACAAAAATCCATCAGTTGCTAAAAAGTGGAAAGAAAAAAGTATTGAGTATCTGTGATTTTAATTGCAGGTATCGCTTTTATAAGTTGTTTAATTTTCTGAATTTTTAATTTTCTCTACCAATGGAATAAGGGTTCTGATCTCTAAGTTGGTAGTAGGGTTCAATCAAAGGTTGCACTTATCGACCTAACTCTTCGAAGTTTTCTGTAGTTCTTTCTGAAACTCATGTGATATCAGGTTAGGATCCCTTACAGAGACCCCATTGAAAGCTTATGAGACATTTAAAGAGAAAATAAATTTAAATATTTTATTTTGTTAATTAAACTCAGATCTGCAATTTTCAATTACAAAAAGAAATCATTAAATTTATTTTTTAAAAATACTCAATAAAATGAAAAGATAACATATTCATCGAGTAGAATTTAAAAAATGGAATTCGAAAAACTATTTTTAAATGAGATATGTTTATAATACACAGCAACAAAAATCTCATAGGCTCTGGTAAAAGAATTTTCATTCCCTTCATCTCAATAATTTGATTTAAAATATTAACTGAAGGATAATTTTTTTTTCTTTTGTATTTAAACCATGTCTATATTCAAACTTTGTAATTACAATATATATTTTGTTCTTCTTTAACTCATAAATTTCCCTTTTTATAGAATGCTTGTGAATATCATCTTAGGGAATCATGTCAGCATTCTGATTCTAGAAATATTCCTTCTAAATCCCCCATTAGTTAATAGTTCTAGAGTTTTAAAACTGGAATTTTAATTTCTGGCCATATTTTCTGAATGCTTTGTGAAGGCCTATACTTAGGCTTTCAAAGTCAGAAACTAAAGCTCTAGATTAGCGGTCGCCAGTCGCCAATTGGTGACTATTATGTTGAAAATGGCTACCAAAAAATCAAACCCTAGTCGCCAAATGTGGCGACTATTTTAGAATAATATTTTTTTATTAAAAGCATGGAATAAAATAATAAGTACAAAACTTTGAATAAACACCATAAAAAATGCAATAAACTCACAACAATTGTTTTGAATCGAAAGAACACACGACCCTTCCTTCGTTAGGCAAACAAAGTAAGCATGAATGCTGCAACCAAAGCGGCAACACACGGAAGTGGTTGCAGTACTCATGCCTACTTTGTTCGCCTGATGAAGGGTCGTGTGTTCTTCCAATTTGAAACAATTGTTGCAAGTTTATTGCATTTTATGGTGTTTATTCAAAGTTTTGTACTTATTACTTTAAAACACCAGTTCTGAGGTGCTTTCTTATTACTCATGGAATAAAATGCCATACTTGCCAACAACTACAGAATCACCGTAGTTTCTATGGGAAGCAGTAGGAAACTAAGAAACTATTGTTCTGTGTGATGTAAAAAAAAATGTTGAATCGGGATTCTCTCATAGATTTCTCTTTATTTACTTTTTAACTTTGAACTCAATCATGACTTTGAAATATTTCATTGAAAGAACATATTTGGCATCTAAAGCTGCAAAAATTGTCTCATTTTCAGAATGCATCACTACCGACAGTTATCTATTCAAGAAAGAGCTAATGTTGAAAAAAGGGTGCAAATTTTATTGATTAATGGTAAAACAATAACCTGATTTAGCCATTGATTGTGATTGAACGTAAATTTTGTCAACGAACGGTAAAATGTTTCCTTATTTAAATAGTAGGCCACAAAATCATCGCCTATTTCAGGAAATGGCTTTGAAGAATTGCGAATTTTATCAATCAGCGAAAAAATAATGGTATATTTCAGCAATTATTTATTTTATAACACTTAAATTTTGACAGTTAGCAATAAAATGATTACGTATTTCAATAATAAGCCACCAAACTATTTTGCTTATTTCAGTGAATAACTTTGTAAAAAGGTTCAATTTTTATCGATTTGCGACGAAATAACAACCTATTTCTGCAATTATTTGCATCATCGAACATAAATTTTGACAATTAGCATTTCATATTTCAATAATAGAAATAAAAATTATTGTGTACTTAAAAAAAAAAAAAAGTGCGATTTTTCAAGAATAGAAACGAAATAATCACATATTTCGGAAATCATCTTTGCATAAATATCACATATTTCAAAAATCAGCTTTAAAAAGAAAAAAGCGCAAATTTTATTGATTAGTGGTATACTTATTGTGTGAGTGTTCTCACACATATGTCCTTTAAAAGCTTATTTATTTATCCAAATTTAATATATAACAAAAAAAGAGGGATTAATATAGATTATATAAAATAAATCTTTTTAAATTTATCTAATTCAAGTAATTAATTATAGAGAATTTCCCGTTTTATTTTTAAATCAAAATTTTCATTTCTTTGTTCTTCTATCGTTACAAACACATTGATCTACGAATAAAATAAGCAAATTTTATATCAGGGTTTTTGAAAAATAGTATGTTTATACATTTTCCCCGGATGGATTAAATCAATTTAGCCATAATTATTTATTTTCAGAGGGTAATTTAAAAAGCCGTTATCAACGTATTTCTACTATATACAGCTATTAATAAAATAAAATAATCATTTGATTTCATGTTTATTACCCTTGTATGTTTATGTTAAAAACCTATTATTATTTCAAGAGGGTCATTATAATTCTAAAAATAGATTTATAGGGTTGTTTGATAGTCTAAGCGTCGCCGTCTTTGTTTATTGAGAGTTGAAGGTCATTTGGCATGGCTTCTCAATGTCAAATCGATTTAATATTTGTAACGAACTTTTTATATTCAAAATTTAATATGAATATGTTAGAAGAACAAAGAAACAGTTTGGCATTCTTTTGGCTGTTTTTTTTCAAAAATTTGGCTCTTTTTCTTCAGACATCTCGGATCTGTTCTAGTGTAAGGATCTCAGAACTGTTCCAGATCATAGTATAATAAACACGTAATTACTTTCGCTCTCTCCCCCATCTTACGCGACAATCTCAACGTTTCACTAGGGTTATTGAATTTGTATTATAATGACCAACGCTGTGTATTTTAAGAGTATAAGAATAATTATCCTTGATGTTTTAAAAGACTTTTTACAAAATAAAGACTTCCTGATGACTGCAATAGGACTTCTTCTTGAAATATTGTTAATTCAACTTCTCTTGCAGATATCTCCACTAAATAACGATCACCTACTGCGTCAATAAACTTCGTAACATATATTGGTGCCGAAGCACCAGGAGTTGAGATTGGTCGACATGGGGGAGAGGGGCTGTATTTATTCTTATATATATTTTATTAAATATTTTTCGCAAGTTGTTGCTTAAACTTTGCCATGGAAAAGCTTTAAAGTCACGTTTTTGGTTTTGAAAAAACTTTCAAAGACTCTAGAATGGTGCTTAGATTTAGGTGAAACTGAATTAACTATTTACACTTTTTGTTTTGAAAATTTCAAAAGGACTAAAGAAGAAATTTATTGTATAATGAATATTGCTAAAGAAAAATTCCAAGAATTATTATATTTTAAAGAGAAAATAGATACACTAGTTGCTTTGGTAACAGTATTTTTACCTGTTAACTTACAGAGACAATGGATTAGTTTTTGGATAAAGGACTTCCCAACTCCTGTCTTTCTGTTCAGGCGACAGTACTTTGTAGTGTTTGCCATTCTCTCGATTTACTAGCAGCTGTTTCAGACCCAATATAACCTTCATCGTATTCGGATATTTTCCATTCAAGCAATCCCGATCAAAATTCACGCCAAACAATACGGTGATATTCTACATTTTTTTGCCACTTGTGTTTTCTTCTGTTCAACTTAAGAAAATAATTGCCGCCTCAGATTTTACACCTCTCTAATCAGGATTCGTAAGCGAAAAGTCTACGGTAATAGTAAAATAGAGTTATTGATATTTTTTTTTCGTTTTCTAGTGATCGTGCATTTCCATCCCTGGCAGGGGCTGCTGTATTTGCATTCCTGTATCGATTCTCCCTGTGTGTGCTGTTTTGCAGAAAAGTATATAAACCATACATTGTTATCCCTGCATTAAGAAATTTTTATATTAAAAATCGTCATTTGTGTGCAATCACAAGAGAAAATGAGATGTTTCCATTACTATCTACGCATTCATACAAAAAAAAAAAAAAAACCTTAAACATATAGAAGTAATTTTTTCCTTCGTTCGAAAAGACAACTATGTACTTGTGTATTTGAAACTTCCCTTCAAAACTTCGATAGTTAGTGTTAGTTTAGGAAAACGAACTATTTTGTCACGGAGGAGCGAGTTGCTGTAATGAATATAAGTTTCGTTTTGCAAAATATAAGAATTACAATGCTTCAAAAAGGAAGAAAAATAAAGATAAATTTTTTTTTTTGATTTTTCAAGATTGGTAAGTAATTTTCCCTTGGTCTTGAAATAAATTAATAAAGAATTAAACTTTGTATATTTTAGAACACTTAAATAATTTTTGAGTGGAGCAGGCAAGTTTAGTAATTATTAATTAAAAAATATATGTATTAATAATTTTCAATTTATATTTTTCTTGTTTTATATTTATTATAATTTTTACTTGTATAGTAGTACTCTTGCTTATTTATACGTTCTATATATTTTTTTTTCTTGTATTTAATCTGTATATTAAAATGTTGGGTATGGATATACAGGTATATACATTATCCATTTTATAAAAAAAATCATTTTTTTAGATTCATAATAATTTCTTTTAGAAAATGTGAAATTTTTGAGTTTTCTGTTAGATAATTTGAAATGCACATGAATATATATACATTTTATCGACTTTATATATTATTAAAGTTCAAATAAATTTACTCTTTGAAAGAAAAATATAGAATATCTAGACTTAATAAGTAATAAATATTATAATATCTCATCTTTTTCACTTCTGAAAAGAGTGATGTTTAATTGCACATCTATAATCAAAGTTGTTTATATCGAATAAGAAGATAAACGAGTTAAATCTGTTCTCAGTATTTCAGGCTGAATTCTACATAAATTATATTGGCCTTTGTATTTGAAATATGCTTTACTTTATTTTGGTAAGACCATAAATATTTTTTAAGTATTATCTATTTATACATTGTTTTATATATTTAAAACTTATTTCTAATTTTTTCTTCATTCTTGTTTCACACTCAAACAAATTTATTTCACACATAGTTTACATTGTTGTCACAAATAGGTAGCCCTTCATTAAAATGTTCTCATACCTTCTTGCTAAACATTTCAAAATACTTCAATTTTACATTATGATTTTAGGCATCTTTTCTTTACATGTACATTTTATAACTTTATCAAAAAAAAAAAAAAAAAAAAAAAAAAAAGTTAAAATAATTTAAGTAAGAATTTTTTTTTTCTGCAATCGTTCGGGACTAGGTGTTTATAAGCGGCAGGTGAGCATTTCCCACTATTTACACACTTACAAACACATTTTTTTTTTTTTTTTACAAATATTTTGCATTTACACATTTCACATTTTCATAAAATTGATCTTTCAATTCTTGTGGGGAATATTAGTAATTAATCATCGATAAATTGATTGTTTGCGCTCATCCTGAAACTTTAAAAATGCTTGTTTTCGGACGTTTGTAATAAAATTTTTCTCTTACACTAACACATTTTCAATCATGTTTTGATACATATACTATTTCTAGGTTCTATTAAATAATATCGAGTTGTAAAGTTTTTAATGATAATTTAATTTGTACACATTATAATTATCCTTTCTACATTTCAAAATTTTGACACATTTCCTATTTTAAGATTTATTTTGTTTTTTTGTAATTTTGTGCCCCACTGTTGCATTTAACCCGGTGGAAGGCGCGCGCTAACCCTCGAACTGTTGGAATTCAGTTGCAGCTGCCTGATGCCATAAGTGTGCTAAGTCGCCAAAATTAGTAAACTCTCATTTTGTTCCTTCTGCTCAGTTTGTGTCAGCGTTTTCTCATCATTGACCCCATCATTACATTATTGTTAGCAACACATGGAGCAAACAGATTTAGCGAAAGCCTCATATTTGTGCAAACAATAATGAAAATGTAATTTGAAATGAAGATCTGCCATACGAAATTTGTATACGAAGGTTAGCTCGAATAGTTTTGCTTTTTAAAGTAAGATATTAAATGGAATATTAAACAGTTTGTTGGTTGGGTTTTACGTCACATTAGTGTTGCGCTTTGGGCAATTGGCAAATAGTCTGGGACTCGCCCATAAGGATGGTCCTGGGGAAGTAAATGGAATTGGTGCTTTGAGAAAAATGCTATGAATAGAATTACAAGTCTTAATAAAGTTTCAAGTTGTATCGGAATTATGACTTTTGATAAATTTTTAATATTGTAGGTGCATTGGAAAATATTTTTGATGAAGTTCTGTTATGATTATCATTCAAAATGATTCTCCGATTTAATCTATCTTCACCATGAAGGCTCCATTCCCCTCCATGGAGGACCAAAATTTTGATGATATGTCTTCCAGTGGCGGCTCGTACTGGGGGTACTTCATCGAAACGTCTAGAAAAAGTACAAAGAATGGGACTTTTATTCACCTAATTGGCTGATTCGCTTATTTCGACAATCTAAGTAAATATGTTTACACTTCAAGAGCCAATTAAAAGAAAACGTTTTCGTTGTTAACATACTGTTTTCAGTCATTAGCCTGCAGCCCTCCCAAAACGTCACTCACGAGCCGCCACTGATGTCTTCTGACCACGTTTGGGGGCGTATCCTAGACAGTTGCCATTTGTCAATAGTGTAGCTCTAGTGCTACCTAAAAACCTATATAATCTCAACCATATACATACATTTATCGGTAAATATAAGATGTCACCGAAGCAAGGGAGCCATCTACTTCGTAGAGGATCAAAATTGTGATGGTATGTCTCTGGAGTGTTCCTTAGGAGTGAGTCCTTGTACGTCGCCAATTGTCCAATAGTGCAGCACTAGTGCGACGTTAAACCCAGCCTGCCTACCCACCCTGTAAATATATAAAAAATATACACCCTTAAGTGATGTGTCCTAGACTGTAGCCAATTGCCTTAGCGTAGCACTAGTGGGACATAAAACGCACGTCCGCTCTCTCTCTTAGGGTTACATACAAACGGAACGCTTGCAATTTCGATGACGTAAATTTTGCAAGTTTTTTGCAAATACAGTCAGCAGCAAAAGTAACAGAGCACTAGCGAAAATTCCTATGTAAAAAAAGTACACTTAATGCAGATTTTTTAAATAAATCCTTGTCGAATCCTGTTCTCACTCAGTTTAAGAACATGATTCGACAAGGATTTATTTAACAAAACAGTGTTAAGTGTGCTTTTTTCATATAGGAATTTTTGCTAGTGCTCGGATACTTTTGCTGCCGACTGCAGTCATAGATTTGGAACGCTTGCAAACGGCTTTGCAACTGGAAGTGTTTCATTTGTATGTGCCCCTAAAAAGTTTTAGCAGTTGTGGTGACTCAATCATCCCATGCGAGTGCTACCGGTCTAATTAATTTAATGATATTTTAATGAATACAAATTAAGGGAGCCGCGCTGAGCGGGATTAACATTGCGTTATGCTACGCAATGGGCAATTGGAGACGCTCTGTAGTTAGTTGGTTGATTTTTGACGTCACACTAGTACTGCGCTATGGGTAATTGAATGTACCCCTAAAGATAGTCCGGAGACATGCCATCACAATTTTGATCCTCCACGGAAGGTATGACCTCTTAAGGTAATATATTATAACTAAATTTAAATATTCAGTATTTTTTTTTTTTTCGTTATTTGAAGACGCTCACTATATACTTATAGAGATTAGTGTATAATCGATTTTAAACATTTTTCCCAAAAGTTATTTTTTAAAAAATGGCGTTTGGAGGAGTTTTTCTTTTCTTTCTTTTTTTTTTTTCCATCAAGAATGAGGTTGAGTGAGTTTAACGTCTAACTAGAACTGCACAGTGGGATATTAGCGATAGTCTATGATTAACTTTAAGGGATGGGTTAAAGTGTTATATTATTTACATATAATATTATGTGTATTTAATTTTATATATAATGTTTAAATTATATATATATATATAATCAAAACATGTATGTGTATATATAATAAATTGTTTCCATACGTATTTTAAACCCTTGGCTTAAAATCAATATTGTCTCCAATAGCTCACTATGCAGTTCTAGAGCGACACTAATAAACCCTTTCTAGTCTAATCCACATGTATTCAGCGTTCTGTTTGACGTAACTCGCAATCTCTTACGTATGCTGTGTAGGGTTGCAATTTTCGGCACGATAAGAAAAGCGCCATGTTGGCGATTTTTTGAAACCGGCTACCTATTCCAATGAATTGTCTTTTTTGGGGTAACTGAGTCACCCCAGCGAGTGCTACCGGGTTAATGACGTCTTGAATGCAATAGTGTTTGTTTGGTACTCGGGGTATATTTTTTTCTTTGGAAATCCTGGCCAGATTTCTTTATGGGGAGAGATCTGCCTTGATTACCTTGCATTGCACAATTTTACTTTTGCTAGAGTTTTATTTTCATTTATACGAAATATTTATTTTGCTAAACTAACAGTTCAGCATTTGTTTTCCATATACAAACATAAAAATAAATAAATAAATAAAATAGGGTAATTGAATTGATAAACATTCATTTCTTTATTTATTCAATATTTTTCGTATTTTTTTACATTTGTTCACAGTATATAAATGTGACAGGGTTATGTCATTACAGTAATTTAGCTGTTGTTAATAAAAGACTTTCCTGCCCATAATATTTTACATGCATGATGTTCTCATTATCACACATTGTTATAAATTTACACATTCATTCAAAATTCACTTTCTTTTTAATTTGCTATGCCTATATTCTTTTTAACACTTTGTGCAATAACACATTTTTATCTTTTTGCACACATCAAATTTATTTATTTTTCATTTATTACAACTGAAGTCTGCTTATTAAAATATATATATAAATAAAAGAACTGAGAAGCTAACAGATAAATAAACACTCTTTATATTCAGGCAATAGTGAAAATAGTTTGTGGGAACATAAATTTTTCAACATTTTTATTCTTTTTCAAATATTAAGATGCACGACTATCACTCACCATATAAAAAAATAAAGCTGAATAAAATAATAATGGAAAAAGATAATAATAATGTTTTTATGTGTTTCTGTAAATATAATGGCACTTTGTTAAATAATCATATATACACTTATTTATTCATAATTACTCATTAATATTTTTGGTTTATATTATTCATATATGTGTATCTTTTTATATTTTTTGTTAATATGTATTCATTAATATGAATATATATAGATATTTATAATTACTAGCTAGCTGTATAACATCAGATATCAGGCCTTAAATATATACGATGCATAATTTTTTTTTTGGAATAACATCGTTGCGCAACTTTTGAGCAAATATTTTTTTGCTTTTTTTATAGATGTCAGCTGATTATGATTAATATTTTTTTAGTCGACTTGATGAACAATTTGAATTCATCTTTTTTTGAGAAGTTGTTTATACTTCCTTTACTCGAGTTTTTATGGAATTTGATATGAGCATTTATGATAGCCCTTGTAGCTAGTCTTTATATTGATTTTAAGCTCATTTTAAGAGGCCTCGTTGAAATTAGAAGTTTATATTGTCATGACATTTTTTTTTTATTATCAATTTCATGTGCACATTTTTTTACTTCATTATTAATTAAAGAGCTGTCATCAGAGATCATAAATAATAATATTGTGGCTATATTTTTTTTCATCAGTAATACCATTCTAGAATGTTTACGGACATAATTGAAAGTTATTGAGAATTTTAATCTCGCATTAAAAAAAAAAAAAAAAAAAAATCAAATTTAACTGTTATCACAGCTTCTTGTTAAAAAAATAAATAAAATAAATATACATAAACACACACTCCCTGTTAACACAATTGTGTTGCTTTGGTCTATATATTATGCAGATTGTTTTTATATAATGTGCTGATATTTGACTATAAGTTTAAATTTTCAACACCGAAAATTGTGTTGGGTAAACCACATATTACATTTATCTTATTATTCAAACATTTTTTTTTTCAAGCATTCGCTAATTGTTTTACAAAAAATATTTATATACATAAAAAAAAATAAATAAATAAATAAACCTAACAAAATGAAATAAATAAACACACATTGTATTGATTATTTTACTGCATGTACTTGAATATAAAATATGTACACTTTCAACATATGCATACTCATGCAATATTCATACATGTTAAAAAAAAAAAAAAAAAAAAAAAAAAAAAAACTTTTCACCTTACATACTTCAATTTAAAATTTTCAAAAATAAATAACAGAATTATGTGTTTCTTTCTGGGTATATATATTTTGATGCATTAAGGTGTACATATACATGCTTACTTTTAGGTCAGAACTTCATTGTCATTTGACTAATTTGGGGTACGGTTAAATGACAAATTTTTCAATAGTTATTTTACACATTTTTACACGTTTTGACACATTTCACACATTATGGCATGTTTTAATTGGCCTCACAACCCAATTATTCAGCCATGTTCTCTTCTGAGTTTATACACTTTTCTCTGACTTAATTGTTTGGCATGTCATGTGTTCACATGTCAGGTGATCAGCAATATTTTAATTTTAGTTTTTGTTATTCTACTTTTTATAAAATATAGTTAGAGATTTATAAAAGATAAATTATTTATAATAATAATAATAATACTGATAAAATTTTATCCATCTTACACATTATTTCACATGGCTTACCTTGCAATATTTTATCTATATATATAAAAATGAATGTTTGTCTGTATGTGCTTTATAAAATCGTAAACGGCTAGACCGATTTCGATCATTCTTTTTTTGTTTTTTTCCTTATAGGTCAGGGATGGTTTAGGAAAAAAAAAATTGAAAAAATCTTTAAAATTAATTAAAATATGAAAATAATAAACTTATTGACTTATATTGACATAATATAAGCCATTTAAATTTTTAATTGTTGCCAAAAAAAGTTTACGAGATGTATTTATTTATTGTTTTCAGCATAAAATGAAATATGCTATCACGCGAAAAGTAAGAAATTACTAAATGTTAAATTGGTCGATGAGAAAATGACACTTTATAATTTTAAAATGAAATAGTAATATTACAAATCTAACATATTTCTTCTGAATTTTATATCACAGCATTTTTTTATATACCTCAACTTCATATATATATATTTTTTTTTTAGTATGGCGGATGAAACACGCTTGGCATAAACGTTAATTCAGCAATATATTAAAGATTTTTTCTTATTGATAATTCTTGACAATTTTTTATAATTTTGATGCTGAAGTAGATCGGACATTTTTCGCCAAGGAAAAGATAGAAAGAAATACGCAAGCTAAGTGATGACGTCACTGGCCGTTCGTGGATGCAAGAAAAATATTTCCTATGTTAAACGCCCATTGGATTTTTTGTAAAAAATTATTAAAAATCGAGGAAAAATATTTCCCGATTTTAATCCCCGTATTTAGGTATAGATATGTATTAGTTATCATGTCCATGCATTAGATTAAGTTATTTTTGTTGTAAAATTGACAAAATTTGAATTTTTAATTTCAAAACTCTAGAAAAAAAAAATGCCAAACTTCCATATTCGATTGAAAACACAAACATTTCATTTCAAAGGATGATATTTACACAATATCCAACTAATATACTGATTAAAAGGGAAATGATAAATATTCTATCATAATTTGAAGTCAAATTTGTTTTCAAATGTCTAAATAAAGTATCTAAGATAAGATACTAATATGTTGTAGCGGAATAGATTTGATATCGGTCATCCTTGGTAGAAAAATAAAATATCGCCAAATTATTTGGCGAACATAATTTAATTCCTTTCAAAAATCATGGTTATTTTAACAACTTATTTTAAGACAGTAATGAATAATATGGAACAATATTTCGTACAATGCATATTACAAAAATATACATCTGGCATGTATATTTTCGTATTACGTTTTTGATCACCAAATACAATGAGTGCCAAGAACGACAGAGTTTTGAAATTTAAAATTAAAATTTTGTCAATATGACAGCAAAATAACTCAATCTAACACATGCACATGATAACTAATACATATGTGTACCCAAATATGGGGATTAAAATCGGGAAATAATTTTCTTCGACTTTTAATCATTTTTTACAAAAAATCCAATGGGTGATTGACATAGGAAATCATTTTCTTGCATCCACGGACGGTCAGTGACGTCACACTTCGCTTGCGTATAGGAACAATAATCGCATAAATTATATTTTGATCTAAAACGGCAACAAAAATTTAAAAGTCGCCAAGGGCATTAAGGCTGTACCATGATCAAGTTTACATACTAATTTATTTATTTTTCTATATACCAACTACTATTAACTAAGCATGAAGTATATATAACCACAAAATAATAATTGTCTCATGCGATAGAAGTTGCCGATCATAGCATATTGTAATATTATATGTGGCTTGAAATTGCTGTCATTCTATGGTTGATTGATTAAATCAAATAAATATAGGAAATAACTTGAGAGCAAATATTATGTACATCACGTATAATGTTATTCATATGTAACTGGGATTCAGATATAAAAGAGCTACTTCAGATTTTTCGATACTGTCCGTATCGAAACTGTTATGTATGATAAGCAACCAAATGGAAGCCCACGGGTAAGCCATTGTCGCAGGCAATAGGGACAGGCACCGGAGATTGCGAGGACGAACAAGGCGCTGCCTAAGGCAGTGGGAACCCAAAGCAAGCTTTTGACCGATTTCAGTTTTTTTTTTTTTTTTTTTTTTTTTTTTTCATAAAGCATATAGAAAAGAGTTTGCCAGCGAAGCGGGCAAAGCCGTCCAAAATTGTTTAAGAACTAAAATATTATTCAACAATTCGCCGGGAAATAAAAAAAAAAAAAAAAATCATTTATTTGTAAAAAAAAGAAAATTTAAAATTTGAAACTCATAAATATTATATGAATTTCACCACATAGTTAAAATTTTAATTAACCAGTCACCAAATTATTATTAGAACCAGATTAATATTGTGCAATAGTGAACTAAAATCATACAAAGAAAGGTTTCGAAATAAAATTCATAATTGACGACCCAGTTTTTATACTTCCACAACGCAGTACTGTTTTAGTACAGAATCCCTATGGACGAATTTTAAATTTTTATCGCCATGTTGGCGATAACTTTTTATTTATTTATTTTGGCATTTTATTTTGGCTTTCAATGAGTTACAAATTTTTTTGAGTGTACTTTATCAGACTCTGTTTTGCACAGCACCACAATGATAAGGTTTCATTTCATTACATATTATGATCAAACCGTCAGTTCCCACACATACACATCAAAATTTCCACGTGAACGAAGTCGCGGGTAACAGCTAGTAAAGAATAAACAAATAAACAAACAAATTTAACTAATGCTAACATTGTAATTTTATCAATTACTATTTGCTAATTTTATATTTCTTTGATACATTTTAAATAGTTGCTTGTACTTATTACATTTTCTTTTAATTTTTAAAGGATCTTTTATACTTCAACTTACGAGTTTTACGATACATTATACATAAAATACAGAATTACATTTTTACAATATCACATCTTTTTCTTTTTCTAAAAATTATGTATTGACATGTTTCTTTTTACACAGTTGTTTCATATGTGTACTTTTTCTCACACACACACATTTTATTTTCAATCTTGTACACACACATTCTTCTGATTGCATATCAATAAGATTATTCTTAATTGAGAGGTAAACAATGTCTTATACTATTAGACATTTCAAATTTACCAAATTCCTTTTGGGTGCTGTCACACATATACACAGGAAATAAAAATAAATAAATATAAAATGTATAGGTTCTAATAATAAATAAGTCATTTACACATCTTTGTCCAAGACGTAAGTGAACTAAACAAACATACACACACACACGCACAAAAAAAAAAAAAAAAAAAGGTATCATTCTTAACAAGCATTCTTAACAAGTTTAACATTTTGTATTTCACAATTATTTAATGATTATTCAATACAAACATCACGAATAATACATAAAAATATTATTACAATTTGTCCATGTTGACAATTTACACTTTTCAAATGTGATTCATGTTTTATAAATTAGTATATTTGTTAGGGAAAGGAGAATCAATATTACAGTGGTATCATTCTTCATTATTTTAAACCACATAATATTTGAAAAATGAACTTAGTTCAATTTTTTTTTCTTTAGAAAGAATTAATTATAATTGAACATAAAAAAAAAAAAAAAAAAAAATCTAATTACATTTTTCTTTTAAAATTTTTCCAGACTGCATACTTGTGTCCTATTATTTTATTGATTGGGCATTTTTATTTTTTTTCTCAATTCACTTTATACAAACAAAAGACATTTAATTATGTCGTGTTGCAGGATGCTTGCTGTAATTTTATTTACACACAATATATGCCTCTTCTGCATCACACCCTAACTCAGTACGTTATTTTTGGCTGTGGCCTCACAACCCACGATGTCAATTATGATTTATATACTGATTTACACACACTGGCTCAATTTGTATAAATTTTAGGTCTTCACATATTGGCATTCTGGTACTTTCTTTATATTCTAAAATTTTTTTTCATACCAAAATATCCCATTAAAATATTATTATATTGAAATTAATAATAAAATTAGTAAATAAAAAATAGTTTCAAGCAAATTAACATATTCTATAAACTTTAAATACATAAAATATTTTACTTTTGTAACTATTGATTTTTTTTCCTTACCTTCAATTGTCATACATTTTCAAAAATTTGTTGAATAAATACATTGTCATACAGCTGTGAATTATTATAAATACTACATTGCATTGCTTATTTTATAATTATAATGTCATGATTTCAATATACTTTCTTGCATCTTATGAAAGATAATTGTGTCCTGTAAAAACATGTTCTAATTAATCATTGGTGTTATACATTTGATGTTTAATTTTACATTATCAGCCACTTTGTAATATGAAAAATATTTTTGAAGTAATATTGGCTTTATATAGAAAGTTATGTTGAAATTTGTAGTATGTATTTGCCTTGATGTGAGAGAGAGCGATATTTTTGCATTGCCTTCCAAATTTTTTTTTCTTTCTAGTCGAAGGGGAGATATATGTGTGAGTGTTCTCACACATATGTCCTTTAAAAGCTTATTTATTTATCCAAATTTAATATATAACAAAAAAGAGGGATTAATATAGATTATATAAAATAAATCTTTTTAAATTTATCTAATTCAAGTAATTAATTATAGAGAATTTCCCGTTTTATTTTTAAATAAAAATTTTCATTTCTTTGTTCTTCTATCGTTACAAACACATTGATCTACGAATAAAATAAGCAATTTTTATATCAGGGTTTTTGAAAAATAAAATAATCATTTGATTTCATGTTTATTACCCTTGTATGTTTATGTTAAAAACCTATTATTATTTCAAGAGGGTCATTATAATTCTAAAAATAGATTTATAGGGTTGTTTGATAGTCTAAGCGTGCCGTCTTTGTTCATTGAGAGTTGAAGGTCATTTGGCATGGCTTCTCAATGTCAAATCGATTTAATATTTGTAACGAACTTTTTATATTCAAAATTTAATATGAATATGTTAGAAGAACAAAGAAACAGTTTGGCATTCTTTTGGCTGTTTTTTTTCAAAAATTTGGCTCTTTTTCTTCGGACATCTCGGATCTGTTCTAGTGTAAGGATCTCAGAACTGTTCCAGATCATAGTATAATAAACACGTAATTACTTTCGCTCTCTCCCCCATCTTACGCGACAATCTCAACGTTTCACTAGGGTTATTGAATTTGTATTATAATGACCAACGCTGTGTATTTTAAGAGTATAAGAATAATTATCCTTGATGTTGTTTTAAAAGACTTTTTACAAAATAAAGACTTCCTGATGACTGCAATAGGACTTCTTCTTGAAATATTGTTAATTCAACTTCTCTTGCAGATATCTCCACTAAACAACGATCACCTACTGTGTCAATAAACTTCGTAACACTTATATTTAAAAGTGCAAAAGTGGCTACCATTTTTTATTCATCTGGTAGCCAGTGGCTACTATTCAGAATTGTTAGTCTAGAGCATTATCAGAAACTCTATTTGTTAATGTTTCTACATTAAATTGCCAGTGTGGAAATTTATTTATTATTTAATTATTACTTACTAGTTGCCAGTCCTATAGTTAAGAGCCAGTTTTAAAATATGTAATTTTTTTTACCATTTGGGCATAAGATACATAAAGATATAAAATGATAAAACTATATGTTGTGTGAGTGTGTGTGGCATACATCCGGACATATTCGTGATGAAATACAGTAAATTATGACAATGTATCAAAAATAAATGAATAAATACATATTGCAAACAGGCAGTTTAAAAGTACAAAATCATAATAAAAGATAACTAAAAAAATTTAAATGTCAAACAGCATAAAAATTCGCTGCAAAAAAAAAAAAAAAAAAAAAAAAAAAATATTAGAAACATAAATTTTGATATACATGAAATCAGTCATACAGCAATTAATGTAACTTTTGTAATTTGTACAACTTACATCATACAAATTATGTGACATAATATATGTAATTTATAAAGATGTGTAATATTTGGTATAAAGCTTAATGAAATTCTACATATTTACTCTTACCAGTTTTTTAAGAATCTCTTGTTATTATGGAGCAATTTTTAAAGACTGAATTGCTAATTTCTAAATATTATAATTAGATGTGCTTTCATAATAAAATGATGTTCTATATTCAACTAGAATTTTTTACTTAACTTACCTTTTGCAGTTTGTTGTTAAGTAATAGAATTAAAAAAAAAAAAAAAGAATAGATACTTTCATATAAGTTTACAAACCAGACTTCAGCACCAAAGTATTAAAAAAAAAAAAGCATGAAATGGGGAAATATAAAGTATAATAAAATTAAAGTGTGTGTAATATATATGTGTGTTTGTATTTTGTATATTAAAATGTGCGTTTGACAGTGATTTACAACAATTGGTGATTTATTGTGGGTGCCATAAATTTGCATGAGTTCCAGATAATGTTATTTGTAAAAGCACAATGTGAAATTCTTCTTCTTAAAGAATTTGTATCTTTATCGTATTTATTCACTGTATTAAATTCAGATTTTTAACATACTACATCTTTTAAAAATTCTTTTAAGTTTTCTTTAAATATAATAAAATTATGTTTCAAAACCTCTTACTAATAACAAAAATGTTATAGAAAAGCAATTTTTTAAACAGTTTTATCTTTTACAATTTTTATCAAAATTTGTACAAACATTGCACCTGGCAAGTAAAAGACTGTAGTTACTGCACCGGACGACTGAAAAGTAATATGTAAAAAGTTTGAATAGACACAATAAATTGAAAAAAAAAAAAAAAAAAAAAAAAAAAACTTGCAGCAATTATTTTGGGTAGCTTTGCTTGCTGCACTAGTGCCTACTTTATTGGCCTGACGGAAGAGTCATGGTTTTATTTTAACCCAAAAAAATTGCTGCAATTTTTTTTTGCAATTTATGTATTTATTCCAAGTTTCCTTTTTTTTTTTTTTTTTTAGTGTTTTAAATCATGTATAGTTTTTTTTTCTTCTTTTTTTTATGTTGATACCATTTTATTTTTATTTATTTATTTAGCGCTGAGTCTTTGTTTCCCTATACATTGTTTAAAAAATTAATTTGCCATTAATGACTTTTAACTATAAAATATCTCTTATTTAAATCTTCTATCTTTTCTTTTTATATGAAAATACTTGTTATGAAAACAGAATATTCTTGTATTGCATTTAAAAAGGAAATAAAACTACATAATTTTACATAAAGAAAGGTAAAGTTACATCAACGTTAAAAATTTCAAAAATAAAAAGTAAAATTTGCATAAAATAGTTTTTGTAGTTTTAAGCATACTGTCATCAATGCAAAATACCCATAAGGATTCATGCTTTTCTAAATTTTGCACTGATAACAGTATGCTTAAATCTACCAAAAACTGCAGTAAGCAAATTTGACTTTTTATCTTTGATGTTAATGCCGTTTATTTTTCTTTATTCTTTGAGCACCAAGTCTTAGATTTAAAGAAGGGTGATTCTGAAGAATCAAGCACTTTGACCAGAGCACTTTGACCAGCTATTGTACTATAGTACCAAGTCTTTGATTTCTATACATAGCTTTACATTGTCTGTAATTGAAAGTGTTAATGACTTTTAATAACTATAAATTGAATATCTTATTTATATCTTTTCTTTTTATTTGAAAGTACATGCTATTAAAACAAAATGTTATTTATTGTGTTAAAAAAAAAAAAAAAAAAAAAAAAAAAAACTACTCAACTTTATATTGTCATTATTTATGTATTTCTTGTTGCAGGAATTTATAGAAGTAATCATACAGGGATTTAATGACCAGAATATGTATTGTAGGTTGGTATTTCTTATTCTACTAAGCAAGATTTTAATTATTCTATACTGTATGTTAAGTGAGGCTCTTCTTTTTTTTTACCTGTTCATTATCAGTTTTACTGTAGCTTAGCAGCTAATTTGTTCATATTGTACAATTTTTTTTTTTCTTATGAGAATTAATGTAGTTTGTAAATGATTTTAAACTAGTGATTTTAGTTTCATTACTTCCTCAAGAATCACAGCAATTGTTTTAGTTCAAAGTAATAGCATGTCCCTTCACGAGGCAAAAGAAATAGGCACAAATAAATCATCAAGCATGAAAAAAAAAAGCGCTGCTTTGATGTTGCTCTTGTGCCTACTTTTTCTTCACCTGGTGAAGAGCTTTGCTACTATTTCGAGCCAAAACAAATGTGAAATTTTTGTATTTTGAGGTGTTTATACAGAAAGTTTTTAATTTATTACTCTTCAAAACCAGTCTTCCAGTTCATTTTTCACTTGCATCTTATCTTATTTCCTGATGACCTCTCTGTGCCTGCCACATTCCAAACCAAAACATGTAAAATTGGAGTTGATTTCTGAAAATCTTTTGCCTTTTTAAATTTAAGAGGCTTTTTTATGAAAGGGCTCCAGTTTTTGCATGGATTGGCTTCTATAACAGACAGATTCTAAATTCTTAATCTCAGCATTGCTTAAATGAAAAAATTGAAGAAAATTGGGTTTCCTTGACTTGGTATTGTAAACTTTCCCAATTAAAAAAAAAAATTTCTTTTTCGTTGTAATCTTCTAAGAGGATATTCTTACAGAGTTAGAAGTCAGAAAATAATTGCTGCTTTAATAATTTTTTGAACATTTGGAAGCATAGAAGCCTATTATAGACAGACATTTAAAAATATCATTTTTGATCATAAGTTTTTTTTGTTTTTTTTAAAGGTAATTTTATGCATGTATATAGATTATTAGAGGAATTATTTATTAATTTATATTGGAAATTTCACTAAATATAATAAAATAGTCCATGTTTTTATTTACTTGTAACACATCTTTTATTAAAAATGGTGTGAAATAACTTTATAATTTTTTATTTAATAGTGTTTTGACAATGTTTTTAAATCATATGTTATTATAAAATTTCAAAGCTCTCTATATTCAGTTTAAATAAGTACTATCTTTTTTAATACAGGATGAATGAAAATGATAATTTATTACTATACCTGTCTTCAGAGAAAATAGTGAATTTCCTTACAAACTACATCAATGCATTTGAAATGGAATCAGAAAAGAGTAAATAAATTTATTTTATTACTTATAAATAAATTTAGTGTGTTGAAAAAAAAAAAAAAATCTCATGTTGCATTTTATTTTTTTTATTGCTAACCTTGGATTAAAGGTCTGCACGGGCCTGAAATTTCTGACCCGACCCGGCCCACATAGAGGAAATCTCGGTCTGGCCTCCCCACTATAAAAGTAAAAATGAAGGCCCGAAATAAAAGTTAAAATATAGTCCCAAGTTCAAAGTAAAAGTAACAAAATGGGACCGATCGCAGCCCGACCCGATGTAAAAATAAACTTTAATTTAGTATTCACATTAACTTAAAACTAGAATGTAATAAAAAGAGTAAGATGTGCATTCTAAAATCTTGACTTGTATTTTCACGATTTCTCAATTTCATTTAATTTCTCAAAAATGTAAATTATTTTATGAAGGTAAATTTTCATCTTTGAAATTTTAAAAAGTCAAATATATTCATATAATACTTTATTGTCAGTTTATGATAGGATATACATAAAAATTAAAAAAATTCAGTCAACCTGAGCTTTGAAAAGCTTTATTTCAAGGTTTAGGGGGAGTGAGTAATTGAATGTGCATATTTTCAAAGCTGTAAATTAATATGTAGGATAGATTGGGAGAGATATTTAAATTTTTAAAATGGAGTTAGAGGTAGAAAGATCATGTTACTAGATTTTTAGGGGTGAAAGATTGTTTGTGTAAACTTTTGAAGTGGTAAAATGATTAGAATGGAAGATTTGGGGGAGGAGGAAAATGGAAGCATGTATTTAAAAATTTTTAAATAGAGCTAGGAGCTACAAAAAATGTGTTAAGTTCTTGGGGCTGAGAAATTAAATGTGCATAAATTTGAAGCTGTAAAATTATGGAACGTTTCTATGGTCATAACTGTTGATAAAAAAACAAGTTTAATTTTCCCTTTTAATGCAGCAAAAAACAAATTCTTAATATTAGCAACCGAGTATCAGAGACAGTTGATATTTTATATGTGAATTATATAGATACAACTCCAGTTCTTAAATTGAATAGGATCTTTAAATGAAACAGAATTTAATTTTGTAGACAAAATTTTTTAGATTTTCAAATGAAACGTTGAATAAGAAAGTAAAACAACAGAATTAAGAGAAGTGTAATTTGAGTAAGATATATTTAGGATTGGGAAATACCTGACAATGATAGAAGGATTTTTGAGAAAAAATAAGATCATTAGCAGCAATATAGGATCTGCAAGGCTTTCAGTGGGTGAGGGCCCCAGAACTTAAAAGGCCCTTGACAAAATATTAAAAAGTGAGATTTTTTTGCAAGTAAAAATATTTTTACAAACAAATATGTCAATCACAATATTTTTGATAACTTGTCAACCATAAGACTTAATTTTTATATTTTGTTGTGCTAGCAATAGAGATTTCAAAATAAACTATTCAAATAAGTCAACTGTATAATGCTGATAAGAGTTGTCATATCATGTTAACCTTGAATTAAAAGTATAAAACTTTTATATTATAATAGAGTAATTTCTTTCATAAAAGTTAATTCTACAATTAGATAAATTATATATAGCTGGAAGTGAACTGTTCAAAAAGATCAGGCATTATTTTGTGGTAGAGTCCTGAAGTTGTTGGTGCCACCACTAAGAGATTTTAACTTATTGAGTTCCAGAGTACAGTAAAGAAAAATTAGAGCAAATCTGTAAAAGATGATAAATGTAAGAAAGTAGCCATTTTCTGATCAAGAGGATAGTGAGATCAAGTGGAAGAAAAGAGACAGAATGATTTTCATTTGGCATTGGTTCAGAACTCATGATTGTGTTCAAAGATTGAAAAATAAGTTAAATTTTTTTATTTCAATACCATTGACTAATAATGGGATCATAACTGGACATTTTTGTTATTGTTGTTTTTTGTCATTGTTTTTTTTGTTTGATAACTGTACAGTAGAAAGTAGAAAGCCAGAAATCCGCCGATCTAAAATCCACCAAGTCTGAAATCTGCACAGCTTGTCAGTTATGTACAAACAATGAAATTCACAAGTTACAAAACTGCAAATCAAAATTTTTGAAAAAGATCTTGAATGCAAATATTGTGCTTGTATTTTATGATTACAAAAAAGAAAACAAAATAATAACAATATGAAAGACTGCAAGAATCAAGTTGCTGATAATGAAATTACTGACAGTATATTAAATTCATCAAAAGAAAATAATGATTATTATAGTGAAGATATCAATCAATCAGGTAAACAATAACAAACTAATTTTTTTAAATGCTATCTGATGAGGGCATTTTGCTTAATTTGTATGGAAGAAATCCGATCGGTAAAGTTATTAGAAAAATAAATCATGCAGGTCCAAGTGTAGTTTAAAGTAAACTACATGTGAACAGATTTTATCTAAATTTGACAAGTATTTTTTACATTTTTATTTATTGTTTTCATCATATATATATATATATTTTAATGTTCATTATTATTCTTATGTACCTAGTAAATTAATATTCTGTGTTATTATTCACTAGTATGTGTTTAGTTTGAATAATGTTCTTTTATTTATCAAAGTGAAATTAATTTTTTATGGGCCCCCAAATCCTAAAATCCGCACAACCTCTGGTCCAGAGCTGTGTGGATTTTTGACTCTCTACTGTATATGCATTTATCTTCTTAAGCATAATATTTATTTTGTTAAACCTATGTATCTTAATAAATAGCCAGATTTTTTTTTCTATTATTATTTTAAGTAAATATTTTTGAAATTCTTATTTTTTTTCTGTAAAAGTTAAATTATTCTTTCTCATATAGTTAAATAGTAAGTTCCTGTTTATTGAGATTTAAATTTAAATGAAAATTACACAAAAAGTATACCGAGTAATACATTTTATTTTTCATTTATATAATGAATTTGGCAAAATCTATTATAATTTGACTTAAATAAATAAATAACATTAAAAATATTTTTTGTGTTATTTCTATTCATATGTTTGCATCTTTTTCATTGAAAAATAAATCTAGATAATTAATTCTGCAAAGTATTTGACTCCCTGTAGTTTGTATGCATATATGCTGCTTCATAGTAATTTTATAGTTTATTTATTTATTGTTTTGAGTAAACATTCATAAACATATTTTTATAACACATTTTTCCAATTTCCCCTATCTCCTTTTAATTGAAAAAATAAATAAATAAGTAAATAAAATAAATAAATAAGGAGAAAAAATAATAACAATTAAAATGCCGTTTACAGGTAAACAAAACTTAGTTCAGATTTGTTCAGTAGTGACTCTAAAATATTTATTTATTTATTAGTTAATGATTGATCAAAATAAATTACCTCTAAGCAAAAATGTGATAATAGTCCAGGCAGCGAAGGCCAAAATTTGACGAATAGAGGAAAAAAATCATGTAGTTTTTGAAATTTTACATACTCATAGCCGAGAGGGTCCTGAACAACATACTAAAAGTCCCCGCCCATGGGGGGTGAGCGGGGGGCAGGGGGGGCATTTAAGGGGGGCAATTTTCAGTTTTTATTAAATATCTTAAAAACTATCGCATTTAGAGAAAAAATGTCAATTACAAAATTAATCTACGTAAAATTTCCTACAAAAATGTATGTTACATTTTGTTTGTGCGATCATTAGTTTAGAAGATATAGGGAGATGAAATAACACATTTTCTCGAAAAATTCTTTTTTGCAATAGTAAAATCAACTAAAGTGTGCAATTAAAAGGGTTCTTGTCAAATATTTTCTAATGTAAAAAACAAATATATACATAGGAAATATGCAAGGCTAATACAGCATGTTTTGTAAGTTTTAAATAATTTTAAGGCTAGTAGGCGCAAGTGGCGGTTTGAGTAAAAATCTGGATAAGTCCAGTCAAAATAGAAAAAATAGAAAAAAAAAAAAAAAATCGTGTAGTTTTGAAGTTTTGCACACTCATAGCCGAGAGGGTCCTGAACAACATACTAAAAGTCCCCGCCCGTGGGGGGTGAGCGGGGGGCAGGGGGGCATTTAAGGGGGGCAATTTTCAGTTCTTATTACATATCTTAAAAACTATCGTATTCAGAGAAAAAATGTCAATTACAAAATTAATCTACGCAAAATTTCCTACAAAATGTATATTACATTTTGCAGATCATTAGTTTAGAAGATATAGGGAGATGAAATAACACATTTTCTTGAAAAATTCTTTTTTGCAATAGTAAAATCAACTAAAGTGTGCAATTAAAAGGGTTCTTGTCAAATATTTTCTAATGTAAAAAACAAATATATACATAGGGAATATGCAAGGATAATACAGCATGTTTTGAAAATTTTAAATAATTTTAAGGCTAGCAGGCGCAAGTGGCGGTTTCAGTAAAAATCTAGATAACGAAGACCCAAAACCGATCAACATTAAAAAAAAAAAAAAAAAAAAAAATCGTGTAGCTTAGAAATTGAGCACAGTTATAAAGTTAAGTGCCCTGAATAACATACTAAAAGTCCCTAACCATGGGGGGGGCATTTAAAGGGGGCACATTTCAGTTTTTATTAAGTATCTTGAAAACTATCGCATTTAGAGAAAAAAAATCTCAAAGCTATAAGATTTTTTTAAATGTTGATCGGTTTTGGGTCTTCGTTATCTGGATTTTTACCTAAACACCACTTGCGCCTTAACCTTAAAATTATTTAAAACGTACAAAACATGCTGTATTATCCTTACATATTCCCTATGCACATATTTGTTTTGTACATTAGAAAATATTTTATCAGAACCCTTTTAATTCTGCAATTTAGTTGATTTTACTATTGCAAAAGAAAAATAAAAAAATAAAAAAGAATTTTTCAAGAAAATGTGTTATTTCGTTCTCCTATATCTTCTAAACTATTGATCATACAAACAAAATAGAATATACAATTTTTTTAGGAAATTTCACGTAGATTAATTTTGCAATTGAGATTTTTTTTCTCTAAATGCGATAGTTTTCAAGATACTTAAAAAAAACTAAAATTTGCCCCCTTTAAATGCCCCCCCCCCATGGTTAGGGACTTTTAGTATGCTATTCAGGGCACTTGACTTTATAACTGTGCTCAGTTTCTAAGCTACACGATTTTTTTTTTTTTTAATGTTGATCGGTTTTGGGTCTTTGTTATCTAGATTTTTACTCAAACCGCCACTTGCGCCTGCTAGCCTTAAAATTATTTAAAACTTACAAAACATGCTGTATTTTTCTTGCATATTCCCTATGTATATATTTGTTTTTTACATTAGAAAATATTTGACAAGAACCCTTTTAATTGCACACTTCAGTTGATTTTACTATTGCAAAAAAGAATTTTTCAAGAAAATGTGTTATTTCATCCCCCTATATCTTCTAAACTAATGATCGTACAAACAAAATGTAATATACATTTTTGTAGGAAAATTTGCGTAGATTAATTTTGTAATTGACATTTTTTCTCTAAATGCGATAGTTTTTAAGATATTTAATAAAACTGAAAATTGCCCCCCTGCCCCCCGCTCACTCCCCACGGACGGGGACTTTTAGTGTGTTGTTCAGGACCCTCTCGGCTATCAGTGTGCAAAACTTCAAAACTACACGATTTTTTTTTTCTATTTTTCCTATTTTGACTGGACTTATCCAGATTTTTACTCAAACCGCCACTTGCGCCTACTAGCCTTAAAATTATTTAAAACTTACAAAACATGCTGTATTATCCTTGCATATTCCCTATGTATATATTTGTTTTTTACATTAGAAAATATTTGACAAGAACCCTTTTAATTGCACACTTCAGTTGATTTTCCTATTGCAAAAAAGAATTTTTCAAGAAAATGTGTTATTTCAGCCCCCTATATCTTCTAAAATATTGATCATACAAACAAAATGTAATACACATTTTTGTAGGAAATTTTACGTAGATTAATTTTGTAATTGACATTTTTTCTCTATATGCGATAGTTTTTAAGATATTTAATAAAAACTGAAAATTGCCCCCCTTAAATGCCCCCCTGCCCCCCGCTCATCCCCCACGGGCGGGGACTTTTAGTATGTTGTTCAGGACCCCCTCGGCTATGAGTATGCAAAATTTCAAAACTACACGATTTTTTTCTTCTATTTTTCCTATTTTGACTGGACTATAATATAAATGTGTAGGGGAGAACCGTGTATTATGGACCATCGTGTAATATGGACCATGAGGAAATTTTTATGTTCAACACTAGATGGTGAAATCATCTCATTGCCTTTAGTGAATATTATTGTTACACAAACCATGGAGTGACTTTTACATGCATACCTGTATTTGGAGAATTATGAAATTGAGTTTTCGGTTTATATGATCATTGATGTAACAAGTATGTTAAAATGGAAGTATTACTTTCTGCTGTTAGGTAATTGTAATATAATTTTCGTGTTAATAGTAGCAAATGTACTTATTTTATGAACAATTTAGACATGCGTTTCATGGGCATCAATTTGCATAGCGATTTTTGATTGGAAACCACGTTGCTCTGTTTATGCGTGTAATATGAACCATGCTCTGTTATGTAATATGGACCAGTGGTCCATAATAAAAATAGAGAGATTTTGTTAATGCTCGGCGTACATATGTCGCATACTCAAAATCTTGAGGCTATAGAATAGGCCAGGGAAGCAGAGGTAATCAAATTATCACTTCTTTCGTGCACATTGGACATAACCGTTAGACCTCCCCTTTTTTTTCGTCCATTAACTATTTTTTTTCCGTCCATTTCTACTATTCCCAAGAGGTGTACAAGTGCGTGAGGGAACATGCTGGACAGTTCGTTTCACAATTCCAAGTGTGTCAACTGTTGGGGAACGGGAAGGACTGCTATGGACCACCGATACATAAATAAAATAATTATTTTCTGCAATTATTAATAGTTCCCAGAGTACTTTACCAAGTTTAAACTATGTGACTTTGCAATTGTAATGAGCAGCCACCAAATTAAATCTTTTTATTTTAATAATTTAAGTTTTATGAGCAGTCTTGCTTAAGGGGTCCATATTACACGGTTCTCCCCTATTATATAAAAATTTCTAAAACATAAAAGAAATATTTGTCTTAAATTTATTTATTGTCACAGACTTATTTATTTTAAAGAAATTAAAATTTTATGATAATATTTTATTTCAATATATATTCTTTAAACTATTTAATCTCTTCCCCCACCATTATTTATACTAAAATAAATTATAAAAAGGGTTCTTCATTTTGAGAATTTTTTTTAGTATGTGTTTGTCTATTCATATGCATACTTTTGTTTATTATATATTTTAAAGTTTCAAATCTTTATTTAATGTATATGTAGTTGTCTTTTTAAGATATCTTTTGGAACTTATTGCATCTTATTCATGGTGTGGAGTTGCTTTGATTCATCTGACTTTTGCACTAACTAACTTAGAAAGTCTTTCATCATGGAAAAGTGATGATATCATGCATATTAGGTATGTTATAATCTTGACACTTATTGGGTGGAAATTTTTTTTCTCTGTTTTTCTTAGTTTATGTAACCTTTTTAGGAGAATTACACATATGAATGGGCATTCTATTAAATCAATATTATTTTTGCTAAAGGGTGGTTACAAAATTATTTATTCTACATGTGTACAATTTTTTGTGAGTGCATTTTTTTAAACCAGGAAACCTGGTAGAATTGACATATAACAAACTGCTAAATCTCTCCCACAGCCAACAGCTCTGCTCCCCAGAGTGAAAAAACATAAATCTATGTGATCTATCCTAGAATGTGATATTGGAAAAATGTAAATTTACATCACCTGACCATTAAAGGTTAAATAGCCGTTAATTATCTGGCGTATATATGTGGAATCTGTTACAGCATAATGTGTGTTTTGGCAGAAATTTTATAGTATTTTGTGACTCATTAAAGTTCTTTTGTTTAAATTTGCATACATTTTTACAAATGAAACAGTCATTGAAGTTCTTGAAAATGTTATATTTCTTTTTTCATTAAAAGGGTGTTTGAATACCCTTGATCAAATATATGATTGTGAAAGTTAGGCAGTGTTAGGAAATTTCATTTTCAATGAAATGTGATTTTTTTAAAGTACACTGTATTGATAATTGCACTCTTAGGATGCAATTTTGATTGGTTGATAGTGGTTTTAGAATTATCATTAAATAAAATAAGAGTCGCCAAAAAACACAGCATTGCCTAAAAGGAAATGACTTTATCAGCAGCGGCGACTTTGAAAAATTTCTGGGGGGGCTCGAACCAAGGCCGTAGCCAGGATTATTTTTTGAGGGTGGGGGGCATCACATTTCTAATACAAGGTCATCAAATATGGTGTAATAATGTACACACGCTTACCCAAGGAAAAGAACATATGCACACACAAACAACGGCCTGATTAACACAGGGGCACGTGCCAGGGGCTCTGAGTAGCAAAGGGCCCCAAAACTGGACCTGAAAATGCCATCATAATCTTTGCCATTTAGTTTATGTAAATCGAATTTATATGGCAGTAACTTTTGTAAAAATAGTTATATTACTTTGCATCGATGTTTCTGAAAACTTTTGCTCCTCATGCACAAACCATAAGTGATTGGGATTCCCGTAGCACAGTAAAGGTAATCATCTTCCTTTGAACTCACCCCCCCCCCCCCCCGCGCCCCATACAGAGACTTTCAGCCTCTCTTGTTTTTCTTTCTTTTTTTATTAGTCGATTTATGTCCATTTTCAATTGCAACAACCTTACTTTACAGCTATGATTTTGGTAAAAAACTAAATAAGAAATAGAGGAAAGAATTTCTTGTTTAATAGAGAATCAGTATTCAAAATTTCTGGGGGGGCTGATCCCTTACAGAAAATTTTCTGGGGGGCTCGAGCCCTCGAGCCCCCACATAGTCAGCGCCACTGGACTTTATTATTATTATAAGTTTAAAAAAAAAAAAAAAATGAACACAAGTGAAAGTAAAAAATTATATTTCAGAAGATTTCTATTAATTAAACAAGGAAAGGCCCAAGCAATAAAATAAATCGAAGCCATTATGCTGAATTAAATTTAAGAAGAAAAAATAAAATAAATAGTTGAATATTTAGCTATTCAAAATTAATTTTACAGAATATAAATTTTTATGAGTATATTTAAGAAACAATTATGGCCCCAAAACTTAAAATATATTTGTTACAACAATATTTGTTTTTTATCCAAGACTAGCAACACAGTAATCGAAATATGGATCTCTGTGTTCAATAAAATTTAACATTAGATTAGTTTTTAATCAAATATTTTATTATTTTTTAATTATAATTTATTTTTTAGTAATATGTCTTTGTATTTAAGAAAGTCCAAAAAATTTTAAACATGTGTTGAAACTTTCTTATGGTTTTAAAATTTAAAATTTTATTTGAGTTGTATCAAAATGTGTATATGTATATTTTCTTCTCCCCCTCCTCTTTTTGCCCTTCCAATTAGGTTGATTTCTTTAGAAATCAACCTTAAGAGCAGACAGTGCCTAATCTCACCAACAGCCATGACCCTTGCTATTCTATGAGAAAATTTGTTTCCATAATTACTCATTAACTAACATATTTTTTTTAATTCTGTTTCCATATTCAGAAAATTCATTATCCTTAAATTAGTACTTATTTCCAAAAATTCATTTTTTTAATTTTTAGTATTTCATATTGCAGCTAAAAAATAGAAAAAAATGCATTCAGTGAAAATTCTGATTTTTTTAAACTTAACATTAAAATATAAAAATTAAAAGGAAAAAAAAAAAAATCAGTTTTTTGAAAATGAGTACAAATTAAACGGTTATGAATTTTTTGAATGTAAAAACGGAATTAAAAAAATAAATAAATTAGGTAATGAATAATTGTGGAAACAAAATTTTCCATAGAATAGCACGGGCATCTGCTGTCTGTGGGATTAAGTATTGTCCCTTCTTAATAGCAAGAAGTTTTTTCGGTTGGTTTCTTTAGAAATCAACCTATTGCAATTACTTAGTTTATCTACTGAATTAATTCAAACCAAATTTGGAAATTGGACTTATCTATCAAATATCTTTGATGAGTTTACTGGCTAACTTGCTCCTCCATTTTGTTTTCAGTTAAAGGCTACTTGAAAATTTATCTTCACAATAACTTTTGAAATAATGAATTAATTGGAACCAAAGTTGGACAGTGGACTATCTATCAAATATCTTGGAAAGGTTCACTAGGCAGCTTGCTCTGCCATTATTTATTATTATTTTTTTTCTCCTAGTAAAGGTCACTTGAAATCAGGTTGCCACCTGAAAATTTGCCACTACAATAACTTTTGAAATACTGATTTCATTTGAACGAAAATTGGACGTGTATTTATCATACAAATATCTTGGATGAGTTTGCTGGGCAACTTGCTCTGCCATTTCATTTCCAAGTTTCAGCCACTTGAAAAGTGTCATATATTGACTATGAATTGCTGAACTAATTTGAATGAAAGTTGAAAAGTAGACTTATGTTGCAAATATGTTATATGAGTATGGTGGGTAACTTCTCTGCCATGTTGTTTTCAGGTGGTAGCCACTTGAAAATTTGTCATCATGATAACTTTTGAAATACTGAAATAATACTAATCAACCAAAGTTTGACAGTTTACTTTTTTATTGACTGTATTAGATGAGATAGCAACTGTCACAATGTGACATATCTGTCTCATTTCATTAATTGCTGAATAAAATTATAGTTACGTTGAGTTCAGAAAAAAAAAAAAAATGGGAAAGTTAAGGATATCGTGGTCCGTCCGGAAATATACCGTTTTAACTTCATAAACAAAAATAAAAGAAAATTGATTATAATAATAATAATAATAATAATAAAATTATTTATTTAGGTGATGAACTCTATTTAGAAAAAGCTAAAAACTAAATTGTCAGTTAATGAGGTATCATGTAATCAAACAGTCGAAAGAGTGCGTTTCCAGATATTAAGAGTTCCACTTTGCAAGCCCCACGTTGCGTCGAAAAAAAAAAGAAGAACCGATTTCGTCTCCCACGGAGTTCATTAACCGACTGCACATTGAGATGAAGTCTGCAGTGTGGCGCGCTTTGCATCGTTGTTACGTAAAGGGAGATCGCCACCCACGATCCATTCTTGAAATTCTTTCCAAGGCGCGTTCCCCGGTGCTGTGGTACATTGACCCACCGGGAGAGTTAACAGTTGATAGCGTGATGTCATAACAATTGCGTAAGGGACGCCACAAGCCGCGGGGGGAAATTCAAATGCGATTGGTGCATTATCTAAGTGAAATCTTGAGGAGGGATTTTTGAAGTGATAGAGCGATCAGTAGGATCTGCTCGGGAGACAAGCAGATGTTTATTTTGATACGTCTCGATCGAAAGTACCGTTACTTCAGGCGGCAGTCGTCGCTGGCAGTTACTTAGGCTGAATTTCCCCGATTTTATTTAGCACTTAAAATATGATTCCCCTTCCTTTTTTTTGAGTTGATAAATGAAACAACAAACCTCTACACGATTTCTGGTACTCAAGTCCCTGGAATCCGAATAAAGAGAAAGAATTACATTGACCAAGAATCAGTCCTTTATTTCCTTTCACTGCCTCTTTACTTTCAAGCGTCTTCTCCAAGGACACAGGTAGGATCAATCTTTTTTTTAAATAAAGAATTTGCTTAAACTAATTTTAGAAGAACAACACAGATTTATCTTGAATTAATAAAATGAGGTAAGAAAGTTATAAGAAATAGGATTTTAATATATATGTATATATAAATAATTGATAGTATCCTGACTTGTGAATCCAGAGGAAAATAAGATTTAAGAACCTGATTATCATCTTCAAATTAATTTTTATTACTTCTTAAAAACTACGATCACGCCATATTTAATATACCAATTTTCTATTCTAATAGTTATTATTTTTTTTTTTTAAAAAAAAAAAGGGAAACAAAAATTTATTTATATATTTTTTTGAAGATCGATAGATCTATAAGGAAAAGAAAATAATAATAATCTCCTTAACCTCGTAATACGATAGCAACTTACTGTGCCAATTTGTTTCTAAGTGGAGGTTAAAATAAAGCCACTGCTTGAAAATTTGCCATCATGATATTTTTTAAAATACTAAATCAATTCAAACTAAATTTCGACAGTGGGCTTACCTTACAAATCACTTTCATGAGTTTATTTGCCAAATTGATCTGCCACTTTGTTTTCAAATGGTGGATGCTTCAAAATTTGTCATTACAGTAACTTTTGAAATACTGAATTAATTCAAACCAAATTTGGACAGATAAATATATTTGATTTGTTCATTGCCCAACTTGATCCGCCATCTTGTTTCCAAATGCTGGCCACTTAAAATTTTCAAATTAACTTAAAAAAGGCATTTATGAATTGATTTGCTTTATACTCCGTATTTTTATAGCCCTCATAAACATCTTCACCAAGTTTATTATTTAGTTTTATCCACCATTTTGAATCGAAATGGCAATCACTTATTGAGAACAAAAGAACCTACTCTTCTGACTGAGCTAGGACTTTTCACATATATAGTAAACATATGTATATATAATTCATTGTTGCTTCATAATTTCATTATTCTTTATCTGCTATGAAATTTTGCTTTTTTTAATCTAATCCATATGACTCCTATTCTGGTCTTGGCAGGCTGGGGGAGTGTTGCCGGCGTGAAACTAGTTTAACCCCACAGGCAAGTCACTAGTCTTGCCGCCTGCCTCCTTCCTTCCTTTCTTATGTTTCTCAAATTAATTTAACATAAATTTTGATTCAGTTTATATTTTTCTGTTAAGATTTTGTTGAGTTAGTTTATTGTTTTGTTTGTTATGCAGGCTGTTAATTAATAAATTTGGTTCTTTAAATATGCGTATTTCATCCCCTGATGAATTTTTTAACCTTTCTTTCCTACATAAAGAATTTTTTCATTCTTATTGGTCTTTGTGGTTTCACTGATCTTGTATCTGTTGCTTGGCTTCTACTACGCTTAATAAATCATTATTATATTATATATATATTGTATACTGAATAAATTGTATATTATATAAAATGCAAGCATTTAGTCGACAACTTCACTTTAAAAATTCAGTATGAAATATAAAACAGACAAAAAAAAAAAAAAAAGAGGAGGGCAGAAGATATATATATCTTTTTAAAGTAAAAATACAAAAATTTTGCTGCTGATTCTAGCTTTTGTTATTAGTAGAATGTTAACATAACATTGCTAAAAATATCAAGCATTGTATGATTGCAATAAATAAATAAATGAAAAGTGCCTATAAAATTTTGACGTCAATTAAAGAAATAATTATTTCTTAATTTTTAGTGTGGAAGTTGTTAAAATATTTAGCTGTAGATTGAAATTAGAGACAATTCCTTTTCTTCTGTTATCTTTTTATAGTAAGTTCTCCCGATTTACTGAATTGATCATACTTAATTATGCTTATTTTCTGTTTACTTTCGTGTTTACATAGTTATTTTTATTTTATAAACAGTAATTGAAATAAAATATTTTAGACTTTTGATACAGCATAATATAAATATGTTAAACATGTATAAATATGTATATTTCTGTTTTAAGTTTTAAACTAATTCTTTATTTTATTTTTAAAAACAAAGTTAAAAAGACACTCTCTCAGCACGTGACTAATTTTTTTCACTGCACATATCATGTTTTATTTTTATGATAGTTACTTTAGTAAAATTTATATATTCTATTTATTATTATTATTATTTTTTTTTTTATCAAAATACGAAAGCTTTGTTCTTTATAATTTTGTATGTGTGCTGTCATTAGATGCACATTTTTTTTTTTTTTTTTTAAGCTTCAGTTACTATTACAAAACCTAAATTTCAGTTTGTAGCTATTTATAATTTATTATTTGAGAGAAATATTGCTTCCTAGGACATATTCAAAGAATATCATTATTTGAGATTTGCTAAATCTTCATGAAAATTTGCAGCAGCATTACAATTTAGAATTTTGCTGGAAATAAGCACATTTGTCTTATCCCAATTTTTATTTTTAAACAAAAGTTAATCTTGTAAAAATTTCTTTTTTTTTTTTTTTTTTTTTTGTTTATAGTCATTTAGGTAAATTTAGTTAGCTAATGATTATTTACCTTTTAAAATAAATGTATTTTAAATTTCTTTCTTTTTCTAAATACAGAAAAATTATTCAAGGCTCTCTGAATACCCATGAGTCTATCATTCGAAGAGCTATCGAACATTGGTTGCTGAAGTCTTGTATTCTTTTTATTGATTGGGTAATATTTTTTTTTTCTTTTTAAATGTGTGTGTGTTTTTCATATTTATTTTAATATTTTCAATTTTAAACTATTTCTGTTGAAATTCTCACCCTTTTTCATTATTCTCCACATCTTCACACTTTCTCTTGCACTTTTGATAGAATTTACTTGAAGATTTGTGTCTTTGTTTGTACCAACTGTACGTACAAGGTAAGGAAATATAATAATAATATTTATAAAGAGCTTTAGTTAAAAGGGGGGGGGGGAGTGTTAACATATTTATGGAGATGGATCTAAAACATTCAGTAGCAAAAAAAGACATTAGTATAAGTAATAATTTTAAATCTGAAGCAAATCACTGCAATATAATTACAGTGAGTTATCAAATTATTAGAATTTTTTTTTTTTTTTTTTTTTTTTTTTGACATGTTTTTTTTGTTATTTAAAAAAGTACTAAACAAAATAGCCTGAAACTTCATACATGCAAAGAACATTTAAAAACTCATATTTTCCACTACCGATTTAGTCCAAAGTGCAATTAGGGGAACAACCACAAATTGAAGAAGAGCGATAATACTTTGGATCATCCTGTATCACAAAAAGCTATAAATAACTTGTAACTTTAATACATTGTTGCACGTACTATGTGTAATATTTTTATGTTTTGGTGTAGGAATCGCACAATTATTTAGGCAGATATAGACAACAGAAGAAGAGCCATTAGAGAAACATTAACCTTGAACACAAAATTCACACATATAATATTTGTTGAGATACGAGCATTTTTAGTAAATATTATTTTACTGCACATGCGCGAAAGATAGAAAATTTTTTATTGCATAGGTTGAAAGCTAAATATATTGAGCAGCTTTTTTCAAAATTTCATTTGAATAGAATAAAAATTAAGCAAATTGTCAGCAAAAGAACGACCTAGATTTTAGGTATTTTCCAGAGTTGAAATTTTATGAGGGGTTTTACGCATGCCGTGTATTTAATTTCAAGATCCAATTATTTTAACCACATTCATGGTTCATACAGCTTTAAAAATCCTTGAAAAGTGCTTGAAAAAAAAAAGTTCTTTTTTGTGAAAAACCCTTTATAGGCTTTTAACTTTAATACATTTTCATTCATTTACTTATTTTTTAATTATTTGTGAGTTCATAAGTTCTCACTTAACTGTCTCTTTATTTATATTATGAAAATAATCCCATAAAGCTCTTCTGTTTGTTACTTCTGATGTATACATTTTTATAAAATAAAACATGGTAGTGGAATAATGTGGAATTTTAAAAGATTTCAAAGTTGCATATAACTTAGATATTTTTATTAGAAATGTATTTAAAATTATATTTTTTCAATTACCTCTGGGGGGAAAAAAGTACTGAAGGTAACAGAAAACAGATTAGATTTATAGATTTCAGCTAAAAATACATTAAAATATTTTGCTTCACTTAAAAGATCAATACTAAAAAATGTAGGATAATTGTGTATTATCATGACAATCTTAAAAAAGCTACCAAATTTAAAGAATGCATTAAATTCTGGTTGCCCCATCTTATTGCTTTATATTATAATAACTTGTGCAAAATTACCAGTTTTATTTCGATAACAGTGGTCTGTAAATTCGTACTTTCAATGTTTTTTATTTATTTATTATTATTTTCACTGCTTTGGGTGTTTCTAATGTTTTTGATACACTGAATTCAGAAATGCTTGTCTTCTCTTCCCACCACATGAGGATGTATCATAAAAATAGGATGAAGATATGAAGAATTGACGCAGAGACAGAATTGAAACTTTTTATACACACTATTATTGACGCATTATGTTTTTGTTTCTGTACGTTAAAGCTTTGATTTGAGTTTTTTTTTGTTTGTGCACAGCTTGAGGGCGTTCTCTATGCAGCTTCCAATAATAATCTGCTAACATGTTAACATTCCGCTGGCCCTGATACCTCCTACACATTTCTTTGATGGCTTGATGAAATCGCTCTCCTTGTTCTTCACTCACATCGCTTAGATTTTCATGGAAATAACTAAGATTGGAGTTGAGAGAGTAGAGTTTTAAGCTCATTTCTGTCGAAAAATCCCATTTTTTGTCAAAACTGTATGCAATGAAAATTAAAAAATATTTTTTCCTTAATAAGCATCCAAAAATACATCAGAAAGACACATCACCTTGTAGAAAAAAATTTCTTTGCAGATCTGTGTAATCAATGATGGTATATTATTTTATACTAGCAGTCTACGTCTGCTTCGCTGGTCACTATATTTAAATAAATTTTCAAAAGAATTGAATCACTATTTTTATTTTATATCACATTATAAATAAAAACTAAGAAAAATCGCTCTAATTAAACATAAATTTTAATCAGTTTAATCCTTTCTACTATGTACTACCATTTTGTTATACACACACATAGACAGACAAACATTTTCTAGAAATGGTAAAATCGTGTTCTAGACTTCTCAAAACGTGTAAATCCGTTCAAAACCGGAAGTCGAAAAGTTTTACGAATTGTTTCACTTTTTTCTATTGAATATAGAAGAAAGATAAAAAATAAAAAGTTGTTATACTATGAAAATTATACATAAAGATAACTGTTATAAAAACATTTTTAAATTTAAAATTTCATAAACTTAATTTTTTCTACAGCATTACCATTCGATTTTCAATAAATATAATAAATTAAAAAAAAAAAAAAAAAAAAAAAGATTGCCTTCAAATGAATGAATTAAATAAATAAATGAAAATAGCACAATAGTTGTTGCTAAGATACACAGACAATTAAAATGAAAGAATAAATTTTTGAAAATGGCTAATTTTAAAGCTATTACCAGGTTCTTTCCTTATTTTAATTAATTTTAAAAAATCTAACCAAAAATTTGAAAATCGGGCTTTGAGGTGCATCAGAACAGGTCATAACGAAACATCATGCAAATTTGTGCAGCTCTGAGATCAGCCATTTTCTTAAAAAGCTCTGTATATATATACACACTGACACATACATCTTATTTTATTATATACAGTCAAACCTCATTAAGATAAAGTTGAATGGTCTCAAAAATATTTTTGTATTAACCGACAAAACAGCAAAATGCATTTAGGATGATTTTAAAAATAAATTACTAAAAAAGATATATAAGAATTTAATTAAATGATATCTGTAGAGAAATATTTTATGGTCATTTTAAGTTAATCAGTATTTTCATGCAAAATGGTACATTTAAAATAAATAAATAAATGAGTAAGAAGAAATAAAATGTAAAAATATATTTACCTCTTTAAGTTAGACTTAAAAAAAAAAATCATTTATTGATGTTTGCTTTAATTTTTGTATTATGCATTTATTTATAAAATAATCTACTTTTTCCAAATTGTCTAAAGCACAATTATTTTTGTTGAAACAGAAACCACTGAACAGTTTTTAAAGCTCTAAAGCTCCCACCACTTCATTGAAGGATACAGAAGAAATTTCAACTGGTACATCAGCCTCTATTTTTCCCCTCTTCCTCTTAATTCCCCTTTTCTGTTAAATCGGCCATAATATCTCCATCTGCCATGGGTTGTGAAGTCATAACATTTTATCAATAAGAATGTAATCCTCAAATGAAAGGACGGAAATTATTCCCCTTTTTCAGCTTCTTTTATCACAGCATCCATTTCTGTTTCATTTCCTTGTTCCGTTTCTGTTTCATTTTTTTGTTTTGTTTCTGTTTCATTTCTTTGTCTTTCATCAGATAGAAACTACCATGCTTGAAACAGTATTTTATAACAGTGGGAGTAACAGAGTTCCATGCACTTCTTAGGAAACGCATAGCCTTTAAGAGATTGATAGAAAATTGCATCTGTTTGTCAAAGCATTTAACAATTTTATTGATTACTTTTTTCCTGTAGTTAGTTTTTAAACACTGAATAATATCTTGGTCACATGGCTGAAACTTTGCTGTAGTTTTTGGAGGGAGGAAAACACATTTTATTGACTTTAGCCCTTTTACATCTGTATGGACTGTACAATTGTCCAGCATAATGCATCTCTTTCTTTTTTGATTGGTTAAACTTGAGTCAAATTCTAATAACCATTTTGTAAAAATTTCATTATTTATCTAGGCATTTCTAGTGAATGTATACTGAATAGATTGTGTCTTTACAGACTTAAAGCAACATGGTTTTATGAATTTTCCGATAACATAGATGGGTAATTTTTCACTACCATCCATACTGCAAGCTATCAATACTGTGACTCTTTCTTTGCTACTCTTTCCACCTGAACACTTTTCTCCTTTAAGAGTTAATGCAGACGGAGGAAGCGCTTTATAAAACAAATCAGTTTCATCGGCATTGAAAATGTCTCGAGGTGCAATAATTTCTTTTAATAGCCGGCCATACTTCCGAGAAAAACAAATCTACACTATACTGACTAACTGCAGACTCTTCACTACATATCCTTTTGCACGCAGTACCATGGCGTTCTTTAAACCTTGACAGTGATCCATTTGAGCTTGTAAAATCATCGACGCCAAGAGCTTCTGAAAAATACTTTGCTTTTTCTTGCAAAACAGATCCAGTTAAAAGGATATTCTGGTTTCTAGCTTCTCTTATCCATCTTAATAAAGCAACTTCAATTTCTTCATTCTTGGCAGTTGTCATTCGTTTTTTTGCAGGCTCAAATTGATTAACAGCACAAGCCGGTTCAAATTTGCCTCGATTCTTAATAACTGTTGAAAGAGTAATGGCAGGTATTCTATATTTTGCAGGAATTGCTGATTTTTTAAAAATCCTATCAATAACATTAGTTAAAATCTTTTGCTTGGTTTCCAAGCTAAATTTTTTTTTTTTTCCCCCACTCATTTTAAGAACTACAGCTCCACTCCAATCCAACTATAATTCAATGAAGAAAAATTCTTGAATAAGCAACCACATGCTAGCAACGAAAAAGCAAGCTAAAAAAAGAATGACACAATCAGAAGGAAAAGAATGTAATTGTTTTCTCTTCCCCTACAGTTACTTTCTTCACCCACCTCTGTACAAACGCATTATCCACATTGGTTCAGTTGAGGAGAAGCGATAAACTTGTTTCAAAGTCGCTGCTGCAAAGATCACAACAAGTTTTTATTTTTTCGTTTATTTTTTTTTATTTTTTGCGCATTTGGTGCACTATTTACTTCGTCTTAAATGGGAGAAGTTTCTCTTCATATTCATATTAAACGATACAATTATTACTGTTTTCCAAAATAACGGGATGGGGAAAATATTTTCCTTCATCTTAAGTGAAATTTTATGTTAAGCGTTTTCATCTTAATGAGGTTTGACTGTATATAGATTTACCTCTTAAGCTTTGAAATCTGGTTGTAAAATTTGATTATAACAGCAGAAAATATAATAAAATAAAAGTATAATATTTTGTAGTAAAACTGTCAGTGTTTCTGTGCTCTAATGCTCTTGGTGGGAAATGATATTTTGGAAAAAAACTGCATTGGAAATGCTGTGTAAAAATATAACATTACATTGGAAATTGAGATAACTATTTATTTGTACATACTATCTATTTGTATATACAACTGATAGATTTATTATATATTGCTGGAATAAATTAATTAGCATTATTATTTATTAATTAAAAATTAGATATATCAAACAAAGTAAAAAGAAATAATTACTTAATTTTTTTCCAATTAATTATAACTATGTTTTGTGTATCTTCATTTATGTAAGAAATAAATTTTTGCTTTGTTAATTTGCACTTTTGAAATCCATTATAATTTGTATCATATATAACTTTTGGTTGCAATCAGTGGCGGCTCATGCAAATTTTTACAGGTGGGGCCCAACCCATCGTATGGTGTGTAATGTAATATTCATTGTTCAGACATGAAAACAAACATTATTTAGGAGGTATATAAAGCGTGAATTTTTTGATTTTTTTTTTTTTTTTTTTTTTCTTTTTCGTTTTATTTATTTATTTTTAATAGCAAATCTTAAATTTAATATTATGAAAAAAACTGCGTAAATCAGAAATTAATGTTTTACGACTTCACTTGCAAAATTCTGAAGTTTTCAGATCAATGGAGTATCAAAATTTAAATATCTGGAAGATGGTAGATAGGAATTGCCGAATTCTATATTATGTCGCTTTCGTCGATATATACGTTTGGAGTTTTCCTGAAACTCGCATAAATACTAACTAGGTTTCACTTAGAAAAACTCCCTAGGGAGAATACACCCCCCCCCCCCATATCTAGAACCTACTTTTAGTCAACTGGCTTTAAATGCCATTAAAATTTTAACTTAATTTTCTCTACACACTACATGTAATTTTTTTTTTTTTTAGTTTGCACGAACTATACCCCAAAATCATTTAATAATAATCATTTCAATTGTTATATTAATGTTTCTTATCTTAAAAAATAAATAAAATAAACCTTAATAAATTTATAAGAAGAATTTATTGAAATTTAGAAAGTCATGAATAATGTAATGCAAATACATATTAGAAAACTACCACGTTTCTCACTTTAAGAGCATAATTTTAAACAATTTAAATTAAATTTTCTAATTTCTCATTCAATTAAGAGAAAATGATCTAAAAAAAATCTATTTAAAATTAAATACCCTACCCTTATTCTTACGAGTTTCGAATTTACATGCGTAAAATTATAAAAAAAAATGCATTTAGAGAAAACACATTTTAAATTTTGATATTTCATTGAAAAATGTCATTTAAAAATTTTTGAATTAGGACTATAAAATTCATACTTTTTGATACAATTTCATGTTGTTTTTATGCATAATGTTTGTTGAGAATTAGAGACTGATTCTTAAATAAATAAAAAAAACAAAAATAGAGTTTTTTTTTTTTTTTTTTTTTAAGGATGTGATAAATAAAGAAATAAAGACGGTCTATCATCTTCAAATAATAATAATAATAAAAACATTATATCAAATTGTATTTAAAAAAAATAATAATAACAATAATAAATAATAAAAAAAAGCTCCATTTTTATACAGATAGTTAATCCATCTATCCACATAAATCCATTATTTATTTATCAAAAAAAATACATAGTTTATTTGCATAAAAGTTATAGTATACCAATCTGAAGAAAAAAATCGCAGTTGAACATTTTCTTTCCATTTTTTCATTTAAATTTAAAATACTTCAGACAGAGAGGTCTCAAATTCTTAATTAAGAGGTTTTATCTTAAACGCTAATTTAGCAAAATATTTTTAATTATCAAGAGAGAGAATTCATTTGTAAACACTTTTTTTTTTTTTTTTTTTTTTTGTCAGCCTTGATTGGGTGAATCATTAAGTGATTTATGACACCTGAAAAGAATATATTGATAAATAAACAATAATCAGAAACATATTAAGGAAAAAAAAGGATATAGGATGGCATTTTGTATATATGTTTTTGAACATTTACAATAAAATAAGAAAAAGAATGAAATAACGAATATATAAAAAAAAATTTTAATCGAAAAAAAAATTAAGTGGGGCCGTGCTCTTTTGCCCTTAATGACGAGCCGCCACTGGTTGCAATAATACCCAAATAATAAAAATTAATCACCAAGTTTATTTTATTGTTATTATTTAAAAAACTTAATACACAATTAGTGTTATTTAAAGGTTTCGTGTATACATATATATATATATAAATGTCGAATGAAAGAATTTAACATTTTAGAATACTTCTTTTAAGACAAAAGAAAGAATTGACTGCACACTGTAAAAATATGTCCTATTTGCTGCCAGAAATTCTCTGTAATTTGAGAAAATACGTTCTGACAACGTAATTTTTTCGTAAATTACGCATATTTTCTCAAATTACAGAGAATTTCTGGCAGCAAATAGGACATATTTTTTACAGTGTATGAATTAAATTATAAAAATGTGAACAAATCCTCAAACATATTTCTTTGATCAATGATCAGAAATCATTATAATATTTTATTCTTGAACGCAAATGTTTATAAATAAATTATATCTATTTTTTATTTTCTTTCAGAAATCTTTGAGTTTTGAGGATATAGCTGAACTCGTCTTTACTTTTAAGACTTTTAAACGCCACACAGATATTTGGAAGGCATTTGCATTAAAGCTGAAAGAGATATTTTCAGACGAGCTTTCTGATTCAATATCTATCTCTAATGCTAAAAAATTTGCATTTTTTTCTGTCAATAAAATACTGGCTACTACTGTTGGTAATTGATTCTTATTGTTCTTTATATTTTTTATTTTATTAATAATAATATATAAGTGTTATAAAAATAATATAACTGCATTTAAAAAAATGAATTAATCAGTTTGTAACATGATAGAAAAATTAATTCATAATTTATCTGCAGATTTATTTGTTTAGATTTATAAAATTTTGTGCTGGGACATAATCTAACTTCAAGACATAATAAAGCATAAATCTATTTATTTTTAAAGTGTTATTTGTCTCTATTGCTGAAGTATTTATGAAACTTACACATTGTACACCCATTCTTTATTTATATAAAATATGAAAAGCTATAAATTTTCGATATCTTAAAAAAAAAGATTCTCAATTGTTTCTCAATGAAGATAAATAATGTAGCTCGGTTTTTGCCTAAATCCATATTTTAAGAATAAATTATAGCAATGAGTCACCTTTACGCTATGCCAGGAGACCTTTCAAGCACCTGCAACGTGTCTGGGTGAATCACTGGGAGTGAGTCGAAGGAAACCAACATCCATACCTTTACGCTTATGCCAAGAGACCTTTCCAGCACCTGCAACATGGTTGGGTGTATCGACTAAGCAAGGCCCCCAACCCAGAATAAGTCACCTTTACACCACGCCAGGAGACCTTTCCAGCACCTGCAACATGGTTGAGTGAATTACTGGGCGAATGGGGTGACAGGGAAAGCAATCTGGTCAGTCTGACACAATCGCTGTCCCTCCAAAAGACATCCTGCAATATTGTCGTCCGTGGGGCCTCCGTTAACTGGCGAGGCCAGGTGCCAGGGAAGACCACGAGGAGGTGAAGGTCCCCCGACGACTGTACCCACTGGGCACTTTCCCCACTATATTTTGGTATAACTAAAATTATAAAATATAGTTTATATGTTTCTTAAACTGGGGGGGGGGGGCAGGGGAGAGTGTCAAAGAGAAATATTTAGCATAAAAATGGATTTTTCTTTTTAAATTTATTTATATATTTTTTTTAAAGCAATATCTATTAATTAGGATATCTGTAGGGAGATTGTTCCTTAAGATAAGGAATTGTTAATTCAGTTACAGAATAGTGATTTGGAATCTAGGTGGCTTATTATAAGAATTATGCATAGAATGTCTTTTAAACTTATCTTTGTGTAAACAAAGCTAAAATTCATATGGGCTGCAATTTATTATTGATATAAAGATGGATATTTATCTTGAGATATTCGTTTTGCATAGTTTTGAAAGAGGGTAATTTGTTCATGCATGGGAAAAATATTTTAGCATGATATTATCACTTTATATGTGTATCACTGTTCTGAAGATTGTTAAAAACAAAAAGATGGACTGTTGATGTTTTTGAATTAGAAGACACAGTTTTCTGAGATTGATTAAAAATGAGGGGAAAGAGAAGGATTCCCTTCTTTGTGGAAACAGTTTACAGAGTGAAAATGGGGAAAAAAAAAAAGAAAAAGAAAAGCAAGAGAGCAAATTTATTTTGTTGAAGTGATGTTCATGCATGAATCCATTGAAAGCAGTAATTTTCTAAAGAAAGCCTAAGAGGTATCAAGATCATGTTACCTGATCCAAGTTCACCTGTTTTGCAGCGGACAAATTCAGATTGTAGTTTCTGTTATTTATTTATTATTTTTTTTTTTTTTAAGGAGAGTCAACTATTTCTAATTTATATTTATTTGTATCTGAGAGTTGAAGTAAGTGAATTCTGTGCAAACATTTTCAGCCATTGTACTGGAGTGCTAGAGTTTGCTTTCAACCATAATTCAAATAGGTTTTGGCTGTACTTCATCAATGAATAGTGTGTTCCCTTTTGCATAATACAAAGACTCTATCTACATGTAATCTATCTTCTATCTACATATAGTATTTTTGTTCTTCAAACTAGAGTGATAGAATTTTACTATAAATGGAAATTGTTGGAATTGCACTTTTATTTTTTATTAAGCATTTTTAACACTTTCTAATAATTTCGAAGAGTGATTATAATTTTAATTAGTCTAATTGACTTGTCCTTTTATCTATATGTCCATCTGTCCACATCTAATGTCCATAAATATTTTCAAAATTAGCTAATACTGTACAAATGGTCATTCAAGCTAATTTTTCTTTTAGACAACATTTCTATATTTGTGGTGTTGCCATCTAGTATCAATAAGAAAATTTGAAAAACTACAAAATTGCAAAGATGTCTGGATTTAAATATTCCAGATTTTGGAAGTCTGGGTTTATGATATTCCTCTGTAATATTTATGCTGATTCAATAATATATTATTTCTTCTATATAAATTTAGTCAAATAACAATTTGAATTACATTGATTTTAAATATTCTTCATAATCAACTAAAAAATACTCAAAATGGGTATTTCTTTGATCACTTGAAGCAATATGCGAAAGTGGAAAGAATAATGTTTATCAATATGAGTTTATTATGTTGTGAATTATATTTATTATTATTATTATTTCAACATTATATTAACACTTGTAAATTTATTTATTTCAGGTGAAGCAAGACTGAGTAAAACTGACATACAAAAAATGGCATTATTATTTGTTCTTTTGGCTGATTCTTGTGTTATATCTTTTAATTTGGAAGAAAATACTCTAAATTGGTTTCGTCTCTTACAACCAATAACATCTTTGGTAATAGAATCTCCTAAGAGACCTTACATGTCTGAAGATAAATTTTACAATGCAATGCAGTTTTATACATCTGTGCTTGATACATGTCTAGAAAACTTGACAGATTTAGATGAACACAATGTCGCTATAATCAGCTGTTTGAATTGTTCTCTTGAGTTTTTAGAGTTTATTTTTAGAAAATCTCTTATGGATATAAAAAATGATAATGACATTATTAATTTTGATGTTTTATTTAATTCCTTAACTACATTTTCTTCTGTAACTAATTTCAACGAAATGTTTATAAAGTATATACCAAATTTTTTAAATAATTATGATCACATTCCTTCTCATGTTTTATCGAAAAAAATTATTATTATTCTTTTATTTGAAATTTCGAGTAATCAGCTCAGGGACAAGAAATTTGCTAACAACTCATACCCAAATCCATTTATAAAATTAAGTTTTCATTTCTTATCAAAAATTGTTAATGAATGTATCATTAATGATATATTAAAAACTGTATTTGTAAAGGAAATGGAAAAAGAAGTGTGGTTGAAACTTGCAGCTTTGACAGTTAACAAATTTTGGAAAACTGCTAGTTCTGTTGTTGATTACCTGTTTTATTCTGATCATAATGATATAATATTAGCTCTTGTTCAGTTAGCAGAAGATGTATTTAATGGTGGCTCAAAAACAACATATGCATCTACAATTAATTGTATTGGACTATTAATACCAAAATTAGGTTTAAATAATATGTATATTATTGAAAATTTACTAAATTTAGCTTATAAAGCTTGTTCAGAGCTTCAAAGATGTGAAGCTTATCGCCCTGCTATTGAATCTTTTATAAAAGCGATCTTTCAGCCATTCATGCTGAATGAAATTTGCTTTGATATTTTATATGAATATATGAATCACTTCCAAAATCTTTCTGAAAATAGCTTAGGTATTTTTTATTTGGTAATCAAACAATTCTGTGATATTTTTCCTTTAGCACATTTGCATAAAAAGAATTTCAATTACATTCCTTTTATAATATATTCTCTCACATATGGGCCAATTCACCAAAAAAGCCAAAAAATTTTGGAAGATAGTATAGCTAGTATTAGTGATCAAGATGAATATTTTTCTGAGCAATTCAAATATTATAATAAACTATCTGTATTTGTAAGAATCACTGCTGTTACTTACTTATTGAATAATTTATTTAAAAAGTCCAGTGAAAGTGAAGAAATTGCGTTGCAAATAATTGATGGTTTGCTTTCTTTTGACAGAAGTATAAAGACATCAAGATCATCCACATTTGCTAATTCCTACAATCATCGCGTTCGAAACAGGATATGGCAGAGTATTTTGTTATTGCAACCTAATATATTATCAGAAAGTGAAAATCTTAATTTTTTCAGTAAACTCGTAAATTTACTTGAACTTGAAAATCAACAACCTTCTATTCGATATTTACAAGAATGGTTAATACTAAAATTTATTAATTTAAATAGATATCTCATAACAAATTTCATTTCTGTTCTAGAAAATTCCCTTGAGAAAAGACCTGGATTTTTAGTTTCATTACTGTCAATTTTAATTCATTTGATAATACACAATTTCCTATTATCTGAAGATCAGGCTTCTAAATGTTTTCCTGTTCTGATTAGTTATTGCATGGCTCAGAATTTTGCTGTTAGATTGTATAGTAGATTAGCTTTAGCAAAATTATTCATAACTTGTGAAGAAAATAATTTAATCAGCTTAGTAAAAAAGTATGATTTTCTACATAATCTATCTCTTCCTCAAGAATCTGATGATAATTTGTCCGAGAAAGGAAACGTTTATAAAAATTTAATCAAACTTCAAGAAGAATTTTATTTTTCTGTATTCCACCCCATTAAACACTTCACTTTAGAAACAATATTTTATGAACTACCCAGGCTTTCTAATTTAGCACCAGAAGAGTGGATAAAAGCAGAATATTTCAAATGCAATTTAAGTTCAGAATCTGAATCAGTTGCCTGTTTCAATGGTGATAGCTTTTTGAAAAATAGCAGTGTAATATCCTGGAATACTAAATCACCCACTGAATCTTTTGTTGAAAATGATTCATATGATTATAATTTTCAAAAGAAGATCTCTCCTGTCAAATCTGAATTATATGATTGCACTCCAGATTTAACTTATGAAAACAAGCCAAAGCAAAACAGTCTTATTGTAATAGCTTCATTAATTGATAAAATTCCAAATTTAGGGGGTTTATGTCGTACTTGTGAAGTGTTCGGTGTTGAACAGTTCATCATTGGTTCTTTAAAATATGCAGAAGATAAAGCATTTCAGAACCTTGCAGTCTCATCTGATAGATGGGTGTCTATCAAAGAAGTTAAACCGTACCATCTTAAAGAATATTTACTTTCACTTAGAGAAGAAGGGTATACATTGATAGGAGCTGAACAAACTGATGATAGTTATAAGCTTTCAAATTATGTATTTCCAAAAAAATCTGCTCTTGTTTTAGGTCATGAGAAAGAAGGAATGCCTATTAGTCTGATTCAAATTCTTGATGCCTGTGTAGAGATACCTCAACAAGGTATTATCAGATCTTTAAATGTTCATGTAAGTGGAGCTATATTTATATGGGAATATGCACGACAACAAATTAAACCTTAGATTTATTCTGTGCAATATATTTTATTATTTTTATAAACTACAAGTTTTACAATGAAATTTTGTACAACTGATTGCTTGCAATGTTCTTTTATAAATAAAGTATTTTAAATAAATGTCTTTTTTTTTTTTTTTTTTTCTTTTTTCCCCCTGTTCTTATATTCAGAATAAATTCAGTATTCTTATTAAATTTTATTTACTTATTTATAAATGGATAGACTTTATTTTAAAGAAATACAAAAGTACTGTTATTTATATAAAGAAAGTTACCACATTAGACATCATCTTAGTCTAACTTGCTAAATATAATTAGGGTCAACTGGGGTAAATGTGGCAAGGGTCTAACTTTTTAAAACAGCCTTCTAGTGTAATAATGAATGTAACTGTATTTCATATAGATTGAGAATTTCCTAATATTACATTAATAAAGATTTTGTAAAACTGAAGATAATTTGTTTTTCATATCAAAAATTACACTGTTCAAGAATTTAGATAGCAAATTCATAGTTAATTAATTCAAATTCTGATATATATATATATATATATATTAAATAACTAATTATGTTGAATCTTGTATTAAAATAATTAATAAAATAGCTTTTACATATTTACTGTAAATAGATCAAACTTTTAACCTGTGTAATAAAACAAACTGGGATGACACTCATCCCAGGTAAAATGCATTAAGGGGCACCTCACTTTAATCTGCTTATAGAGTTTTTTTTTTTTTTTTTTTTTTTTTGCCAATACACCAATGAGAATCGTCTTCATTTTCACTATCTTAATTGTAAGTACCAGCTATGTGTTAGCTGTAAAAATAAATGCCAATTATTTTGTTGTTTTGAAAGAAGATGATGGTGATGAGAACAAAGTTAAACTAATGGGACTAAACTGTATGGATGAAACTAAAACTGAATTTCTACTAAAAGAAAAAGACACTTCTTTAATTCTGTTTGAAGACATTCTGTACAAAAAAACCCAAAGCTAGAAATTTTTTTTCCCCCAAAATGTTATTTTTTATTTGGGCAATCATATTCACACTTTATACTAATCCTTTTCTGTAATATTTTCATAAAATTACCTACATATTTATTCTTTAAATACTTTTTGAAAAGACTTTCATGAGTTTTATAGTAAAGCTACTTTCTGTTCATTTTTTAGACGACTCTTAATTATTTCAAATGTCTAAGAAAAATCCTGTAATTAGTAAATAATAGTATCAATTCAATCACATTTTCTAATAGTCTCTTTGTCATTTGTAAAAGTAAGAAAGAAATTTTTCCTCACTTGCCGCAATTCAGTGGGTAAATGTGGCACTTAATCTATGTTTAAAAAAAGATAGATTTTTATAAATCTGTGATGTCACAGGCATATGTATGCCAAATCAATTAAAAAATTATTTATCAGTTATATTATGCACCAAATAATGAAAAAATTACTATCACAGCTCAATTTATTTTACCTATAACATTCATTCAAAGATAAACCTCAATTTTTTATGCCATACTTACCCCAGTTGACCGTATGTTTTTCACTTGATGTTTATGAGCATTCTAATTTATGTTCAAAATCATCAAATTGACATAGCAAAATACTCATATATATAATATTTTAGTAATGAACTTGCATATTTGCATTGTTTAGCCTAATGTAGAGATGAATTTGCTTTTCATTGAATTTTCAATCAAATCAAGTGATTATTATTTAATGTTGAATCAACTGCAGGCTTATTCTAAACTGGAAGTCTTAGAAACTTGCATTTATGATTCATCATTTGTTCAAAAGTATAGATTAAAATAAAATCTTTTTGTATACTTACCCTAGTTGACCTTATGTTTTTCACTTATGTTTATGAGCATTCTAATTTATGTTCAAAATCATCAAATTGACATAATAGCAAAATACTCATAATGTTATTTTAGTAATTAACTTGCATATTTGTCTTGTTTAGCATAATGTAGAGATGATTGTATTTTTCATTGAATTTTCAATCAAATCAAGTGATTATTATTTAATGTCTAGTCAATGGCAGGCTTATTCTAAACTGGAAGTCTCACAAACTTGCATTTATGATTCATCATTTGTTCAAAAGTATAGATTAAAATAAAATCTTTTTGTAAAAAAATAAAACCAACTCTAAAAAGCAACTATTACTCAAACAACTAAAAATGAAATGAAATTGTAAATTGCGCTTAAAAGTATGAAATAAATTCCTTTTACAAACAACAGAAACACTACAATTGATCATAACTTTTGAAGTCGGTGCAAAATTAAATAAAATTTGATTATTTTTTTTACAGATTTGTTTTCAGATCGATAGCTACAAATGCTGATTTCTCAAATGATCCATTTTCATAGTTTCCTTTATTATTTTATTACTGTATACAATTGGTTCATCAGCAACATCTACATAAAACGATGAACATCCTTTGCAATTTGGTATCTGTTTGCAAACTTGATATTGTTTTGATATCTGCCATTATTGGCGCTTTTGGATTTGACGATCAACTTGTAATACAAAAATATACATGCCAGATGTATATTTTCATAATATATTTTGTATGAAATAATATTTTACATTCTTAATTGCTTTCTTAATATACCTTATTAAAACAATCATAATTTTTTAAAGGAATTAAATATAGTCACCAGATGATTTGGTGATTTTTTTTTTTTTTTTTTTCTGCCAAGAACGACAGATACCAAGTAAACTTTGTAAATTTCTGCAGCTTATGAAATCTTAATTGTTTATTTGAATCAATGCAGTTTTCGGCTGTGTTTTGCAGATGCCAAGGTGAGATGCATATTTTGAATAGAATTTAATTTTTGTATTGAATAAAACTATCAATTTTTATTTAATTTTGTGCTGACTTCAAAAGTTATGATTAATTATAGTGTTTCTTTTGTTTGTTGAAGGAATTTATTTCATACTATTACGCACAATTTACAATTTCATTTTACTTTTAGTTGTTTGAATAATAGTTGCTTTTTAGAGTCAGTTCTATTTTTTTTACAAAAAGATTTTATTTTTTTTCTTTTAGTGAAAATGTATTCATAGCAGAACATGAGAAGACGTTCAACAGTGGTTTCACATATCACAACCCGCAAGAAAAGTGACACAACTCAAAAAATGTTAATTTCGAGTTTATGTCACTAAAAATACATGAATTGCCCTGTGCACAAAAATCATTACATCTCCATCTCGAAAATTATCCACTCGAGACACAATTGTGTCAATTTTATTCTAGTCAATGCCTTATTCTTAAGTTGATTTTTCTCAAATACTGCATTTTTAATTTGTGCCACTTTTCTTGCCTTTATGCAATATGAGAAAATATCTATTGAATCCACATTCATTGAATTAAAAAGGTTATAGAAATGTAAAGAATGGATTCGCTGCATTCGTAACCAGAATTACTGTTAGGCATGTAGTATAAAAGTAACCAATATTAGTAAATGTATGAAATATAAACGATCAAAAGAGAAGCAGCTAGAAAAGTATTGATGACTCTCTGTTATTCATCAAATGAGACTCTAGAAAATAATTGTAGCGTATATCTTTAATAAATTAAAACAGACATAGAAACAATATAAAATATCTTCATCTGCAATGCACATTTGGATTGGGATTGAATTGTACAGAGCAAACACTATGCTGAAATGTGTGCAAAAAGATCAATAGTTCAAAAAGGGATCCAGGTATGCATTGCAGCTGGCGGATAGAAGTTTAAACATCGAAATAAGGTCATTTTGATTTCCAAAATCGCTTCAGAACGTTACAGTGCAGGAAATTGTGAATAAACAGATGCAAGTTCAAACATTTTGTTTATAATATTCATACTTGTAAGGTGCCTTTCTGTAAAAGATTGATAATGCTCTACAGCTTTATAATTTTTCCCCCTACCTCATACTGTTTTCAAGATGGAAATGCTAACTCCACTATTTTCCACCAGGTGGCACTGTAAGCGTTCACATCTTGTAGCGCATAACCACTTTACTATACAGTCGACACCGGTTATAACGTACCTGGGATATAGCGTACTTTCGCTTATAACATACTCAGATGCTTGGTCCCGAATGAAACCCTATATAATGTAATGGTCTACATCTTCATCTATAACGGACTATGCAAAAGCCTAATCTGGTTATAACGTACTTTTTAGACTGGAATGAAAAGCCAAAATTGGATGTCAACCTTGTATTTCTGGTTTGGAAATCGGTATATTTTCTTGGATACCGTCTTTCGATGTCACCTTTATCGCCTTATATCTCCTTTATACCTTTAAAACTTTATCGCAGTTCGTTGAATTCCATACTGACTATTCAGAGACTCTGCAAAGTTCCATTATAAATATTGAAAATGTAATATTTACTGTGTCATCTAATTAAAGAAAACAACGAAAAATAACAGATTATTTTTCTAAATAAACATGTAAGTAGAAAAATGTTTTTTTTTCTTTTCTTTTTTCTTATTTTATTTTGAGAAAATCATAAACTTTCTATTTAAAATCTCTATAATTGCGAGTGCTATTATGCCCCTTTTTCTTTCGTTAGGCACTAAATTATATTGGAAATATTGCTTATAACGTACTTCGGTTATAACGTACCATATTATCTGGTCCCCTGACAGTACGTTATAACCGGTGTCGACTGTATTTACATACTACTTTTATGAGTGTAGCTGCAGCTGTTCAAAAGTTAAAAGAGTAATAACAGACTTTTGTGAGCACCCTGTAATTTCTTTAGATCTTAATGAAATCATAATGGAACCTATTTCAAGCCAATAACAGCAAAAAGAAAAGTATTAAAATCGGAGCATCTCGTACAAAGTTATAAGCTAACAAACAACAACAAAAAAAACATATGGTTTGAATTAAGAATACCCTTCTTTGTGAAGTCAGTTAAAAAGACTTTGCGTTAATCGATATGACCGCTTACAGTAACCGAACTTTGAACTACATAGCATACGTGTTACCCACTATGCTGCAAAGTGTGCTACGTAGTTGAAGTGTGCACAGTGTAGGAAATTGCAAACAAACAAATGCACGTTTTAAGCATTCTATTTTTAGCATTAATGTCTAAAAACTTCCTTTTTGTACTAAATCGATGATGCTCTACAACTTAATTCCCTTTTACCCCCTATCTTGAACTGTTTTTGAGATAGGAATGTTAACTCTGCTGTTTTCCACCAGGTGGCACTTTCATTTTCTTTAGATCGTAACGATATTGCAATGGGACCTATTTCAGACCGAGATCTTTACAACAAAACAAAACATATCAAAATCAGAGTATCAGTTCAGAAGCTATGAGCTGACAAACAAACAAACAAACAAACAAAAAAAACATTCAGTTTGAATTGAGAACCTCCTTATTTTTGAAGTCGGTTAATAATCTTGCACATTAGAAAAAAAAAAAAAAATCTCATTTAGTCTGGAATTTTTTTGTTGTTGTTGTTGTTGTTGGCTCTTGAATACAAACTATTTCTTTTTAACCTTTTATGGAGTTTTCTAGAATACTTTGATTTGCTATAGATGTTATTCAATAAACTGAAATTTTTAGTTAGTTGCCAGTAGCCAGAAGGTGCTTTAAAGGATGAGGGTCCATAAGAGGGTTTTCCAGCTCTAAGGAATTTCAAGTTCTTATTTTATTATGTAAATAGTTAGACCACTATAATTAAAAAAATATGTGAGTTAATTTCAAAAGTTCAATATAACTGCTATGAAATATGATATAACAGTGTCAATGTGGAGACCCCTCACAGTCACTGTTGTCATAATGGTAAGGGGACTCTCTACCTATCGTCTCCGAAAGCAGAAGCCAATGCTATTCTATGGGAAATTTTGCTCCTTTATAATTCATTAACTAATACATATTTTTAAATTCTGTTTTCACTTTTCGAAAATTCACAACTTTTAAACAATTTATTCTTTTCTAAAAAATGATTTTTTTTATTTTTAGATTTCATTTTTAAGCTCAAAAATTAATTTCACATTGTGAAAATTCGCATTTTACAACCTCAAAATAAAATATTAAAAACTTTAAAAAATAATTTTTAGAAAGCAATAAATTGTTTAATAGTTGTGAAGTTTCTGAATGTGAAAACGGAATTTAAAAATATATATTAGTTAATAAGTTATAATGGAGGAAAATTCTCCATAGAATAACATTGGCTCTGGCTTCTGGGGATGATAAGTGGAGAGGCCTCTTAAATGTAAGCTCTGATTGTGGGCATTATTGCTGCATATTACATAATTTTAGAACAGGATTTTCTGTATTCGTGTTTATATTATAAATGCATATACAATATAACTGTACTATTTCTAATCAAAGTATTTGTTTTCATAGTACATTGATTGTAGAAAGATGAATATTAGATATATTCTTAAGAAACATTAGTGCTACAGATTGCAAAAGAAAAGGCATACATGGAATTATAGTTTTCCAAATGTCGAAGATTCTGGCCTCCATAATGAAAGTGTTTATAATGTTTAAGATATAAACTGTATAGATAAAAACAGACATAATATTTTTTAGAGAATATTTAGTGTAATAAAAAAGGCAATCTAAGTAAAATTTGATTAGATAGATTCGATTATATCAGTTTTATCACCTTTCTACCAGTGAGAAGTAGTAGCATCTGCAATGTATTCACTGTAATCAATGTCGTGAATTTCTTTTAACTTAGTACTTTTTTTTTAATATAAGCGCAGTGGTGCAACACTTTTATCTTTATGTATAATTTGTGCCATACAGTACTTCATAATATATTTCAGTTAGAAAGTGTTGCACTTTTATGCTTATATATATATATATATATACAGTCAAATCTCGTTAGTAAGTCACTCTCGGGAGCAATTAAAAATGACTTACTAAGCAGAGTGACTTCTTAAATGGAGTTTATGATAAATGTTAAATAAATTTCCAAATGTTTACATAATAAGTATGCTTATAATTAACTTACTTTATAAATGTGTGTAATTTTAGTTTATTAAATAGCCTTTTTTATTAAATTTTAGTGTAATAAAAAAGGCAATCTAAGTAAAATTTGATTAGATAGATTTGATTATATCAGTTTTATCACCTTTCTACCAGTGAGAAGTAGTAGCATCTGCAATGTATTCACTGTAATCAATGTCGTGAATTTCTTTTAACTTAGTACTTTTTTTTTAATATAAGCGCAGTGGTGCAACACTTTTATCTTTATATATAATTTGTGCCATACAGTACTTCATAATATATTTCAGTTAGAAAGTGTTGCACTTTTATGCTTATATATATATATATATACAGTCAAATCTCGTTAGTAAGTCACTCTCGGGAGCAATTAAAAATGACTTACTAAGCAGAGTGACTTCTTAAATGGAGTTTATGATAAATGTTAAATAAATTTCCAAATGTTTACATAATAAGTATGCTTATAATTAACTTACTTTATAAATTACTATAAATTAATAGAATAAGAAATTGAAGTCATAAAATGGATGACAAATTAAGGAAAGTAAATATGATACATAATACTTATTATTTAATTGCACAATTCAATATTTACCTATTTATTACTAGTTCAGATAAAAACATCCATCTGTGTTTGATGGCAATTTCCTGAAATCAAATTTTTTTCTCTAAGGAATATAGCACGTCTTAATCTCTATCTGTAGTGTCATTTAAAGTCAAAATATATTTCCTTAAACCATCAATGTATTCTAAGACCGTCGTCTTGGTGACTATTGGTTTGTCAGGTTCCTCTTCATGATTGCTGTCCGATTCTACTTCTGGCCCGTTCTTTGCTTGGAAAACATCTGCTATAAATTCAATTATTGTTGCTTCTGGAGAAGTTTGTAAATTGCTGTCTATATTCATATAGGCATCTTCATCAGTTTGTGTTTTAAGCTGCCCCCTTTTATGCAATTCTTGAAATAATGAAGCCAAAGGAATATTTCAGTTAACTCCGAGCCTGAGTCAAATCCAGCGTATTTGAAGCAATTATTGTACATTTTAAAACATCATTTCAGCTTTTGTGAATATAATGAATTGCATCCAGAACAATGATGCAAAACTCCTTCTTCTCATCTAATGATTTTACCATACCTTTGATCAAAAAGCTGCGGTATTTAGTTTTGAAGTTTAAAATGACGCCTTGATCAAGCGGTTGCATCACTTATGTGGCATTGGGTGGCATATAAACAATCTTGATGGCTTTCAAACTTTTGACTTCTGTGTGGGCGGCACAGTTATCAATAATGAAGACAACTTCTCTCTTTCGAGAACAAAATTTTTTGTCAAAAATCTTCATAATTTCATCCCAAATAGTTGATGTCATCCATGCTTTAAAGTTTGCTCTATATATTACTGGAAGAGATTTAACATTACTGAAGCACCGTGGCATTAGACTTTTCCCAATGACTACTGGTATTAACTTATCAGTTTCAAGCATGTTCAAACCCATAACACCGTCAATCTCTCTCTACTTTTCTTCCCACCCGAATAATTTTCCAGGCAAAGCAGCGTTGCTACGATACCTGGAAAACAGGGAAAACTCAGGGAATTTGAAAATCTATTAAAAAACAGGGAAAAATGGAATTGCAAAATATATTGCGAAAACAGGAAAAATTCAGGGAATTTTGAAATTTTTTGGAAAAACAGTGGAAAATTTCATCATAATCAAATATTTTTATTTTTTTATTTTAGTGCTTTATAATTCAATTATGGTTTTTTTTCTTCAACTATAGTAAGTTAATGAAATTAATAAACCCTAAATATGTTCAATTGATTTGTAAACATGTTAGATTCTAATGCTGTGTGATTGCATGTCATCTATTTTACTTCTAAAAGAGACAGGGAATTTTTTCTTCTGATTTGTGTAGCAACCCTGCAAAAGCACAGTGTCTTGTCCGGTTGTAGACGAAAAAATAATCCAGTTTCGTCTAAGTTATAAATATCCGATGATTTATAATTAGATAAAATTTCTTTTCATATTGAATTTGTCCACGAATTTTTTTTGCTTTTGTCAACAGCTGCTAATTCTCCACAAATTTTCTTAAACGGAAGTCCATGTCTCTCTTTGAATCACTTTATACATCCATTACTGTAGTTAAAGTTCTCAACAATGAGTCCTTTCGCTATTTCCAATGCTTTTTCTTTTAAAATGTTCCTTGATACAGAAATGTTGGATCAAACATTTTTAAACCATTTTATTAGCACAACTTCAACATCATCAAAATTCGATGTGTGCATCCTGTTTTGCTTACAACCAGTTTGATAGCTGCTGAAAATTGCTTCTTTTGTAGATAGAATCGTATTTAATGTCGCTCTTGGGATAGAATGAATGCACTTTAGAATATCTCTAGACTTACTCATTCCTGACATTTCAAAATCATTAATTAATTTCACTTTTTCTGTTAATGTCCATTACTTTTTTAGTAAACATTCTAGCTTCTTTCTTTAGCTCATGCTTTCTCAAAGCTAAAATGAGCATGGAAATAACAAGCAAATTATCCAGGGCAAGGAAACAGGAAAATCAAACAATAATAAACGTTCCACAATCAAGAAGCTTTCAGAGGTGAAATCATTGTATTCCCTCTGACCTACTCCTTACACAAGAAATAACGCTCATGGATTTGCAAAGAATGGCTTCCCCCCATACTTATTATCATTTGCATTATTTGTTGTAGAACAATATGCTAGTGGAATTGTGAAAATTTTTTGATAGAAGAGGCCACGCGGTTGGTATAATGCAGTGCTCGTGGTTATAGCATTATACCAACCGCATGGCAACACCTGATGAAAAAGTTTTATGAAGTGAAGAGAGTCAGCAAAAGATGAAAACGATCGAGAAAGAAAGACACTGTCACGTTAATGCACCTAGGATGGATGCAAGACGCATCCGAAATATATTTGCTGTAAGTGCATAATTTGAAAAGGATGATATTTTTAAGGTATAGTTTTATAAGTAATGTAAATTTAGTCCTTTTGAATAATTTAATATACAGATGATCAATTTTTTTAAATTTCATTTTCAAAGCAGAATGTTAAACGTAATTGCTAAAATACCTGATTAATTCACCACAAATCAACAAAAGAATTGTTTGTTTGTTTCTTTTTCTTTTTCATTTCTGATTGACAAAATATGTGAAGTTTTTAGAATCTTATTTGTGAAATTTAGAATCATTTTGCTGCTATCTGCATTTGTAATGATCGATAGATGGTGCTTTTCCAACTTTTGTTGTTAGTGAATACAATAGCCACGTGTTTGTTGCATTTGTGTTACTACTTAATATTCGTGCTATAATTTCTCTGCCATGACATCATGGAAAATCGACTGCCTTTGGAAAAAATGTTTCAGTTTATTCAAAGTTTGATTGGAAGTAGATGTTTAACTGAAGCTTTACAAATATTAGTTTCAAATATTCTTTACTTCCACTAGCCGAAACAACTGAAATTTTAAATTTGTCATTTGGAAATAAATGGAAGCTTAATTCTGGATTTCTTGATTCTTTGGATTTACACTGTGGCACACAGCAGTATGTGTTATCATTTTTACCGGATGTATTTATTTTTATTCAATAAATATATATGAAACTAAACATCGAATATACAGCAAGCAATGTCATCTCAACGAAAGCTATCCGTGGTATTATTATTTCACGTTACCCCACCAGAGGGCGAGCATTTCATTACAATTGCGGATTTGATTTACATGTAATCCTAATCACAGTTAATTCTAAACACGTGTATTTTATTTATTTTTATTATTATTATTATCTGCTGATTGCAGAAAAATGTAATTAATTTGCTACTAATAGACAAAATTCATATTTTTTTGGAGCAGATTATGAAAATATGGGATTATTTCACTGCAAAACCTCAGATTGTTTGTTTCAACAATTAATAACTTATCATTTAGTCTTATGCTATAAGTGAAACTCTGTAAATTTTGATCCAATTATTTTCACTACCGCATGAATACTAAATGTTTGCATTAAATTTCAGCATTCAAACATAAAAATAATTAGCAATATTTAAAAATCGACATTTAATTTGTATTTAAATAATAATAATATTAATAAAAAATCATAAATGTATTAAACATTTAAAATATTGATTGAAATCAGAATTAAATTGAATTTAACAAACCAATTTAATGAAGATTTGAATCAAATGAATAATAATTTAAAAAACCGTTTTTTTTTTTTTTTTTTTTTTTTTTTAATCATTAATTTAAATTTAAATTTTATAATTTTTTGCAATGTGTAATAGTTTTACATTTTTTACCTTAGATCATAATAAAACTTGAACCTACTTCTTATTTACATCGAATATTTGAATGCTAAATATTTGTTTTAAATTTCAGCATTCCAACTTAAAAATATTTAACAAAAAATAGCTTGATAATAAATCTACAAAATAAAACTTAAAATTGTTTACAGTATATCATTAAGATACAATAATGCATAATTGAGGGAAATAATTAAAAAAGAAATTTTCTGGAAAAATTTCTAAAATTAAAATTTTATTGTTATTATTTTTTTATTTAAATAATTTTCAAAAAAGAATTATGTAATTAATATTATTGTATTTCAGTGTATATGTACCCAACTATGCAGAATACAAAAAAAAAAAAATTGTTATGCATCTATCTTTTTTTTATTATTCATAGTTAAATTACATTTTTAAATAATGAATTAAAATTTTCTTTAATTAATTTAACTTTATAATAATCTATAGCTAATTTCAAACTAAGCCTACAGATGGCAGCACTGATTTTGATCCAATAAAAGGATCGGAGTTATCCAGCCTCTGCTTTCGACCGGTCGTGGATCAAATGACTCAGGGCCCAATTGGATCGGTCGAAGTGTTCCAGAGGCTGGACTCACCCGATGTCCGTTTAACTGGACACCCAAAACATTCGCTTAAATTCTATTGCCTTGAGTGATAAACGTACGAAAAATGATCCACAAATCATGATTTATCCTTCAAAAATACTGAGAAATATGCTTTTTGTTTAGTGTATGAATCTTTTTTTTTTTTTTTTTTTTTTTTATAATGAAATAAAATAAAGGAGCATTTTAGCGTTAAATATTCTTTTCCTTTTCCTGCCATAAAATTACACAGTGGCCTGGAATAACTTTCTTATTTAAAGTTAAATATTACATTGAAAAAGCTGAAAACTTATAAGAAATATATTTTTTAAGGTTTTCTCAAATATAAAATAAATTGGCAAGAATATAGGTTGCTTTCTATTTGAAATTGTGATAATGATAAAAATAATTATTTTTATTACATTAGTCTATTCAAAAGAAGAAAGTATTGAATTCGTGAATTTTTTTTATATCTGGTTTTTGATGCATTTACACATTTGCAAAGTCTTGAAAATGATTTGACCATTTTTAAAAATACATGTCTGTCTGCTTGTGTTATCAAAATTTTGGGCGTGCCGTATCTCATTAAATAATGGGCGGAATTCCACAAAACTTTGAATTTAGTTAAATATTTAAATGAATTGGTACTGATTATATTTCGGAGTAAATCGCCCAGCAGATGGCGCTGGTATGCATATTACCCCCATTTAAGATAAAGCTATATTTCATCTTCTGTTGCATATATTTTCGTAAAATTTTATATTTAGTTGGATCTTTATGGGAATTTATCCTGATAACACTTTGTAGTAAATCTCCCAACAGGCGGCACTGCTATGCTGTAATTTCTTGCTTGCTCATAAGGAAAGGCAGGCATATAAGTGTAAAAAGACTTTTAAAAAGGTGATGAAAAGAAACAAAAAATGTGTCAAAAGTGACTTAACCCTTTAAAGTTCACTATATACAGTTAAACCTCGTTAACATGAATTACTTTTAACATGAACTGTTTCCACAATGCCCGTCAAAAGGAAGATTAGTTTAGTTATATAAAGATTAAACACTGATAGTATGAATTACTGATAACATGAACAATTTTTTTATCCCTTTTAGATTCACGTTAACAAGGTTCGACTGTATTTTCTTTAAAATATTAAATAATTTCAAAAGTGGTATTGTTTAGGTTAAGACCAGTTATCTACTCTAGGGACTAGGGCCTAAGGATACATGCCTCTTTCTAAAGAGGAGTCTTTCTAAAGAGTCCTATGCCTTTTAGGATAAATATTTGTGCTTTTAAATGTGAAAATCTCTATCAAAAAGACGGATAAGATCAAACTTCTATGTTTGGTCATTTTATTTTATTTTTACTACTAGCAGGCTTTGCCCGCTTCGCTGGTCATTATATTGAAATGAATCCCCAAAACAGCATATCATTAATAATAATAAAATATCTTAAAAAAAAAAAAAAAAAAAAAATCATTGAAATCCGTCAAAATCTAATTTTAAGTTGCCCAATGCCTTCGGCAGTCCCTTACCTGCTTTTTACTCCCCCTCCCTCGCGGTTACAGTTGAAAGTTTTACAAAATCTCATCAAAGTGCATATTTCACACACTTAATTAACACCCACACACCAAAATTCGCCATTCTTAGGTAATTTGGACGGATTTAAGCTTCAAAATGTGGTTTTTGCCCCGCCCGCCCCAAGAGGAAGGGGGGGGGGGGGAGTAAATTTCCAAAATTACTTTATATTGCATGTTGCATACACATACCTAACCGACACATCAAAAAATTGAGATCATGAAATTATTTAAAGCTGAGCTATGCTTTAAAACTTTTTTTTTTAAATCTCTCCCCCCGTTCTTAAAGGAGGGAATTTCGCAAAATCTCTTCATACTATGAGTTAGATACATATAATCGTCCCTTACATAAAAAATATCCAACCTTAGGTAATTTAGTGCAGCGTTACGTATGAATACATGTTTTTGCGCCCCATTCTCCAAAGGGTGGTAGGTTGGAATTTCATAAAATCCCTTTGTAGTGTGTGTTCAGTTTGATTTCCTCGTGTGTTGAGTACCCTTCTTCCAAAACCTTTTCCCTTCCCTCCCCCCTTAAAAATCCAAAATTCCAAAATCGCAGAAAATAATTTTTTTGTACTCAAGTCTGGTCTTTCCATCTGCAATTTCTTCACCATTAAGTAATTTGGAGCCGAGTTAAGCCTTCTGCCCCCCAAGGGGGACAGGGGGGGGGGTATTTTGCAAAATTTCGTCTTAGTTGAAGGGTCAGGCTCCGAAAACCAACCTGGTCACTAAAATTTGTGACCCTCTTTCCCACAGAATCGTCTTGGCAGTATTGAGTCGAGTCAGTGAATCATTGAGTTTACTCTTTTATATGTACAGATTTGTTTATATATTTTATGGACTACTTGGCTTAACACTTTAACACTACTTGGCTTAACACTTTGGCTTAAAAACTAAAATAAATTATTTGAAAGTTTTATTATAGAAGAAATATTTATATTATATAGAAGATTAATTAAAAATTTAAATTTTTTCCGGTATAAATAGTAGCCTATGTCTTATTCCAGACTATCTATCACTGTACAAAATTTCATCCAGATCCGTTTAGCCGTTGTGGCGTGATTGAGTAACAAACATCCAGCATGCGTTAGATTGAGTTATTTTGCTGTCAAATTGACAAAATTTTAATTTTAAATTTCAAAACTCTGTCGTTCTTGGCGCTTATTGTATTTGGTGATCAAAAACGTAATACGAAAATATGCATGCCAGATGTATATTTTCGTAATATGCATTGTACGAAATATTGTTTCATATTATTCATTACTCTCTTAACCCCTTCCGCTCCAGGCTAGCTGTAGTGTAAATATGTGAAATACCAGATTATAATTTTGAAATAATGCAATACATAACGAAGTAACAATGTGCATTTTGTTGTGAAGTAAATATATTTAATTAATGAAGGTAGTAAATATGAATAGATATCAAAATATTTCAATTATTTATAGCAATGACTGCTGTAAGTGGTTCATCATCACTGTCATCGCTTTCGCCGTCTTCACTTGTTGTAAAGTCATCATTGGAATCTTCAAGTTCGTCATAATCGGGGATATAATCACTATCCGAATCACTAGAATTATTCACAGTTTCAAACACCGGCAAAACACACAAAATCGAGGAGCGAAAATTACACACAACCGCAGCCGCGAGAACACTGACGTAGCCAAAACTAATAGGTCACCGATACTACTAACGCTATCTAGTTGTCAGTAATGAAAATACAATTTCAAAATACCATATGACAAATAAAATAACTCTCTCTGATACCACTACAACGTTGGGCTTATTATATCGTATACTTTCTTTGGACGTATGCACGTACGTCCATGGTATCAATGGCCATTAACAATAGGACGTACGCACGTACGTCCCTGGAGTGGAAGGGGTTAATATAAGTTGATAAAATAGCCATGATTTTTGAAAGGAATTAAATTATATTCGCCAAATAATTTGTCGATTTTTTTTTTTTTTTCTGCTAAGGATGACCGATATCAAATCTATTCCGCTGCAACATATTAGCATCTTATATCAGATACTTTATTTAAACATTTGAAAACAAATTTGACTTCAAATTATGATAGAATATTTATCATTTTCCTTTTAATTAGTATATTAGTTGGATATTTATTGTGTAAATATCATCTTTTGAAATGAAATGTTTGTGTTTTCAATCTAATATGGAAATTTGCCATTTTTTTCCCCTAGAGTTTTGAAATTAAAAATTCAAATTTTGTCAATTTTACAACAAAAATAACTTAATCTAACGCATGGACATGATAATTAATACATACCTATACCTAAATATGGGGATTAAAATCGGGAAATAATTTTCCTCGATTTTTAATAATTTTTTACAAAAAATCCAATGGATTTTTAACATAGGAAATATTTTTCTTTCATCCACGAACGGCCAGTGACGTCATCACTTCGCTTGCGTATTAGCACTTTATTAATGTGTAAAAGAAATTTTTAATTAAAAATGACGTTAATTTTTATGAGATGCATAATTTTTTTTTATAATTTTTTATCGTTCACGTTTAGATAAATGTATTTATTTTCCTGTTGAAAAAAAATAAATAAATTCGTTTTTTTTTTTTTTTTTTTTTTTTTTTTTGCAACAATTAAATTATGGATAAATTTAAATGGCTAATTTTTTGCTATTATTAGCTTACAAAATTGCTATTTTATGCATTATCCCCACCAGTTCGATCCCAGTTACGTTCGTCATACTAGTAGCTCGGAGTTTTCCCTGGTTTTCTCCGAAACTTGCGTAAATACGGACTAGATCCCGTTAGAAAGACCATCAGTGGAGGGCACACTCCTCCAGGGCTAAAACCCTTGATTAGTCAATTGGCCTTAATCCTAATTTTAACACAGTTGAATAAAAAAATGCTAAGTGTTTGGTTTCAGGTCGTAACCAATGAACGTTAAAGGGTTAAATGGTATATGACATCAAGATACGTTTCTGTTTAATTTCTCTTCAGTCAAATTTTAAGGTAAATTATGGAAATAAGATAAATATTTTTGTTTTATAATGTGAAAGTCCTTACTAAAAAGCAGCATAAACCTAAGTGTTATGTGATTTTATTTTATTTCTACTTTCTTGTGTATCCATAAGAAGAATAGAATCCCCCAAAATTTTATATTTAATTAGACCTTGAAATGAGTTAGTTCTGATTACGTTTTGGAGTAAACTGCCTAGCAGGTGGCGCTACTAATCTGTATCCCCCCCCCCATTTCAGAGATGGTTTTATAGTAACTTCTGCTGGTCCTTCAGAGAGGTGACTTTTTAATAGAGGTTCAGAAAATAGTGATTGAAACAACTCCTGCTAGGAAACACTAATTTGAGCTTTAAATTTTGAATATGAGCTAGATTAAAATAATTTAATTTTATCGTTTAAAGTCATCATTATCATTTATAAGCTACTGCATTTAAATTTATTAAAATAATAATTACAAGGAAATAAAAATAAAAGCTCACTGAAATAGAACTCAATCTACTTAGCCAAGTTAAGTTAGATAAATATGTAAAAATAACTTGCAGAAAATTTTCTGAATTTGCAACAAAATTCATTTTTTATTATTATTATTTTAGTAAAGTACAATTTCTTAAAATTTACACAACTTCAACGAATTAGCCTATGAAAATTTATTTTATAATAAATTGTTTTATATTTAAGATATACATTTAACACCCCTCCCCTCCACATACACGCGCAGACATATATATATGTAAATTGAATATTTTTATGCTGTCTAATCATAAAAAATGAAATTTATTAAACATTAAAAAGTAACATATTCCGAAAAATTTTATAGTTAATATTTATAGATTATTAAACATGCATATGATTATAATTACGCTAAAAAATCAAAATGAATGTCTTGATTCTAAGAAATCTCTTATATTATAAGCTAATATAATCTATCATAATCTGCACTACCCAACGTGATTTACGGAAACTTTTTGGGTGTTCCAATATGGCTTCCTTGAACGAGCTCTCAGCAACCCCAGCATAAAACTCCTTGGCTTGCAGGTACGCAGCAGTAGCTTTTTAAACTTTAACCGTGGTTTTTGTTGATATAGAAATACGGTTACAATTGAAAGTGGGAAATTTGTTTTGTTCTTTGTTTATGTTCGGGGTAATTATAAGAATTATTACATTAAATGGAAAATGGTTTTACATTGTGTTATTCCCGAATGCAAAAACAGTTCTCATACGCCAGGAATTTCATTACATCGTTTTCCAAATGATGAAAATAAAAAGAGAGCTTGGTTTTTAAGAATGAGACGTTATTTTAAAGAAACCCCAGCTATGCGAATTTGCTCTGCTCACTTTCTTCCAGAAGATTATAAACACATATCTAAATACAGAAAATGTTTAAAAGATAGTGCTGAACCATCAGTCTTTCCTTATGAAGCTTCTCAGGAAAGTGTACCTCAATTGGGATTGCCATTGAATATGCCGAAATCCTCAAAGGTATTTCATGTAGCCTTGCTGCTGAATCATTTTATTTTAAATATCAATAAAAATTGTAAATATTACATAGCGTTTATAGTTTGTGATGCATATAATGTATTAGTCTATTTCTGATAATAAAAATAGTAGAAACACTAGAAACCGCAAAATGCATTAGTCTATTTCTGATATTAAATATAGTGGAAACTGCAAAATGGATTTTGTGCTGTTAAAAATTATTTTAAATTTCAGCTTTTATTTTTCTGAATTCATTCTTCTTACACAGAAATTAAACCTTGTAATGTATTAAATAGCTAACATGATTATATTTGAACTTTAAATTTATTAAAACTATTAAAAAGCTTTAAAATAAACACCGTTATAAAATATTTTAAAATATCCCATATGGGCAGTAAAATAAAAGGGAATAGAACGTAATATAGTGTAATTATAAAAGCAATGTTACAAGAATTGTTATATTATTGTTTGGGCACTATTTTCTGGTTTTAAATCAATTTTATCAGATTTGCATAGAAAAATTTATAAGAATATTTTTGTTATTATATTTAAATATTTTATAAGAAAGAAACAGAACTACCATTTTCAGTCTTATTAAAGATAGAGAATCTTTTCTACTTAAAAATTTAGACAAAAAAAAAAAAAAAAAAAAAAAAAAAAAATGGAAATTTTGTGACTCAACCAGTGGCTGGTAAATCTGTTTAATTTCTCCACCACTGTCATGCAGATTAAAAGATATATGGGGAAAGATGAAGTACAATGACAATGAAACATGGAGTACATTGAAACATTACTTCTAAAATTAGTCAGATTTGTCACAGAAAGTTTCAGCTCAAATATATGTAGTACAACTACAGGGTTCACACTAAGGAAAAAAAATGAGTGGGATTCTCCCACTCTAACAAAAATAATAAGTGGGATTTTCAAAATTTAAGTGAGATTTTTGAAATTTAAGTCAGTAATTACATTTTACAGAAAAAAATTATTTTCAAGAAATGTGCAGATTACAGACCATGGGATTGCTGAAATTAGAAAATAGCTGAAAATTTTTCGCTAATATGATTTATTGGATGATTAGTTGAATATTCATAACGTCACTTTCAATAAACTGATGATATAAACATTTATATATACAGTTTTTTTCTACATTAAGCATTTTCAGGATTTTTTCATTTGCGTAAAAAAAAATTCTTCAATATACCTGCAATAACTTTTATATCCACATAAAATCTTATTAAAATTTCACTCCAAGAGAAAAACAAAATTTTCAAACAAATATAGAATATGATTTTTATGTATGTACATTAATCATTCATATAAAAGTAGCAGTAGCTAATTATTAGTTTCAAACGTGCATAAAACCAACTGAGTAATAATTTTCTTAAATTGATTTGGAAAAAAATTTCTTACCTGAAAAATCTATTCTTCATTTCCCCCATGTTTCCAAATTTGGTATAGATATGAGGATATTACACCCCATAAAGATTTAATTTAATTGAGAAAAAATAGATTCATTAAGTTCAGCACTAAAGGTCTAAAAATAATTACATATGTCAGAAATATTGAGCACTTCTATTTGCTTTATTGTTTCTAGAATTGATCACAATCTGGATTCCGGAGATGGGGAAAGAGGGGGGGGGGGGAGGATTAAAAAAATAATTACAGATTAAGAAATATTAAACTCTTTCAATTCTACTTCTAGAATCTAATAAAGCAAGTTCAAAATGAATATTATAAATATAATTTATGTTGCAGATGGGTAAAGACAGTGGCGGATCCAGAACTTAACTTTTTTTTTTTGGGGGGGGGGGGGGGGGGCTAAGAGTTTTCAAGATGTTATTCTGGGTCAATTAAAAATTTACAATAGTAACATTCAGTTGTGAATGTTAGTGCTTTTTTTTTTTTTTTTTTGGGGGGGGGGGAATTTATGTAATCGTGAAAATTTTCAACCTCTTTTTTTTTTTTTTACTTTTTTACACATTTTCAGGTGTGAGGAATCTGAAAATGACAAAATTTATAGGGTGTCTGTTAGTTTGTTAGTCTATGTACTATATCTCAAAAACTAATAGTTGCAGAGAAGTCAGATCAGTTTTAAAATATTACTTTCAACTATTCATTTGCAACATTCGGATTGAAAAACTTCGTAAGTTATTAGAAATTTACGATTTGCTTAGCATGGGAGAATAGGGCAAAATTTCACTTAAACGTGCATTAAATAGAAAATTTTTTCTGTAAAAGTGTCAGATCAGTTTTGATGCCGGAATGAACATCATTAACTATAAACATGCACTCTGAAAATTTTGCATGTTATTGGAAATTTACGAATTTCTTAACATGGCAGAATAGGGCAAGATTTCACATAAACGTCAATTTTCAGGGATATTTTCGTTGTAAAGATGTCAGTCTACTTTTGAAATATTATTTAGGATACTGGCATGAATATCATTGACTGAATTTTCCAATATAAAAATTTCGTAATTTATTGGAAATTTACGAATTTCTTAATATGGTAGAATAGAGCAAAATTTCACATAAACTTCAATCTTGAGAGATTTTTCATCGTAACGATATCAGACCAATTTTGAAATATTGTGTAGGATACTGACATGAATATCATAGACTAGGAATTTTCCATTTAAAAGAAATTCGTTATTTGGAATTTACGATTTACTTAACATGACAGAATAGGGCAAAATTAAGCATAAGGTAACGACACCAGTGCTCGTCACTCTTAAGGCCTTATTTTTAAAATGTTTGTTTTTTTCGCGTGGCATTCATGTGGAATTTATGTATCAATATTATACTTTGGTCTATTTTATACACTGATTCTTCTAGTTGTTGTTAGGCACTTTCATTTTTTCAATGAGTTAAGCCAATTTTTAAAAAAAAATTAAAATTAAACCTATAAAAATGCACCAGTGCTCGTCACTTGAAAACTGCGTTTCACCAGTAGTCGTCAGGTGATTGCACCAGTGGTCGTCATGTAAATAAAACGCAACAATTTGCTCAATAGTTTGATTTTAATTGCGTTTTGGCAAAATTAACAGAATATTATTGAAACAGAATATCTTTGGAACATATTTAGAACCCAAATCCATTCTTAGGGTTTAAAACACAAAACATTAAATGGTAAAATTCAAAATATTGCAAATAAAAAAAATTCATATGTGAAATAATTTGAAAATTCTTTGCTTTTAAGAAAAGTTTTCAACATTTTATTCGTTCTCAAAAACATCTTTACTTAAAGCAGAGGGTAAGTAGCAGGGGAGGGGGTAATAATCTCGTTTTTAAGAGTGACTTTGTTCCAAATTATCGCAGTAAGATTGATTTTACCATGCTTTTTATTAACGCGTATTCTTGTTTGTTAGTCCAGTACAAATTTTACAATTGATTTTTAACTAACTTCCCGACTACCTAGACATTTGAAACTTTCAGAATAGTTCAGAACACGATAAAAATGCATTTTTAAATACTTTTAGCCAAATGCTCCGGGTCCCTGCAGCCTTCGGCAGCGTTATCAGTACAAATCTTGCAATCGATTTTTAACTGACTTCTCGAATAGCTTGACATTTGAAACTTTCAGAAAAGCTCAGAAGACGGTAACAATGGATTTTTGAAATATTTTTAGCCAATTGTTTCGAGTCACTGCTGCCTTCGGTAGCGTTTATATGGTTCAACAGAAAATTTATTTAACTTTTTTCCCGACTAGCTAGACATTTGAAACTTTCAGAATAGCTCAAAACAAGGTAACAATGCATTTTAAAAATATTTTTAGCAAACTGTTTCGGGTCCCCGATGCCTTCGGTAGCGTTCACATGATTCAACAGAAAATTTATTTAACTAACTTCTCGACTAGCTAGACATTTGAAACTTTTAGAATAGCTCAAAACACGATAACAATGCATTTTTTAATGCTTTTAGCCAATTGTTTCGGGTCCTCGCTGCCTTCAGTAGCGTTTATATGATTCATCAATCATATACTCGTCCCGTTCATCAATCTTCCCGACTACCTAGACTTTTGAAATTTTCAGAATAGCTCAGAACACAGTGACGATGCATTTTTAAATTACTTTTAGCCAATTGTTTCAGGTTCTCGCTGCCTTCAATAGCATTTATATGATTTAACAGAAAAATTTAAAACACGGTATATAAAAAATTCTTTTTGTATTGCAATTATTTTTTTTAAACGTATGGGTTGATTATGCGTACCTAACACATACTATAAAAGAATTTTGAGAAATCCTTCGCCTCTCCTTCCTCATTAAATGTGGGGTGGATGCAAAAACACGTTTTCAAGAGTAATTATTCTCAAAATTATATCAGGACAAATTATATCAGAAAAGCAATTTTTTGATGCGTTGATTGGTTATGCGTACCCAAAAATACTGTAAAGGTATTTTGAGTAATTCTTTCCGACCAAATTTTGAGAAAGGGTAGCAAAAACGTATTTCTACGCTAACTCTGCTCTAAATAATCTTACAAAGGCGATTTCTGATGTGTGAGTTGGTCATATGCATCCAACACCTAGTATAAAGAGATTTTGCGAAGATCTTTCGTCTATGTGAGGGTGGCAAAAAAAAAAATATATATATATATATATGTTTTCAAGCTCAACTCTGCTGCAAATTATTTTCGGGAGGGATTTTTTTTTATGCGTTGGTTGGTTGTGTGTGTGTACCTTAGACACATTATAAGGCGATTTTGCAAAATTACCCTTCCCCTCTTCCCTCGGCCGGGCGGACAAAAAACACGTTTTTAACCTTAGCTCTACTCCAAATTAACTCAGAAAGGCGAGTTTTGATGTCTGGGTATTGGTTAAAAGTACGGAATATGTAATTTGATAATATTTCGTTAAAATTTTAAATTTACCCGTGGGAGAGGGGGGGGGGGATAAAACGAGGTTAAGTCTATGCCGAAGTCTATGAATATGTTAAGTTGAAGCCAATCATCATATTGCGGGACGGAAAGCTATTACAGAAGCCAGCGGAAACATTAACTGCAGTTTCAACTGATTTCTAAGTTTTTTTTTTTTTTTTTTTTTTTTAATTTTTGATAATGATAGGGATTTTTCCTATTTTATTTAAATATAGGGACCAGCGAAGGAGGCAAAGCCTGCTGGTATTATTCTACACACCAAGCTAATGTTACCAAATATTATGGATATTAATGTTATCAAATGTTAATGTTAATTAATGTTATCAAATATTATCTTACAATTTTAATTATTTAAGAACAGTTAACAGGGTAATTTTTATCAACATTTTAACTATTTGTTTATCTTACATAATTAATATAATGTATAAACAGAAAACTTGCTTAAGAAATGTTTTTAATGTTTAATATTTTCTATTTAAGTTTTTATTCACCTGCATCTAACATAACAAAAAAGCCTTAACATAATTTTGAACCGACTCACAGTCATGCTAACTATGAAATTAAGCCTTTGTATTTTATCATTTTCGAAATATATATGAATTAAAATTAAATTATCACGGTTAATAAAAAACTTAAACATCACTTAAATACATCTTCGCAAAACCACGACATCATAAAAATTTAAAATACATTAGACAGATGTATGGAGTAATCATGTCTGTTTTTCTAAAATATATAACAGAAAACTAAAAAAAAGCTTTTTATAACTGAATATGTTTATGTGCCATTGTTTAATTTTTCCAGCAAAATAATATGGAAAATTTTAGGTGGTTTAAAGTCAGTCATAGTGAATTAAAGGTACCATGACTGACTTTATTTAAACAAGCTATACAAGAGTTACAAGTGTAATAAAGTTCACGTTCTTGAGGTTAAAATACATTTGTTTACATTTACGAATACCCCTGACGACTACTGGTGCTGATAGTCAAATTGAAGTAAAAATTATACCATCATAATTCTAAACGAAAATATAGTATTTTTCATCAAAAATGTTACCCAGTTATTAAAAATGTTAAAACACCAGTGTTCGTCAGGGGTGACGAGCACTGGTAAAACGTGCAAAATATGCACCAGTAGTCGTCATACCTTAAAAACCTTTATATTATGTCAAATTTTAAAAAGTTGCACATAAATCGTATTCTGCATTTCATAAGCATTACAAACAATGCTTTAAGAGCAATGTCAAAAGCAGCGAACAACAAAATATATCAAGAAATGCTTATCTATTCCCTTAATCATTTGCTTTACGTTGACTCAATTCAATTGTAATTTAATGTATACTTCCCTTATTTTGTTTCTCCCTACTCTTCCCCAATAGTTGAAATCGAACTTTTTATGTCATAAGAAGCAGAAGGCTTTGGAGAATCTTATGTGGGTAGATTCAAATTCATACAGGTTATAAAACGGTTATTTTAACACTTCTTTTAAGAGGGTGACGACTACTGGTGCAGATTTTAGGGGTGACGAGCACTGGTGTCTTTACCTTAAACGTCCATTTTGAGGAACATAAATATATCAGATAATTTCAAAATAAAATTTATGATACTTGTTTAAACATGATTGACTACAAGTATTCTAATAGGAAAATTTCTTAAGTTATTCGTAATTTAAGATTTTGTCAACATAGCAAAATTTGTCGATATTCGATATAAATAGGGGAGAACGGGGCACAGTGGACCTACCACTCCTATTTAATTCTATTAATATTTAACTCTTTTAGTTCATATGGATACTCATGTATGGCAACATGGTACTTGTTTTATGCAGCCAAAAAAAAAACCCACATGGGAAATAGTAAGATAACCATTTTGAGCAGCTTTTGTGTTTTGAGCTGCTCAAAGTAATTTTTCCTCATTGAACTTTTTAAAATTTTATAAAGATTGAACTAGTGACTGTAAATACTATATAGCTGTTAAAGAAAGGCAAGATATTGCTGTTTTTAAATTCCTAAAAATTATTAGCATATTTATAGTCTATATATTATATTATTACTTTTGATTGTTTTACTCTGGCACGGGGCACAGTGGATCATCTAAAAGTTCAGACTAGATTTAATACTTATATTTGTTTTAGTTAAATTTATAGATGCAAATATAATGTATTAATATCTTAAAGTAATAAATATCTTAATTTTATAATAAAATAAAAATAATAATAAATTTCTGAAAAGAATAAATATTTGAATAATAATATAATTATTATTAATATCTAAGTTTATTAACTATTTGAATTATATAGTATTAATAAAAGAAAAAATATCTAATTTAATAAATAGTGGGAATAATTTATTATTATTGTTTTTAGAGATCACACGTGAAAAGCAAAAGAAGTTGCTTAATATACTTTAGTTAAATTTATCCTACAAATATAATGTAAATTAATTATCTCTCAATTAAAAAAAAAATATTAAATACTTGAATAGTAGTATAATATTTATTAATATCTGAATAAAAAAAAAAAAAAAAGAATTTATATAATATAATAAAAGAATAACAAACAATATTATCTATTTTAACTTAGTAAATTTTCTTACTGAGATTTGATTTCTTATTTGTTTATTTTAATTTAATTTTGTTTATTTTATTTCATGAAAATGCTTGAATTATGTTATTTAGACTAGAATAGTACAAGAAACTAATTTTAGAGGGGAAAAAAAAAAAGGAATTTATATTTATTTAATATAAACAAAAGAGGCTGGTCCACTGCATAGATTATTATACAGATAGGACACTCCCGTTTATTCTTCGGTAACCAAAATTTGACTGCAACCATCCTATTGTCAACTTTCTCGAGCTCTCCAGCTTATGCAATCGCTCATTTTATTTTTATTGTATCTATGTTCATATAGTAATATTAGTGTAACGTTAAACCCAACATCCAACCAACTAACCATTGTATTAATGTTTACGTTTGGCAACTTTGTTATTGTTTACGAACTTGATTGTCAAAAGCAATTTATTTTAAGAAGCAAGTACTAAATATTAAGTAAATAAATTTCAAAAATATACATAAACCAGAATTTTTTTTTTTTTTCATTTTAAAGCATTTTGTGTTATTTAAACCAAGCAATGTTAAATATTTAAGATTTCATACTATACTGCTATTTCAGCATTACAGTTTGTTATATTAATTTGTACACTTGAACATGAATGTATTTGGCAAAATTTATTTTCAAACTTAATAAAAATTAGATAAACTATTCTGTAATAGCACTGACGCCAAAATGTAGAGAGCCTATGGACAATATTTCATTATTCTATAATTAATATATAATTTTATATTGAACAAGTGAATTGGTCAATAAAAAATATCATAAATACAAAAAATTTTCATCGAAGTGCACTAACTGATCACCAATGAGATACTTTTAGTCACCGAAGCGACTTGGCTTCAGGAATTTATCAGACCCTGACAATGCATGAGTCACATGCAGTAGTCACCTGAATTTACTCTCAAATAAAATCAACTTTTTAAAATATTTGTTCATGATACAGATAAATGCAAAAATTATTTTTTGCAGTGTACAGATTCTTTTCTATGTTTTAAAGATGTAAATGACAGGAAATAGATATACAGTCCAACCTTGTTAACGTGAATCTCAAGGGGAATAAAAATTGTTTATGCTATCAGTAACTCAGAAACTAATCTTCATTTTAGTGGGGATTGTTGAAACAGTTAATGTTAAAAGTAATTTACGTTAAGCATGGTCACATTAACGAGGTTCGACTGCTATATATATATATATAAACTGTTTCTGGGCCTTAATACCGTAAAAAAAAAGTTTTGCAACTTTATTTGCAAAAGAAGTTTTGCAAACATGACATTAAATAGCTGTGTATTTTTATATTTGCTCAAAAATGTATAAAATGCATTGTTAAAGGACATTATCTTCATAGCTGAATGATAACATTTATGTATTTTTGTATAGGAAGTGAAAACTTGGGGACCACCAGAAAAGATCGTTGTTCCTCCTCTTGAAGAATTTTTAGAAGTTCCTTTAGAGTATATAAGAAACAAGAAAAAGGTAATAAGTATAAGAAGAATAATAACATCAGTTTCCGTTTATTGTGTTATAATCATTGTCTCATTTTACATAATCGTTTTTAATGCATAATTTATTATTGCTTTTCATTTTTTTCTTCTTTATATTATATGACTTTGTTATTCTTTTATTATCTCGTCTGGCTCTCATCATTGATTTTGTGTATCTCTTTCTTAACACATTAAGTGTCATGCAAATTTATAAGGAGATCTCTGTTAGGTCACAAGTGCTGCTGAGAAATATATTTTAAGTAATTGCTTTAAAGAATGTAGTTTTTTTAAAATTGTATTTTATGCTATCTGTCATCAGTGACAGATGTGGTCCAAACAAACAAATACAAAGGTTTGGTGTCAATTTTTGGTTGCTGTCATGGCCTGAACAGAAAAATCAGTGTCAATGACAATTAATGTGGCACTTAAAATATTAAAAAAACTGGTTTGTTAGCAATGGCTTTTCTACCCTTTAATTAATGTTAGATCTTTTGGCATACAATGCTCTCGTATTTCAAAGATATCTCCAAGAAAAATTAAAATTTTTAATCATAGTTAAGAATGGGTGAGTTTATGCAAAATAAATTTCGCAAAAAAAATTCATGTGGAAAAATGGTTTATTTAGCACTCCTCAGATTACAACCATAATTAGGAGCTGGGGTGGGAAATTTTTTAGAAATTCTTAATAGCTAAAGATTTTTATTTATTTATTTATTTATTTATTTTTTTTTTTTAACCAGGCAGCAGTATTTGATGCATAGTTTATAATCAAGAGACTCGGCAGAGTCTCAAGTGACGCAAGCGCAAAAACAAACGAACGCCACGACACTCAGCGGAAACGGAAAAACGAACGAAACTGCGACACTTATATATACACGAATTTAAAGATCAAAGAAACCGCTGAAAGCCGACACTTAATATCTCAGGAAATATGGGAGGTTATGTTCTGATAATTTCAAAATAGTCTTACACCTTCTGTCTGATCCTACCCTGAAATCGTTACATTTTTGTGTGCAATATATTTCGAGATATGAATTGGCTCATTTAAGCTATAAATGGATGGCCTAATGTGTAAGAATTTTTCCTCGAATATGGCTCGAGCGAATTTAGTTTAATTTATATATGATATTAATCGCTTTTATCTGATGTGCCTGACATCTCCCTTTTCCCTAGGAAAACTCTTGTTTTTTTTATAACTCAGTTTAAAAATCGAACTATTTTTACTACGCGATGTAAAGATTTCTATTGATAATTCTCAGAATTCTGAACAGGTGTTATTCGGTTTGGTCTTGGAATTGGTTGGTTGGTTCAATCTGAATGCAGTCAATAAAAAATTCAGATTTTGTTTTTTAATGCAAGAAAGAAACTTTATTGTTTCTTTTAAATATTTATTGTATAGATACGAAATGAAATTTCACCTAAATATATTTTTTTTTTGTTATAAAGTAAATATTTAAGATTTTAAAATTTCGCATTTCGTCAAAAAACTATTTCGATAATATTTTAAATCAGGAAGTATTTTGTAATTATAAGTATTTTACTTCATAGTTATTAATGATAAATTTACAGTTTTTTAAAGAGAAAATATTTCACATTTTTCTTGGCTTTTAGTGTGACGTAAAACGCATCCATCAATCAATCCATCCATTCTCGGCTATTGGCTAATTTTTCACTTTTCATCTTGTATTAATACGCCGGGCAATAACAAATCGTATAAAGAAGAATTAAGTATTTATATGAAATCAAGGATTTCATACTATATTTCAGGTAAGAAATATTATTTTAATAGTTTTATTATATTTTTTTCTGTGTTATAAATATAATATCCATTTTTAATTTTTGTTTACAATATTCGTGTCCAGTTGTAGATTAAAAGTTGCCGTAATCTTTGAAAATGAATAAAAAAAGTCTTATTGACATTTAAACCACCCAAATTACACAATCAAAAGCCAAACTGGCTCCATACTGTCACACTTTTCTGTGATCATTAGATAAATAATACTAATTAGATAATAACTCCTTTTGCCCAAGTACAGTAGAATCCTGATTCTAAGGCATCTCTTCTCTGAATCGATGGAGATATCCACCAACTGCAAATAATGACAGTCGTTAATTTCAACTTTCACTGACTCCTTTTGCTTATAAAATAAGCCTTCCCTCATGAAATTAAAATGCCTAAACCATCTTTTATTAAAATATGTATACTTGTATACCATGAATCATAAAATAATTCGTGATAAAAATAATAATCAACTTAAAAATTCCAACAACAATTTTCTGAACCTATCTGCAGCAAAATAAAATTTATTTTCAAACCATGAATTCTGAACCAAGTCTCGTATCTCTAGAAATAATATCAATTCATAAAATATTTAATTTGTAGATGAAAATTTTTCATAAATTAAGACTATACAACCAATGTAGTAATCTAGAGATATAATGCAAGTGTATTTTTAAGCCTAAACATTTCTTTAGTTGTTAAATTCATCTACAGAGCTTTAAACAATCTGCTGCACCCGATGCCATGCTCCGTTACTGCTGCTGGGATAAAAAGCTTTAAGTAACTTTAAGATCATTTTTAGTGTTGCACCGAGTAGCCATGTATCAAATACCGAGTAGTTGTAAGAAAGAATAATTGACGTACATATGAAGAATTTAGCACATCTTGAAATTAAAAAAAGACCTTTTGGACATAAAATTAAGTTAAACGGCAAACAGCATGTTTTCATGAAATGTTTCAGAACTTTTGTAGTGCATATACACAATTAGGTTCATCGTTATATTTGATATTTCCAGCTTAGTGGATTATTAAATCCGTAATAACTGATAACTTCATTCTTTATTATTAGTCTTCTTTCTCATATGTGAATCATTCTCAGATAATTCTTAGAGAATATAAAAGTTCCTATACACTTGGGCTTAATTTAAGATGCATGAAGTTATTATATGAAATGAGAACATTAAAATAAATATTTTATCATTTCAAACATAATATATTTCATTAATCTTCAAATTCTAGAAGAGTAAAAAAGATAGGTGGTTTTGGGCGGCCATAATTTGAAAAACAACATTTTTGATTATTAAAATATATTTTTAATAACATTTTAGTGTATTTACTTTTTTCATAATTATTATTTTTTAAATTAAAAATTAATCTTTTCTTAAACTTTTAAAAGTGTCTTACTTTTATTTGAACAAATATGTAACTAAAGTTTTTTTTACAATATTAGTATAATAATTAGTGTAATATTAGTATAATAATTAGTATAATAAGGGTTCTTTTTTCTAAAATATTTTATTTTTGTCTGTTTTGTAGATACAATAAGTTTTTATTAAAAAAAAAAAAAAAAAATTGCATATTACATGCATACAAGATGGTTATACTCAAATTCTTGTAACTAAAATGGATAAGCTCATATCATGATTCGTCTCTATACAGAGTTTGGTGGCAATCTACTCACCTGTTTTAACTGCAAAAAGCTGTTTGCAGCAAAAAGTTTAATGACTTTATATTTTCATACAGGTGACGGGTTTTTACTTTTTAATGCTAATATTTTTAGAAGTTTTTGCATAGATATTATCTCATATTATTATACGTTCAAACTGTGCAAGTGATAATAATTATGGAATTTTTAGCCATAATATTTGCATTTTTTTTTTTTTTTTTTTTTTTTTTTTTTTTTTAAGGATACAATTTTTTGCATAAACTCAAAGCTGGTATCCAATGAACTGCATCAATAAGTAATATACCTACTTTTAAACTTTCCTGCAAGTTATCTAGGGTTTAAAAAAAAAAAAAAAAAAAAAATCCGTAGTTTGTATTTACTTTAAGTTGAAAAATAAAGTGCAGTATTGAACTACTAAAAAACTTTTCATTTATTTTACGGTCAACTCCCTCTAACTCTCAAAAGTTTTGTCCACAGGTTATGCGGATTATAGGAATTTGCAGATTAGAGATCATTGCCTTTGTTTACAGTTTTCTTTTGCAGATACAAAGTCAGTTATTATTAATTCATAAATAGACATAAAAATGGAAAGACGATTTCTAATAAATTTTAGAATAAAATATTTCTTCAATATTAATAAAACTAATCTATCTCATTCATATATGATGATAAATAATTCAAGCATATTCAAATAATAGGTACCTGTATAATATAAATAAACATATTTAAAAAATACAAAACAAAATACTTTTGAAAGTTCAGAAATAATATTCATCACTGATTAATTTTGTTAAACATTGATGTAATAGTAGTTTGTTTTAAGTGCTAGTCTGCATGAATTGCAGGATAATAAATACAAGAATGTTACCCCCCTTCCCCCCCCCTATCCAATTTTGTTTCAAAGCAAGGATTAAGATAAAAATTTGGTTTAAAAAAAAAAAAAAAAGTAAAAAGGTGAGAAAGGTGAATTTTTTTTAAATATGAGATGTAAATTTCTTTTACATTAAAAAATCAATTATGGATTAGAAGGATTTGCAGATTATAAATCTGTGGATTACAGGGAGTTGACTATACCGTATATGACTATAAAGAAAAAGTTTTTGATGACATTTTGTAATACAGTATTGACTACTGGTTCTTTTAATTAACTGGATGTTTGTTAAAAACTGCTTTATCAGAAAATATAAGAAAGTGATCCAAATCCAAACTATTATTTATTATCAGTTAAAGAAATAAAATTGTCTAAATTATAAAACTTTACACTGTTTAAATTGAAATTGATTTTTTTTTTTTTTTTTTTTTAACTGGATTTTGAGTATTTTAGAACGTAATCATCAGATAACGAAGATCACTATGATAAAAATATCCATAATTATTAATTAAATATGTTATTAAATTTTTATAGGTATAATTTTGAAGTTACTTAAAGTTGTTTATAAGATAAATGCATCCATTGTATCCACTAAGCTGGAAGTATCAAATATAACGATGAACCTAATTGTGTATATGCACTACAAAAGTTCTGAAACATTTCATGAAAACATGCTGTTTGCCATTTAACTTAATTTTATGTCCAAAAGGTCTTTTTTTAATTTCAAGATGTGCTAAATTCTTCATATGTACGTCAATTATTCTTTCTTACAACTACTCGGTATTTGATACATGGCTACTCGGTGCAACACTAAAAATGATCTTAAAGTTACTTAAAGCTTTTTATCCTAGTAGCAGTAACGGTGTAGCATGGCATCGGGTGCAGCAGATTGTTTAAAGCTCTGTAGATGAATTTAACAAAAAGAAATGTTTAGGCTTAAAAATACACTTGCATTATATCTCTAGATTACTACATTGGTTGTATAGTCTTAATTTATGTAAAATTTGCATCTACAAATTAAATATTTTATGAATTGATATTATTTCTAGAGATACGAGACTTGGTTCAGCCTTCATGGTTTGAAGATAAATTTTATTTTGCTGCAGATAGGTTCAGAAAATTGTTGTTGGAATTTTTAAGTTGATTATTATTTTTATCACGAATTATTTTATGATTCATGGTATACAAGTATACATATTTTAATGAAAGATGGTTTAGGCATTTTAATTTCATGAGGGAAGGCTTATTTTATAAGCAAAAGGAGTCGGTAAAAGTTGAAATTAATGACTGTCATTATTTGCGGTTGGTGGATATCTCCATCGATTCAGAGAAGAGATGCCCTAAAATCAGGATTCTACTGTACTTGGGCAAAAGGAGTTATTATCTAATTAGTATTATTTATCTAATGATCACAGAAAAGTGTGACAGTATGGAGCCAGTTTGGCTTTTGATTGTGTAATTTGGGTGGTTTAAATGTCAATACGTAGCATAATAGCAGGAAAATTTTAAGAATTTTAGGATAACTAATGATATTTAAAGATATTTCAGGAAATTTTTTAAGAATTCAGAAAAATCAGGATATCTCTGATTGTGAGACTTTTTTAATTCATTTAAAATAATCTGAATTAAACTGTAATAGAAAGTTTAAATTGCTTAACAGGATTTTATACAAATCAGAATATAATACTCTATGGCCAAGTTCATGAAACATAACTCGCCCCTTTCTTTCATGGACGTTTAAATGAATGCTAAACTAAGTTTTTCTTAAAATATTTCAGATGTATAAAATAAATAATTTTTTCAAAGATTACGGCAACTTTTAATCTACAACTGGACACAAATATTGTAAACAAAAATTGAAATTGGATCGTATATTTACAACACAGAAAAAAAATATAATAAAACTATTAAAATAATATTTCTTACCTGAAATATAATATAAAATCCTTTATTTAATATCTACAATATAAACACTTAGGGTCGTATTCACCAAACTTCATTGATCGAGGATTAAACAATGGATCAGAAAATCCGAGAATCAAAGCTAACACTGGATTAAATTCCTACGGTATTCACCATCAGCCGATTGCGTGATCCATGGATTAACTGGGAGAGAAAGAAAAGCTTCGTTTTGATTGGCCAAAAACGAAGATAGATGTTCGGATTCACCGTTCGGCTTCAATTAACCAGGGATGAGGACTTTCAGACTTTTCTTAATTTTTTAAAAACAATTTTCAGGTTTTTGCTTCTAAATATTCTTATTTTTGTTCAATTTTCTTTCTTTTGACTGTTTCTAAATAATTTATTTTCATATATTTTTCCAGTTTGGCTTATAGAAAGTATGATTTTGTGTATCTGTTTCTTCTTTTACTATTAAAATTAAATTATTTTTGAGTTTTGCTGATACTTTCAGACTTTTCGTCTATTTCCAACTCACATCTCTGATTAACTAATCAATCGGATTTGAAGATTAGAAAGGGTAAAAAGCAAATTGGCACAGCGAAAAACACGATTTGCTCTTGTTTACGCACGGATTAAGGGGTTACATCCAGTTGTATGCACGAAAAAACGTGTTTTTTTTGTGAATTTTTTGTGAAGAGGCCTTTTATTAAAGAAATATATACAATACATATACATATAGCAAATTTAATGTATGTTAAGAATCCGTGATGAGTTTACAAAAATATTGGGTTCCGCTGTTCCTGTAGTAGATCTCCTAGAGGACTTCCACAAAAAGGTGTCTGGCGGTGAGCAAGATATCTCTGATCCAAATTATCTGAAATGAAAAAAACCAAAAGATTTATTTTTAGGATAGATGAATACAGGTAATGATCGTAGGAATAGTCAAAATTTTGATTTTTGACAAAATGGCGGCTTCCCCCCAAAAAAAATCGTTTTTTTCATGAAAATTTACACTTGAAAGTGGCTGAAAAAATCGAAATTATTATCAGAAACCTTATTCCTACGATCATTACCTGACAAAAATATCTAAGAAAATCGTGTCAAAATTTCAAGTCAATCGGTCCAGCCGTTTCGGAGAAATTTTGCTCACCGACTTTGAAAACACCGTTTTGAGATAAACGCGTTTAAAGTTTTGGGAACCATTTCTAAATATAGCTCTCAGATATAAGATAAACCTTTTATATTCTTATTCTAAGAAGCAAAACATTATGAAAAGCATGGACAAGGGCATAGGGATAATGAAAAACAGCTGCTACTCTGGTTTACGTTCCGCCTACTTTAAAACGCTCGGAGACGTCTTTACAAATACACAAATTTCTCCGAAACTAATTGCCGGATCGATATGAAATTTTCAGACAATATTATCAAATATATGTACATTCAAAATATGTAAAAAAAAAAAAAATCGATTTTTTGAAAATTACAACTGGATGTAACCCCTTAAGAATCAATTTTACTGTAGAACATTTTTTTAAAGAATAATCACGCAGACGCCAACTGTTTACGCTACGATTTAAAATTTTGATTGTTATGAATAAAAGAAAAAATTTCTCCGAACTACGCTCCCCCCCCCCAACACACACACAAGCAATGCCCCTGACTGTAGACCAATTACATACGCTATATCAAGCAGTCTTCAAAAATTAGTGATTTTTTTTAATTGAAAATATTTTTAAATAACTTTAATTAATTTTTCTTTATTTTAGTTAGCTCATTAGATTACTTAAAAATTTGGCTTGGAATAAGTTTTAAACTAAAACAATCAAATGAAGATAGCTTTTCCCTTGTTTCATTTATTTACCAGTTTTCAGTAGTTATTTCGGGTACATTTCTAAGTAGTAATTAATAAAAAGGTTAAAAAATATACAAGTTTATTAAATAATTTTATGAGAAATTGGGAAAAATATATAAATTAATGAAAACTTTATAAGCTAAAACCATAAATTATGAAACACGCAACAATTGTTTCCGTCGAAGTACAACCTTTCATCAGGCAGAAAAAAAAAGCACGATAATTCGACACTATATTATTATTGCACACATTTGTAATTTAAGGTGCTACTTTACAAACTTCATTCAACAAAAAATAATTTGGTGCATTTTTCATACATTATAGTTATATCATCATATGAAAAATATTTGGTTAAAATTGAAAAGTTTAAAATTTCTGCTATGCTACCCATTAAAATAAATCAATTTGTGAATTAATCTTTAACGATTAAGCTCATGGAAATGAAGGAGAAGATATATATCTTTATTGATAGCAAAAATCGCTTAATCAGCAAAATTTTATTTGACATGACAGAACAGAGTATAATGTCGTCAGAAATAATATTAACTTAATTCAATTTTAATTAAGTAAAAACACAATGATAAATGTGTATCATTAAATAATTATAGCATATTTTTTAATCAAACTCTTGTTCAAAATCAGGTATTTAAAGACTGTGTTTCAAGATTAAAATATAAAAAAAATCATCAAAATGATTTTAAAAGCAATTTGCTGCTAATAAAACAAAATTTATATTTCTTTCATGTTCAATATTTACGAAGCTAAGCTGCGTAGTACGCATGTGTTACGAAAAGATCCGAGAATTATCTCTGTTAATTCTCCCATATTCGAGGATCAAAAAAGAAGTGTTAAAGTAGCCGGTGAACTGCGAATTTTCGTTGGAGAATACCGATTTTCGTATGATCGAGTGATTACCGCTGATGCGAGATTTAATCAGAGTGTTAAGAAGTTGGTGAATACGGCCCTTAATGTGCTATAGTTTTTTTTTTTTTTTTTTTTTACGATTTGTTCTCTGGCGTATTAATACATTGAGATGAAAAGTGAAAAATTAGCCAATAGCCGAGAACGGTTCGATTGATTGATGGATGCGTTTTACGTTACACTAAAATCCAAGAAAACTGTTCACTTTACAGTGTACACCTTTCACCTGTTTTGAAGGGAAAAGTTGAAGTGATTATTATTTCCATCTAATAGCAGGCGTGTAAAGGGATGTTGGTGATTTATCATTCTGATAAACACTTAATTAAAAATAAATAAAATATTTAATTTTACATTAAAAGCATTTAAACCTTTAAAATTACCGTTCCACACAATCGGTGTAAGGTATTTAATTTTAAACTTTATTAATTTAAAACGAAGTGTTGAATTACTAAACTAAATACATGAAAAAACCTTTTCCCTCTTGAAACCGCGGGAGTCTACAAAATACCTTACACCAACCAAAACAACCAATCAGGTTCGTACATCGGTGTAACCAAGAGAAAAATTAAAACAAGAATAAAAGAACACATAAAAGATATCAAAACAGGAAGTCAGAATACAGCCTTGGCCAAAACATTTTACAAAGAAGATATTAATATAAATTTTGAACAAACAGCTAAAATAGCCAATTATGAGGATTATAACTATGCAATGTACTGCGAATCCATTGAGATAGCAACCAATAGGAACACTTGCAATGACAGCGGCTCAGTAGCTCCGGACAGAATGTGGCGCCATGTTTAGAAAAGTAAAAACCATCACAACAGTCCAAGTCACGCACAGAGGAGGCCGTCTGACGAGAACCGGGAACCCGGTGGAAAAGTTTAACGGCAAGCAACGAAGTCAGTAAAGGTTTTTTCATGTATTTAGTTTAAAATATTTAATATTTACATTTAGTGGCAATCTATTCACCTGTTTCCTGTTTAAAGTTTAATTACATATTTTTATAAATTTTTAGTTTTATATTATCGATAAACACTATTACTAATTTTTTTCTTTTCAATTTAGTGCATAAAAATAATGAAATTCTTACAGCTACTTAGTATTGGCCAAGTACTTGGTCAAAATTTGACTGCATATAGAGTACTCAGCAGATTAGCTGAGTGCAAAGTACATATCAAGTACTTGATGCAGCTCTAATTAATAAATCAGATGATAAAAAGAGAGGGGGGGGGGCTAAAACTAGAGCTGTACTTTGTGCTAAGTATTCGGCCAATACAAAGTAGTTGTGAGAATTTCATTAATCTTATGCATTATTGAAAGAAATGTGTTAATGAGTGATATTTATTTTATACTAGCCGCTTTCGGCGACCAGCTGGCTCGCGATCCTTGAAAAATCCGACTTTATGAAACTCCCGCTCGGTGGGGGTTTCATAAAGCCCCATTTCACTACATGAAACAGCCTGTTCGCTCACCATGTTATGATCCTTCAAATTTATGACTTTGAGCAAAGTTCTGCTCGATGGCGCCTTATCCCCGTTTTATAACTTACAACACCTTCCTTGCTCATTAGAATTTTAAATATTGAAATTTTAAAATATTACAGCACCATCTGGTGGTAGAAATTTCTGTAATTTATTGTTCAATTCTAAATCAACAAAGCTTTCAAATGATGTATTACTTATGAAATTATTTTAATTAGTAACTTAGATACCAAAGAAAACCTAATCAGGAAATCTTTAAATGTGTAAATCAGGTGAAATCTTGAATTCCACTTTCGATAATATGGAAGTACTTTAAAATATCATTCGAATAATGTATTAAAAATAATTTAATCATAATTAGAATTTGAAATATTGAAATTTTAAAATATTGCAGCGCCATCTGGTGGTAGAAATTTCTGTAATCTATTGTTCAATTTCAAATCAACAAAGCTTTCAAATGATGTCTTACTCATGAAATTATTTTAATTACCGTAATTTTGTGTATAATATAACCTGCAGGTAATCTATAAAAAAAACCCTTGACTTTGTATATCCTGCGGGGTATCTATCGCGAACAACGAGAAAATCAACATCAGTCTCGTTTTTGTTTCGGAAGTCTCGATTATTAACGCATAATAAAGATGAAATTGAGGACAGTGAAAAGGAATTTGATGAGGATTTGAATTAAATATTTTATGAATTGCTATGATTTCTTATCTGCCTTCATGGTTTGAAGATAAATTTTATTTTGCTGCAGATAGGTTCAGAAAATACTGCTATTGGGATTTTTATGTTTATTATTATTTTTTTCATGAATTTTTATATAATTCATGGTATATGCATTTTAATGAAAGATGATTTGGGCACTTTAAATTCATGGAAGGTTTATTTTATTTCATTAATAAAAGGAGTCGATAAAAGTGGAACTTAACGATTGTCATTATTTGAGAATGGTGTATATCACCATCGATTCAGAGAATAGATATCCTGGAATCAGGAATCTACTGTGCATGGGCAAAAAGAGTTAGTTTATTTAAAGAGAGAAAAACATCAAATTTCTTAATTTGTGTATATCACCCCATCAATGCAATCACAGTCCAATGCACCTAAAAATGAGTGCTAAAAAATGATAAATTTTGTAAAGCAAGCATCATAAATTAAAAAAATAATAATTAATAAATTAGTAATTGTTTTTTGTACTCAAAAAAAAAAAAAAAAAAAAAAAACTTATATCCTCATCAGAAAAAAGCAGGGTTGGCAAGTTTCTTCCAAGTGGAAGAATGGAAGAAACTGTTTTTCTTAAAAATTTATGTTATAAATTGCAGATATGTAAGATACAATGGATGCATTTGTCTTATAAACAACTTTAAGTAACTTTAAAATTATACCTATAAAAATTTAGTAACATATTTAATTAATAATTATGGATATTTTTACCATAGTGATCTTCATTATCTGATGATTACGTTCTAAAATACTCAAAATCCAGTTAAAAAAAAAAAAAAAAAAAAAAAAAATCAATTTCAATTTAAACAGTGTAAAGTTTTATAATTTAGACAATTTTATTTCTTTAACTGATAATAAATAATAGTTTGGATTTGGATCACTTTCTTATATTTTCTGATAAAGCAGTTTTTAACAAACATCCAGTTAATTAAAAGAACCAGTAGTCAATACTGTATTACAAAATGTCATCAAAAACTTTTTCTTTATAGTCATATACGGTATAGTCAACTCCCTGTAATCCACAGATTTATAATCTGCAAATCCTTCTAATCCATAATTGATTTTTTAATGTAAAAGAAATTTACATCTCATATTTCAAAAAAATTCACCTTTCTAACATTTTTACTTTTTTTTTAAACCAAATTTTTATCTTAATCCTTGCTTTGAAACACAGTTGGAAAAGGGGGGGGGGGGTAACATTCTTGTATTTATTATCCTGCAATTCAGGGTTGGGTTTTTGCCGGCAAAAATGCATTTTTGCCAGGACAGCGGCAAAAAGTGGAAAAAATTGGCAAAAATGGAAAAAAATTAGGAAAAGTGGAAAACAACACAATCCCTTTGAATTTTCACCCTTTACACTTTGGCACCTCAATGAAAAAAATGTTTGAAGATTTTTTAATTTAAAAAGTAATTATAATTAATTAATTAATATAATATATATAACCAGTGTCCGACAAATTCCGGGTGCCAGGGTGACTATAAATATCCATTGGTGACCAGTTACGGCAGACTGACAAAAAAATTTTTGTGCATTTACAATATTTTTTATGTATATTTTTGTTTTTCCTCCCACCTTCTTGTCTTGGTATAAAAGATGACATTGCTGATGTATTGAATGAATAGTATGAGTTTAATGTTTTCTGAAAAATTTAACAATTATTTCTGTTTTTGAAAGATGTTTTTCCATGAAAGATAAATTCCCATATTTGATAAATCTTCTTACTACTATACTAGTACTTTCCATGTCAACATCTTTGTTAAACAAGATTCAATAAAATAAACACTATCTAAAGCAAACTATGTTCGAATTTACAACGAGAAAACTTAAATAGTATGATATTTATCAAATGGATTCTCTTTAAAGGAATTCTGTCCTGAAAAATTAATAGACAAATAGTATTTTAAAGCCAAAACTTAAACACTCTCAATATATTTGATTATATTAAAGGTAAAAATAATATTTATTTCTGTGGATTTTTCCCCCCAATAGTTTGTTTTTATCTTTATAAATAAAAAATAGTTTTTTTTTTAATTTCCTTAGTTCAAATTTTTAACTGAATAGTTCATTTATTCAATGTAAAATAATATGTGAATGACCTGCATTAATTATACAATTATGAAATATTATTAATTTTTGCTGTGGGTATTGTCATAGAAATAATTCACTATTTCTGGCTCCTAAGATATTGAAACTTTGTCAGTCCCTGAACATAACCATAAAAACAAAACTACAAAATTATATTTTTATTTTATTGAAGTAAAAAAAATCTTAAGTAAGACATATTCAGAGAGAGAGAGAGAGAGTTTACTTGCAATTTACATTTCAATTCCAAAAAATGCATGATCAGTGACTGACTGGCAAATTTTAGAACAGCTGAGTCAATAATTGACTCAATATTTGACTTTTCCCCACTGTAAACAAAAATATGTAATACACTGAAAAACACAAATATTCTAGTAATTAATTATTGAAGAATATTTTTTAGATAGGTAATTTAAATATTTTTAAAAATGAAAAAAATTGTTAATTGTTGATGTTAAAAATTTCAGTTTAAAGAAATTTTAGAATGCATTATTTTAATGATGGATTCATGATATCTGGTTTTAATTTGTTAAAATTATGATTTAAATATTAAAATCCTTAAAACCCTGCTTGAAATACTGGTAATTTTTGCCACTGGCAAAAATTGTGGCAAAAACTATTTTTTCCGGGGTGGTTTTTTCCACGGTTTTTACCATGGTTTTTTCCACTTCGGCAAAAATTGGCCAACCCTGCTGCAATTCATGCAGACTAGCACTTAAAACAAACCACTATTACATCAATGTTTAACAAAATTAATCAGTGATGAATATTATTTCTGAACTTTCAAAAGTATTTTTTTTTTTTTGTATTTTTTAAATATGTTTATTTACATTATACAGGTACCTATTATATGCAAATATTATGGCTAAAAATTCCATAATTATTATCACTTGCACTGTTTGAACGTATAATAATATGAGATAGTATCTATGCAAAAACTTCTAAAAATATTAGCATTAAAAAGTAAAAACCCATCACCTGTATATATTTAGTGTTTGTTTTCAAATAACTTATTTTTCTAAAAATATTTTTAATATTAATTGGATTATAGTTTAGATTTGACATTATATTTATGCTTTGAGTTTATATAGTTCATAAATTTTAATTTTAAACATCTGTTTTGTCTTCTGGTTGGTTTCTTCAATTTCTTCCAGTTTTTTCCAGTTTCTACCACTGTCCTGGAAGAAACCCAACCCTGGAAAAAAGAAAAAAAGAAAGAAATGCATGACTACAGTGATGCAGCATCAAAGTTGCTTACAAAATTTTAAATTTATTATTTATCTAATGATCACAGAAAAGTGTGACAGTATGTCTTTTGATTGCATAATTTGGGTGGTTTAAATGTCAATATGTAGTATAATAGCCGAAAAATTCAAGAATTTTAGGATAACTAATGATATTTAAAGATATTTCAGGAAATTTTTTAAGAATTCAGGAAAATCAGGATAAGTATTATCCCTGCTTTTGAGACTTTTTTTATTCATTTGAAATAATTTGAATGAAACTGTATTATAGAAAGTTTAAATTGTTTAACAGGATTTTATACTATATCAGACAATATAAAACTCAATGGCCAAGTTCATGAAACATTATTCACCCCTTTCTTTCTTAAACGTTTAAATGCATAACTAAGATTTTTTTTTTTTTTTCATTTCTTAAAATATTCCAGATGTATAAAATAAATTTTTTAAGGAGTACAGAGACTCTCAATCTGTAAACTTGACACAAATAATATACAAATATTGTAAGTAAAACTTAAAAATGGATCGTTTCTACGTGCTTGACAATGCTTGTTTACAGACAAAAAATATAATAGTCCGTAAGCCTGTATTTAATAATTCTATAAAATACGTAATCTATATCTATAAAATGCTACAGTATCTTTGAAATACGTAAAATCACTTTAAGTAATTTAAGATGCACAATAAGTTAGGGGAACAAGCTAATTGTTGCGGTTTGTCTTTAAGATTTACCTTCTACATGCAAACATGATGACAACTTTCATAATAATATCATTACGGGGTCTTTGAAAGATGAAAAAGGGAGGTGCACAAACCTTTGTTATAACAAACCCATATACCAATTTGCAATATTCTACGACCAACTGTTTTTGAGTTATTCAAGATACACACATACGTACATACAGATGCTATGAAAAGTCATGTTAAGTCAATGATATTTCTGAAATGGAAACTCATTTTAAGACCATTGTTGCATATGTATAACTAGACATCAGGACCGTCACAAATATAAATTTGCAACATTTTACGATCATTCGTTTTTGAGCTGTGCAAGATACAAAATCCATTTCACAAATCGGGATTACTACAATACTTCCTTATACTCAACCTTAAAATGAACCCACCCTTCCTACAAGCCAGAACGAAGGAGGACACTTTGGTTTTGTCGTTTTGGTCCCACTAATTTTTTGCTATATTTTAAATATATGAGTTTTTTAGTATGATAGCATATTTGTTGATACAGACAAATTGAAATGCTCTTAGAATATCTTTAATAAGAAATATCTTATAGGTAAATATATAAATTTTCAACATTATGATTGCTCCCTAGCCATTGAGATTCAGGGAATTTTGTTCTGATTTTTTAAATGAAAATTTAATATATTTAATTATTATTTTTTATTTTTTTATTGCTATTGCTCTTTTTTTTTTTTTTTTTTTTATAATTTAGATTTAACTTACTTTAATCGATGTAATTTGATTTTTAAAAAGTCTCAATTAATTTAAAAATAATAAAATACAGATAGTTTTCTTTAAAAAAAGGAAAAAGAAAGAAAGAAAACCTTAGGATATTAAATGTAATTTGCTTTTAGTGACAGAATGCTATTTCTTTCAATGAACTAATTATTAACTTGCAACTATCATAGACTATTTTTTCATACGCATAAGCGTGTGATCATTTATGAAGTTTTTAAATTTATAAACAGTAAAGAGCCAGAAATCTGCCGAAGTCTGAAATCCGCAACAACTTGTCAGATACAAACAATGAAATTCACTATTAATAAATTACAAAACTGCAAATCCGAATTTTTGAAAAAGATCTTAAATAATAATTTTATGTTTGCATTTTATGATTACAAAAAAGAAAAACCAAATAATAATATGTAAGACTGCAAGGTCCAAGTTGCTGCTAATGAAATTATTGACAGTATATTAAATTCATCAAAAGAAAATAATGATTATTGTGATATGATGATATCAATCAGGTAAATAATAACAAACTAATTTTTTAAAATGCTTTTTGATGAAGGCATAATTTTTAAGGAAGAACTCAATAAAGATTGTAGAAAAATAAATTTGTGTTACTACTATTTACAATAAATAAAAAAATAAATAAATTGTGCAGGTTCAAGTTCGGTTTAAAATTAGCTACGTGTGAACAGATTTTATCTAAGTTTGACAATTTTTTTTTTTTTTTTTCATTTTTACTTATTGTTTTCATTATATATTTTTGTTAATGTTCATTATTATTCTTATGTACCTAGTAATTTAATATTCAGTGTTATTATTCACTAGTATGTGTTTAGTTTGATTAATATTCTGTTTTTATTATTCAAAGTGAAAATCATTTTTTATGGACTCCGAAATCCTGAAATCAGCACAACCTCTGGTCCCGAGCTGTCCGGATTTTTGACTCTCTACTGTATTAATTAATTTATATATAATATATATATATATATATGTATGTGTGTGGGAGAGAAAGAGAGATGTTTCATTCGATTTGATTGTGATTTAATTTTTATCATTAATCTAAGAGGAATTTATTTCAAAATCTGTGTTATATTTATAATAATAATAAAATGTATGTTTGTTTGTCCGGGATATTTAATTATGTTAATCATGTACGTAAATTGCTAACCATGTACATAAATTAATTTTCTTTCAATTATAATGATTTTATTTTTAAAATGAAAAAAATGTAAGTAGTCCAATATTTAATCAAATATGCACATTGCATGTGTCAAGGTTTAGAAAATGTTGATGCACAATTTCTTATCTTTTTAGTTCATGTTTAACTTATGTTTTTTCAAAAAAATATGTTATGTCCCTATTCCCTATGACTAAAAACAACGCCCTTGCCCACATTGAAATCTCAGTAGCACCTTGCAATTTGTTTCACACATTTTCTCTTCCACAGACAGTAAAAAAGAATTTCACTGTTTTGTTTCAGTGCATTTGAAAAAAAAAAAACGGGGGGGGGGGGGACACTTTTAATAATAAAAAAAAAAAAAAATTAACAATATTGTAAGGGATTAAGATGGAAGAAAAATGCTTTTCCAATTCTGTGTGATTATAACCATTGCCTGTGTTTGACAAATATATCCGGATTGACAGAGAAGAAAATGACTCAAGTTTAGCAGATCTGTACAAATTAAATCCAGAGATCATTATTTAGGTTCTTCGTATCTTCTTTTATTATTAAACTAACATTTAGGAAATGCTTGGATAAAGCATCAATTTCCTACAAATTTTGTATTCGAGCTATCTGAATTTGAATGTGATAATTAAGAGTCGCATTAGTGTTTTATATTAAAAACCTTGTATTTTATTTAAACTGAAATTTTGGGGACTTTGATAAATTAACAATGCTTAGATCTTCGGTGTTAACTCATACACTTTATCATTCAAAATTCGATCTGAAATAATAAATTTTCTGTTCCATGTGTCCTATTGTTACATCATTTTCAACAAAGGTTGAATATGAGGTAATATCAATCAATAAATATGATATCATACTAAAAAAAAAACCTCATATATTTAAAAGATAGCAAAAAATTAGTGGGACCAAAGTGTCATGTACCCAAGCCAGAAAGACTTGTTTTAATCTTTTGATTAATTAATCAATAACCCTTAAAAAGTAATGATATCAGTACAAAAACCCTTAACGGGTTAAAAGTTTGTGACGCAGCTACTTTATCGCTATAAGAATTTGAAATATGGGTCTTAAAAATAATGATATCAAATTTTAAGTGACGCTTTGCTATTGGTTAAAATATACATAGATTTTTCTTATTTGATCATTTGCTTTTTTCTTTTATTTATATTTACAATGCAAACATATTTTTAACTTCAAGATAAGACAAATATATAAAATATACTCACTGATGCTTTTTCATTTTGCATTTCCATTTCAAAATAACAGTTTTAAAAGGAATGATATCAAAATTCCAGTGACGCCTCAATGTCACTTTAAAAGATTTGTTTTTAGATTCCACTAAAATTACCTTTGTTTTGTCTAATAAAGTATATTTACACATTGAAACAGTGCTTTTAATTTTCAAGTATACTGTCAAATAATCACACTTTCACTGAGTTTGCATTATAAATTGAAATTATTTATTTCAATAAATTGATTTGTCTTTTGCGTCACGCTATCCAAAACTGTGAGTAAAATTTATGTAAATGTTACTTTGTATCATAGTATCCAACTAAGTCAAAATTTGTTTGTGCAAAGAGATAGTGTGATGCAAAGAAAACATTTGCACAAATTTTACTTGCAGTTTTGGATAGCGTGACGCAAAAGACAAATCAATTTATTGAAATAAATAATTTCAATTTATAATGCAAACTCAGTGAAAGTGTGATTATTTGACAGTATACTTGAAAATTAAAAGCACTGTTTCAATGTGTAAATATACTTTATTAGACAAAACAAAGGTAATTTTAGTGGAATCTAAAAACAAATCTTTTAAAGTGACATTGAGGCGTCACTGGAATTTTGATATCATTCCTTTTAAAACTGTTATTTTGAAATGGAAATGCAAAATGAAAAAGCATCAGTGAGTATATTTTATATATTTGTCTTATCTTGAAGTTAAAAATATGTTTGCATTGTAAATATAAATAAAAGAAAAAAGCAAATGATCAAATAAGAAAAATCTATGTATATTTTAACCAATAGCAAAGCGTCACTTAAAATTTGATATCATTATTTTTAAGACCCATATTTCAAATTCTTATAGCGATAAAGTAGCTGCGTCACAAACTTTTAACCCGTTAAGGGTTTTTGTACTGATCTTTATAAGAAAATTTATGCAAAAGTAAGGTGAATTGACCATTTAATAGAATTCTTTCAAGTTCTAAAAACATAGTTTCTTAAAATATAGTTTCAGTATAGAATAGTAACAGCTTATAAAGAAAGCAAAAATAGTTGCTTATTCTAATACTGTTCATACTTTTGGGAGGCAGTGGCATATCCAAACACAAATCATGGGAGGGGTAATCCAACCATGCTCTTAATCACATGGTTTCTGGACTGGAATAAAAGATAGCTTACAAAATTGCAAACTTTAACAAAAATTGGAAATCGGCTTTAAATAGTGTGACCGTTCCAAAAATATTTCAGTATAGTTCAAAAGAAAATATTTTAGGAAGTTAATCCTTAATTAAATATATTTTTCTGGCCTATGACTTTGGCATCTACAAACATCTATCTGAAGAAAGTGTGCGAGACAAAAGTCGGGCCAAGAAGATACATAAAAACCATGTAATAATAAAGATGGAGTATTTTTTTTTTTTTTTTTTTTTTTTTTACCGATTTTATCAAAAAATTCAAATCAGCTATAAATAGTGATCTTGAATTTACAAAAGATCTCTTAATTCAGTAAAAACTTGAGTTTTAGGAAATCAAATATTTTATTAAGTTCATTTGCAAGCTCTTGTCTTCTAATCAAAACGCCAGAAACTCTTCTTTTAAACTGTCATGTGATAAGGAGTACTGGCATTTAGTTAAAGAAGCTGTAATTTACAGAAATATATTGATGCATCCATGTTTTTCGTCATTCCTCTCACTGTTCTTAACTGCTTTAGAGCTTCATAAGTATTAATAAGTCCAACCATGCTTTCAATGTCTAGCATTGAGGACAATCTAAAGGCTTAAAGGAATGCCAAATGGATTGACAAGTTGGGATTTAGAAAAAATCCAGTCATTTGGTGTTTCCTTATTGTTTTTTTCTCTCAACCGCATAGGTTATCACCCTTAATTTTAACACTGTACTTGTTGAGTCAGCATATGCGTAGAGGCTCTCATGGCCGCAAGAAACATGGTTGAAGAATGAGCTATTCCCCACCCCTAAAAATCTTGTAATATGTCTTTTCGAGTCCCTAACTTAACTTAAAAATTTTATTGTTGCTTTAACCATCTATCTCACCTTCGTATTTTGCCTTCTGTTTAACTGATCCTTAGTTTAAACTTCTTCTGAATTCCTAGAAAAAGGCCAGCATTATGAAGTTACTCTAACTTTACTACTGCCAGGGAGAAATGCTTCCATTTTTGCTAATTTCTAATCTGCTTCTATTGCACATCGTAGGAAAACTCTATTTGTCCTCCATCAACTAAATAAATATTTCTACGTGCGATGCTCAAAATTATTTAAAGAAACATATCAAGAGATAGATCTGAAAATTGAATTTTTAACTTATTCACCACTCACCAGTAACTAGTAGATTTTTTTAAATTTACTCGCCGATTTTTTATAGTTGTTTCAATTACCGAAATAAATAATTGACTCGTTTCAGTTTAAAAATTTTCAAATTTTGTGAAAAGTTTGTTTTAAATTCAATCCCCTCTGCAGACGATCCCCTAAGGGTGAGTCTAGACTGTAGTCAGTTGCCCAATGCATAGCTATTGTGCGACATTAAAACCCATTCAACCTCATTCATTGTAAATTCACCGATTTTTATTTAGCGTTCGTTTCAATTCTTCTGATTTTATGAATGGTTCTTTTAAGATCTTCCATTTTTGTAAAAGGTCAGTTTTCGAATCAGAATTTTTACTTGACAGGACAGAAAAGAACAGTTTTTCAAAGCCTATTGATAAATTTTATATTTTTTAAATCTGTTATTGACAAAACGGGATTTTTTGCAGCCAATTGTCGAAATCTGGAACTTGTTCATCACTACTAAATAAATAAATAAATACATATACCTCTTATTGTCAAAATTTGTGTGTTTTCACAGCCGATTTCTAAAATAAACTATTATTCCTCTGCAAAGCAATGAAATTTCTACCTTTTAGATATCTAATTTATAAAATATGCCATATTTTGTGCGAGCATTTCTAAAAAGCAAAATCATTTTGCTGTCATTCCCAGTAGCAGAATTTTTTTTGTCAATCTGCGACAACTATTGGTATTAGAAAATAGCATTAGAAAATAATCTGCAAAATAATTTCACAATAAGTTACAAAAAAAAAAAAAAAGTTACCGGGTTAATAAACGTACTTTTATCACAAGTTTCCATTTATTTAATGTTATTGATATGTTCAAAGAATTGTAGTTATAAAATTTTAATTACATATAGCTAGATAAAGACTTGACATTAACCATTATCCTTCATATCAAGAAATATTTTACCATGTTTTTATTAGCTCGCTATCTTGTTTGTTTGTTTGTCCAGTACAAATCTCGCAATCGATTTTTAACTAACTTCCCAACTAGCAACAAAAAATTACGTGAGTGATAGATATTAAATAATTCTATTTCTTTATAGGTTTCAGAATCTAATAAAGCGTGTTTAAAATTAATATTGACATTTATACTGTGAATGGAGAAAGATTGAAAATCGCTATCTTCCCTGCCAAAATCGGGAGTCTTGGAGTGTCTGCCCAATACTGCTTTGGAAATAATCTGCAGACTAAAAGAAAAATCTGCGACGTACGTCTGACGTCTCGCATTTTCTGCTATGGGGCTGTCATTTACATTAATTTATGGTTATTTATTTGTAGTCATTTAAATCTTGCCATGTCTGAAAAATTTTTCACCAGTGGCAAGCAAATCAAGCATTTTCCTGCCCCTGATTAGGAGCTATAATTAAAAGAAAAGTGCTTAATTTTGAAAATAACAAAAAAAAAAAAAAAAAATATGAGCTACAAAGTTTTAAGCCTTACAAAACATTTTTCCACTTTCACAGTTTTCTCTACCCAAAGTTCCAAATAGCTTTAAAAATAATAGTGTTCTTACTCTCCCAGAAAACTTAGAGTAAACTTTTATGTAAATGTTAGGGAGTGGTCCTAGGACATAGGTCTTCCCTGTCCATGCAATGCATATGGTAAGAACATTACAGCGGGATGAAGGACTATGAAAAATTATTAATAGTATTCCATACAGAAAAAAGAAAGCCATTATATCTGTTGAAAAGCATGGGTATTTAATAGACATTTAATGTTTTCAAAATTGCATAAAACATATAAAGATTTATTTTTATTATTTAAAAAAAAAAAAAAAAGCAACATATTTATTCTCAGACAGGGATCAACCCAGAGATGATTTTAGTGTCGCTTTCTGTCACCTTTATAAAACAGGGTTCATGTTCAACAGGGAAAATCTGGAATACTCAGGGAATTTGGATTTTGTTAAAAAAAAAAAAAAAAAAAAAAAAAAACTAAGTGAAAGAAAATGTAAATGTTCATTAAAGGTCAGGGAAAAATAGATTATAAAACCTGGAAAAACAAATATTTCTTTATCTCAAATTATATTTTTCTTTTTAAATATGATACATAAAATCGAAGTATTAACTATAATTAATTAAAATATATAGCAATATATATAGACGCCACCTTATGGTTAAAGAAGATCATGATCACCAGTCAAGCTGTCATCTGAGAGAAAAATTTAACGACTATGCACGAAGTAACGTCAAAGGTTTTTCTATATATTTTAATTAATTATATTTTTCTTGTTTAGCTTCATATCAAAATTCAAATGATTAAGTATCGTGAAAATACGCATGTAAACAATGATTTCTACCTGAATTTCTATCATGATCGGCAGTAACATGACATCATACAGTGGAAGTAGATGTATTTTCTCCTCTTTAGAGGAGCGTTTCTTGTAATATGTTGCTAATATTTCTTGAAAATTGTCTGTAAAACTCAGGGAATAAATAAATAATAAATAAGTACATTTTTATTTTACAAATTTCTGTAAGCCTCACACAAGCATCGATTACCTAAAGAATATCCTCAATTTTGATATTTACTTAGACAATGATAAATATGAAAGTAATTACTTATTTTTCATTTATCTTACTTGTTGGATGTGTACTTGACCGACCTCTAGTTATTTTATACAAGTATTTCACAATTTTACCATATGCAGCAAGACTTTCACAACTCAACTCATTTAATATGCAAGTACTATTTGTTTAATTTTTTTAAATGTAAAAATTCATGTTTTAAACAAATTTGTGTGAATATCGTTGTTTTGTAATTTGATTCCCCAATTTGAAATGTAAAGAAATTAAAAACATTGAAAGAAGCAGCCAGTTTACTAAATCATATGAAAAAATAATTAATTGCTACATGAATTTATGTATTAAAAAAATGAGTTTTTACATTTAAAAAGTAAAACAAACAGTAGTTGTTTATTAAAAAAGTTATGGTGCTGAAAGTCTTACTTGCATACATTAGAGATGCGAGTAGACCAAAAAACAAACAGGTACTCTTTTAAATTGATCACCCTGTATTTTTATTATATTTTAAAAGGTATTTCAAAGTTGAATAAACTGCTTTGATAAAGAATTTGTTTTATAAGTAAATAAGGTGTACATATCTGTTATTTCTTAACTTTAAATTTACAGATATGCAGAAATTTACTTATAATTTGCATACAATTTCAATATTCACCTCTGACGAAGCCTTGATTATTGTTATGCTTTCATAGTTTTTTTTTTTTTTTTTGTCTATTTTTCTTTATTTTTGGTACTTATACTTCTTTTAAAGTAATATATTATGATTTTTTCTATATTTTATTGCAGGCTAGTAGATATTTTCAGCTAAAAAAGAAAACAGCAGAAGCATTATTACCTTTCAGAGTACAGAAGAATGTTCCAGATACATGCGCTAAAAAAGAAACCACTGGAATTATACATCCAAATTTTAACCAGTCTCGCACTGTTAATGATCCTCAAGCTCTAAAATGGTTGAAGCGATCCAAGAAAACTAAAAAAACTTTCATTAACTATTTTGCATGTGGTAAAGTAGTTTTTATTACACATATATAAGTTTGCGATTAAATTTTATTCATTATATTTTTAAGTACACATAATTATTTTATAAAATTTATGCATGTATTTTTTATTTTGTGATTAAATATACATATTAACTCAAATATAAATTAGATAATTAAAGTTTATTTCATAAAGTTGTTCTTAAGTGTTCATTGTTTTAACAATCATATTTCAATTATTTAATAGCAGTGTTTTCATGTAAATAAAATGAAAGGTGTAAACAATTTATAAGTCTCTGTAATTTAACATTATTATCTTAACTAAATTTTGACATCTATCTAATCTCTAATAAGGTTCCAATTTTTATAGAAAAAATAAATAAATAATAAATAAGGATTTAAGACTACAATTATTTTCTTCATTTTCTAAATTTTATTTATAGCTTCTTATAAATCTAGGATAAAGCTTCACCTTCTTTTTCTTAGAAAAGAGGGGGAAAAAATGTGAAGCATGCTTTAAAAGAAATGATATATTAATGATAATAATAATACATTATAATAGTAATAAAAAAAGGTATGTGGTTTTTTAGACAAGTAATTCTCAACATACAAGGTCTCTCTCCCCCCTCCCTACCCCCTTCTCTTTTTTAAAATTTTTTTTGAAAGAGACACATGCATGATGAAAAAGCATTTTATGATACTGTAAAATCCTGATTAAACTCTTTTCTTTTGCAAAAAATAAAAATATCTGATGTAGACACCACATGACTTACTTATACACTCATTAGAATATACATATTATTATGAAAACATTGACATTTTTATGTGAGGTAATGGATTCGTAAATAAACAAGCACGTTTCAACCACAAATGAAAAAAATTAAAAACAGCTACTCCAATTACTGAAGTCATGATAATAGGATTGTATATACTGCCAAACAAATATACTAGTTTTTTCAGGAATGATGGCTTATTACAAAATCTCTCATTGGCAAATTCCTAGTTTTGAGTTTAATGAAAATCATTCGAGTATAGATGGCCTACTTTTGTTCTCTTTGTCAAAAATTAGAGGTGAAAAACGATACATTTTACTGAAACAATTAATTCAGTTAAAATTGAGAAAGGATTTACTAATTCTGGCTGTCTTGAAACAATATTTGTTGCTAAATTTCGCTAATCTCGCCAAGTTTGTAGTAAATGCTGATTTTAGTCTTGGCATCGATTTTGGCAACTTGGTGATTGAATTTGGTGAAATTTTGTCAGTTAGGGTTGCCGAAGTTTGGAAGCTCTAACTTCAATAAGAACTGAATTCTGGAATTTTCCGGAAAGATTCATTGGTTTAAAGTGCTGAACTAAATTCATTGAATGAGACTAAAACAAAATAGAGTGCATTTGTCGACTAGAACCTGCCTATATATTAAGAATTACTTTCTACACACAAAAATGTCAGCAACTTTCATAACAATATTATTACATGCTCTATCTATGTGCTGAGTATTCATTAAAGTGCATTTGTCGACTAGAACCTATTTATGTCTTTAAGAATTACTTTCTACATGTAAAAATGTTGGCAACTTTCATAAAAATATTATTAAAAGCTCTATTTATGGGCTGAATATTTATTAAATAAATTGCATTCATCAGCTAGAACATGCTTATGTCTTTACAAATTACTGTCTACACGCAAAAATGTCGACAACTTTCATAATAATATCATTACAAGCTCTATCATTAGCTTATTTTGAAATCTCTTTGATGGTAGGTCATATATAAGGGCCAAAACCTTTATACATTTGGTCATTATGAATGTAACTTTTGTAAATATCTCCAAAACAGAAAGTCACAGAAAGACCAAAATGGGAGATGCACAACTAGATGTTATAAAAAACATATATATTAATTTGCTACATTCTATGTCCAACTGTTTTTGAGTTATGCGAGATACATATACACACACAGACGTCACAAAAAATCATGTAAAGTCGCTGATATCTCTAAAACGAGAGCTCATATTAAGACGAAGCTTACAGGTGTATAACTAGACATCATGGTTGTCACACATATAAATTTGCAACATTCTACGGGGATTCATTTTTGTTCTATGTGAGATATAAAATTTATTTCACACATTGGGATTACAATACTTCCTTATACTTTGTATCAGGAAGTATAAAAGATAAATCTAAAAGTGGGGTAGGGTTATAATCCAGATTAAAAGAAAATTCATTTAACAAAACCTATATTATTAACTAGCTGCCTTCGGCGACCAGCTGGTTCGCGATCCCTGAAAAATCAGACTTTACGAAACTCCCGCTCGGTGGCGCCTGCGGCGCCTTTTTCCCGTTTCAGGTCTAATAACAGCTTATCGATATATCGTGAAAATAGCTTATTGAAAGTGCAGAAAATTCCCGTGCGGTAGCGCCTTCGGTGCCCTCTTCCCTTTTCAATATCTGAAACAGCCTGTTCGCTCACCATGTTATGATCTTTCAAATTTCTGACTTTAGCTAAGTCCTGCTTGGTGGCGCCTGCGGCACCGTATAACATTTTAAAAAAAGATTTGAGTCTGAATTATCTGTGGTTTTCTCCAAAACTTGCTTAATTCCGGGCTATATACCGTTAAAAATTATTAGTACGAAATGTGAGCGAAAATCTGAATTTGAAACTCTGTAAAATATAAAAGAATAAAAATTTTCTGATTTTTCCATAGTTTTCTCCGAAAGCTTCGTACAGAATTTGAACGACTTATATCATTTTAATAGCCTGCAATTAAAATACTTTAAAATATCTTTTGAATGATGTATTTTGTATTACAATAATGAATATCTATGATATATTTTAGACTCAAAATGGCCAATCTATCAAAGGCGATTAACGATTTCTATTGAAATCCATCTAAAATTTAAGAATTCCAAAACTGCTTTTTTACAACCGAATTCATAGAAGAAAAAAAGGGGGAAAAAAAAAAAAATCAATATTATTCTGTTAAAAGTAACTCATTAACAGATGAAATTGGTGAATGGTGTCATTAACAGATGAAATAAAAATAAATTTAAATAAATATAATATGTCTATTTATTTTATTTTTAAAGCTATACTTTAGATTTTTTAACTGCATACAGGTGAGCCATAATGACGGGCAATTTCGAAGTTCTGCTTTTCATCGATTTTAAATTGAAAAAATTCAAAAACTGCTTTTTTTATTTCCAGTATACTTTGTCACGTGGCCGAAAAACGGAAAGCAACTTTTTCCCGACCTCTAGCACCTGGCACTGAAAAATCTTATTCTCTATTCTCTGCCAAGGTCAGTTGCAAGAGTTCAGAAACGTCAATTCAGAATTTCATCGAAAACTGCCGCAATACTGAAAATTAAAAAAATTATAACTCATTCAATTTTTGAAATTTTCTCTCAATCTTTTGGGTATTGAATTGTTGAAGCGAGATCTATATACAAAAAACAAAAAGAAATGATTTATCTCTAAACGCTTTTGAGTTATAAAATGTTTTGTGAAAAAATCGATGTTTCGTAAAATCTAAAAATATGGATCGCTAATCCGCATTTTGTAAAAATGTTTATATGTTTCGAAAGAGGAATAAATGTCCTTTCCAAATATACCAGTTGTTAAGAAATGGAACAGTTACTCGGTCGTACAGGGCGTTTCAAAAAAGACAATCGAGAAAAAGAGAAATTTTTGACCCTTTTTAAAACTTTTTTTAAAAATATAAAAAATCCGTATTTAAAAAAAAAAATTGAACCATAAGAATCGGTAATAAATGCTCTTTCTCGTGGTACAGGTGTATTTTTGATATTTCCAACAGATCAGCAGCGATCGCTTTAGAAAAAAACGCAAAATTTTTCTATCTCTGCTTTCTCTTTTGAGGAACACGCTGAAGGGCGAAAATTACGATCCGCTCGCTTTTTAATTAGGCATTGGTCGACGTTTTAATTAATATCTCTGGAACTAATTAAAATTTTAAAATTGTTTTTTCACTATGCACTTGGGCAGGCTTCTGAGCACCCGTATGTCAACTTTTGTAGTTCTGCATTCAGTAGGGGCTGAACGTATAGATGCTCAGACAGACAGACAGAGAGACAGACAGACATCTTCTTTTATTATTATAGATTTAGAGTATGAAATGCAAATTAAAAACAGAGAGAACTTTTCAGCTCTTGGTCAGAAAATTCTGTATCAATTAAATTAAAAATATAGATATTGAAAGTATTTTTTTTTTTTTTTTTGTTATTATCGAATAAATTTATCAGTGTTTAACAAAATTATAAAAATTGTAGTTTATTAATCATTTTAGTTGGATTCTATAACATCCAAATTTATAAGCATTATTAAAAAAAAAAAAAATCTGGAGTGACTCCTCGACTTTCTGAACATTGAGTAATTAACAGTTTTGTAGATAAAGTAAAGAAAGAGAAGTTGTTAAACAAACAAAAGAGAGAAAACCATAATAGAGTGTTTGAGTATTTTTTCTCCATATATTACACGATGTTTTATTTAACACTACTGAACTTCGAGCCCATAGATTTTCGTTGTGTCCCTGTAAAAACCTATAAATGCTAGATTCACCAAAATGCTTATAGTTAGTGCAACAGTGATTTATAATATCCATATAAATTTTCAGCTCAATTGAATAAGGCGTTTAGATGCTATCACACTTTTAAAAATTTGGTCCCGTAGGCCATAATGATAACGAATTTTTCTTTGTGTAAAAAATCTGTAAGTGCTAAATTCACCAAAATCTATACAGTTGGTGCAACTGTGACCTATACATGTGTACAAATTTTTTGCTCAGATTAATAAGGCGTTTAGACGCTATCGCACTTTTAAAAATTTGGCCCCATAGGCCATAATGATAAAGATTTTTTCTTTGTGTCCCTGTAAAAAACTATAATTGCTAGATTCTCCAAAATCTATACAGATTGAGTATCTGTGACCTATAATAAGTGTATAAATTTTTTGTTCAATTGAATAAGGCGTTTAGATGCTAGCGTGTTCACTGACACACATACATACATCATCATAAAAATAGTGAAAATGGACTCAGGGGACCTCGAAACTTATAGAAACAGCAAAATTTCAAATTTGGATTTTTGACATGATTATAATACTTTCCTCACTGTAGTGTTCGGAAATTAAAAAAATCAGTTAAAATTAAATTATCTTGTAGAAATTTTGTTTAAGAAGATTTTATAATTTTAAAAATCAATTAAAAAACTTCATTTAGTAAACACAAATAGAAAAAAACAGACAAGTTTGGCAAATGTAATTATCTAAAAAGTAAATAAATAAAATAAATAGTATTTAATTTTTATTTTTAGGAGAAAAACCTGCTAAATCATTGTCAGAATAATCATCATCATTGAATATTAAAGTTTGACTTCGAGCGGAATGAAATGCCCCATTTTTGCATCTGTTTAAAGCATTTGTAATATCTTATTGTTTTAGTGGTGCTTTTATTAACATTGGATATAAATTCCTTTACATCTGGCATTCACCACAACACACCTTGATTATATGGGCTTTTAAGACTTTTTGGGGGGGAATTTCAGTTTTTTGTATGAAGATTTTCAATTTTCCTTTATTCCATCTCTGAAAGGTTTTATCTAGCAAACATCTGCAGGTTTCAGTAATCTTGTGCAGCCAGGTGGGACTAAAATAAAATCTTTGTTCATTTTAACACAGTTTACACAGCTTCATTTAGATGAAGCTTTATGGATAGCAGTCCAAATCAATTGAGTAATCATCAGATATTTCATGAGAGTTGGGGAGGGGTGGGGGAGAAAAAAATAAATGGCAGCGGCAGATAAGAACCCTGTGCACATTTGCATTTGTCTTGATATATTTAATTGTATTTTTGTCATCATGACTTTAGCAAACATAAAACATGAGTTTCAATAAGTATATGATGAGCTGTATTTAAAAAATATAAAAGAGATATATTAATTATAAAGTACTTTCTGAATTGAAACCAATTATGCTAATTTAATGAAAAGAAAAATTTTTAGGAGCATTCAAATATTTTATGAAATTTGTCATTAAATTTTTTTCTCCCCCCCCCCCCCCCTCCCGCATAATCTTTGGAAGTTAAATTAGATAGAATAATAAAATTATTTGATTTTGATATATTTATTATCATCATTGTTATTTTTAATTATACACTCATCCTACATATTTACTTGTTATAATTAGTAATTTGCCTTGAAGTATAGCTATCAAAATAATTTTTTTACAATTTTCCTACTGAAATTTCTTTAGATTGTTTATGTTTAGCTTCTTATTGAATTGCTTTTAACTTTAATAGGAATGTCTCCAGCTGTTGCAATCAAACATCATGAAAGTATGCTGTGTTTTGAAAATCCTGATCTGGTTAATGACAATAAAAGAAATCCGCCAACGTCCTGGGTATATTCTTTGTATGATTCATGGCTGAGAGAAAATGAAGAAAAAATTACTGTTGATTTTAAAAAGTGAGTTCGATCATTTAAGTCCTTAGTGACCACATTTTTGACAAGAAAACTGTTATAAAAGATCCAATTTTCTTTGCTTAAAGAAAAAAAAAAAGTAAATAAATGCAGTTCATCTTGGCTATAACATTATCCAAAAAACCAAATCATTCCTGACACTATAGCTGAATAACATAGTAAGAGTTTGATTTGAAAGCAAATGGAATCACCTTACATAACTGACATCACAGTAATTCTTTATTAGAAAACTGAAATGCCTGAAACTAAAACACCTTAAACTGCAGTAACTGAAAAGTGCTATTATTGCATGAAATACTATTAAAATGCATTATTTAAGTAATTAAAATTTGATATGATGTTACTTCATTTTTGTCATTTTACTTTTCTGTAATCTTTTCGAAAGAAAAAAAAAATGTGCATATATTTTTGACATTATAACCAAGGATGTAATAACCAAGTTTAACTATATAGTAGTTATAATTTATTTAGTTTAAAATAAACCAATTATCTCCTATTATGAATTCATTAGGCTTATATTATTATTATTATTTTTAAAGATATAGGATATATAATTTTTTTTTTTTTTGGCATTTTTTCAATTTTCTATAAAAATGCTGGGCTAAATGGCCTTGAATTTCAGACAAGTAAATAACATTTCTAAACTCACATTTTCCACTATCAATTTATTCATGAGTATAACTAGGGGACCAACCATAAATTGAAGAAAAGCACAAACACTTTGGATCACTGTGATGTTCTTTCCCCCACATCCAGCAGCAGACTCAGACAACTTTTGTACTTTATTTTATTTCTGTTATAGATAGATGTTGCATATTTTAAGAATTAATGAATTGAACTTCCAGTGTTAAACACAAATCATTTTATTGAGAGAATAAAATGACGACCACACATACAGGTACCACAAAAAAAAAAAAAAAATGCAAAATAAGCGAGGCTTTCCTTCTACCTTCATTCCCAGCCATCGCTGCCCCTTCTCACACTGAGAGAAAAAATAAAATAAAATAAATCGCAGTGTGCTTTTTGCACTGGCTTGTTCATCACGTGTGTGTGTGGCGTCACTTATGACATAACACCCCCCATCTAAGGTTGAAATGTGTTTCACAAAATGCAAATTTGAAATTAACATCAAGTGATGTCACAACTTCTTTAAACATAGTACATAACATAATAATAAACAACAACAACAACAACAACAAAAACATACTTAAGTCTTGTGACAAATTTTCATGGTTTCAGGCATCTGCTTTTTGAACTAAAATATATAAAAGAATATTTAAAGATTATACATAGCACAATATCAAAAGATAATCAATGTTTGAATAATATATCTCACATATTCAAGGTAAAAATGAAAAAAAAAAAAAAAATTGTCCAAAAGTTCGGTTTGAAACAGTTTGTTAATTGTTTATTGTCTGTAATCTTGATAGAGCATCTGCATTACATAATTTGAATCGAAGGCAGTGTGATATGGAAATGTCATATTTTTGCAATGCAAGTGCCCATCATTGCAGCTTAGAAGATTGTGGGGCATTTTTAGTAATGAAAGTTAACGGGTTATGATCCATAATTAGTTCTATTGGTGAGCTGAAAATCCTCATTTCGCACTTCTTTAAACTCCAGATAACTCTTTCTATGGTTGGCTAGGCTTGCTGTGTCTTGGTCAATTTCTAGATAGTATAGCTTATTGGAAATAAAACACCATTTTTCCTTTGGGTTAGACATGCACCAATGCCAGTTGATGATGCATCACACTGAAAAATGAACACTTGTCCTAGGTCTAGGGTGTTAAGGCTGGGTGCCTCTACAAGACATCTCATTAGTTGCTTGAATGCTTCCTCATGTTCTTACAACCAGGTCATTTCTTCCGGACTCTTCTTCTTCATAAGTTCAGTTAGATGATATGCTACCTCTGCGTAATGTGAAACATAATCACGGTAATAGCTACATAGTCTAAGAAAACTCTTCAATTGTTTCTTAGTCTAAGGCTGGGCTAACGTCTGAATGGCATCTACTTTCTCTGGATCGGCCTGGTGACTGCTGGTACCAATGACATGTCCTAGATACTTGATGTGTTTCTTTGCAAACGAACACTTTTTTAGATTAATAGAAAAATTTAATTCTGCTAATTTTGTGAATATACTGTCAAGGTTGATTAAATGTTCTCCAAAATTTCTTGAATAGACAGCAATGTCATTTATATATGTTTGAGAAAAATCTCTAAATTTAGACAAGGCTTGATTCATCACTCTTTGGAATGTCGCTGCAGCATTTCTTAGCCCGAAGGACATGATTTTAAATTTATACTGCGCTCGGTGAGTTTTGAAGCACGTTAAGTCTTGACTTTGTTTTTTCATAGGAATTGCCCTATAGCCTTTGAGCAAATTAATGGTGGGTATCACATTAGCTCTACCAATGCAAAATAGTAGATCAGTCTGATTTTCCATCGGGAACTCATCGGGTTTAGTGACAGAGTTGAAAGACCTGAAATCCATGCATAATCTTAGAGAACGATCTTTCTTCATTACTCATACTACTGACTGGATATGAGATTTCTGCATCACACTCCTCTATTAACCTTAACGCTAAAAGTTCCTCAATTTGTTTATATACTTTGGGTTTTAATGCCTTTGGAATTCGATAAACATATGGCTTTTTCCTTTCAGTATTATCTAATCATATTTTATGCTCCCCTACCTTAGCTATTTGTACTTTAATTTGAAATAAGTTTTCATATTTACTTAATAAATTCTTTATCTCTTTCTTTTGCAAATCACTTAAATGACTCAAACTAACTTCATTAAGATTAAATGAATTTGAATAATCATTTCTGCTAGGAGTGGGATGGACTTTCCCTAATTCTGATTCATTTTTGAATATTACTTCCACTGCTTGTACTCTAGGTATAAATTTTCTAATTTTGTTTACATGAACGGTTTTAATATTCTCATTTGCTAATTTTATTTTATAAGAGTCTGTACTACAACCAGTTACTATTTCTGTGGGTCCAGTCCATCTAGCATATAATTTGTTATTACACAATCAGGAATTAAAAGATAAACCTGGTCCCCAGATTGGAATTCCTTATATATTGCCCGTCTGTTGGCATATCACAAGTACGTGCCCTGTTTCTCTTCAGCAGTCACTGATACTTCCTCCGCAGCTTTTTCTAAGTTTATTTTTAACTCTGGTAGATTATCAATTGTACTTTTACCCATATTTATAGGAAGTGGAATTTCACCCGCTCACGAGGACTTTAACACCGCAAGTGGTCCTCTAGCTTCTCTACCGTACATTAATTTAAATGGCAATGCTCCAGTAGTACAATTAGGGATTTCTCTATATGCAAACAACATGTATAGTATGGTACATGTTTGTTCCAATTTTTAGGATCGCTTCGTATAACCTGGTGCAAAATGCACTTCAAAACTTGATTGTACCTTTTGACTAAACTTGAACTTTCTGGATGACCCGGTGTTGCAAACCTAGGGGGTCTAGCATGAAATTCTTATGTCAATTTTGACACAAAATTTGTGCCTTGTTTGCTAGCGATAACCCAATATTCCTGTTGTCATAAATATCTTTAACAAAGCATCACATGTCGCTTTAGCTGTAATCGTATTTAACGGAACTGCCTCCAGCTGCCTAGAATGTTGGTCGACTAAACATAACAAGTATTTGTGCTTTCGTGTTGATGGAGTTTCGATTGGAGCGATTATATCAATCATTACCTGATCAAACAGAAATTGTGGTCCCTGAATGGGCATGATCGGTATCTGGTTGCTCACTTTCTCCCTACTACGCAATTGACAATTCCTATATGACCTACAGTATTCTTCGATATCTCGCGACATCCGTGGCCAGTAGAAAGAATAATGAATTCTTTCTTTAGTTTTGTGCATACCTAAGTGATTTGCTAAAATGGACTCATGTGTCAATTTCAAAATTTGCTCTCTTCTAATTTTTGGTATAATCAATTGACACACAATATCCCCCCGAGACCTTATCCTTATGATATAGTGAATGATCCATCATATAAAACCCATTTTTATTTCGTCTAGCATCTTCAAAAACTTTGCCTAACATTTTGCAATTTTTCTGTTGTTTTCTAAAAGTACTAACATCTGACAACTGACCTGCATTATCCTCCACTCAGATTCATACTCATTTCTAATATGATTAACGATCAATTCTCCGTTACTGTTTTGCTCACTATTTTCTATCATTAAATCTTAGGTGTTCTCCTTTTACCTTTCTACGTCAGTACTATCCTGTTTTAATGCGTCCGTACCAGTAAAGTTTTTCCTGTCATTTCCAAGTGCATTTTTAAATTTATATTCTTCTAATACTTCCTCATCTTTTCCTATGGCTGATTTTAGCATCTCATAAATTTCAGGTGTTATTATACATGGAACTACCAGTTTGTTTGTAATCAAGAACAAAAATGTCGCATTACCGGATGTAAAATTGGGAGAGTTAGGCTTTAAAGATATAAGAAATGTCTTTAAATCAGCTACTACTGTAAGTTGTATTTTTGAACACTCCTCCTTTTCAAAAGATTGTGGTATTTAGTCTGAGTTAACAATAGGCATTTCTGCAGTGCTATCAACTAATGCTCTTATTTCCTGCCCCCTCAAATGTGTATATATTCTAAGGGTTGCGTATCAACTATGTTATTGTCAAAATATTTGGTTTTGACTTTTGCGATTAACCTATCTTCTTGATTAGAATTTACTGACATTGAATCCTTTTTTTGGGTTTATGGAGCTTCCGTTTTATTTTTCCATTTATTAAGTGGACAATATCGTAAATGAATCATGCTTTTACAAAGTTTACACTCCTTCTGACTGTTATATTTATCATATTTATTTTTCATGGGAGGTGGTACATATTTAACGTTGGTCTGATTTTCGAATCCCATTTCATTTTGATCATGAAATTTTGATGATTTATCATATGTTTCAGCAAAAGATCTATTTTTTAAGGTAAACCAGTTATCACAGAGTTTAGCAATCTGTCTAGGTCACAACCATTTGTCCAGTTGCTGCACTCTGATATAACTCTTTGTTTCTGTATATAATGCATTCAACATTCTATCACTAATAATTAAATCATTCAATGTTTTAAAATCTGTTATTGACCGTAGTTCACAATAACAATCCCAATTTGCCCTGAGATGGCGAGCGAATTGCATGTGGTTTTCGAGTTTCATCCTCTTCTTAGCCATAAGAAAATTTTCTAAACAAGCTTCTAGGGCCAGCTGAAATTCTTTGAGGACGATCTCTTTCACCCTACTACAATCTTTCATTTCATCTGCATTTATATAAGTTAACTACTGTGCCACCCATTCACCTAATAAATTAATATTTCGACTTTTAAATCCAAAACATTTTTCATTTGGAATGCTTTTTCTAACGATGTGAAGAACAGATTCCAGTTTTTTGGTTTCATTGGAAAGCTTTTTATTAGTGTTTCCAATGAACTGGTATTTATGTTTTGTCCATCCCCTCCTAATTCTGAATTTTTATCTACTGCTTGTATCCTTGCCATTTCTAATTGAGCTTTCACTAACTCGAATTTCGTTTTCTCTAATTCTAATAATGTGTTTTGTTGTTCTTTTAATTTTTCCCTTTCCGCTTGCAATATTTCTAACTCTTTTCTTTCTCTCTCTAATCGATCGGAGGAATTATTATTATTATTATTATTTTTAACAATACTTCAGAAATTTAGGTTAGTGTTTAAACTTACAAAAAATATGAAAAATTAATATAAATTAAAAAATCTTTGACATTACTTTGTGCGTCATTGTTTAAATTTTTCGCCCGGGTACCCGGCTCTCCTCAGAACGACATCCTCTGTGGAGGACTTGAGCTTGACTAACGATGATCTTTTTTCACCATAAGGTGGCACTACGCACAGTCGGGTGCCACTGTGCTGCTGTCGTTGCATGCCTCTCTATTGGTTGTCATTTTGATTGACTCGCGAAACATCGCGTTATAATAATCATCGTAGTTAGCAATTTTACTGGCTTTATCAAATTCAATTTTAAAATCTTGTTTACTAAATGTTTTGGCTAAAGCTGTATTAAATTTTCCCGTTTTTATATCATTTTTGTGCTCATTAATTCTTGTTTTAATTTTTCTTTTTTTAACACCAATATAAGATCGTGATTTATTATCTTGGTTTTTAAAAGGAATTTTATATATTCCTGCAGTTTCTAAAGGGGGGATGAGGTCTTTATCACTTCTAATCAACTGAAAAATATTTCTATTAGGTTTGATCGTGATGTTTACACCGTATTTATTTGCTACATTTTTAATTCTATTGGATGCTTCGCGATCATATGGTATAGAAGAAGTAAATTTTAAGAGTGGTTTTTGAAAACTGGCTATATTATCAAGAGTTTTACTTTTAATTAGTTTATTAACAATTTTATCCAGGTGTCCTGGTTTTTTACTAAAAACTTTAATTAAATCTAGTTCATTTTTAAGATCTTCTGGTTCGTTACATATTAGAAAGGTGCGATTAATATAATATGAATGTATTGCATTGGTTTTATAATGGTATGGTGTTTTGCTATTGTAGTGGATAATTTCGTTACTGTTAGTTGATGTGCAGTATACGGTGGTTTTAATTTTATTTTCTGTATGTGTAATTTTAACATCTAGAAAATTAATTTGTTTATTTCTTCTTTGCAAGTGAATTGGATATCCGCGAAATGGGCAATCCCATAGGGATGCCTTTCTTCTGTTGATAAATTCTTCCATTAAAATTAAAATAGTTCTCCTTTAACAAAAAATTCGTAGCTGCATTAAGTGTTTGGGCTATTTCAGGGTCAGAGTAGTAATCATTAATTGTTTTGTTAACTATTTGACAAGCTTCATTTATGTTTATAGACAAGTATAAGTTAATTACATCAAAGCTAAGAAAGTGATAGTTATTTTTATTTTCAATTTCCCTTAATTTTTTGACAAAGTCTTCTGTAGATTCTAATGAGTGCTGTGAGGGGGGGAATAATGTTACGATAGATTTTTGCCATATATTTTTCTAAACAATAAGTAGGAGCTTCGTTTTTATTAACTATGGATCTGAACTTTGGGGGGGGGGGGGGGGGTTTGATCTTTGAACCTACCGAAAATGCAGGGAGTATTAGTTGCATGGTTATGGATTTTGGGGGGGATGTTATCCGGCCATTTACCAGACAACATTATGACAACACCATTATTAAACAACGACGCACAAAGTAAAGTCAAAGGTTTTTCAATTTATATTAATTTTAAATCAATTATGTTTGTGATCACCCTGTATCGTTAAGTGAACAAAATGATCTGTAACTATAGGATATGTTAATATAGACCCAGTTCAATTCGTGGATGAATTTGTGTGATGATAGCGTATTAAATAATGGAAATATAAGCTTTTATTTTAAAACTTTAAAAAAAAAAAAATCAACATGTTTTTTATTAATAATACACACAGAGTTTTCTAAGAAAATTATTCCTGGTTTCAGATAAGTTAGAAAAACACTTTTAAAATAATATACTGCAATCGGAATACAGATATCTTAAATATCATGAAATATGAGCATTTTTATGAAAAACGTTTTCACTGCGCATATGTGAAAGATAAAAAAAATTTTATTGCATAGGTTGAAAGTTAGATATATTGGGCAACTTTTGTCAAAAGTGCATTTGAATAGAGTAAAACTTAAGCAAATTATACGAAAAGAACGAGCTAGATTTGAGATATTTTCCAAGAGTTGAAATTTCTTAAGGGGTTTATGCCGCGTAATTAATTTAAATATTCAATTATTTTAACCACTTAGCAAAAGTTCTTATTTGTGAAAAGCCCCTTACCTTGTAACTTTATGATGTAACCTTAACCCTTGTAACCTTAAGATGTCTGTCTTTCTGTCTGTCTGAGCATCTATATGTTCAGCCCCTACTGAACGCAGAATTACAAAATTTGACATACGGGTGCTCAGAAGCCTGCCCGAGTGCATAGTGAAAAAGTAATTGAAAAATTTTAATTAGTTCCGGAAATATTAATGAAAACATCGACCAATGCCTAATTAAAAAGCAAGCGGATTGTAATTTTCACCCTTCAGCGTGTTCCTCAAAAGAGAAAGCATAGAGAGTAAAATTTCGTGGGTTTTTCTAAAGCGATCGTTGCCGATCTCTTGGAAATATCAAAAATACACCTGTACCACGAGAAAGAGCATTTATTACCGATTCTTACTGTACAATTTTTTTTTTTAAATACAGATTTTTTATATTTTTAAAAAAAGTTTTTAAAAGGGTCGAAACTTTCTCTTTTCCTTGATTGTCTTTTTTGAAATGCCCTGTACGACTGAGTAACTGTTCCATTTCTTAACAACTGGTATATTTAGAAAGGACATTTAATCCTCTTTCGAACCATATAAACATTTTTACAAAATACGGATTAGCGATCCATATTTTTAGATTTTACGAAACGATTTTTTCACAAAACATTTTATAACTCAAAAGCGTTTAGAGATAAATCATTTCTTTTTTTTTTTGTATATAGATCTCGCTTCAACAATTCAATACCCAAAAGATTGAGAGAAAATTTGAAAAACTGAATGAGTTATAATTTTTTTAATTTTCAGTATCGCGGCAGTTTTCGATGAAATTCTGAATCGACGTTTCTGAACTCTTGCAACTGACCTTGACAGAAGAGAGAATAAGATTCTTCAGTGCCAGGTGTTAGAGGTCGGGAAAAAGTTGCTTTTCGTTTTTCCGCCATGTGACAAAGTATACTGGAAATAAAAAAAGCAGTTTTTGAATTTTTTCAATTTAAAATCAATCAAAAGCAGAACTTCGAAATTGCCCGTCATTATGGCTCACCTGTATGCAGTTAAAAAATCTAAAGTATAGCTTTAAAAATAAAATAAATAGACATTATATTTATTTAAATTCATTTTTATTTCATCAGTTAATGATACCATTCACCAATTTCATCTGTTAATGAGTTACTTTTAACAGAATAATATTAATTCCCCCCCCCCCCTTTTTTTTTTTTTTTTTTTTATGAATTCGGTTGTAAAAAAGTAGTTTTGGAATTCTTAAATTTTAGATGGATTTCAATAGAAATCGTTAATTGCCCTTGATAGATTAGCCATTTTGAGTCTAAAATATATCATAGATATTCATTATTGTAATACATAATACATCATTCAAAAGATATTTTAAAGTATTTTTATTGCAGGCTATTAAAATGATATAAGTCGTTCAAATTCTGTACGAAACTTTCGGAGAAAACTACGGAAAAACCAGAAAATTTTTATTCTTTTATATTTTAAAGAGTTTCAAATTCAGATTTTCGCTCACATTTCGTACTAATAATTTTTAACGGTATATAGCCCGGTATTAAGCAAGTTTTGGAGAAAACCACAGATAAGTCAGACACAAATCTTTTTAAAAAATGTTATACGGCGCACCGAGCGGGACTTAGCTAAAGTCAGAAATTTGAAAGATCATAACATGGTGAGCGAACAGGCTGTTTCAGATATTGAAAAGGGAAAAGTGTGCCGAAGGCGCTACCGCACGGGAATTTACTGCGCTTTCAATAAGCTATTTTCACGATATATTGATAAGCTGTTATTAGACTTGAAACGGGAAAAAGGCGCCGCAGGCGTCACCGAGCGGGAGTTTCGTAAAGTCGGATTTTTCAGGGATCGCGAACCAGCTGGTCGCCGAAGGCAGCTAGTTATAAATAAAAAACATGCTAATTTGTTTTGGAGTTTTCAAATAAATGCTCATATCTCAGTTATTTAATATGCTATCATCACACAAATTCATCCACAAATTAAACTGGGTGTGTATTAACATATCCTAAAGTTATATTCATTTTGTTCACTTAACGATACTGGGTGATCACAAACATTATTGATTTTGCTCAATTTGTTTCCGGCCCCCTAAATGTTGTCTTAAACCAATCTTCATTGAAAAACATGAGTAAAACCTAGTTCTTTAAATACCCAATGTTTGAAAACATTTCATTGAGAATATATATATAGTTAAATAATGTAAATGTTTGTAAAATTTCTCTTTTTTACTAGTTTTAAACAAAGAATTAGTGACCAATGTGATTCATTTTTTATGGAGACAAATACTGCTAAAGTTTCTGTTAAGCAAGAAATTGATCCAGTAACTTATCAAAATGACCTACAAGTTCCCTGTGTTATTCATATGAAAGATAAGCCAATTGATGATTATGAAGATTTAAAATATTTAATGATTCCTGATGAGGTAAAATACTGTGAGATTTTATCTTGTATTAATATGTTGTAAACAGATTTGTGATTACTAAAATAAAAAATCTCAGAACCTGGAATAAGATATTGTATTTTGTTCAGAATTTTGTAGATTTCTGATCACTGTTATATGCATTTAAATATTTTGCAATGCACAAAATATGTATAATACTGAGTAAAATAAATATTTTGTTTCAGCAGTAAGTATGCATCTGAAAAATCATTGATTTTTAAGCTACAAATTTAAAACTCTATTCATAGAACTAATGAAATTTTTAATTGCATTATCTATTAATTGCCATGCTGAAGATAAAGTAAAATTTAATACGTTTGAAAGTTATGTGTGCTTCAGGAAATAAATATCTGAAATAAGATAAGGAATTTTTAATTATTAGATCAGTCAAAATAGGAAAAATAGAAAAAAAAAAAAAAAAAATCGTGTATTGAAATTTGGCACAGTCATAGCCGAGAGTGTCCTGAACAACATACTAAAAGTCCCAGCCCATGGGAGGTGAGCAGGGGGCAGTTAATGGGGCAATTTTTCAGTTTTTATTAAATATCTTGAAAACTATTGGATTTAGAGAATAAATCTCAATTATAAAATTATTATATGTGAAATTTCCTACAAAAAAGTTTATTACTTTTTCTTTGTATGATCAATAGTTTACATAGTATAGGGGGATGAAATATCACATTTTTGAAAAATGCTTTTTTGCAATAGTAACCTCAACTAAAAACTGTAATTAAAAGGATTATAATCAAATATTTTCAACTTATGTAATAATTATGTACAAAGGGGTTATGTACAGGTAATACAGCAAGATTTTTTTAATGTTTTTAATAACTTTGAGGTAAGTAAGGGCAAATGGCGTTTTGAGTACCAATTCAAATAAAGAAGACTAAAAATTCCTAAGCAGAAAAAAAAAAAAAAAATATTGTGTTGTTTTGAAATTTCGCACTGTCATAGCCAAGAGTATCCTGAACAACATACTAAAAGTCCCCACCCGTGAGGGGCAGGGGGCATTTAAAGGGGGGGGGGGTACATTTCAGTTTTCATTAAATATCTTGAAAACTATAGGATTTAGAGAAAAAATTTTAATTACAAAATTAATTTGTGTGAAAACATCCATTTCATTCTTTTTTATATGATCAATGGTTTAGAAAATATAGGGGATGAAATATCACCTTTTCTAGAAAAATGCATTTTTGCAATAGTAAAATCAACTAAAATGTGTAATTGAAAGGGTTTAGGTAAAATATTTTCTACTTATGTAAAAATTATGTACGAAAGTGTTACGACTTAAGGGCAATATAGCAAGTTTTTTATGTTTTTAATAACTTTGAGGCAAGTAGGGGCAAATGACATTTTAAATACTAATTCAGTTAACGAAGACCAAAAATGGACAAACAGAAAAAAAAAAAAAAAATAAAATAAAATAAAATAAATAAATAAATAAAAATCATGCAAGTTTAAAACTGGGCACAAACATAGAAATAATAGTACAAAATAGCATTAAATGTCGCCGCCCATGGGAGGTGAATTTGGGGCTTAGAGGGGGGGGGGGCATTTAAAGGTTCTTTATTTTTTCTTTCAAGTGCATTTCTTAAATAGTTTGAAAACTACCGGCTTAAAAAAAAAAAAAAAAAAAAAAAAAAACTCATTTGCAGAATTAAAACTATGTGAAAGTTTTTGCATAAATGTCTTTTTTTTTTTTTTTTCCTTTATATGATCAACAGTTTAGAAAATGTAGAAGAATGAAATATCACATTTTCTTGAAAAATGTTTTTTTGCAACAGTAAAAACAACTATTGTGTGTAATTAAAATGATTTAGGTCAAATATTTTCTACTTATACAAAATGTATATTTAAATACAGATATATATGTATATGAAAAAAGCGGCTATGTAAGGATGATATAGCAAATGTTGTATGTTTTAAATATTTTTGAGGCAAGTAGGTGCAAGCAATATTCTGATTATCAATCCAGATGAAGAACACTAAAAATTAACGAATAGAAAAAAAAAAATTGTCATATAGTTTTAAAAATTGGTACAGTCATAGTGATTGGTATCCTTAACAATGTACTAATGTGTCCTAAACAATATACTAAAATTTTCGAGGTCGTTTAAAAGGGACTTCTTCATTTTTCTTAAATATTTTGAAAACTATAAAATTTAGCAATTAAAATTAAAAATTAACCTGCTTCATATTTGCTACAAAAATAGCTATTGTATTTTCGTTCACTGATCAATAATTAAAAAAATACAGACATATGAAAAATTGTACTTAAAAAGTCATTTTATGCAATAGTAAAATCATTAAAAACCATAATTAAAACGGATGAGATGGAAGATTTACTATCTATACAAATACTGTGTATGAAAAAAGGCTATAATAAATGCTCAATGGTTTTTCTACTCTTTAAAGTTGCCAAGATTTATCTTAGTGAGCAAGGAAAATAAATCTTATAGTTTTGCAAATAAGTAAAGTCATAGCTGTAAGTGTCCTAAACAACATACTAAAAATTTCCGGCAGTCAGGGGAAGGCATTTGCTGGATAGCATTAATAGTATGTTTGTATTTTACGTTTTTCTTAGAAATTTTTTTAACAATGAGATTTGGGGGGGGGGGGGGGGGTACATAATCACAAAATTAAACTCTCTCTAAAAAAAAAAAAAAAAAAAAAAAAAAAAAGGCAATTACACTCTTTTGAAATGATAAATATTGTTTTAAAAAGGCAGGCAAGCAAATGATTTTTTTTTTTTTTTAATCCCATGTAAGCGATAGTATTTACAAAATACATAAAATATTTGTATTATAATATTATAAAACATAGGACAATTTCATTGTACGAGCATGCATTAAAAAAATTATAAACATATTTTTAGTTTAAATATCTGCATTTCTATTTATTTTTTCTTAGAACATAAACAGTCAAAGTTTATCTGTAATATATATAATGCACATTACAACACGCATTTTTTATTTTTAATTACTGTTCTTAATATTCATCTTTTGTGATTATATGCTCAATTTCGAACTCATCTTCTAAAGGTACCTGCTTAACCCTTTGTATCTCACCGGGACTTTAAAGTCCCATAAAAAAAATTCCTCATTATAGCCTAAATTTACTACAGGATTAATTTGGAACTTTAAAGTCCCTATTGTTTAAGCTTTCTCTGTAGTTAAGCTATAGTTTAAGCTAAATTTAATATGAGATGTTTCTCATGCAGCAAAGAAAAAAAAGTTTCAAACTATTTTTCCAAAGTAAGGTAATTTGGGATATAAAGGGTTAAGTAAATTAACTGTTTGAAATGTTTTTTATTTTATTTTTTAATGTTTATAATTTGTATTTTAATTAATTACAATATGCATTTCTTCCAAAATTTTGTTATTTTTATTTACTGAAAGTCATGATTTTTAATGGCCTCAGTGGTTATGTTAAACATAAATAAACACCTCTCAGTTGCTTTGTTAGCTATATTAATTCATACTCTGCTATTACTCCTATTTAAAAAAAAAAAAAAAAAAAAAAAAAAATATTTGTATATATTACCTTTGAAATAAATTTATGACTAAATATAAGATTTATTGTTTTATGGAGAGAAAAAACTGGGAATGAAAGGGTTAACTCACAAGGAACGTCTCCATAGGTGCATACGCAAAAAAACTTGAAAAAATTACAGAATACTATCCTCATGAGGTTATGTATGTTTATAAAAACAATTCCGGCAGAATCACTGTATATAGTCCGTAAAAAAATATTGAAAATGTCCGATTCTTGGCTTTTATAACTCGTTGGCGACACAATGAAAATTGATACAAAACTGTTTTTTGATAAATATTCATAACAAAAAAACTATTTCCATACTCTTTGTACTAAATTATTTTAAGAAAGTTTACTTAAAATACACTTTTATGACTACAATTTTGTCATATATATTTATAAGTAAACTTAAAGATCAAATTATAAAACCTTTAATTTAACATGAAATACTTAAACTAAGCTGAAGTTTTACTTGAGCTTTAAATATTATGGATAAAGTAAAACAACACGCACATTTATTTATATTGCATAATAAATTAAAAAGAACGTACATAATAGTTTGGAAAGGAAATAATGGTAAATAGCAGTCACTTATCAGTGCGCTATTTTGTGTTTTCGAAAAATACTGATTTCACAAGCAGTAGTTTAGATCAAAATTTAAATGGATAAATATATTAAAAAATTTAACATTACCTTATATAATGTCCTTATATTTTTTCATCACGATACGTATTTCGGGTGCAACCGCACTCATCTTCAGGTGAGATGTGACTCTCTTCATTCGTCTTCTTTGTTTATTGTTGAGGTCTTCTGGTTCATCATTTCACTTCACTTCTTTTTGGGTTTATTAATTATTGGATTCCAGTCTTTCGGGATGATTGCATGCTCTTTTTCATTGACTGCATAGGGGTTAGTAAGGATTTCAAGGGCTCTGCGTTTTAAGGCATAACTGTGATTATTATAAGGGGCTAGTTTTTTAGTAGAGATAGTGTTTATATTGATAGGGTTGTTATGGTGGACAGATGCGAGCGCGGTGGATTGTCGATTATGTTTTAAATCAGATTTATGTTCTTTTTCGCATTCATAGATTTTTCTTTTTGTGACTCAGATTAAAAAAAAAAAAAAAAAAAAAAAAAAACCTTCATGGACCATCAAAACGAACTCTTATATTGAAAAAACTCTTCATGGACCGTCAAAGCGAACTCTTATATTGGAAAAACTCTTCATGGACTGTCAAAACGGACTCTTCTTATATTGGAAAAACTCTTCATGGACCATCAAAGCGAACTCTTATATTGGAAAAACTCTTCATGGACCGTCAAAGCGAATTCTTATATTGGAAAAACTCTTCATGGACCGTCAAAACGAACTCTTATATTGGAAAAACTCTTCATGGACCGTCAAAACGAACTCTTATATTGGAAAAACTCTTCATGGACCGTCAAAACAAACTCTTATATTGGAAAAACTCTTCATGGACTGTCAAAACAAACTCTTATATTGGAAAAACTCTTCATGGACCGTCAAAACAAACTCTTATATTGGAAAAACTCTTCATGGACCGTCAAAACAAACTCTTATATTGGAAAAACTGCAGTAAGTCTTGCTCCTAACTTTTAACTTTTTAATAGCTTTTAACTTTTTAATCTCCAAATGTTTTTACTCTAAATTATTTATTTTCCTATATATATTTTTAATCTTTTCCCGCATTACTTAAAAAGTTTCATTCGCTTTTAAACTTATGGTCATATAGCTTTTAACTTTTTAATCTCCAAATGTTTTACTCTTAATTATTTTTTCCCTGTAAATAAAAAAATTTTAATATTTTCTCCCGTCACTTAAAAACGTTTCATTCGCTTTTAAACTTATGGTCATATAATCTACATGCTTTCTTGTCTCGCGATTTACGAATTTAACATTCCCGAGGTGTTTTCACCGACCGTCATATTAATTCATTTTAACCTAGCAGTTCATCGCTTCTTATTTATATATGTCTCACCCCTAAATTCCTCAAACAATAAACAAAGAAGACTAATGAAGAGAGTCACATCTCACCTGAAGATGAGTGCGGTTGCACCCAAAATACGTATCGTGATGAAAAAATATAAGGACATTATATAAGGTAATGTTAAATTTATTAATGAATTTATCGTCCTGTAAGAAAATTTATGTGATTAATATGGATAAATATAAATTCAAATTTAAGTTTTAAGTCTCAAATTTCAATATGTATTAACATTAATATTGAAAATTTATACCTTTATTATAATTTACTTTTTATTACATTGGTTAGATAAAATTTACAAAATAACTTTTTTTAACTGTACATACCAAATTTAAATAACTTAAGAAAAAAAAAAAACACACATTTGTATAACTGCAATTTTTGAACCGTGTATCTATTGTTAATTTATTCAAACTTTAAACTAAATTTTAATAGAAAACTATAAAGAATTAAACTTTTTAATCTCTTTATGAGTTTAAATAATAATCTTAGATTAGGAAGGGGAATAAAACAAGTCTTTGGATTAGTAAAAATGCACAAATATATAGTATATACAGGTTGATTCAAAATTAGTGTGACCAATTTCAGAGCATCAGAAATTTTTATTGAATTAAGTTATTTACATGAAATTTTCAATGTAGTTTCCTTTAGCATAGTACATTTTACATAAATCTTTAGGCCAAGCCAAAAGAGCTTTTTCGACCATTTTTAGGGGTATTTTTTAAACTTCCTCTTTGATTGCTTTATGAAGCCCTTGATGAAGCCTAGGGATGTGGGTTTTCCGGAAAATTTTAAAATGGGAAATTTTCGGAAATTTTTCAGTGTCTCCAAATTATGAATGTTTTGTAAAATAAAACTAATACATTAAAAGCTACAAGTAAACAAAATTATTCAAAGAAAAATATGAATAATTATTCAGTTAGAAAAAGAAATTAATCAGCAAAACATAGAAATTATGATTAATAATTTTTAAATATGTATAAAACAAGAAAATTATAATTTTTAATAACGGTTTTGCATGTATGATAGTTGAATAATCTATTTAAATAAGGCACTTGTGTACTTCTGTAACTCTCAGAGACTCTCCACATATCATTGCCATTAGCTGAATTTCATTTCATTATTATAGGGAAAATTGTTATAAGAATTAATGATGATGATTATTATTATTTTTTATTTTGTTTTCATTATCAAAAAATCTAGAATAATTACCCCCCCCCCCCCCCAAAAAAAAAATAAAATAAAAATAAAAAATAAAATAAATAAATAAATAAAAATAAAATAAATGAATAAATAAAATAAAATAAAATAAAATAAATAAAAATAAATAATGTATTGCTTGAATTTTTAATACTTCATTTGGAAGTTATAAAGCGGGTTAAAAATTAACAAAGTGCTTTCTTGCACTTTATTACTTCAAAATAAAACATTAAAAAAAAAAAAAAATGAAAAACAAGAACAAATTTAACAATTGTGAATTGTCTGAAAGTAAACACAGGAAAAATAGAGTAATTCTCATAACAAATTTCTCCATAGAATAACATGGAGATTGGATGTCAGTGGCAGAGAAATCATACAAGGTAATTAGCAAGGTATGGCTTGCACCATGTAAGGGTTAATTTCATTAAAATTCTTTTGATTTTTATTCATTTTTACTCTATTTAATTTGTTCTATTTTTAAGTGTAACTTGCGAACACAAAACCATATATTTCAATATTTGTTAGTATTGATAATGGAGGTAATCCTCTAATCAAAAAAAAAAAAAAAAAAAAAAAATAATCTGGAAGTTTGAGAGGATTTTTTTTTTTTTTCCTATTGATATTATTTAAAAAAAATTTAAATGGAACACCCACTATGAGATTTTCAAGTACAGTTCAATTTTAATTATTTTATGCAAATAAAGAAATATCGAGTTCTTTCAACTGGTATTCAAAATCAAGCTTGTTATTTATTTAGGCTATTAATTTTATTTCCTGTTGCTTCCATAAAAAAGCTTTTTTTCCCCCATTTTAGAAATTAAATTTAAAAAGTTATTTTAAAAATGAAATTGTGCTGTTACATAAAGTTTATCTTAAAAAATTTTCAACAATGCCAATTTTGTAATTAAAGCAATTTAAAAAAAAGTTATGCTTTTTTTTTTTTTTTAATTTGTTGAATATTTAACGAAGATTATGACAATGTGCTAACTTTCCAAGTCCCTCTCAAAACCAGAGTTAATAAGATGACCTAAGTCAAAATTGCTGCCTAAATTTGAAAAGCATAGTTATATTATCATTTATCATATGAAAATTTTGAAAAACAGAACACAGTAGTGCAGTAGTTGATGTTTAAGCAGTATACATAGCAAAGCATTAATTTTCTTTTTTGTTATGTCGTCAAATGCTTTATAATTGTGTTCACACAAACTTATTGGATCAACATTCAAAATTCTGATTAGCAACCATAGATATCTTGTATTTTAATAAATAACCTTTTCCTTCTCGAGCATGTTGCTCAAATCATATCTGGTAGCTTTCTAAATGACGTCTTTAATAGAAACTTTTGTTTTCCACAGTATATATCTAACTGTACTGTGACTAATAAAAGAAAAGTTTAAACATGTCATGTAAGAAATTTACTAAAAATATTGATTTTTTGGCTTTGAAAATTTTCTGGAAAAACATAGTGAAAAATTTTCTGGAAGATTTTTGAAAAAAGAAAATTTTCTGTGGAAAATTTTCCACCCCACATCACTAATGAAGCCCTAGTTCATACTTTACGTCTACTTAATTCTTTTTTTAAGTATCCCCATAAAAAATAATTGCAAGGAGCACAGTCAGGGGATGATGGTAGCCATTTCTCAGGAGGAAGAAAATTTATTTTTTTATCTTTTAACCATTTTATAGTTGATTTTGCAATATGAATTGGTGCAGAATCTTGCTGAAAAACAAAGTTTCCTTGGGCGTAAAGACGTTTACTTTCTTTGATCATGTGCTTCAAAACTTTATTCGGATAGTATTTAGCATCTATTTTAGCCTTTGGTTGTACAAAAAATGGTTTTATTAAGCCTTGGGAAGACATTCCCATCCATACCATAACACCTGACGGCCAACTTGCCTTTTGCAAAACAGTTGCGTCTTTGCGACGCTTTTTGGGTGAAATATATTGTATCTTCGTTTTGCCAGTTGTGGATGACAGATAAAATAGTGCTTCATTCGATTCTATCCATTTTTTGTATCTACCTTTGTGTGACATTAAATACAGAGGCCAAGAACGTCTTACGGTCTTAGCAGACATTTGATGACAGACTGGTTTATTCACTTTTTTATAGCCAATTTTCTTTATCTGACGGCAAATTGTCGATTGCGATACCTGTAGTTTCTTTGCTAAAGTTCTTTGAGGTAGAGGATTTTCTACAGCGATAAGGTCTTTCAGCCTCTTTTTTTCTTTTTCACCAAGGACTTCCTTTCGTCCACATTCTTTCCCTGGAGCTTTTGATTTCCAGCCAAATTTTATTTCTTTTCGAAGTTTAGATAGTAATTCATTAGAAAAATGTCTTTTGGGATTAAATGCTTTATTTATAACAGAATTTGAGCAATCATCCTTCAAAAGCTTTAAAATTTCATTTCGGGTTTGAGGATCTAATTTCGAAAACATAATTTACTCTCATTAATAAAAATAGCTAGATTGGTAATTTAAACGTCTCACTTTTAAAATAAAACTGTTGGTAAAGCAATTAAAATTTACCATAAATAGTTACATGCTTTTAAAATTGGTCACACTAATTGTGAATCAACCTGTATATATATATATTGTATGAGCATACGCTTTGTTATTGAAAGGTATTTCATTAGAAGATGTAATTTCATCCCCCTTCTAAGAAAAAACTTTTTATTTCTTCTCTTTTTTCTTCACTCTTGACTATTATTCCATCTTCAACAGCATCAGTTGAAAGACTGTTTTCACGAATGAACTTATACAGAGTTAAAAACTCGTTTAAAGCAAGAAACTCTCGATAGACATTTAAGAATCATTATAAATGGTCCTGAGAAATTATCAGATACACATGTAAAGTAATTATTGATATTTTTAAGTCTACTCACAACAGGCGGTTATTGTAAAAAATAAATAGCATTCAATAAGTACATAATGACACAGTAGCAACTGAATATTCATTTCTTTAATTTTCAGATTTTTTTATTCATTCATTAATTTTGCATGACATATTTTACCTGTCTTCTAAAAAGTTAGATTTTGAAAAAATAAATAAAAATGCTGTGAATTTTGCTTTAGAAAAATACAAAGTAATCTAAAAAATAAAATTAATTATTCCTTAAAAACATTTAAAACCTTTAAAATTACCATTACACAAGCACTTTCAGCTGCTCCAGGGATGAGAATTTTCAGACTTTTGTAGGAATTTCAGACTTTTCTTAATTTTTTAAAAACAATTTTCAGGTTTTTGCTTCTAAATATTCTTATTTTTGTTCAATTTTCTTTCTTTTGACTGTTTCTAAACAATTTATTTTCATATATTCTCAAATTTTGCTTATAGAAAGTATAATTTTGTGTATCTGTTATTACTAAAATTAAATTATCTTTGAGTTTTGCTGATACTTTCAGACTTTTTGTCTATTTCCCACTCTCATCTCTGCATTCCGCAGCCTTCCTCAGATGTGCTTTGCTGAACATGATCGTCGGGCGTTTCCACTATCTTCTCTCTACTTCTCCGGATAAAAGAACACAAAAATGATATAAAATACAGTAAAATAACAACAGCTTTAACAAAAATAAACCAAAAAGAAAATATTAAAATAGATTTTAAAAACTTCAGCAAATATTATAATTATCTCTACGCAATGAAAAGAGAAAATGTCAAAATTCTTGCAAACCATGACTCATGCAACAATGACCCAATGGAAATTGACGCCGGGTGGCACCCTATGCTAGAGAGGAGAAGTAGAGAGAAGATAGCGGAAACGCCCGACGATCATGTTCAGCAAAGCACACATGAGGAAGGCTGCGGAATGAGCAGCTGAAAGCGCTTGTGTAATGGTAATTTTAAAGGTTTTAAATGTTTTTTAAACTTTACCTTTTACTTAATTTTAAATAATTATTTCTATTTGGGAAACACAATCATTGAAAAATAACTGTTATTATTTATGTTACAAATTAATCTAGTTTTCAATGCAAATCTTGTAATTTTCCAGTAATTAAATATGTTCTAGTTTTTATCTTGATGTACGAGTTTTGGAGAAAACTTTTTTGTATTATGATAAAATGCTCTATTTCAACTTCAACTATATAGATAAAAACGAAGTATAAACATTAATTAAAAACATAGATAAAAAAACCTTAAACATTACTTTGTGCGTCGTTGTTGTTTAAATTTTTCTACTGGGTACCCAGTCCTCTTCAGAATGACATCTTCTGTGGAAGACTTGAGCTTGACTGATCTTGAACGTGTTTTGCCAAAAGGTGGTGCCATACACGGTCTGGGGCTACTGCGCCACTGTCGTTACATGCATCATTATTGGTTGAAATTTCTATCTATTCTCTAAACATCGCGCAATAGTAATCATCATAATTGGCTATTTTAGTGGCTTTATCAAAATCTATTTTAATGTCTTGTTTATTGAAAGTTTTAGCTAAGACTGTATTATATTTTCCTGTTTTTAAATCATTTTTATGTTCATTAATTCTCGTTTTAATTTTTCTTTTTGTAACTCCTATATAAGATCCTGGTTTATTTTCTTCATTGGTAAATGGTATTTTATAAATTCCTGCAGTTTCTAAAGGGGGGGGATGGGTTCTTTATCGCATCTGATTAACTGGAAAATATTTCTATTAGGTTTGATGGGGATATTTACGCCATATTTATCTGCTACATTTTTTATTTTATTGGATGCTCCGCGATCATATGGTATAGAAGAGGTAAATTTAAGAGGTTGTTTTTGAAAGCTGGGGATATTATCAAGATTTTTAATTTTATTTTTAATTAGTTTATTAACAATTTTATCCGGGAATCCTGCTTTTCTAGTAAAAACTTTAATTAGGTCTAGTTCTTTTTTGAGATCGTCGGGTTCATTACAAATGAGAAATGCGCTATTGATATAGGAACAAATTGAATTGGTTTTAATAATGGAATAGTGTTTTAAGCTTGTAGTGAATGATTTCGTTACTATTAGTTGGTTTGCAGTATATGGCGGTTTTGATTTTATTGTCTGTGTACGTGTAATTTTGACATCTAGAAAATTAATTTGTAAGTTAGTTTCTTTTTTTGCACTTGAATTGGATATCAGGATCATGCCTATTGATTTCATTAACATTAAACTTTTTATCTATGATGGCAAAAATGTCATCGACGTATCTGTACCAAAAAAGAATTTTGTTTTTTAAATTTTCTATAATTTTATTCTCAAGTAATCTTAATTTGAATTCCACAATAAAGCCTGAAATGGGCGATCCCATAGGGACGCCTTTGATCTGTTGATAAATTTTGCCATTAAACATAAAATAGTTTTCCTTTAACAAAAAATTTGTGACTGCATTTAGTGTTTGGGCTATTTTGGGGTCGGAGTAGTAATTATTGATGGTTTCGTTCACAATTTGACAAGCTTCATTAATGTTTATAAATGGGTACAGGTTAATAACATCAAAACTTACAAAATGGTAGTTACTTTTATTTTTGATTTCTCTTAATTTTATGACAAAGTCTTCTCTTCTGTTGATTCTAAAGAGTGTTGTGAGGGAGGAATAATGTTACGATAAATATTTGCCAAATATTTTTCTAAACAGTACCTAGGGGCTTCGTTTTTATTGACAACAGGTCTGAACTTTGGGGGGGTTTTATGGTCTTTGAACCTACCGAAAATGCGGGGAGTATTAGTTGCATAGTTATGAAATTTGGGGGATGTTATCGGGCCATTTACCTTCCTTAATAATTTTCCGTGTTTTATCTGAAAGTTTATTGTTTGGGTCTTTGTTTATAATATTAACACCTATTTCATTAATTGTTTCTTCCATTTTTAAAATATAATCTTTACGATCTAGAATAGCAATTTTACGCATTTTGTCAGTAAAGTGCAGGTAATTTCGTTATTCTTTTTAAGATTTTTCAATTCTTTAAGATCTTCTTTATTAATGTTTTTATTTTGAGCAGACTTTTCAATTTCGGTAATCACGATGACTATTAATTCTATTATCTTTAGGGATTTTATTTATGACGGATTCAATTGTAGCGATACTATGTTTAATATTAACAGGTTGGTCAGGTATATATTTATGCCCCAATTGAAGTAGTTCACGTTGATGGTTATTAATTTAAGCATTAGACAAGTTAATACTTCATCTTTTATAATAGGTTTGTAATTCCCTTTTTTAAGCCAGAATTTGAGTTTTTTATTTTCAGCTTCATAATATTGATTAATTTTCTCATTAATTGAAGTCCAATTTTCTAAGTCTGTTGCATTTTTAAGATCATCAGCAGCTTTATTCCATATTTCCCTATTTTCAAAAGATTCAGCTTTCCTTTTTCTTATCAGTTTATTCAGAATCTTATGTTCAAATTTGCGAACGTCATCCTTGAAATTATCAATTAAAAATTTGTTACTCACCCTTAGAAAGGTCCGTGTAAGTTTAAAATGTTTACAATCATTCAAGAAGTTAATTTTCTGTTCAGATTTAGCAAGTCTTTTATTAACATACTTCCATTTATTAAAAAGCCCATTCAGTAAAATTTAGTGTTTTTTATGAACTGGTTTAATAGTTAGTGCTTTTTGAAAATGATTAGTCGACTTTTTAATGAATGGATGTATGTTAATAAAAGACTTGCTAAATCGGAACAACGAAAAAGATCCCATTCCTTTTAATTATACCTCCGGTGTTTATAAAATCAATTTCAAATTCAATTATAATAAACCTGCCAGTTATATTGGCAGGACCAAATGCCATCTAAAAGATCGTAAATCTGAGCATCTCGCCAATTTAAAGTACAATAAACTCTCTACCGCTTTCTCTAGAATTAACAACAATAGCCCTATTAATCGTAAGACCCTCGAATTTCAAAAAATAGTCCATTATAATTCCCATCAGTTTGCCTTAAAACACGAAGCTCTTAAGATCCTAACAACTAACGATGTTGTCAACGATAGAGAGCACAGCACCATCCCACCTGATTGGCAACATCTGATTGAAAATCTGAAGCAAAGTGAAGAAGTTCGGAGGAGAAAAAACAGTGAAGGAGAAAAACAGAGGCAGGCAACTACTAGTCATTTGAGCACTGAGGATGAACCAGACATGGTTTAAAATATATATATGCTCACAACAAAGGAATGTTTATAAGATATTTTGATTATATTAACATGGTTTGAATGTTTGCTCCTCTTTTATTAATTGGCTGATAACAAGATACAGAAAGATTAGCACTTCTGTCTAAACGATTTGAGTATCATTTGAATTTTAGAGGTTTTTTTTATTTTATTTATTTTTTTTTTTTCTGAAACACTAGTTTCTTGGGGGGGTTTTGCCTATGTGTCGTAATCATCCATTAAAAGCATAAGCATATATATCAGACTTTTCCCCCATTTTTATAAAAAGGGCAAGGTGCTGCTAATGAAAAGGCATTTTCTAGATTCATGTAGGCAGTTTTGGATTTTTAAGGGCTAGTTTAACATTTAAAATTCAGACATTTATTTTAAAATTTTGATTTTAAGTATAAATAAAAGAAAAAATTTTAAAACTTAATTTTGCAACTTATTAACTTTACAACTTAATTTTGCTTGTTATTGATATATGCATGACTGTTGATTGTTATGCACAATTCATTACATTTATTTATATTTATAACATATCTTCAATTTGAAGGTTATTTTCAATAAAAGGCAAGAGTGCAACTTTTTTAGATTAAGGGCAAGAAGGGTGCCATTTTTTTCAGTGAAAGGACAGGCAGGGCACAGTGCCCTCCTGAAATTGTCTAGATGAAAGATGATACATGAAAGATGAAAGATATACATGTGTGTGTGTGTGTGTGTGTGCAGATAAAATTTCTGAAATGAATTTTCAAAAAAATAAAAATAATAACTTTATGTCAGAAAAAAATTTCACAGAAATAAGAAAAATTCACAAAAATCGGACCCTGGGAAAAAAAAACCCTGGACAGACCCCTGGTCTAATAAGAGTGTATGTATAAGTCAAGTCTAATCTGAATAAATTAAAAGATATTTAGGAACAAACATTCTGCCTTGACATAAAAGTGAGCTGAATTAAAGGGATGAAGTTGCATTATTTGTTTTGAAGAAACATAAGTATATGGATTTAACTTAAAAAAAAAAAAAAAATTCCACTTCTATGTTAAAAGGTTTACTCTAGTCTCTATTGTTTGTATGCATTCAGATAAATTTTATTTGTTTTTAATATCTTCACTTTCTTTACTTAATGAAGTGATCTTGTTTATTTAATGTTTGCATGTTCCATTTCTGATATTGTTTAGGTAAAGGAATTATTTTTTATGTATTTTAATGATGGATTGAATGTTTCTGAAGCAATGAAATTAAACGAGGAGAATTTGAAAAGATATAGAAATTGGCCACAGTTTAATCCATCTGAAAGAGTAGTTAATTACATTTATAAAAATTGGCACCAACAAATTAAATCATGTGAGGATTCAAGCAGAGATTCAGGTATTAATAATTATGTATTTTATGTTTTTTAAAATTAAAATAATTTTTAAAGTTCATATCTAAGTTACTTTGCATATGATTTACAATATTTTTTTTGAAAACTTTAATTTATTGCTTTGTTGATATTTTTACTTAATTTTTTGTCTATTCAAACATTTTTTTATAAAAAAATAAATGTATTAATATAACTTATTATGCATTTATATATGTTTTTTAATGTTTTCCTTAAAACAATTTTTTTTATGCAAATATGTTTCAGGGTCATCGCTGAGTATTTTTGAAAATGGGTCCTAGGGACCCAATGTGTTTTAAAGAATGTGACCATTTTGATAATCATAAGTTAAAAGCTTCTATTTTGGCAGTATCGAAACATTTGAAGTTATTTTTAACAAGAAGTAGATAAATGCATTGTACAATATAAGTTAATATAAGGAAGTATTAAGTAAATAAATATAAAAATAATGCATTTTAATTTTATAACAAAATTATGTAAATACTTCTAAAACTTCCATTGTGAAGAATATGCCGAACTAGTACCGATGGCAATTTCTTTTAAGCTCTCTTTTTTCAAATAATAGGCTCCCCTCTCTTTTTTTTTACCACTTTGACTGCCATGGCTATCATATGTGATAGCCAGTGATGTTTCCATTGGGACACTAGCTATCAGATATGATAGCTATGGATTTTCAACACTTCAGTCCTTGGCTTTAAAAACGATATGAGCTACATGAAAATCGTACTGGAGTTTGATTGTTGGAGAATCTCCCCATGTGTTGCAAAATGAATCAGATTGAAAAATATTTTTTTAATATATAATTTTATGTCGAAAAAAATACAAAATTACGCAGCAGAATTTTTCAGCACCGTGGTGAACATTTGCAATTTTGGCTTGGCAGTCAAAGTGTTTAAAAATAAAAAACATTATGCCATAACTGAACAAGTTGTTTCTATAATTGTAGTTTCTTGTATGATGCATTTAAAATTTGGAAGGGGGAATAAAGAAATTCATATTCCATTTTTATGATGCGATTCACATGCAATTCAAATTGCTTAACAAGTTATTTTCTAAAAGTGAAATATTTTAAATTGAAAACAACTCTTAGGTTCAGTGTATATACTTAAATCATTGAATTATTTTAATTATATATTTCTTTTTTCTTTGAATAAACATATTTTCGACAATTTAAATTAAATGTCAATGATTAAAGGTTTTTTTCTTTTTCTTTTTAAATAGTCGTAAGTCTTATTTTTGGGAAGAAAAATAAAATAAATGTAAAAGTGAAACTGATTAACCACTTACACAAATTAATTCCTAATAAGTGGTAGAATGACTATTACATGGTTTTTGGCAATAATTGATAAAATGTCATTTGTCTGTAGCCTTTTAATAAAATTTGTATTATTATTATCATTATTTCAAATGATTAAAAATTATGTGTAATATTTTTAAGGTCCATTGATGAACTACTAAATTTTGTTGTTAATTATTAATAATAATAAAAAAAAAATACTTTGTTGATAATCAGCAAAATTTATTGTGGCAGGTCCCAGTAATTTTCATTCTTAAAAAAAAAAAAAAAAAAAAAAAAAATTTTCAAACTAGAAGAAAAAAAAAAAAGTAAATTTCAACTCCAAAAATAATAAATATAGAATGATGAAACTTCAGAATTAAAACAGGTCTGGTGTACAGATAATTTTTCTAATTTTGGTGAAAATTGAAATACGAAAGTGTGACATTGGAAACCGAAAGTGGGACCATGAGACTGCATTGTATATAAACACCTTCTTAGATGTCGTTTCATATGTATTAGTTGGCTAGTTCAGAAAAATTGATAGGTTTTCTAAATAAGTAGGTCAACTTGAAGTTCTTGCAAAATAGCTGTACGAATTTTTTTTTTTTTTTTAACTCGCCATATTAACTCCCTTTTAGGTATCCTTTCGTATGTAATTGTTGTTTTACAGTCAACATTTGAGTTTGCCACATTTTGGTTTTGGTGAAAGTATCTCAAAAACGGTTCTAATGATTTTCTTAAAAATTGCTATATGAATCCCTTTTTAGATAGCCTTTTGCACAAAATTATTGTTAATTTCCCGCAGTTATTACAGGAAAATTAACAATCATCCTGATTAGGTAGGTTGGTTTTAGATCTCAGAAATTGGTGTCTCAAAAAAGGCTATTTCTTTTTTTTTTTTTTTTTCAATCTTGCTATGTAAACTCTATTTTATATGTCTTTACACATGTATCAGTTTTCTTTCACAAGAAAAGTATCTAATTTCTTAAGAGAATTTTATGTCTTCTGACCACATTATCTCCAAAAATGACTTAAATATTTATATTGTTTTTTTTTTAATCCAAGACTACTATTTGGATCGAAATGGCTACTATTTCATTCAAAGTGGCTACTATTTTGGCTACTATTTTATGCATTAAAGGCAACTAAAACAACTATTTTTGAATGTCTTTCATGCTGGGAACCCTGCATGTATATATTACATGGGATTGTCCTTTTAAAAAAATGATTATCATCCTCCTCCCATAGACACTTTAATTACATTTTGTGTTTTTAATTGCAGTTCTTGTTAATGTATTACATACACACATGCGTGCATGCATTATAAATTTTTTTTTCTTTTATAAATCTTTCAAAATTTCTCCACATAGTAATTATAAATAAATTATTGCAACAATTTCTTAATGCAGTGTATATATGGAATGCACACTAATATTACGATTGTAAATTTTTCATTAATCTGGAATAACATCTTGAAAAATTTTAGCCCCCCCCAAAAGTTAAATTCTGGATCCACCACTGTCCCCTATTGTGTTTCCTGTTTCTTTTGTTCACTGATAAATTAAACCAAGCATCCATATTTCTGATTTAAGAAACATGAATCAGTGAAACTTTGTTTTGATTTCATCGACAGAAAAAGAAGCAGCTATGTTATATGTGAAATAAAAAAGCAATTTAAAAAGAGGTTAATGGATAAGGGTAGATCATTGCACAAGCACAATACTAGGGCTGAAAATGCTTTTATGGAGTAAATTCTCAACTCTGACATACTTTTAAATATTTTTGCATTTAAATTTAACCATTACAAATTGTAATTAAATCCTAATATACTAAATAAATAATGATTCTCAATATTTTCAGTAGTTTCATAATTTTTGCCACAAATACTTAAATAAGAATTAGAGATTATTATATAGAGATTTTTTTATATTACCCACGTTTTGCTTTTTAGCCAAATTCTTACCAACATATTTTAGCTAAATGCTAAAAAAATTAATGAGAGTTTTAACCCTGATTATGCTTACTTTAATCTTACATTTGTACATGTGCTAAAAAATAAAATAATAAATTGCGGGAAATGATATTTGTTTAATTATTTCCCCCTTTATTATTTTTACCATTTATTTTAAGAAAAATTATTGTTTTTATTTAGGTTAAAAAAAATTAAATGGTCCAAAGTATTTTACGTATAGAACATTAATAAATCATCCTTCCTAGTAGCAGAATTTTCTGCATGTACTTGCAGCTAAACTAAATTTATCTGGAATCCAAGGATGCCAAGACAGTTTAAAAATCACAAGAAGTGTTAGTAACTCATAAAATATGTAAAATTTGCATCTACAAAAAATACATAAAGAATATTCAAGTGCAGTAATCTAGAGATAAAATGCAAATTATATTTGTATATTTAAGCCTGACATTACTTTACAAGCTGTTAAATTAATCTGCAAAGTTATAATAATCTGCAGCGCTCATTGCTGTGCTGCATTGTTTATGGTACTAAGAGTCTTTCCCAAATAAGTCGTAATTAATATAATTTTATTTATATTAACTATCTTTATTATTCTCAATATGTTAAATCCTTGCTTATCTGTCTCTAATTTTAGTGTTGATGTATAATATATATATTTTGTAATCTATTGCATGCAATCTACATATCATTTAGTGCATATAAACATTTTTTTCATAAGAATTAATAATGTACTGCTGTTAATGTATTATATGTGTCTTGAATATACTTTCTATATCTACATTTTTCTTTCAGGTTTCATTTCATTGAATGAGAAAAATTATATAGAGAGTAATTTATCATTTGAAAGTTTCTGGGAACAAACTGACTGCCAAAATATGATGGATAATTTTACTGCAACTTCAAATTTAACAACAAATTCCTGTCTTAAAGAGTCTGTCTCAGCTTCACAGTCTCAAGCTGAAAAGGATTGTTCATTAAAGAGTTCAATGAAAATTTTATCGTTTCCTTTTATACCTCCAAATAAGTCTTCAAGTCATGTTAAAAGCAATCATGTAGTGAGTAAAGTTTCAAAAAGTTCCCCTTTACAAGCTGAAGAGAAATTGCATAAAAAAATGCCAATATCAACAAAAGTAGATATGTTGGAACATGTGCAAAATAAATTTACTGATACAGATTCTCAGAATTTAACTACAAATTCCTGTTTTAAGGTGTCTGTTACAGTTTCTCAGCCTCAAACTAAAGTGGAGAATTCATTGGAGAATTCTATGGAAATTTTACCTCTTCCATTTATACATCCAAATAATTCTAGTTCTTTAATTCATGTTGATCATGTTGAAAGTAATAATGTGGCGACTGTAGTTTCAACAAGTTCTCCTGTACAAATAAAAGAGGAGTTGCATGAAAAAATACCAGTATCAACAAAAGTAAATAACATTTTTGATTCTGTGCAAAATGAACATTTTACTACAAGTTCTAAGAATTTACATACAAATTCCTGTTTTAAACAGTCTGTCACAGTTTTTCAGCCTCAAGCTGAAGTTGATTATTCATTAGAGAAATCTATGGAAATTTTATCACTTCCATTCATACCTCCAAATAGCTCAAGTTCTTTAACTCATGTTGAAAGTAATGATATGGTAACTGAAGTTTCAAAAAGTTCTCCTGTACAACAGGAATTGCATGAAAAACTACCAGTATCAACAAAAGTAAATAATATTTTTGATCCTGTGCAAAATGAATATATTACTACAAGTTTTCAGAATTTGAATACAAATTCCTGTTTTAAACAGTCTGGCACAGTTTCTCAGTCTCAAGCTGAAGTGGATTATTCATTAAAAAAATCTATGGAAATTTTATCGCTTCCATTTGTACCTCCATATAGTTCAAGTCCTGAAACTCATGTTGATCATGTTGAAAGTAATAATGTGGTGACTGTAGTTTCAAAAAGGTCTCCTGTACAAATAGAAGAGGAGTTACATGAAAAAATACCAGTATCAACAAAAATAGATAAAATTTTTGATCCTATGCAAAATGAACATTTTACTACAAGTTCTAAGAATTTACATACAAATTCCTGTTTTAAACAGTCTGTCACAGTTTTTCAGCCTCAAGCTGAAGTTGATTATTCATTAGAGAAATCTATGGAAATTTCATCGCTTCCATTGATACCTCCAAATAGCTCAAGTTCTTTAACTCATGTTGAAAGTAATAATATGGTAACTGAAGTTTCAAAAAGTTCCCCTGTACAACAGGAATTGCATGAAAAAATAACAGTATCAACAAAAGTAGACAATATTTTTGGTCCTGTGCAAAATGAATATATTACTACAAGTTCTCAGAATTTGAATACAAATTCCTGTTTTAAACAGCCTGTCACAGTTTGTCACCCTCAAGCTGAAGTGGATTATTCATTAGTGAAATCTGTGGACATTTCATCACTTCCGTTTGCACCTGCAAATAGTTCAAGTCCTTCAACTCATGTTGAAACCAATAATGTAGCAACTCAAGCTTCAAAAAGCTATCCTTTACAAACAGAAGAGAAATTGCTTGAAAAAATGCAGATATCAACAAAAATAGTAAATATTTTTCATCCTGTACAAAATCAATTTACTGCTACAGGTTCTCAGAATTCTGTTGCTGCTCCATTTCATTCGGTAATAGTTCCTGTAAATTCATTAAGCATCGAAAGTGATTACATTAACAATGCAATATCTGCCGTTTCAGTCATGACTAAGACAAACACATTAAATACTTTAAAAAATTCTTCAGGGTCATTTTATGCAGAAAAACCACAAGAACTATCTTCTAGCCTAAATAAACCATATTACTGTTCAGATTTTTCCAACAAATATTCATTTCAATCTGAGTCTGATTCATCTAGACTTTGTCAAATAACTTTTTCTGATTCATTCAATGAGGTTAAAGTTTCAAATTATTATGAACCCCCTGTAATGAAAGATCCTAATATTTTTTATCCATCCACTATATATGGTTCAAATGTTTCCTTTGAAGTGAAGCATGAAAATGTTAAAAATGAACATCATTTTTATCAGTTTGTGGATAAAGATGGTTCAGAATTTGTTACAAGAATGCCTAATGAGGTTAAAGATTTTAGTCATATTTATTCTGCAACACATTTAGATTCTAGTACAAATGTTTTTTCGTCTTGGTCACCTACTCATAGAAATGGATGTACTATTTTAAAGGTAAGAAATATTAGTTTATAAAATTGGTTATTAAGTTAATTATAAAATTATTTTATAGATGTAAAATTGTTTAATTTAGGAATATTTTATTGGATATATATGTTTTATTAGAAGTTATTTAACATTAATATGAATTTTTCTTATTCTTTATATAGCAATTCAATACAGATAAAATATACCATGAATCTTATTGATTGTTAGTTCTTTTCTTTTATCATTTTTTTTTTTTTTAATGTATATATTTTTATACAATTGCTTTATATGTATATATAAAGTAGAGATGCCTCTAAATTAACTGATAATTGTTAATAAATAATCTTAAGTAATGTTGTTCTTATATTTTATTGAAAGCATTCTAAAGGAGACTTATTGTTGAGATATCAATGATACTACTGGCTGGCTCTGTTTATATTTTATTTGTATTTCTTTATTTGAAGCAAGAGTTAATACACTTTAATTATACCTCTTACTTTCACTTTTCGTAAAGATTCATAGTATGCTTCAAACTTTAAATTTATTTAAAAATCTTAGGCCAAAAACTCCTTGATTCTTATGCAATTTAGCTCTATAAATATTATATTGAAAAGTTCATCCCTCCCCCCAAGCAATTAACACATAATTGACTGACACATGCTGAGAGAATAAAACACAGACAGCTGTACTGCAACAGGGTTACAACAAATAAAATAAATAAATAAATAAAAATAAAATAAAATAAAAGCATTAGGAAACTTTTGCATTTAAAATACAATGGTGTATAACGTTTTCACTTACCTGAGGACTCTGCAAGAAGCAAAACATTATTAAAAATACAATATCCACAATGAGTAAAATTTTGCTACTTTGTATTGAAATATTGCTGCTAGCTGGTGCTTAAAAAAAAAAAAAAAAAACTTTTTTTAATCTGACGCTTTATATCTTCTTTACAATTTATTAATTAAAAAAAAAAAAATGCATTTTCTTTTAGATATTGAATGATAAATTTCACTGAAAATTTCTATGCATTTATAGATTTTTAATTGAAAATAGTATGTAAGCAGCTTTCTTTTGTTTATATATTTAGTTTCCATTAACTTTAGAAAGTTATCATTTCTTAAAGAAAGTGAACACATAAAAAAAGTGGGAAAAAAAAAGAGGAATGTTTATGATAATGTGGTGCGATAAAATATTATTACAGTAAGACCCCGCTTAACGCTGTTTCATTTAGCGCTGTTTCGGTTTAGCGCTCTTTTATTTCCCCTGTGGATTCCCCAAAATTGCTCGCAGCAGTACGGGGATTCCCTGAAATTGAGCGCGCGCTGTTTCGCATTACGCTCTACTTTCATGGAACGTATCCCCTGCGTTAAGCAGGGTCTTAATCTTACTGTACTTCTTTCTTATATTTTCCCCCAAAAAATATTTTTATAGAGAATTAATTTAAGCTCTGAATTACAAATTGAATTAATTTTAACTATAAAATGTATGTTATAAATAAGAAAATATAATAAAGAAAACAAATAGACAAAATTTTTGGAAATGCAAATGTATGCATAGCTGCCAAGTACTCCACTTTTTATTGGCGTGCTCCGTTAATCCAAAAATTATCGGAAACCTCCAAACTTTTTCTTTATTTGTTATTTTCACTTTTATTCATAGCTGCCAACTTTTCCGTTTCTGTTGGAAGTTTTCCGATTTTTAAGTTAATCTTCTGGCTTCCGATATTAAATCAATTTCTTCTGTTTTTTAAAAAGTTGTAAATATCGTTCCTTACTTAAAAAAGAAAAAAAAACATTTACTGTTCAGAATCAATTGCTTTACGGAAGCCTTCTGATTCTCAATCTTTTTCTATCCACAACATAAATATTAATATTCATTTTAAATTTACCATAATTTAGTGTATATAAGCCACAGCTTATTAAAATGTTGAAAAAAAAAAAAAAACAATACTCTTAGATAAATCGCACCGGAAGGTAAGCCGCGGCTGTGGCTTATGCAAGCATTGTTACGATGATGTAACAGATAAATAAGGAAACAAGACAGCAGTCTTCTGGCATCCACGTAAGTTAATAAAAATACTAAATAATTAATTATAAATGAAAATAATAAATTATTAAAAAAAAAAAAATTCTGTATAAAGAAAAAAATAAACTATATCATTATGCAGTTGTAATGCAACAAATATGAGAAACAAGGTAACAAGATGGCGGAATCCGGGTGTATATACAAACTCATAAAAATAATTAATAATTATAAATAAAACTAATAAATTATTTTAAAAGAAATAATAAAGAAAAAGTTAAAACAAAGCCAGTATGCAAATAGGATACAAAAAATCAAAAACAAAGAAACAAGATGGCGAACTCTAGCTGTATATGTAAATTGATCAAAATAAGAGATTATTAGTTATAAATAATAATAATAAAAAAGGAGAATACAAACAGAAACCGACGTGCCACAAATCTTTTTTGCGGCGGGTGGCAGCGAAAGTGTGAATCAGTGTTCAGGAAACTACGAATACTAAGCTTCCTTACATTTGCTGCTCTCATATGAACATCAACATAAGTGCTCTGGTATGCCCACATGTGGTTACAAACTTTACTTATCTCCATAAAAAATAAATAAACATAAATTTTCAAAAAGAAAAAAAAAAAAAGCCAGAAAGAGTTAAATTTTGTTCTCAGGAATGAGGTCTACTGAAGCAGAATCATTTAGAGTAAAGCACAGGAGTACACTGCAAAATAATAAGGTTTACTTTTATTTATTTGTAAAGGAGGAGGGAAAAGGAATTCATATGTTCCTAAAACTGGCCAGTTAAAAAAATAAGTAAAATAAATAAAAATGTATGTTCTATGGCATTTTACAGTATTTCTTATGACTCTTTGCTTGATCGCTTGAATAACAGCTTTTTAGTGCTGTTCACACCTGTCAACACATGCGACTCGTCAGAATTCTGCCATACTTAGGTCTCTTCCTTTCCAAATAACTAACAAACAAATAAATAAAGTATTTATTGTAATAAATAAATATTTATTTATTTTTAATCTCCAAAAACTAAAAATAAAGTAAAACAATGATTTTCTTTCAGTAAATAAACAAAAGCCAACTAGGGTTAAATTTTGAATTTTGTTTCTGGAATAAGCTCTGCTAAAGCAGAATTCATTCATAGTGAAAAACCAGCAACACACACACACGAAACTTAGAAAGGGAGAGACCTAAGTGTAGCAGAATTCTGAAGTGTGGCATGTGTTGACTTGTCTGAACAGCACTAAAAAGCTGTTACTCAAGTGGTCGAGCAAAGAGCCATAAGAAATACTACAAAATGCCTAAGAACCTACATTTTTATTTATTTTACTTATCTTATTTATTTATTTTTAAATGTGGCAGTTTTTAGGAACATATAAATTCCTTTTCCCACCCCCCTAACAAATTAAAAAAGATAAAATAAAAGAAGAAATAAGTTTGTCAGAATAATGTTCTAGATTTGTATCTATGTGTATGATCTGGAAAACAGGGGTGTTTGTGTTGTGTTCAAGGGCTACCTCTGATTTCAGGGTTTTTAATCTAATCTATCTGTATTTTCATATTTCCTATGAAATTATCTTTTATTTTTATTGGTTGTTCATTTATCATCTCGGTGATATAGGAATGAATTGTAAAAGATTGAGGGCTTCTGGTCTAAAAAATGTGAATATCATTTGATATTTTGGGTTTTTTTCTTATTTGAGGCTCTAACCTTCAAGGTTTATACCTTTGCGTCACAATCACCCCTAAAAGTGTAATTATTAAAATTTTCTGATCTATAAATGGTCCACCTGGGAAAAAGCTGTCTAATTTTCTAGTTTTTTTTTTCCTACATGATGAAGGGTTATGTTTAACTATTTAGATCTAAAGCAATTATTGTATGTGTTTGTAATTTATGGTGCTTTTTTACAAAATTTTTACTCTTTATTATTCAATACTAGTCTTTCTATGTTTTTTATTGCAACATTACAATTAATTCTATCTTATATTTTCAAGAAAGTATATTTAAAAACATATTTACAACCTGTTCTCAATATCTAAAAATGTTACTTGTGTTTATTAAAAAATCAGTTAATTATATTTAATTTATGCATAATAATAAAGTAGAATATTATTATTTCATTTTTTGGCAGTTTTATTTTGAAACAGAATAACACATGAAACATTTATTTCGTCTGTATACTAATGATATGAATAGATTAAACATGTACATCTCTTTATATAATAAAGGTGTATATCTCCACTAAACAACACTTAATCCTTTGTAAATTTGTTACATATACATTTTCCTTTTAAATGCATTTAATGACTCAAACAACTTTTAAAATAAACTCTTATTTTTTTTTCTTAATGGAAGTCGTTATTTATTTTTAGAAATTAACAATTGGTGGATGTTAAAAGTGATCATATGTACATTCATTATTTATATTATTCAATATTTGTATTTTTAATGAGTTATTGTTATTTTCTTAGTTGTGCTTTGTAGTTCTATAATTTTACATTGTATTTAAATTATAGGAAATGCCCAACAGATCAAAAATAAACAATTTTATGGAATTTGAAGAGTCAAATTATATCCCAGATAATATGAGTGTACCACCTGTGCATTCTAGAAATAATGAGTTAGCCATGTCATTTACTGATGAAGATTGTGAGTTTTATTTATTCTTTTAATGTAACAGTTTATTTATTGTATTAATATTTTAATAAATATATTATTTAGCGCATTATTTATTATTTTTAAGTGCATGTGCATCTGGAAGCCTAAAAAAATCCAGAGTTTCTCCTTAGTTTATAAAAGGGCAGGGCACTGATAGTTATCAAGTTTATATGATTCAACAGAAAATTTAAAAACATGGTATATAAAAAGTTCTTTTTATCTTGTAATTATTTTTGGATTAGGGCCAAGAAGGACACTATTTTTCCAACCTAAGGGCAGACAGGGTGCAATGCCCTTCTGAAACTGCCTTGAGGGGGGGGGGACTCGGAAAATCATATACTTATGTTGCAATTATTTCTAAATGTAGGCCATAAATTTGAACAAAAAATCTTTTAAAATTTGAATTTGTACATTATTTTTGTATAATGTTAAAGTATTTTAAATGTAACTTCACTCACATTGTTTCATATTTATTTTCATGCTAGTAACTTAATATTGTTACACCTGATAATATTGCTGCTTAGCAACAAAAAAACTTTGTGTACTTTCCTTTCTTTTAAATGTACTGGGTGACCCAAAAGTCCGTTAACATTTGAAAATTCAATAATTCACTGAATAAGAGAAAAATTGATACACATTCTTGAAAAGACATGAGTTTTTTATTGAAACTGAAAAAAAGTGCAAAAATAGCCAACAGATGGGGCTGGACAGCTAAATCAAATGTCAATGACACTGCATGAGAAACATGTACAAAATGAGCTGTGGTGAGAGAGTGAATGAGATGCACAAGCAAATGTGGTATTTTGACTTTACCAGAAAAGATATTGTTAGTAAAGTTGTACTATCAGAATGGAGGAATATGCTTTGTTTAGACCAGAGGTAGTTAACTCGGTCCCTACCAGTGGCGGCTCATGAATGACATTTTGGGGGTGCTGCATCGAAGCGTCTAGAAAAAGTACATAGAATGGAATCTTTATTCGTCTTATTGGCTGATTCTTTTATTTTGAGAATCAACGTAAATACATCGATACTTCAATGGCCAATCAGAAGAAAAAGCTTTCCATGCTGATAAACTGTTTTTAATCACTAGCTTGCTGCCTACCCAACACGTCATTCACCAGCCGCCACTGGTCCCTACCGCCCATTAGTTCATGTTTCAGCTTTTATGATGGGCAGTAATTTCTGATAACTTTCATTTTTTTAAAATTTAGTTGACTTTTTAAAAATGTTGAAATGAGAAATTGCCTTATTATCATTCCATGAACTTGCTATAAATAAGTTTTGTAAATTTTATAAAATAAAGTTACTTCTCTATTTTATAAATTTCTGTTTTTGTGGTAGAACTGGTGGGCAGTTAGAAAATTTTACTACTAATAAACATACAAAAGTGGGCAGTAGGTATAAAAAAGGTTTGACCCCAGCAGGCCACGAATAATTTAGCAACAGTTATATGATGAAAAGTGCTGGGGTTTTTTTTGTGCTTTCACTTTTCGTTCACCGAATCTCGATAGTAATTGGTTAATAATCTGCTGACTGTCATTTTAATTTAACCCTTTGTATCTCACTGGGACTTTAAAGTCCCATAAAAAAAAATTCCTCAATATAGCCTAAATTTGCTACAGGATTTCATTGGAACTTCAAAGTCCCTATACTTTAAGCTTTCCCTATAGTTAAGCTATAGTTTAAGCTAAATTTAATATGAGATGTTTCTCGTGCAGCAAAGAAATATAATAAAAAAAGTTTCAAACTATTTTCCCCAAAATAAGGTAACTTGGGATATAAAGGGTTAAGTAAATCAACTGCTTGAAATATTTTTTTAATGTTTATAATTTGTATTTTAATTAATTACAATATGTATTTCTTCCAAAATTTTGATATTTTTATTCATTTCTATAACTGAACTTTAAAGGGTTTTTTTTTTCTTAGCACTTCTATTGCACATTATTGTTTTAATATGTTGGCACCTTTATAGCTCCCAACTGAATTTTTGAAGTTGTGACATGCACTTAAAAGTATCGCTAAAATAGTTTGAATAAATATTCTATTTCTTTTAAAAATAGTATTTGGTTAAATTTAAAGTTATTTTTATATTTTTATTTAATTAATCTGTTATTATTTTTAGATGGTGAATTAAGCGGCACAGGTAATTTAAAAATTGCACCTCTAGAATTATCAAAGCAAAATGAAGATCAACAGTTTCTTATGTCTTTACTACCTGAATTTGAATGTATACCTGACAGCTTCAAAGTTACATTGAAATATGAAATATTTCATCTTGTTCGTTCTACAAAATTAAGAGCAAACAAACGAAAAATAGAAGAAATATAAAAATGACTGATCCTTAAAATCTGTGATAACTCTGAATGAATGTTTATACCTGAATAAGTGCTTTTAAAGCTTAAAAATACTTCATTTACTCTAGCTGTATAACTGTTAAAATGTTACATTTCGTGAACAAGATTAAAAGTTTTTAATCACTGTGATACTTATAAGAATATATTTATATTTTTGTTGATTTATAAATTTAATGTTACTAGTTATTTGATTTCATTATACAGTATATTGAGCTGAAATGTCTTTGTTGTAGTGTCTATGCATTTATAGATCATATGTGCATACTTCCTTTTCTTTTTTTATACTACTTTTTAAGCACCCCCCCCCCCCCTTCCCCCATGATGCATGACACATTTAAGCTCAATTGTACGTTAGATTTACTGAAATCAAATTTCCAGCTTTGTTTACTTATAAAATTAATTATTAATCAGAGATTTTTTTTTTTTTTTTAAATATTTCTCCTATCTATTTCCCTGTTAGCTCTAGATGAGCATTTTGTTTATTTTTTGAAAGAATCTTCCTAAATCAGGATGATTGATGTAAAATACTTAGGCAATATTTGATAAAATGTTAATTATATTTTTTTCAGTAATGATATTTGATATTTAGCAGCTCTTATTTTTAGAATTATAAACTAGAACCTCAAATATATAAATATTGTATATTTATTGATTTAATTTCTTATTGTTCATAGTCACTGTTACAATTAGTTGAAATAAATCTTCAAAGTGTATGTTATATTGCTTTTTTTCTTTATTATTATATTCAGTATTAATTTGTGTTAATGGATAAAAATTATTTCATAAATTTTTAGAACTATCTTATTTAAAATCATTTTATTGTACTTCAGATAATGTAATCTGAATAAAAGTAAATTATGAATTGATATAAATGAAATATTTATTGTTTATATATGTTCTTGTGTTAGTTTTTCTGTAATTAAAGATTTAATATACAGTTATAGAGAAGATAATATAGAGAAATATTTCTATGAAATAATGTATTATTTGTTTCTATTTTTTGTATACTCATTAAATGTGTTCAAATATTAAAAATATATATCAATTAAATGTGTTAAATATCAATATATCATAGTTATATATCAATTAAATGTGTTAAAATAAGTTATGGAAATATTTTGTTTTATGTATCTGTGATATTTTTACAGATCTTGTTTGATAAAGAATAATATGATCTAGTTGTTAAATAATACTCGTATGTAATGTTACTCGTATGTAATGTAACAATTATAAAAATTATCTTAATAAAAATTATCTTAAAATATTAAGAGGAAGGGTTAAGAAGTACAAACTGTTTTGAAAAATAAAATTATTTTGTTGAAACTATAAGAGTTTATATACATAAATTTTTTATATTGTTAGAAATATTTCTATGAAATAATGTATTATTTGTTTCTATTTTTTGTATACTCATTAAATGTGATCTTTTATAATTTGTGGAATTTTTTTTTTTTTATGTATCTGTGATATTTTTACAGACCTTGTTTGATAAAGAATATGATCAAGTTGTGAATAATATGCAATGTAACAATTATAATGGATAAATATTTTGTTAAAGAGCATTTATTTTGTTACTTAAATAATAATATGAACAAGTTAATAATATCCAATGTACCTGTTATAATGAATAAATATTTTGTTAAGGAGCATTTATTTATTTATTATTATTATTTTTTTTTATATACAGACTTTTGGTCTCACTTATGAGCTTCACAAACTCATCTACACACTGGAAACCAACTAATACATTGTGAAAGGGATATTTAACCCCTGACCTGCCAATGAAAACTTATGAGATTCGCTTCCCAGTGCCATTGTTTTTCACACAGGCACGTATAGCATTCACTGTTCTAGAAATATTCCCTTTCTAGTTCCTTCTATTGCCCTCTTCTCTGAAATAAATAAATCCTTCAAAAACACTATCAAGGTCACATTTAAGGTCATTTTATTGCATTCCAAAGTCATGGGACTAGTTTCACTGTGTGCAGTGTAACACAAAGGATATATACTTCGAAAAAGCATATATTAGGTCATTGCAAAAGTTCGTGCAGACGCAGATCATTTTATTGCCTCCAAAGATGAGAGCTTATATCACCGTGGTATACAATTGTTACCCAAAATATGGGCAAAGGTTGTAGAAAGTAATGGAGAGTATTTTGATTAAAAATTTTCATTTGATTTGATGTATTTTTATAAAATGAAGCAATAAAAAACCGCACGAACTTTTGCAACGACCTAATATAATTTGTGGAATTATATTAGGTTGTGTTAACTGCCTGAGGCAGTTAACACATCGGCTTAGCGAGACGGATATATACACCCGGGACAGTTAAGGGTTTAAAAGAGGAGGGTTTATATAGCAAAATTTGAAGAAAAATGTTTGAACCAATTTTGAGATATCGACTAAAATTAAAATACGACATCACTTCTGGTTTCCTAATTTTTTTTTTATCATAAGTTAGCAAACTTATCTATACACCAGAGCTGTCTTTAATTATAAAGTATCATTATTGTGATAGTTAGAAAATCTTCCCCTTTTCCCTGCCTCACCGTCAGCATACACATGCACTGACCAATTTCCAAAAAGCACTTTTTTGACTCAAAAGACCTTAAAATATGTAAATCAGAGGTAAACTCAATGTTGAAACTTTTGACCGAATCAGGGGAATGAGAATTTTCAGCTCAATTGTATTCAGCTTTCTATGTGTTATTGATATGTCTTTGTTGTATCAGCTAATCACTTAATACTTATTTTACCTATCCAAATCAATACTGAAACATGATCATTTGTTCTTTTTTTATAGATTGAAGATAACAAAAAAAAAAAAAAAAAAGAACATTTATTAGTGTAATAATATAATGATTTTGTCATAAAAAATTCTTGTATTTCATTTCTACATCTTTGCCTTTGCATATAATTTCACCTTTTTTGTCTTTTTGCCAATCTCATTCCTGCCGAATGCAATATTTTCATTACCTATAGTAGTTGAGTAATGGGAGTAAAAATGATAAATCTGATTCAAATTTTTTAATATTAACATTTTAATTTTTTACTATTAAATAATCAGGTTTAAAACATTGTTGAGTCAGCTAATTTTAAATTTGCCCCTCCCCTTGACTACAGGCCTGGTTATATAAGTTTAAAGAAAATTTTATTCAGATTTTTATTAATTTAGTTAAAGTTACTCTGCAGTGAAACTCAAAAGTAATCAAATACATTTCATTGTCTGTTAGCAATAAATCTTTAAGTTGAATTTTAAATACGTTATTTCAAACTTATCAAAATATCTAAGTTATTAGAATTCCCCTCATATTTCTAGTTTTTAAAATGGTGTGCATAAAAACATTTCTTCACATCAAGAGTAGCTTTTAAATATAGCATGACTTTTTTACAAGAAGCTACAGTCGGTGTCAAAAGTGTCCGAACACTAGCAAAAATTCCTATGTAAAAAAACACACTTCATATGGTTTTGTTAAATAAATCCTTGTCGAATCCTCTTCTTAGTCTGTGTAAGAACACGATTCTATAAGGATTTATTTAACAGAACCGTATGAAGTGTACTTTTTTTACAGAGGAATTTTTGCTAGTATTCGGACACTTTTGTTACCGACTGTATATACTACATATTATAATAAAAAGTAATTTTTTGTCTTTCTTTTTTTTTTTTTCATCACTTGTATTTATAATTCCTTGCCTCGGAGTGAAATAATGTTAAAGTTTAATTTTAATAATAAAAATTTACACCATTTCACCTGCTTATTGGCATTCATTTTCTGGCAAAATATTCATTTTAAAAGACCAACAATGAGATGATAAATTTTAAATAATCATCCATTTGTTTCAAAACAGCAATAAAATCTTTTGGGAGAGCATGAAAAGGGGAACTATTTTTTGAAACTTTAAATAATTCTAACATAGTGCTGAATTCTAAACAAATCTGGAGTGACTCCACTCGACTTTCCGAACATTAGGAAATTAACAGTTGTATGAATAAAGTAAGAGAAGTCATTAAATAAACAAACGAGAGAATTATAATAGGGTGTTTGAGTATATTTTCTCTAAATAGTATGTTGTTTAATTTAACACTATTGCCCTTCAAAAAATTTGAGCCCATAGATCATAATGAGAAAAGACATTTTTGTTGTGTCCCTGTAAAAATCTATAAGTGCTAGATTTACCAAAAATCTATAAAGTTCATGCGATGGTGACTTTGTTAACGTGTATATAAATATTCAGCTGAATTGGATGAGGTATTAGACGCTATCACATTTTAAATATTTTGAGCCCAAAAGCCAGAATAATAAAGGATTTTTGTTTGTGAGCCTGTAAAAATACTATATGTAATTACTCCAACATAAAGTTCATATGACTGTGATATTTAACTTGTATATAACCTACTAGTTGAATCGGATAATTTCAATGCTATCGCAATTTAAAGAATTTGAGCCCATACACATAGTGATAAAGAATTTTTCTTTATGTTTATGTAAAAGAACTATAAGTGCTAGATTTACAAAAATCTATGCAGTTCTTAAAAACGGTGACCTATAACATGTGTATAAATTTTCAGCTCAATCAAATAAGGCTTTTAGATGCTATCACACTTTAAAAAATTTGAGTTTATAGGCCATAATGATAAGGAATTTTTCTTTGTGACCCTGTAAAAAAACTAAGTACTAGATTCACCAAAATCAGTAGGGTTCTTGCTACGGTGACCTATAACCAGGGTTGTCACACTACCTGGAGAATCTGGAATAGTCAGGGAATTTGAAAATTTTAGCCAGAATCTAGAAAAGTCAGGGAATTTCATATAGTGATTAAAAACAAAATTTGCTGACATAGGGTCTTTTTTCCATTTTTTTCTTAGCTTCCACCATTTTTTTAAGCATCTCCACCTTTCTTTCCCGCTCAAGTAAGAAATTTCTTATCTCGCTTATAAGCAATAGATGCTATCACTATATGCAACTTTTGTCATATGTAACTTGTGTGTTTTCAAGTGGTACCATAATTATTTTGTCCTCAACACAGCCAATGCTCAATATATGGTTAAACTAATTTTTTTTAGAATATACCTGGAAAAGTCAAGGAATTTTGTTCTCCTGTTTGAGTGGAAACCCTGTATAACGGACGTACGAACTTTCAGGTCATTCGAACAAAGCGTTTAGATGCTATCATGCTCAATCACATTCATACATCAACGTAAAAATAGCAGGTGATGTATGAATGGGGGGGGGGGCATCAAACTCAGGGGACATCAAAATGTTTAGAAACACCAAAATCTCATATTCGGATTTTTGACATTATTGCAATACTTTCCTTACATATGTATGTTTGAAAGGTAAAAATTAATTTGTTGAATCTTTTAGGGTGTTATCCACTAATTACATAATACTTTAAAAAAGATGAAAGATATGTAATAAGAAAAATGGTTTATTGCAATGTTGAATATATGTCTATGTTTTTCTTTTTGTTTAAAGCAGTGATTTTCCATATATATATTTATTTAAATTCATGGTATGCTTTGAATAATTTAAAATTTTGCCAGTTCACTAACAATAAAATAAATTTAAAAATTTCACTTAATTAATGACTGATGTTCTTAAAATATATTAAAAAATAAATAAATAAATCACATATGATAATAATTTCTAATGAAATATATAAAATGGAAATTCTATTACAAAGTAAACAAAAATGTTTATTTAAGGGCCCTCTTCACTCACCGCGGCCGGAAGCCGAAGCTAATGTTATTCAATGGGAAATTTTTCTTTACAAATAACTTATTAACTAATACATATTTTTAAATTCTGTTTTCACATTGTGAATATTCCCAGCTGTTAAATCGACGGACCTTTTTAAAAAAATTATTAGAGTATGCCCATTTTATAAATATGAAATAAACAAACCTATTTAATATAATTAGATGTAAATAATTATTTAATCATAAGAACACTTTCTAAAATTACTTGTTTGTAAGAAAACATTTATAGGAGAAGAATGTGAACACGCTTTTATTGCTTCCATATTATAAGAACCTGAAGCGAAAAGTTAACTACAGTGATAATTTTCTATTTCCATTTACTAAATCTCATAATATATATATTGTATTGTTAGATTATTAAAATCCAACACAAAATTATATTTTTAATATACATTTAAAACCTTTGAAAAATTTGAATATTTTGAAAAATGTAGAACAATTTTTAGCTAAGTATCAGAAATTTAAAACAATAATTATGTCCGATATTTACAAGTCAGATTTTTGTGGTAAAAGATTATATCATTATAACTCTCATCCAGAAAAATCTGAAGTTAATGTCGTGAATATGAGTGACTCAGAAAATTATGAATTTAAAATATTAACATTAGTATAATTACTAATAAAACATTAAAAAAATGCAGTGTCAAGATTTTTCTACAGACCATCAAAATTTTGTTGCAGACCACTAGTGATCCATGGATCACCAGTTGGCGACCACTGATTTAGATTTAAGAGCAAGCATTGACTAACCTTGCGGGAATCCAAATCCCGTGTTATTTTATAAGGAAATTTGTTTCCATAATTATTCATTCCATAATTTATATTTTTCAGTTTCATTTTTCCCATTCAGAAAATTCATTACCATTAAATAGGTTCTTGTTTTTCAAAAATAGATTTTTCATATTTTATTTTCGAGTTGTTAAATGGAAAAATGTACTTTGTTAATTTTTTGCTTAATTCAAAATATTAATTATTAAGAAAATGAATTTTTGAAAACAAGTACTAATTTAATGGTTGTGAATCATCTGAATGCAAAAATGGAATTAAAAAAAAACAAAACAAAACAAAAAAAAAAAAAACATTAAACAATGAGAATTTGTGAAAATTAATTTCCCCTCAACGTGGGCTTTGGCCATCAGTAAGGTCAGATATTGTCTGCTTTTAAAAGTCTAGATCTTTTTTTAATGTTGGTCAAAGCTGAAAATCTAGATTTGCACAAATAAAGTTAACAACACTTGTAGAGCTTTTGAGATATTGTGAAATAATTATATCTAAGATTAATCCAGAATAAATTAATTGATTCTTCTGTATGTTTTGAAACAAGACCTTTTTTTTTTTTTTTTAAGTTAATTCATATATCGGCATGCTATGTATTGCAAATGGAATTCAATGGAAAAATGTTTTTGGTGACCCATTTGAAAAATCGCATAGTACGCTAAAATGCTGCAATATTGTGGTTAAAAATAACTCAATTGTAAGATACATGGTAAATTTCAGAAGTTCTACATGAAAGTATATTTTTTTTCTTTGCTTTTTCTTTTTTTTTCTTTAAATGAGTTATCTTTTTTCTATTAATTTTTTACTTAATTGTGTGTGTGTGTGTGTAATTTAATTAGACTGATTTTTATAATTTAATTTATTAGTTAGAAAAATGTAATGTAAGATCAGTTGTTTCTGTTATGCCAAGTTTTGTAGATTCATAAGGGAAAGTTCCTAATTCAATAGTTTTGGTTTGATAATTTTTCAGCAGCTACTGCAGTGTTAAGTTAGATGTATCTTTTTGGTTAAGGTCAAAATTTAGTAATACTCAGTTGCTAATAGTTAAAATAAAGTAACTAATAAATAAAGTTACTTTACAAACTAGCAAATTTCAGTACTTCTGAATAAAGTTTTTTTTTAAAAGTTTATTTGGGATTTTCTTTTTCTATTAATTTTATACCTACTGTGTATGTGTGATTTGAATAGGCTGATTTTGATGATTTAATTTATTAGTTGGAGAATGTAATGCAAGATTTGTAGGCTCTTTTACGTTATGTTTTGGTGGCGCATGAAGAAAATTCCTGATTCAATATTTATTTTGCAGCTACTATATTACTAAATTAAGTGTAGCTTTTGAGCAAGGTAAAAAATTTAACTTATGCTCAGTTGCTGGTTTATATATTTACAAGTAAATGCTAACAATTTTAATATGCAATAACTCACAATATGTAGTGAATCTATTAAGAGAGTTTTTAGGCTTAGCCTTTATAGGTGTTTTTGTGCATTCTCTTTGACATTTGCATGCATTATTTTAAAATTACATTCTTTAAGAATTTTTTCTCCTTTATTGGATCAGTAATGTTGATGACATTTTCACATTGCTAATTGATACATCTCTTCACAGTACTGACCATGTACTATTATCCCACAACTATAAACTCTAAACAGCAACATCCAATTCACTTATGAAATAGAAAATATTGTTCACTTCCTTTTCCTGATACTGTTGTCTCTCGCACCATAAAAGGCTTCTGCACTACTGTCTATCGCAGGGCGCGAAATTTCTGCTCGCCAGCTCGCCATTTTCGAGTAAAATTTCAGTCAGTCTAAATGTAGATAGAATTCTTGCTGTATGCAGTGCTACCAAAAAAAAAAAAAAAAAATTTTAAAATAGCAATTTAAAAACGCAAAATCGGGCTAATCTTAGGTAAGGTGACCAGACATCCTCTTTTTAAGAGAACAGTCTTCTTTTTCAACGCTCTGCCCTCTTAAACGAAAAAAAAAAAAAAAATTACAGGACTTAAAAGTCCTTTTTTATGTTTTTCGTCCTCTGACCTATTTTTTCAAATGAAAAGGATTTAGTCCTTAATTTAAAAAAAAATCTCAAAACTTGGAAGCTCAATCGGCTGTATCGAATAATGAATACTAACATTTTTCTGCGTTAGGTTCGCAAAAGAACAACTTACTAATAAACTTGCCAAAGCATATTATGGTTTATGTTTATTCAGATTCTTCGAATCACAAAGAAAAAAAATATTCCCTATATATTTACGGTTCTTTGATCCAGAACACGGAATCACTATTGAAATTGTCATGAAATCATTAAGAAGGTGATGCTCCGGTTGATGCATGGTGGGTTGACGTGTGTTCTCACTTTTGCATGAATAACAGTCCTCATAAAATTAGACCCAAAAGTGACCGAGAAGTTCGGTCCTCGAAGCTGGTATACGTGAGGCGCTAGGTCGTGCTCGTTGGCTTTACTGTTACGAGTTTTCTGTAGTTTCCTCCGAAACTAGCGTAAATTTGGGCTAGAACCTCTTGAAAGACCCCATACAACATCTAATACTACCACCACCTCATAAATATATGCAAAAGTTAGTTGAATTCATTTTATGTCCTCCTGGCAAAAACATTCTCACAATGCGACTGTTTTCTTCACTGAACAAAATGTAGACATGTGAAAAAAATCCCCTTTATATACCTACTTTAAAAACTTATTAACTACTAAGACTAATTTAGGTTATACTTGTGAGAACTTTTATAAAATGTTGATAAAGAATGCTTCGTTAAAACAAATCGTTTCATCTGCCGAATATTAGTTTTATTTTTTCATTTGCCAATTTTTTTTTATTTTTATGATTATGATTTTAATAAAAAAGATGTCTACCAGCTTTTTTTATGTAATTGCATGAAAGTACCACAGAAAAAAATCTATATTGTCCAGTGACACCTATATAAATTAGGGATTTGTCCTCTTGTATCCGTATATTATTAATTTAAATTAAGGTATACTGATCCAAATTCATCATTTGAGATAAAAATGTTTCCACCACTTGTGTAAAATAGCTTTGAATCGGTTTTTTAATCATTTTCATTCAATTTTGTGTCCTCTAAAATGACATTTTCTTCAAAATTGAATGTCTTCCATTTTCTTATAAAATAAGACTGCATTATTTCTCCTCTTTTTTCAATAAAAATTTCTGGTCACCTTATACATAAAAAGTAGTGTAAGTTAATAATATTTTGTGGCGAGTGACTTTTTTTTTCAGCGAGTGTAATCTAAGTTGAAATTTCGGGCCCTGGTCTATCGTAAAAATTTTGCAGTCTCTTTACCTCCCCATGAATGTTCATGTCATCCACCTGCCTTAATCATAGCAACTTTTATTCTTTTGTTAACTGTGCCCTTAATATTCATTCTACTTCTGTATTACTAAGCTCAGAAATCAAATATCTCAAAGCCATTGTAAATGACAGAGGTTATAACCTTTCAATTGTAAATAAAGCTATTCTAAAATCACAGCTTCCACATACTTTATCTTTTTAATATGTCTTTTAATATCAGCATTGTTTTACCCTATTTCTTTAAATCAAGTTGTGACAATTTTGAAGTTCTCCAACAGCATGATTTTAAGGGGTTACATGAGTTTTAAAGGTTAAGGAAAAAAAAAAATGTTTCCCCCATAATATAATAAATATAATTTTTTATTCAAAATTTTGAGCATATTTAAGAACCACATTTTTAAAACTGTATATATATATCTATATATATAAAGAACAGAGTCTGTCTGTGTGTGTGTCTGTCTGTCCGCTATAGAATCCTAGACCGTTTCACCGAGCGGGACCAAATTCGGCACGGTTAATGTTTACGACCCGAGAAAATCACGAAAAAGTCAGACATAAATCGTTTTATAATAGTGTTTATAATGTTTATATCATTTTTGTATCTCAGCTTCTAATTAGCATAATTTCAAAAGTAATATGTTATTTTAAAACTTATTTGAATTGAATTTCAAGAGTAGACGCCACAAATTTCTGTCACCTTCCATTAACCGACTACTGTAAGTAATGGAATTCGAGATTTCACGTGATTTACACGTTTTAAGGTGTCCTGATAAGGTTTTTCTTTTGTATCTCAGCTACTAATTAAAATAATTTTATAAGTAATACATTATTTGAAAGCTTTGTTGATTTGTGAATTGAACAGTAGATTACAGAATACCACAAGATGGCGCTGTAATATTTTTAAATTTCAATATTTCGAATTCTGAATATGATTAAATTATTTTTAATGCATCATTTGAAAGATATTTTGAAGTACTTTTATATTATCGAAAGTGGAATTCGAGATTTCACCAGATTTACACGTTTTAAGGTGTCCTGATTAGGTTTTCTTTTGTATCTCAGCTACTAATTAAAATCATTTCATAAGTAATACATCATTTTAAAGCTTTGTTGATTTGGAATTGAATAGTAGATTACAGAAATTTCTACCACCAGATGGCGTTGCAATATTTTAAAATCTCAATATTTCGAATTCTAAATATGATTACATTATTTTTAATACATCATTCGAAAGATAATTTAAAGTTCTTTTATATTATCGAATAACCTACATCAAATTTATCCAATAGAGGGCGCTAATCGCAATTATTCGAGATTTCACCTGATTTATATGTTTTATGGTGTCCTAAAGGGGGGCAAAAAATTAGAAATTCAGTTAGACCGTTCAAAATTGGTATATATAGGTTTTGGGTGCCTACGAGTCGAATGAGGATATTTTCGAAAGTGTAAAATTAAGGAGTGACAGTAAGGGTGGTGAAAGAATACACGCGCAGCGAGCGTATATATGAATTCGTGAGATGAAGGCAGAGGGGACCCGGTGCGAGTCTTTACCCAATCAGAAATTATTTTTTTTAATTCCTTTTCTTAAGAATAAAAGTTTATGAGTAATAACATGGAATTTTGAGAAATCATAAGTGTGGTGAAGGAATAAGCGCGCGCAGCGCTCATATATATGCATTCGTGCGTGCGCATCGCGCTCGGGTCTACGCTGCCGAAGGCAGTAGGGACCCGGTGCGACATTTTTCCCGATCAGAGTATTTTTATTTTTTTCCACATGATAAAAATTAATGCAATTTTGAGAATTCATTAATTATAATGATTCATTTAAAAATAGTGACCAGCGAAGCGGGCATAGCCTGCTAGTATATATATATATATATATATATATATACATCTATATATGTGTGTAAAAGCATAAACTCACTGAATGATTGATACAAGACAGTTGTGGCATTTCTATGGGAGAGAGAGTCGCAAATTTTGGTGTGCAGGTTGTTTTTAGTTACTTACTATAATGGGTTTTTGAAATATTTCCTCCCTTTTCCTCTTGGGAGGAGCAGGAGAAAAAAACCCCACATTTGTGGGCATAACTTGGCTTCAAGTTAATTCACAGTGAAGAAATTGCACATGAGAAAAATAGACTTGAGAACAAAAAAAAAAAAAAAAAAAAAAAAAAAGGAACTAATTTTGGAGATTTTAGATTTTAAAATTTTAGGTGTGTGTGTGTGTGGGGGGGGGGGAGGAATCAATTTTGGAGAGAAATTTTCACAAAATAAAGATTTTTGAGACCCATTTTGGATTTTTTGCAATTTTCAATTTTGGGGGGCAAGTTTAAGGTACCCCTTTTTTGCATTAAATTTGTCTTGGGGAATGTATAGCTTTCATCTTTAAATTAAATAAATTTTTATTTTATACCTAGCCTTTAAGTTTACTTGCTGGAATTTGCTAAGAAAATTAGATACGATTGAGTTTCAGGAATCTGATATAATGACTCTCTTTTGGCATTCATAATATAGATACTCAGAAAACATATGTCTAACCAGCACAATTGGGTAGGTTGGATCTTAAAGGAGTAGGGAGCTGCAGTCACGAATTTTGATGTGTGGGTTGGCTGTGTGCATCCAACACCACTGTGACGGGATTTTGCTAAATTCCCCTTTCCACCTTTGGGAGGGGGAGGGGGGCTGGGGGAGGGAACATGTTTCCAAGAGTAACTCTCTTCCAAATTACCTTAGAAGGGGGATTCTTGATGTGTGGGCTACTTATACATACCTAACATACACTGCAAATAATTTTGCGAAATTCTTTCCTTCATCTACTTTGAGGTGGGGGATGGGGGGACACATTTCCAAGCGTAACTCTGCTTCATTTGTGGTTTGATTATATGAACCAACGTGTACTATAAAAGGACTTTGAAAAATCCCCCCCCCCCCCCCCCCCAACCCCTTTAATTGCAAGAGAGGGTGTGTATGTGGCAACACGTTTCCGAACGTAACGGTGTTTCAAATTATCTCGGACGGAAAAGCGATCTTTTGCTATGTCAGTTGGTTATGTGTACGCAAAATGCATTATAAAGCGATTTTGCAAAATTACCCACTTCCTACCCTTGGTGTGGGTGGGGCAAAAGAAAACATTTTCAAGTTTAACTGTGTTCCAAATCATTTAAGGATGGCGAATTTTTGTGTATGTATGTTGGTTAAGATTACACAGCATGCATTTTAACGAGATTTTGCGAAATTTCTAAATTCAACCACGGGAGAAGGAAGGGGAGTAAAAAACAGGTAAGGTGCTACCGAAAGCAGTGGGAACCAGGGCTCTTTATGTTATAGACAGGGAAAGCTATTGCCAAAGGCAGCGGAAATTTTAACTGAGGTATCGACCGATTGTAAAGATTTTTTTATTGATATTGATATGGAATTTTGAGAATTCATTCAAATATAGTGACTAGCAGAGTGAATATGCCTGCTAGTATTTTATAAAATTTTCCTTAAAATATTTGAATTTTCTGCCGGTGGAATCTAGTTTCCAGAGACCCTTCAGAAAAGTAGTGGACACAGTCTCTCAAAAACTAATGCACTGATCTTACTGAAATTTTGCATACTTCTTCAAAATAGAATTGATTAATGAACAAAGGATTAAAAAAAAAAGAAATTTGAATTTTTGGTACATTTTGCCTCGCATATAGCGTTGTAAAATTAACGCTGTAAATTATATTAGTGTATAGCGTTGTAAATCACAGATGGATTCTATTTATTTGAAACTTTTTGCATTTATAAGAATCTTAATTGTGATTTCGTTGTGCCATCTTTGTCTGATTGTTGGATATTTTACATTTAATCCATATTTGCTTACATTTTTTCTGTGTTTTTTGCAACAATCGTTTCTCAATTTCTTGACTAATCCTCCACATTCCATTCAATTCTATTGGTTAATAAACAGCCCATAGAAACCAGTTCCCTTGTTATATATATAAGAACACTTTAATTTTCGTTTTTCATATACAGATGATGGTACACTCAGTGCTACCGAAATAGTTATCTGCATTTTTCGCAGTTTATTCCATTTGGCTTTCACTATATTTAAGACGTTTCCAGATTCAGCTTATTAGTTGACTAGTAAAGAAAGGCTTCACAAAAAACCTTGTAGTTATACTTATTTAACTTTAACCTAATTTAAAATTCTTGTTTTGATTATTTCAGAATAGTCAACTTTTAAAGATATTCCTTTTTATTTTTTCTCTCCCCCCCCCCCACCAGATTATACATTTTCGTACATATCTACTGCTACGTTTTCTAAATGAATGTGGAAGTCAAATTTTTCAAGAATTAAAACAAAAGAGGCAAGTGAATTAGAATATTCATAAAAATATTTTTTTAATTAAAAGTAACATCATGATTAATTTGCGATGTCGGGTTTTGATTGGGTTCGGGTCATCAAAATTCTTTATTGCGTGTTCGGATCGTTTTTAGAGTGGATGAAAAATCTTTTATCGGGGGTGTGTCGAATTCGGATAAGGTAAAACACGACTCGCGCAGAACTTTAGTTGTGGGTAAAAAAAAATGAAGCAACAGTTCAGAAAAGAAGCTACCATAGCCTCCTAAACTAGATGCCTGTCGCGTGGCTCGGAAACATGGCAACAGTTCGAGCGGTAGACAGCGCTACCTGCTACAGATTGTGTGACTTTTTTATTCAGCGGCCACCAAAAATTTTTAAAAGTGGGATTTGATATACATATAAAGCAAATGGAATCGAAGAAACGTCGTTTATATATATCCATATATCACTTCTTAAAATTATTGGTGACAGTTGAATAGAAAAGTTGCGTATTCTGTATCAGGTGGCGCTGTCTACCGATTGAACTGTTGCCAAGTTTCCGAGCTACGCGACAGGCATCCAGTTTAGAAGGCTATGAAGCTACTGAGGAAAGAAATAGAAAGAAATGTTATTGTATGACTAGACGGATAAAGCTTGGTTAATAGGGTTATAAATTAAAATTAACATTTATTGTTTACAGAAAAGCTATATTACATTTAAATAAAAAATAATATAATTTTAATTTGATTCACATCCTATAACTTATAATGTAAAATCATTAAAAAATTACAAAGTCACATTTTTAATTTTTTAAATACCGAAAAGAGGCTTTTAAAAATAATTAAAAATTCGCAAAAAATTAATTTCTTTAAAAATTTGGCAAACTATTTTTTTTTTTTTTTAAATACGTAGGGAAAGCGGAATTAATAAATAAACAAATAAGTAAAACCCTCTGCTTACTGTAGACCGTCGCTTTTCTTTTCGAGAGAGAAGTCGTTCCTGTTTTTATACATATATCTCAAACTATCTCCAAATGCATGAATCTCAAAGGTATAATAGAAAAGCGGCGTATATTCTCTGTTATTTCAGTTTCCGTCCTATGCACGTACAGAACGTAACACTTTATGATCGGAAAGCTGTTCTATCGGAATCAGTTTCTTTCATCGTACATTTACGAAAACTTTTAGAAGTCGTAACATGTTTACCAAGTGCCATAAAAACTTTTAGTTAAAATTCGAAAAACTTTCTTAAAAATATACAGTAATTAACACAAATAATTCTCAGATTTGTTTACATTCAGGTAAATTTATTTTGAAATTAACTTGGGAAATTAGAAATGGAAAATCAGAATAACTAACTGAGTAATTCCATGCTATATCTATATAAATAAAAATATAAATGTTCGTTTATTCAAAATTTTAAATCGTCGAAAGTTCTTCCCCGATTGCGTTGAAATTTTGACTAAAAGTGGAATTTGAATACGCGTGTGTTTTTATATATTCGTTTTTGCGAAATTCACCTCTTTCTCCAGTGGGGAGGCATGTCGCAACAACACGTTTGCAAGCATAAATCAGCTCCAAATTACTTCATGGAGAAGAAATTGTACATGGGGAGACTAGAGATAAGAGCAAAAAGAACATTTTTGTCAATTCTAGAATTTTCGATTTTAAAGGGGGGGGGGGAATCAATCAATTTGGGAGGGATTTCTCCGTATGAGAATTTTTGAATAGAACTTTACCAAAAATGACACAAATAAATTGAAAACGGTTGTACGTCTTCTTCAGATATTTCTAAAAACTCATTTTGTCTTTTATGCGCGATTTTCGATATTTTTTCTTGGGGGGGGGGGAGGTGAGGAGACGAAGGGCAAAATTAGAGAGCCCCTTTTTTTGCGTCAAATTTGTCCTGGAGATCCTGGAGAACCTATGGAAGCTGCAATAATGAATTTCGGCGTGTAATTGTGTTGTTTTTGTGCATCCAACACCCACTGTGACGGGATTTTGCAAAATGTTCCTCTTTTCTCCTGTTGAGGACAAAAGGGGGAATGGGCAAAAAAAAAAAAAAAAAAAAACTTCACGAGCACAATTTCGGTTCAAATTATCTCAAGAAAGCGATTTGTTTGGTGGGTTGGTTGTTTATGTGCACCCAAAAGACACGGTAAAGGAATTTTGCGAAATTCCCAACTTTCCTCTCCTTTGGGGTGGGGGAGGTAACACATTTCAAACCTGTAACTCTGCTCCAAATTACCTGAGGAGAAAGATTTTTTTTAGTGTGTGAGTTATTTATGTGTACCCAACACACATTATAAAGGGATTTTGAGAAAATTTCCCTTTTTCCCCTTGGGGGAGGGAGCAAAAAACGCGTTTTAGAGGAGACTCTGCCGGAAATTACCTCAAGAAAGCGATTTTTTGATATGTGGGTGGATTTTGTGTATCCGGCACACACCATTAAGGGATTTTACGAAAGTTCCTCTTTCTCCCCTTTGAGGGCACGAATGTCAAAAGCATGTTTACAAGCGTAATTTTGTTCGAAATTACCTCAGCAAGACAATTTTTGGTGTATGGGTTTGTTCCAAGGTGTGGAAGTTGTTTGCATTTACTTTCGTGCCTGTAAATCAAAATGGGTTGATGTAGGAGGATCCACGTAGCTCGCATGTTTATAGCGCTATCGCACGAGTACTTAGCGGCACCCGATGTAATGAAGGTGGGAAAGACGATGCCCAAGTTATCGGTGACCCGGTCGAAATTCGTGTAGGAATTAAGAGGTCTGCATGGGCCGTACGAAAACTTTATTTACCTGGCTCGTAATTTTTTTTTCAATATATAACCGCCCGGCCCGATTAACAACAACAACAAATGTATTTTTACGCAAATTTTTTTAATATCTACTTTTCAGAGGTCTTATAGAGCTAAGCAAGGAAATATCCATTGATCTTAGAAGTAAATTACACATAAACAGAAATTCCTTATTATAGACGGACAGAAGGCACACAGACAGACATAAGGTCAAATTGAAAATATCAGTGTTCATTAAAAAAGGTATAAGAAAGCATTAAAATTGTTAATACTACTAAAAATCTACTTTCATCTATTTCCACTTATATTACGTAATGTATCCGAATCCTTTTGTGAGATCCTGCATACAAAACATTATTGCTAATTTAAGCATTTTCAATGGTAAAGATGCTTTTGCGCATCTGATGCTAATTTCGTTATATTTAGTGCCCTGGATATTAGAGGAAAAAGTACTTGAAAATATTTTTCATAGTCTGTAGGCATTACAGACCATAGGGCATAAAGCTTCATATTTTGCTTGCACAAACTAGTAACGATATTTATACCCAAAATGACACAAATGTCCTATTTAAATATAAATAGAAAGCCTGCTATTGTGACCTAATATGTAAATAACATAGTTTCGAGACATGCTAAAAATATTTTCTGAAATCAGAGCGCGAACAGAAAAACTATCAAACAATCAAGTTGAAGTCATAAACATTTTTTAACAAAACAAAATTTCCTGTGGCATATTAGTCTATAAAATTAGTAAAATAAACGAATAAAAAAAAATTTTATTATTTACCTTTTCCGTCAATTAACAAGAAATGTGGAAAAAAAATTCCGGGCCGACGCGGCCTGGAAAAGATTTAATTCAGGTTCGGCCTAGCCCGTATATACACACACAAAAAGCACGAGTGCAACCCGGCCAGAGGAGGAAAAAAACTAGTATGTTATGATCACCCCAAGACTTTCTTCTATATTTTCCTATACAAATTCACTCAGTAATTTAAAAAAAAAAAAAAAAAAAAAAAAATACGATTTTCGTTAAAAGTAAAAAAAAATCGATAACTTTGTTTAAATTATCACAGATTTATAGTTCAACCATTCCTTTTAAAAAGGTATTGACGAGACCTTTCGATAGATACCCATCTTGAAAATTTACTCCCCAGAGGGGAAACCAATGCCCCCAGATGCATATTTTTTTCCCTAGTTAACTACTACTATTATCAATAATTCATATTAATTTTACAATCACAAGTTTAAAATAACTCTCATTATGCACATTTATATGAAATTTTGTCCTATACTGCCATGTTAAAAGTTTACAAAAATGCGATCACAGTGCCACCTGTTGAGCGATTGATCCCCAAATCTAATCAGCACCAGTTTATGTCAGGATGTAACTAAATACGAAGTTTGGTTAAATTTCATTCATTGGTTCGTGAGATACAGTGGACAAAAAATTCGTGATACACACACAGAGAGACAGACAGACAGACATTTTCTAAAAACTGTCAATTCGTGTTCAGGACATCCCAAAACGTGTAAACCCATCAAAAGCGGAGGTCGAAAATTTTCACGAATCGAATACTTTCTCTATATTACATATAGAAGAAAGTAAAAATTAAGCTTTAGCTACGCCAAGCCCGAGACCAAATTAAAGAATTCCGAGGACAGAGAACTGAGCTCGAGCTTGAGGCCCATGTCCTTGCAGACCTCTGGTGTGAATACTTTGTTTCTGCGTGCACGCTGCTGCACAGTAAGACGCTGCTGAAGCCAATGTGGTCAGCATTGTGTGGATGAGAAAGCCGCTTCTGAAAGTAGCGGGAACCCAAATGGAAAATTTGACTGATTACATTGAAATGGTTTTTCTTATATAATTGTGTTGTTAGTGGCTTCTGCTGTTACGATTTTGGCTTCATGTTTTTCCGAGCATGTCATCTGCTTTTATATCATTCCTCCAAGGCGCTGACCTTGAACCTTCCCCGTATGCCGCTGTGTTGTGTTGAGTAAAATGTAGAATTAAGTTTCTCATGTGTCATATGATACGACCATTAGATCTGTTATAAGTAAAATCCGTCGTGGTGCAATATCTTCCATGTATCGCAAAAATAATAACGAAGCGGGAAAACCAACCTCATTCGCGAAGGATAAAAATTGTATCCGGTTCACTCCTAAAGCTAAATAGCAAACCGTCGTCAAATGAAATAAACCCTATTGCGATGTTAAATTCCTTCAACCTCTACTTTTTCTAAGTTGCATGAAAACATTTGATGCTCACACTTTACCAATTCATTAATTTGAGTTCCCAATCAAATTAAACAATATCTCTGGGATACTGAAGCGAGGTAGTCATCCCCACTGTTATTGCAGCGAGGTAGCCATCCCCACTGTAGAGGATCAGAAATGTGGTGATCCCTGTCTCTGGACCACCTTTAAGGGTGACTTATCACCAATTGCCCATAGCGTAGCATTAGTGCGATGTAAAAACCATTTAAACATACAATCAACCCAAGAAAATTTGCAGTTTGAAATTTGACACGCTCTTCCGTTTAATTTTTTAAGGAAATTGCACCCAATGCGAAATTTGAAAAAAAAATTATGTATTTAGTTTTTTGAAAATAAGGTGGAAAATCAAATTTCGAATTTTTATACTTTATTTTATTTGATAAGTTTGAAAAAACAAAAGGAATTGTACAAGAAAACATGGAAAAAGAAAATGAAAAAGTCTTTCCGGCTTAATCGTCAGAAATGTTTTAATAAATACGAAGAGAAGATTATGAAGAACGGTATTACTATTTTCAGATTCCTGTGAGATTTTGAAAAATCAACTGAAAAGTAGTTGATAGAATTACAATTACTATCAGTATGCAAGAGCGCTAATAGAGCAAATCACATTCGTAACATAAGGGATTTTTATTTCCAGATTTATGTTCCATTAACATTATCTTTGCTGTGTTTAAAGTATTTATTAACAAATTGGAGTAGATAAGGCCCCCAAAAACTTCATAGCCACGGTTAATTGTAGGGTTGAGTAGTCAGAGGCATTGAGATTCAAAAATCAAGGGAAGGGCTCAAAGAATTTCATTTTAAAAATGGCTTAAAATTATTTTCAAGAAAATCAATTAATAATTAAATAGTAATTAATATTCACTAGTTGTTAATTACAAAAATCCTTAATAATAAACATTTATAAGACTTAGATTTTGGTTTAAAAAAGGGCGAATCTTTCATTTAGTATTAAAAGTAAATTTCGTGATATACAATGGTGCATGTGTGTGACTTCAGTTTCCTGAGACTCTCATTTTCCAACGTTCCTGTTAGCAATACCATTTGAAGCAACCTCTCGCGCCTAATATCGAGTATCCCGGTAACTTCTGCTTACATCCACAATGGTTCCGAACTGGTTCATATCCACAGTGGGACAACTTAATTATGGGGTTTAGCAGTCAGAGGCGTTGCAATCCAAAAAGTAAAGGGAAGGGCTTAAAGAATTTATTTAAAAAATGAATTTAAATTATTTTCAAGAAAATCAATTGATAATTAAGTAGTAATTAATATTCACTGATTATTAATTACAAAAATCAACCAATAATGAACATTTATAAAGCTTAAATCTTGATGTTAAAGGGCGATTCTTTCATTTAGTATTAAAAAAATTTTGTGATATCGAACGGTGTGCGTGTGGAGGATGAAGGTGAGGGGGGGGGGGGTCAGCTTTCTGAAACACTCACTTTCCAACGCTTCTGTTAGCATTACCATTTCAAGCAACCACTGCCCTAATATTGAGTAACCAATAGTTACTGGAGCCAGAAATTACCCGTTTCTGTTTGTACATAGTGTAATTTTTTTCCATATGCTAATTTACTTACACTCACACACACACAGTTTAGAGAATTAGCCTCCTTCCTCGGATTGTAATATCGGAAATATAGAGTAATTGAGTGGGGGAAATATTACAATACTTTGTAAATACTTCAGTTATTTGTTTTATCAAGAGTATTATGAAATAGGAAGTGTAGATTTGTAACATTTTCTTTTTTAATGGTTAGGATGTATGTATAATTTGTTATGTGGCCAAAATCAATTACGCTAACTTGCTTCTAAACAGACCTGATCAAGACAACCTAGGGCTCTAGACACCGCCTCCTTTCGGGGCCCCATTCTACCGAGTTTCCCATTTTTATATGTAAACAATAAATTAGGTTTTTACTGACGTTTCATTTTTTTCCCTTATGTATTTTTATTACTTAGAAGTTGGGTTGCAATAAATAATATTTTGCTGAATAGCACATAGCAAATATTTGACATTTAGTCTAATATTTAAATTTTCAAAAGTAGTAGCTGTATTTTATTGCAAGACAGATTTAATAAAAGTTTTCTATGTATATACCTGCAGTAGGTTTACTCATTTTCTTAATTTTTACTATCCTTAAAATTTTTATTTTCTGTAGTTGCATCATATTGAGAATTTTCTGTAGTTAATATCCTGCTATATTTTGGGATTCTGATTTCGGGGCCCCCTGAAATTCAGGGCCCTAAGCTCCGGTCTTGTGGGTCTAGGCAGTAATCCGGTTTGCTTCTAAATGTTTTTATTACTGACGAAATTTTCCCTGAAATTTCCCAATCTATTTAACCTTTTTCTACAGTAAATTATTTTGAGTTGTTAAATTCAGATAGATGTTAAGATACTTTTCATCTAAGACATTTTCAAGGCTTTAAGGAGTCCCTTAAATGAATACCCACTTTTTCTTTTCTTTTAATAATAAACTTCTGTTATCGTTAGCAGGGCTTCTTTTTGAATATGAAGTTTACTATTAAAAAAAAGTGTTATTTAACTTGGTAGAATAAAGCAATATATCATATAAACTTGCATTTTGAAAATCTTTGTTCTGGAAATAGTATAGAATTGCATGCATATTGTAAAATGCAAAACTAATTCTAATAAAATTAATCAGAAAATTAGGATAAGATAAATGTATCGAACTGATCGGTGAGTAGCCAACTGGGAGGGACATTTCAGTCTGCAATCATGTCGAGCAATTGGCCAAATTCATTTCTCTATCATAAATATAGATGGCTTGTAATAGAAAATTTTGGGAACAAATACATGATGGGGAACTGAGCAGAGTCCACCTATACCAACTAGTTTTCAGAAATTTGATTTAAAAAAAGAATTCATGATTTATAGCATACAGCATACAGCATACTGTATACATAATGCATGAATTATAAAGATGAGTAGTATATTTAAGAAAAATCAATAATCATAGTAGTGATCAGAAAAATATAACAATATGAGTATTTTATTTTTAATTAAAAAACCTGTTTCATTTATGTGTTTTTAATTTTTGTAACGTTGAAAGAAACATATGGAGATTATTAAAAGTTTAGTAATTCATTCTTTTTATAGTAAATCATTATTTGTTCTCTGAACTTTAAAATCTAAGCATCACGACTAAATTTTCAAAAATCAAAACACTTTAAATACTTTTATTTTGAAACTTAATAAATAATAACTGATATTCACTCTCATTTTCCGAGTTACCTATTCAATTTTTCGGTCTTCTTTATATTAATATTATAAGTAGAACTTATTTTCTGTCTCAGTGGATAGAAATCTGTTAGAGAGTATTTTTTCCATTATTTATGTGTTATGCATTTCAAAAAGTAAAAACAATTTCCTTTACATGCCTTTATGTACCAGTTTCGTGTTTAAATATTTATAGATCCAAGTAAAAGTTTTTCTAAGATCTCCGGTTAGGTTAAATCCAAATGGATTTCATTTGAGATTTCTTTTCACGTCAAAAGTTTTCCTCGTACTTCGCCATGTTTGTTTTTCTGTTGAAGATACGGCACTGAACAGATTTATGAGCAGTCCATCTTTACTGAAGTTAAGAGCTAATGGATTTTTCTTTACTTAAGATAAACACAGAACATTAGCTTCTGGGATCGGATTTCTAATGCCTTTTTAGTCTCACGTATCGTACAAGCTTGATTATAAGATTAGAAGTAAATTAAACGCAGTTTATATTACTAGGTAACGATATTAAAATTTATTTTCTTAATATTATAAGATGTCCAACCGCTTTCTTTTTTCTTTTCTTGGGAAAAAAAAAAAAGAATAAAGGAGGAATTCTCTAAATTATGAAATTAGAGAGTATGTAAATTTTGTGCAAAGGACTATCAAACAAGTGGCACCTATAAAGTCATGCATACCATAGAAGTGCATGAGTAAACTCCAAAAAATTCATAGTAAAGAGTGGGGGGGGGGGGGGGGGGGAGACTGCACAGTAAAAGTGTGAAAACACAAAAACAACTAACTAAAATAACGCAAGATATCAAGGTAAGGTAAATGCATCGACGGGCGGAAAGGATCACCGCTGGCGAGCCATTTTAATAATCGAATTGGGCTTGCAGCTACAAACATATTATAAATTTAGAAATTTAGAATATTTATTATTTAGAGTATTTAAAAGTTTTAATTAAAATTCATATGTAATAATGATCAAAATTATCTTCTCTGGGAGATATTTTGAAACGATTAAAAAAATATAAAAACACTAGCAGGCTTTGCCCGCTTCGCTGGTCACTATTTATAAAGGAAACTCTTTTCTATATAGCTTTATGAAAGAAAAAAAAATACTGAAATCGCTCAAAAGCTCGCTTTTGGTTCCCGCTGCTTTCGGCATCGTTTTGCTCGTCCTCGCAGTCTCCGGTGCCTGTCCCTATTGCCTGCGACAATAGCTTACCCGTGGGCTTCCATTTGGATGCTTATCATATATGACAGTTTCGATACAGACAGTATCGAAAAATTTGAAGTAGCCCTTTTATATTTGAATTCCAGTTACATATGAACAACATTATGCGTGATGTACATAATATTTGCTTTCAAGTTATTTCCTATATTTACTTGATTTAATTGATCAACAATAAATTGACAGCAATTTCAAGCCAAATATAATATTACAATATGCTATGATCGGCTACGTCTATCGCATGAGACAATTATTATTATTATTTTATTTATTTATTTATTTTATTTTTTTTGTGGCTATATATACTTCATGCTTAATTAATAGTAGTTGGCATACATGGAAAAATAAATAAATTAATTAATATGTAAACCTGATCATGGTACAATCTTAATATATCTCCCCTTGACGTCTATCCGCGATTGTAATGAAATGCTCGCCCTCTGGTGGGCTAAGGTGAAATTACAATTAACATGCTTTAATTCGGCTTTCATTAGGCCGCCATTGCTTGCCGATGTTTAGTTTCACATATATTTATTGAATAAAAATGAATAAATACAGTAAAAAAGATAACACATACTGTTGTGTGCTACAGTGTAACTCCAAAGGATCAAGAAATCCAGAATTAAGCTTCCATTTATTTCCAAATGACAAATTTAAAATTTCAGTTGCTTCGGCTAATGGAAGTAAAAAATTAATCAGATGATTTGAAACTAATATTTGTTCAACTTCAGTTAAAAATGTACTTCCGATCGAACTTTGAATAAACTGAAATATTTTTTTCCAAAAGCAATCAATTTTCCATGATGTAAAGACGGAGAAATTATAGTACGAATATTAAGTAGAATAACAAAAAGAACAATAATAAATACACGTGGCTATTATATTTACTAACAACAAAACCTGAAAAAGCGCCACCTATCGATCATTACAAACGCGGATAGTATAAAGGCGTCATTTTCTCATTCACCAATTTAATATTTAGTAATTTTTTTATTTTCGCGTGAAAGCATATTTCATTTTATATTGAAAAAAAAAAAATAATAATAATAAGGTGTACATACAAATGAAACACTTCCAGTTGCAAAACCGTTTGCAAGCGTTCCAAATGTATGACTGCAGTCGGCAGCTAAAGTATCCGAGCACTAGCAAAAATTCCTATATGGAAAATGCACACTTAACATTGTTTTGTTAAATAAATCCTTGTCGAATCATGTTTTTAGATTGACTAAGAACAGGATTCGGCAAGGATTTACTTCACAAAACTGTATTAAGTGTACTTTTTTCACATAGGAATTTTCGCTAGTGCTCCGATACTATTGCTGCCGACTGTATTTGCAAAAAACTTGCAAAATTTACGTCATCGAAATTGCAAGCGTTCCGTTTGTATGTAACCCTAAATAAAATAAAATAAATAAATAAAAATACCTTGTAAACATTTTTGGCAACAATTAAAAATTTAAATGGCTTATATTAAGGCAATTAACAGTTTATCATTTTCATATTTTAATTAATTTTAAAAAATCTACTCAAATTTCCTGTATAAATAGTAGCCTATGTCCTATTCCAGACTATTATCTATCTCTTTACCAAATTTCATCCAGATCCGTTTAGCCGTTGTGGCGTGATTGAATAATAAACATCCATCCAAACTTTCGCATTTATAATATTAGTATAGATTGTTTAAAAGCATGCATTATAAATGTGTTAAATATGCACAGACCTCTCTTCCCTCCCACAAAATTGACCTTATAAAACAGCCATCTGTACATCAGTGATGCGCTAACAACATTGGAGCTCCTTTGAAAAAATAATACCCGAGACGTAATAGTTCATTTTTAGCTATTGAGCATTATTGAATAGTAGATTTATCATTAAAGAAACAAATTAGTGTAACTATATTATGGAAATTTTTATACTTGAAATTCAGTGTTGATGAGAAGAAATTTATCAAGAACATACAGCTGATTTATACGGCATAATTATTTTAAATTCTGCACTGCTGATTCAACAAAATATCAAAGTAAGAAGATTTCGCATTATTACAGTCGACAAAGTTGCTTATAAAAATTTTTTTGCGAAAAATTCCATTTTTTAGTACCCTGTCAGGGTACCCCTTAAAGGGGGTACTTCACCTAATTTGACTGTCTGTCTGTGTCATTCTATGGAGAAATTAGTTTTATAAATTTCCCATTACCTAATGCATTTTTTTAAATTTTGTTTTTACTTTTAGAAAACTGACAACAGTTAAAATGTTTCTCGTTTTCCAAAACTTCGTTTATTTTATTTTATTTATTTTTAATGTATCATTTTGAAGCTTCAAAGTGCAAAAAATCTTAGTTATTTTTCGTACTTTACAGCTTTAGAACAAAATATTAAAAAAATAATTTTTGGAAAACGAGAAACATTTTAAGGGCTGTGAGTTTTCTAAATGTTAAAACAGAATTTGAAAAAATACGTTAGGTAACGAGTAATTTATAACACTAATTTCTCCATAGAATAACATGAGGTTAGTCTGCGTGTCAAATTAAGTGAAGTATCTCCATAAGTCCAGGGGCCCTCCAGTATCTCAAGACCACCATCGTCAAAAATGTTGACAATGATCATAGCCCGGATGTCTATTACTGTAACTTTTGTGTTTAAGTACTGTAGAATAACATGTATATATGCATCAAGATCACGCGCTGTTTTGTGTTTGTCCTTATTCAGGGCAGGGTCGATCCTCTCAGGCTTCATCTTAACCCAACGTTGCAAACTAAAATTTTGCCATATCTCTAGTGACAGCTCAAAAAAATCCATACGCTGATGATGTACGTTTCTACTTTTGAGCAAAATTATGAAAAGTTAAGAAAATCCGTGGAAAGGCCTATAGAAAGTGTCACCAAAGTATTTAAAAAAGTCGCTACGAATTCAAAATACGTCCCTACATCCTGAAGAAAACCTCTAAAGGTTCTTACGCGTAGAGACAGTTGGCAACATTGTAACCACCAGCTGAATACCTTGTTGATAAAATGCTGTAATATTCTTTTGTCATAGATAATTCCCAATGTGCTTGATTGGAAATTCTGGTGAAGGAGGGCCTACGAATGTTCCTAAGCAACTACTCTCTTTCTGTTAAATAAATAAATAAAAATGTGTTTCAGAGGATAAACTAACAATTAAACTAATCAAATGCAAATTTGTGCAAAATTATATTCAATATTTAAGACACATAGCTTTGGTAATGGTTATAGGAATCCATAGAGAATAAAGGGGCAACCAACAAAAAAATATTAACGTAATTAAAAAGATAAAATGAATATTTTCAGAAATAATTATTATTCACATTATATTATTTATTATTGTATACTGTATGTAAGACCGTTAACAGATTTATTAAAAAGACCACAAAGAAAAAGAAATAAACAATCGGATAGCCTTCTGAGAAACGCCTTTAAAGATTTTAAAGAGAAGCTATAAAATATACTATACTTCAGAATTTATAGTATAAACGAACAAAAATGAATTACCATAATATTTGCAATAAAAAGTATTTTTAATATCTTGATGTAAATAAAATTACAACGTATCGATCAATTTTTTGTTTAGTGAACAAAAATATAAGTTTAAATGAAAAACTGTTAATTGGATATTTGCTTTATACAAGCCTAAGGTTTTGAAGTGGTTATAGTTCAGATTAAAAGATATCTCGATACTAATACTTCAAATAGAGTTATAAATAAAAAAAAGGTGCATATTATATAGCGTAAATATTAGTGTACTTTAAGTGCTTATAAGAAAATAATATTTAATTTGTTACTTGGATCTTATGCTTTAAATAAATTACATGTAGTGTAAATAAAATATACGCAGCATACATAAATTACCGAAATTTTCTAGAACATTTAAGTGATAATACATTACAAGAAAAAGAAAGCAAATTTATATTTCACTATGTAAATCAAAATTAAAAATTTTGAAATAAAAGCAAATTTATGTACTGACCTCTGTCCGGCTTCGTGTATTCATTTCAGATTTCACAGTTACCGCAAAATTTACTAAGACTATCTGCAGGTAATGTCTTGCATTGATTCATACAAAAAAGATCCTGGAATTGACCAAAGAAAAAAAAATATTATAGGGAATTTTTCAAGATACATCTGAAAAATGCAAAGATTTGAGAGTTTGTAACTATAAGCATAAAAAATAAAATATCATGCATCAAACAGATTATGAAGCTCTGTCAGATTTTACGCGAAAACAATTATGAAATCTTCTCGAAGGTCGATGTCTTAAGATTTTAAAAACTACTTTTGCGAGGAAACCATTTTTAACATTTTCTAATTTTAATAACCAAATGTAATGCTAACTTTATTAAAATAATAAAAAAGCAAGATTAAACAATATTTTATAACAATTTCATTAAATATTTGAAAAATTCAGCCGTTAGACCGTGGTTTCCGGATACCCTTGAGAAATTTTCTTCTATATCGTTATATATGAAAGCGCTACCCATTCTTTAACATGCATAAAAATTTAATCAACATGATATCTCACAATAAATATTTTACCTATGCAGATTGGTGCAGTGTTAAACAATAATGCTGAGGTATAGCCATTTGAAAAGAATATGAATAACATCTGAGTACAGCGGCACAAACTTTAAAAAATCTCTGGGGGGGGGGGAACGAATATCTTTGTTCATACAAATACACGTAAATACATATATATACAGTCGATAACAAAAGTGTCCGAACACAAGCAAAAATTCCTATGTAAAAAAGTACACTTCATACAGTTTTGTTAAATAAATCCTTGTCGAATCATGTTCTTAGACTGACTAAGAATGGGATTCGACAAGGATTTATTTAACAAAACAGTATCAACTCTACTTTTTTTATATAGGAATTTTTGCTAGTGTTCGGACACTTTTGTTACCGACTGTATATACCTTAATCGAGGAATGTTTCAAGCACATAGTATCCCAAAACGAGCTGGGTCGCGGTAGCCTGGTCGGAAGAGGGTCGAGTTCGTGATTGGAAGACTGCAGTTTTTATGCTCGAGCCGGCTGTAGACCGTTGTGTACATTAATGGTGGCTGGTGCACATAAAAACCATCGTGGCTGCAGTGTCCTCCATGCTCTCATCCAAGGGCGTACCCAACGACGATTCTGAGGGTTCAACCTCGAAATGCTTGAGGGTTCCCCCAGAAATTTCGCACATTTGTTGAAATTTTTTGAATTATCTAACTTTTTTAACACTCTGCATTATGTACTAAAGCTTGAATCCCTCTCTGAAAAATTTTTTTGGCTTCGGCCTTGTACCCATCCAAAAGGGCCGTGGTAGCCCAGTCGGTAGAGCACCGGGCTCGTAATTGGAAGATCGCGGGTTCGGTATTCGAGCTGGCAAAAGATAGTCGTGTACACTAATGGTGACTGGTGCACGTAAATCTGTAGCGGCCGCAATGTCGTCCATGGTCCCATCAAAATTTTACCTCTGGGGGGTCACCCTAGAGGGAGAACCATCCCTTACGTGGAGGATCAAAATATCGATGGCATGTCTCCGAACCACCTCTAGGGATGAGTCCCAGACCCTCGCCAATTGCCCATTGGGCAGCACTAGTGTGACGTAAAACCCAATCAACCAACCCATCCAAAATGACCTTGTTCCCATCCTCTTTGTGGATTACCGAAGCGGGGATCCATCCCCTCCGTGGAAAATTAAAATTGTAATGATATGTCTCCGGACCATACTTAGAGTTGATTCCCACGAAGGCGTCACTTGCCTATAATGCAGCATTAGTGTGACGTAAAATACACTTAATATCAATTCAAAACGCACTATAACAAACAGTATTTTGTGCAGTAAAACTTCTAAATAAAGGAAGCCTGTTCTAACGAAAAAAAATTCTGCTGAAAGAATTAATACTACCGTAGTTATATAACTCTTTAAAACTAGTTGGCATAGGTGGACTCTGCTCAGTTCCCCATCATAATTATGTTTTCAGAAATTTCTAGTGCGCGACATATTATAATCATGTTAAAAGAAATGAATTTCACCAAAGCTTAATACAGTGACAGAATGAAATCCCCGCCTAATAGGCTATCCACCGTTCACTTCGCTATATTTATCTTATTCTAATCAATTAATTTATTTTATCGGGGTCAGTTTCATTGTTTAGTTTTCATGCTACTTTTTCCAATGCAATAATCCTCAAAATTCATATTTATATGAAAAATTTACAATTTCGATATGTTGATAAAATCGCAAATTACGAATAATTTACGAAATTTTCCTAGTATATTTGTATTCAATCATGTTCAAACAAATATCATAAACGTAATTTTGAAGTTGTCTAATGTATTTAGGATCCTCAAAATGGAAGTTTATGCTCAGTTTTGCCTTATTCTTCTAAGTAAATCGTAAATTCCAAATAACTTACGAATTTTTTAAATTGGAAAAATCATAGTCTATGATATTCATGCCAGTATCCTAAATAATATTTCGAAAGTGGTCTGACATCTTTACGATGAAAATATCTCTCAAAATTGACGTTTATGTGAAATTTTCTCTATTCTGCCATGTTAAGAAATTCGTAAATTTCCAATAACTTACGAAATCTTTATATTGGAAAATTCATAGTCAGTAATAGTCATGCCAGAGTCCTAAATAATATTTCAAAAGAAGTCTGACATCTTTACGATGAAAATATCTCTAAAAATTGACGTTTATGTGAAATTATGCCCTATACTGCCATGTTAAGAAATTCGTAAATTTCCAATAACTTGCGAAATTTTCAAAGTACCATATGTATAGTTACTGATGTTCATTCCGGCATCAAAACTGATATTTTAAGACTGGTCTGACATTTTTACAGTAAAAAGTTTCCATTTAATGCACGTTTAAGTGAATTTTTGTCCTAATCTCCCACGTTAAGAAAATCGTAAATTTCTAATAACTTACGAAGTTTTTAAATTCGAATGTTGCAAATGAATAGGGTTCTTGCCAGTGTTGAAAGTAATATTTTAAAACTGATCTGACCTCTCTGCGACAATTTGTTCTTGAGATATGGTGTATACAGACTAACAGACACCCTACAGACAGACACCATAGAAATTTTGTCATTTTTGGATTCCTCATACCTGAAAACCTGTAGAAAAGTAAAAAAACAGAGGTCGAAAATTTTCACGATTACCTAAGTTCCCCATACCTATAGTATGATGGGGAACTAAAAGGAGCGTTTAGAAAACAAATTTGCAAAAAGTGAATGAAATGAAAATATGAAATATATTACCAAAATTTTACTTGAACTTGAAACAATTCAATTATTAAACTATAAAAATCGTATCGCGTTTAAAAGAAATATGATAACTTGCTACAATTAATGAAAATTTATAGAGATACAAACTTTTATTCTAGAATATTGAAATTTCGAAATGGAAGGCATTAATAAAATTTACATTATGAATCTAAGCATTAGCAAAGTACTTTTTATTAAGAAGTGGGTGCTGAAAATCGCACAACCGAAGGGGAAACTTCTATAGTGATATGTGTATAATTTAAAAAGGATTGTTATCAATTACATCAGATAGAAATAAACATGTGTTTAAATACTTTTAAATAGCGCTGCATATTGTATATATACTTTATATGCAACATATAGTGTATTAAAATTTTGTTAGGAAAAAAAAAAAAAAAAAAAAAAAAAAAAAGAAAAAAAAGGCATATAACAACTAACTGAAAATGCATTTTTAAGCATTTCTACTAACAATTCACTAAAAATAAGCAAAAGAAAATGTATCTGATTTCTTTTGCTTGATCCTGCACATAAAATATTTTTCTAGATTTGGAAGATTTTCTTTTGAACTCCAGGAATTAGTTTGTTTGAAAAAGAGCCAGTTTAGGGGTTCTCTTACGTAAATAAGCGTGATATTAGAATGCGTAAAATTATTTTTTGCTAAGGATCGCATGAATTCACTCTGAAAAAAGATATGTGCTTAAAGAACTTCGCAATTCAATAATTGTTACAATTGCAAGGATGGAACACTAGCGTAAAACTTATACCAGTATTAATGAAACAAATTTTTCTACTTCGTGAATCAACGATTTTATCCGCAGAGAAATTTTTTAAACAAATACCGATGTATGAGTTCTGAGCCAGTGTTTCATCCCTGCAATTGTTTTTCAAGTAATGAAAACATTATATTTATCAATACTTGTCTATTAATAGTTTAATGAAATCCTTATAAAACTATATATATACTTATGTACAAAACTAAAATACATTTACACATTGTGGCGAATTTCGGAAAAACTAAGGCGCAGATTTTAGTGGAATTTGGTACGAATGCAGCCTTATAACAGAAAAAGAAACTTACTATACAAACGTATAATGGGTACACAAACATGAATGTCAGTAAAGTTCATCAGTGCAGCAATGTCAAAAGTCCTGTTGTGAAACCAAACTTAAAATAAGTTAATTTGAATATAGTAACCTCTTATAGTTAGACAGGTTACGAAACAAGATGGCATACTGGATATGAGGCAGCTGAAAATTCCCGTGGCAGTCGGACCCCTTTCCGCCTTTTGCAGCAAAGCCTTTTATAGCTTGAAGATGGTTCTTGGAGGGAGGGGGCGACATACAATCACCTTCCCAAAAAAGTCTATAGGGTTTAGGTCAGGCAGTCTGACTGATTAATTTATGCGCCAAATGTTCTCACTTTCTAGGCATTAGGCAACCATATGAGCCCTATGTGGATACGCGTAGTTTCCCAGTAACAGCAAATTAAGGGTAACTGCGTCCTTAAAAGGTGAAACACAGGATTTTCTCTATATCTCATAGCAGTCATAAAACTTCTTGAAAACATATTGAGGGTAACTGGTATTCCAACTTATTGCCATCAGACCATGACACGACCACCATCGTCACGATCTACTTCCATGATGTTTGAGAGGTGGTATCATGTCCCAGGTTATATTCAAATGAATGTGTGTAAAGAATAATTATTCAGACTGAATTTCAACTCATTTGGAAGTAGCACGGTATTTCACTAAAGTTTGCTGTTGTCTGTACCATGCTAATCGAGCTTTCTCCATTGTGCTGCAGTAAGCGTGACGCAAATAGCATGTTTCCAAATATAAAGATTTTTTTCGTGAAATATTGAATTGAGAAATTCTAATTCCATCGGCAGCATGCAGATTACACGAGAGCATGAAGCTTCAGCACTCCTGTGGCACCGCGTTTTAAATAACGATTAACGATTCTCATTGATCGATGTGGCTCTTTGACAAACTGCTTGTATAAGTGTTCTCGATATGGATTCAGTATCCAGAAACTGTTTTCACAAATTGCAGACGACATTGGGCATTGCATCGATCGCTGTAACTAACTAAATTTCAGATTGCTCTGCATTTCAGTCTACTGACAATTCTGCATCTCCTTCGGTCATTCATACAATTGTTGCTAGTCCTTTTACCTGGAGCTTATGAAATATATCCAAGTTTTGCGAGGAACAGGGCGAATGTCACCGAGAAGCACGAATACACAAATTGAAAAAATGACTTTGGCGCTTATAATTCTTTCTACAGTCGGCAGTATAATTTTTCGAGCACTAGCCAATAATTCTTATGTTAAAAAAGTACACTTAAGACTGTTTTTTGTTCAATAAATCCTTGTCGAATCATGTTCTTAGACTGACTAAGAACATGACTCGATAAGGATTTATTTAACAAAGCAGTATTAAGTGTACTTTTTTTAGACAGGGATTATTGCTAGTGCTCGAGTAATTTTGCAGCCGACTGTACGATCACTGCTTAGCGCACACGCACGGGTACGCTTGTGCAATTTACACTGAATATTTAAATTCTTTTTTAGTGGCATAATTAGTACTTTTGATTCTGCATTTTTTGAGAAAAGCACAATATGCAAATTCTCTTAATTTTGCACTCAAGTATATGTTTCTTAAAAAAAAAAAAAAATTCTGTTGTAGCATAAAATTTTCAAAATATGTAACATCAGGGCTAATTAGCATAGATATTGATTTTTATTTATTTATTTATTTTTTTTTGTGCGATTCTGGTGAAGGATGCAAGTAGCTAAACTTTTTAAATGCAAAATAATCTAAGAACTTAAATCTGTATTTAAGTAAATAAAAACACTTTTCTTAAAAATTTGTTGGCATACCTCTAGGAGTAAGTAAGTTGGCAAAACGTGATATTGATAGGGATACTTAGGCAGAACACAGCAATGTTTGATGGAGCAAATTTTATTTTATCACAAAATTTAATTTTAAAAATACTTAAAAAAACTAGTATGTTGTGGCCATCACAAGACTTTCTTCTATATTTACCTATACATATTCAATCAGTAACAGTATAAAAAAAAAAAAAAAAAAAAAAAAAAATTTTTTTTTTTTTTTTTTTTTTTTGTTAAAAGTGAAAAAAATCGATAACTTTGTTTTAAATTATCACAGATTTATAGTTCAACCATTCGTTTTAAAGGTATTGACGAGACCTTTCGAAAGATACCCATCTTGAAAATTTATCCCCCCCGGGGGGGTACTTCCCCCCCAGGGGGGGAAGCGATGCCCCCCCATGCAGAAATTTTTTTTCCTAGTTACATACTACTATTATCAATAATTCATATTAATTTTACAATCACAAGTTTAAAACAACTCTAATTATGCACATTTATACGAATTTTTGTCCTATGCTGCCATGTTAAAAATTTAGATAAAATGCTATCACAGCGCCACCTGTTGAGCTATTGATCCCCAAACATAATCAGCACCAGTTTATGTCGGGGACCAACTAAATACCAAGTTTGGTTAAATTTCGTTAAAAAAAAAAAAAAAAAAAAGTTTTTTTTTGTTAAAAGTAAAAAAAATCGATAACTTTGGTTTAAATTATCACAGATTTATCGTTCAACCATTCGTTTTAAAGGTATTGACGAGATCTTTCGAAAGATACCCATCTTGAAATTTTGCCCCCCCGGGTGGTAACTTCCCCCCCGGTGGGGGGGCAACCGATGCCCCCACATGCACAAAAATTTTTCCCAAGTTAACTATTACTATTATCAACGAGACCTTTCGAAAGATACCCATCTTGAAAATTTACTTCCCCGGGGAGGGATTTTCCCCCCCAGGGGGGGAACCGATGCCCCCCCATGCACAAAATTTTTTTCCTAGCTAACTACTACTATTATCAATAATTCCTATTAATTTTACAATCACAAGTGTAAAATAACTCTCTTTATGCCCATTTATACGGAATTTTGTCCTATGCTGCCATGTTAAAAATTTGCATAAAATGCGATTACAACGCCACCTATTGAGCGAGTGATCCCAAAATCTAATCAGCACCAGTTTATGTCAGGGTGCAACTAAATACCAAGTTTGGTTAAGTTTCATTCATTGGTTCGTGAGATACAGCGTCCACAAAAAAATGATACAGACAGACAGACAGACAGACAGACATTTTTTAAAAACTATTAATTCGTGTTCTCCATATCCCAAAACATGTAAATCCATCAAAAAGTGGACTTCGAAAATTTTCGCGAATCCAATACTTTCTCTATATTACATATAGAAGAAAGTAATAATCTGCTTAAATATATAAACAAACAATGAGTTCTTCTAATTGTTATTATTATAGCTATCTGTAGTTATTCAAATAGAATTAGCTCAATGTTTAAAATCAACCACGAAAATAAGAGTTGTGCGATAGTTTATTTGAACAGGTGGTTGAATTTTCGAACAACTTTACTTTCGTCATACGGAAATGAATCAACCTCATCCGACCGCCTTCAGTTTTTCTCGTTTTGACCATGGTTGACATGCGAATCTCGTTGCCATCGATTTCGAAAAACGTCCCAGGATACTGGCGAACTTGCTACATCACAAAAATAAAATCATTTACAAGGTATTCAGATTGATCAGGATGCCTTTAATATTGTCGGTGCTTCCTTGTTGGTCTTGTTTGATGTGACTTGTTGGCATCTTTTTAAGGTTTTCTAGGTTTATGGGAAATGTCGAATAATACAGTCGGCTGCAAAATTACTCGAGCACTAGCAATAATTCCTGTCTAAAAAAAGTACACTTAATACTGTTTTGTTAAATAAATCCTTATCGAGTCATGTTCTTAGTCAGTCTAAGAACATGATTCGACAAGGATTTATTGAACAAAACAGTCTTAAGTGTACTTTTTTAACATAAGAATTATTGGCTATTGCTCGAAAAATTATACTGCCGACTGTAATTCTCACCATCGAATTGACGGCAGGAAGTTGAGGGTGAAACTCATCGCCAGTGAGAAGTTCTTCAGACTTTGAACTGTCATTAAGGGAGGGAAAGCTAATCCATAACCAAGTTATAGAGATACCAACTGATCCCATATCTAATATGCCAATGAGTCCCACAGCGATAACCAAAACAAGATGTATACCACATAATCCGAAACATCAGAAAGAAATGATTTTGTTACATGTTTGTTACCACAGTTAACCACTTTTTCAAAAACCTCCATCAGCATCACCTCCATCGAATAGGTTTTACGCCGTATTAGTGGGCAATTACCGATGATATGGAACTCACTCCTAACGATGGTCCGAAGACAGCTATCACAATTTTGATCCTCTACGGAAAACATGGTTTCCCCCCTCTCCGATGGTCCCCCCCAGTGGTATTGTATGGGAAGGGAACACCACAATTATACCAGCAGGTTGTTTGATTGGGTTATATGTCGCACTAGTGCTGCGCAATGGGCAATTGGTGACGGTCTGGGACTCACCCCTAGAGGTGGTCCGGAGACGTGCCATCACAATTTTGATCCTCCATGGATGGGATAGCTCTCCCACTTCGGTGACCCCCAAAGGTATAATTTTGATGGGGACATGTAGGAAATTGCGGTCACGACAGATTTTACGTCCACCAGCCATAGGCTGACCAGATCAAAGTACCTTTATAATAGAGGAGCGTTAAAAATTGCTACAATTATCCAATTACGGATGTATTTTTTTATTCCTAATAATTAAGGGCTAAAAAAGTATTAATGATTAATAATTTACTATCTACAATTTTTTAAAACTTAGCAAAACGCCTTCAGAAGAAAGGAAGTTCCCAAATGTCCCCAGAAAATGGGGACATTTGGTCAGCTTAACCAGCCACCAATAGTGTACCCGACGGTCTTTTGCCGGCTCGAGTACCGAACCCGCAATCTTCCAATTACGAGCCCGGCTCTCTACCGACTGGGCTACCGCGGCCCTATATCAGCGGGTTTACAGACGGCAGCAAAATTACTGAAGCTCTAAATTCCTATTTAAAAGATGTGTACCTAATACCTAATATTGTTTTGTTAAATAAATATTTGTTGAGTCATGATATTATTTTTTTATGCTGTTTATAAAAAAGTAAGTTGATGATAAGAATTAGCGATCAAACTTAAAAAAAAAATGTGGATGTGTGCTTCATTAATTTTGCTGCCGACTGTACCAGAACAAAAAAAAAATTAGATTGAAAATATTTGCTCATCAGTCAGAAAAACGCAGCACACTGCAATTGTGGTGGATAGTGTGCACCTTTACACACACTCCTCACCAGCAAGTCCCTTCCGTGGAGGATCAAAATTGCGATGGCATGTCTCCGGACCACCTCTAGGGGTGAGTCCCAGACCGTCGCCAATTGCCTATCTGCGCAGCACTAGTGCGACGTAAAACCCAACCAACCAACCTCACTAGCAAGATGACAGCGCTCCAGGTCAGGGGTAGCAGGAAATAAAAAGCAGAATGTCCATTGTCGGTAAGCTGACCAAATGTCCTCATTTTCTGGGGACATTAGGGGACATCTGGGGACTTCCTTTATTTTGAAGGCATTTTGCTAAGTTGCACCTAAAATGATAAGCACCTAAATTGAACCTGTAAGACTTTTCATAATATCCATTTCAAATAGTTAGTTTGCATTTACTTATTATTTAGGAGTTGAGATATTGCCTGCCTTCCTATAAAATAAGTTAAATTACCGCATAACAGCGTCATCTGTCAGCCGATATGCACTCGAAGTGAATCAACACAGTTTTTCACCATGATCTTCATAAATATTACGTTTTTTGTACTAATACATTATAGAAGTTGAGATATAAGTTTTCATTAAACGGAAGAAATTGTAGCATAGCAGCGACACCTGCTAGTTAATATATCCCAAAGCCTAATTAGCTTCAGTTTTAATCAAGACCCAAAGAAATATAAAGTTTTGTTCAATTCCGTTCATGGTTTGTGAGATGCAGCATCCATAAAATTTTGGTAACAACACACAGGCACACAAACAGACAGTTCCTAAAAATAGGCAAAATCGTTTCCAGAGTATCTCAAAACATAAATTCATCGAAAAAAGTCGGTCAAAAATTCTGACAAATCCAATATTTTCTTAAGTATATATAGAAGAAAAAAAGTGTTTTCTCAATAGGCTTTAAGCAAAAATTTAAGAGTCCAAGCAGTTCTTAGAAGTCACGATTAAATGCCACGTCATGAGACGATTTTAAATGAGTTTCAGAATATATCGATAGTTAGTTTCAGGCGATTTCAGTTTAAAAAGTTTAAACAGCAGAGACCATGTATTTTATAGAAAAATTGATCTCGGTTATTTTTATTTATAAAATATCTCACTCATTAATTTTTTTTAAAGTAGAAGAAATAAAAAATTCCATTATGTTTTAACTTTAGATCAGGATGCCTTGTATTACCAAATAATACAAAATTTCATAACTACTAAATTAAAACATTGACTTTTTCTCATATACATTTACGTTTCTAAAATAATTTTATGGAAATATTCATTTATACATATGACCATTCATTTCTATTTATTTATATTTTTGACAAAAAATTCTATGTTTGTAGGACTACCGCCCCCTCAATATCTCGTTGGAATATAGTACTTATATTTACATAGCATACAAAGCTGTTATTAAATTTAAAAGTTTATTTCACCCCTAAAATGCGTTTATCTTATATATATTATAAATGTGAATGTCCGTTTATTTGACTGAGTTTCACGCTAAAACTGCTCGATGGATTTCGATAAAATTTGTTATGGAGATAGCTTATACCCTAACTTAGAAAGTTGGCTGCCTTTTATTCCGAAAAAAACTTTTTTTTGTTATTTTTATGCATAAAATAGCAATTTTGTAAGCTAATAATAGCAAAAAATTAGCCATTTAAATTTTAACCATAATTTAATTGTTGCCAAAATTAAAATTAATTATCCATAATTTAATTGTTGTCGAGTTTATTTTTTTTTTCCAACAGGAAAATAAATACATTTATCTAAACGTGAACAATAAAAAATAAAATAAATAAATAAATTATGCATCTCACAAAAATTGACGTCATTTTAAATTTTAAATTTCTTTTACAAAGTGCTAATATAGTTTACGATGCTAATGTGTGTTGTACTAAAATCAGTTTTATTTATAGATCCTCCTGGGTGATTTTTTAAATTTTTGCGTTGAAGTACACCGAACATTTTTCGCCAAGAGGTATAATTTAGCAACAGCGATTTTAATCTAGGTAGTTCACGATAATGTTTAGTTATTTATTTATTTTTTTTATATACCATTCACTACGCTAATTTAACACACAAATAAATGAGCTGCTGTGTGTGACTCCACTTGCACGCTGTCGGGCAGAAATAATTGATTAATTCAAATTAATATTCAAATAACTAAATAAAGATATGTTTAATAGAAAGCATAGTCTTGGAGACAAACTTGGCGAGTGGACGACCAAATTTGGTGAAAAATGATAGTTTAGGGTTCCCGATGTTTCGAAGCTCTCCGACACACGGGAACGTAGACCTTGAGCTTACCAAGGGATTCTCGATGGAGTCATCTCCAAGCCCTATCGCCAAAAGTTATAAGTAGGTGTGAGTTGATTTTTGCGAAAGAGTATGTAGTCACTACGATCCAGAGTTATTCAGAGACCTATACTGAATCATTGCACTTTAGGGATTGAACTCTAAGCAACTGGACATTTTTCGTGAGTGAGTGAAAACTTTTGCTCTGGTGTAGTTGATGTTATTTGCTTTACTCCTGTAGAACAAGTGACTATTTTTTAGACTGTCCCAGAACATTCATCGAATAATGACTTATACTGTACGAGTAACAGCTTCAACTGTTTCCAGAATATTCGAAGAATTAACACCAGCTATTGGACTGTTTTTGAAAATATTTGTTTTAATAATAGTTTTTTTTTTTACAGATTCGAGAAGTTAAAAAAATGTTTGATATTGCCAAGGAGGTCCCATACTAAAGCTGTGACGAAAATAGTCGCCAATCGAAATATATTCAGTTACAAAGAAATCATTTAAATATAGTGTCCAGCGAAGCGGGCAAAGCCTGCTAGTATATATATATACATTCATTAACGCCGCATATTACTTTCTTTGAGTTTTTTTTTTTAATGCTCCAGTTAACAACTTTTGCAGTACAGTCATATAAATGAGGGCCTTTTCCAGTCATAAAAGTTAAATGAGACATTGAACATTCGTTTTATCACATTCTCTAAAATTAGGGACAACACATATAAAATAGTCAGAAACGTTCTTAAGAGGGGAAAATACCTAATCTCGCCGGCAGCCTTCGCCCATGTTATTCTATGGGAAAATTTGTTCACATAATTACTCATTACCTAATAAATATTTTTCAATTCTGTTTTCACATTTAGAAAATTCATAAGCGTTAAATTAGTACTTCTTTTCCAAAAATTGATTTTTAAAAATTTTAGTATTTCATTTTGCGACTAGAAAATGAGAAAAATGCATTTTGTGAAAAATCGCATTTTTGAACTCAAAATTAAAATGTAAAAATTAAAAAAAATGAATTTTTCAAAAATGAGTACTCATTTAACGGTTATGAATTTTCTGATTGCGAAAACAGAATTCAAAAATATTCATTAGGTAATGTGTAATTGTCGCAACAAATTTTCCCATAGAATAACATGGGCGAAGGTTGCCGGAGAGATTAGGTATTGTCCCCTCTTAAAGCGTCAACTTTAAGAATATTAACGCTGTATAGTTACTTTATTTATCGAATAACAGTAGCAAAAATTGTGCCACAGCAAAGAAATGAAAATTTAACGAAGCTATTTAAATTCTTTCCACAATATTTGGGGTTCCCTACAGGGGAGGATTAAAATTTTGATAGCATGTCTTCGGACCACCCTCAGGGGTGAGTTCCAGACCGTCGCCAATTGCCCATAGTTTAAAATTAGTGGTTGGCTAGATGGTTGGTTGGGTTTAACGCCGCACTAGTTCTGCACTATGGGTAATTAGCAACGGTTTTGGACGCAATATTAAGGATGATTCGGAGACATGCCATCACAATTGTGATCCTCCATGGAGGGGATGGCTCCACCCCTTTGTTACAGTGCAACTTAAAATCCACTCACTCCCAATATTGGGGAAATTAGGTAAAATGCCAGATACAGTTGCGAAGAAAAAGACCTTTATTTTCCGTCAGAAATTCAACCATTCAACTTTATAACGTATCTGCTCAGTAGCACTTAAAAATACAATTTGTAATTTTAATATTTGACGATTTTTAGACCTACAGTTACAATGATTTTTGAATCGAAAAATCTATATACTCCATAAATTCATAGTAACAATGCACAATTTTTTTAATATACATATGGAGTTTTCCCAAATATCTATCCATGCCTTACCCGGGATTCGAACCAGGACCATTTTGTTCCAAAACACAGCTTCCTGCCATCTAGACCATAGAGGAACTTGTGTACATTCTGTTCCAATTTTTTTTTTTTTTTTAAAACAATAGGATCCTTAATTATGTTCTGAATTCTGTTTTATTTTGAATTTTCCCCATTTTATGCAAAACAATATACATTAGGGTGTATCGAAAATTTTTTTTCTTTGATATCAAAAGTTGCCTTATGCTATTGTTAGTATGTGTACAAAATTTTGTTGATCTGAGTCAATATCTTCAGTTGCCTCTGGGGTCGTTTACATAAAAATTCGTTAATTTTATCGTTTTTTCAATATATTTTTTTTAAATAAGAAATTGGAATCCTTAGTTCCAATAGGGCCGAAAAATTGTCATATGGTATCCTTAGAGCGTGTGCAATTTTTTATTGATGTGGGTCAATGGCTTCAGTTACCTCTACGGGTCACTTATCTGGCCAAATTCGCTCATTTTAATGATTTTCCTCAACACTTCTACGACTGTAATTCTTTTAATTATGATTATTTCTATTCACTTTTTTTTGTATGAACAAATTATGCATTTGTGCAAGTGTGCAATGCGTACATTGTTAAAAAAACACGTAAATTTACGGACCTTCGCCCGTTTAATTTTTACGTTCACGACCCTTTTTTTATACCTACAAGACGGGCATACCCGTATTTCCTGATATGACATGATATTTTCCTCTATACCACAAGGTTCTTAGCAGTCTATGTTTTGCCCGTAATTTATCATTTTGAATACCACTTTATATATAAATCAATTTTTGAATTATTCCTTTGAAGATATGTGCTACAAACGATTAATGAAGTTTATTATAAAAAAAAAGTGGCAAAGACTGCTAAGAACCTTGTGGTATAGCCGAAAGTATCAAGTCATATCAGAAAATACGAGTATGCCCGTCTTGTAAGTAAAAAACGGTTGTGACCGTAAAAATTAAACGGGCGAAGGCCCGTAAATTTACGTGTTTTTTTTAACAATGTACGCATTGCACACTTGCACAAATGCATAATTTGTTCATACAAAAAAAAAAAGAAATAATTATAATTAAAAGAATTACAGTCATAGAAGTGTTGAAGGAAAATCATTAAAATGGGCAAATTTGGCCAGATAAGTGACCCGTAAAGGCAACTGAAGCCATTGACCCACTTCAATAAAAAATTGCACACACTCTAAGGATACTAGACCTATTGGAACTAAGGATTCCAATTTCTTATTAAAAAAAATATTGAAAAAACGATAAAATTAACAAATTGTCATATAAACGACCCCAGAGGCAACTGAAGATATTAACTCAGATCAACAAAATTTTGCTCACATACTAACAATAGCATAAGGCAACTTTTTCACACTATTGGAAATTTTATTGCCGAAACGTCAGTGGAGGCCCTCTGTTGAGACTCAAAACGGTTTTGGGCTGTGTCTGTCTGTATGTTTGTCGCGCGATAGCGGCCGCAAAAATAGCGCTATTGACTTGAAATTTGGTACACGTGTTCATGTGCCCCACGAAATCAGCTGTATAGTTTTGGGTGTGTATTCCATTTGTAATTCGTGTACAGGGACACGCCAAAGTTTTTCTTATCATTACCGCCTATGGGAGGAATTTGTATGTACCGCGATAGCAGCCACAAAAATCACACTTTCGACTTGCAATTTGGTGCACCTGTTCATAAGCCCAACGGAATCAGCTGTATAGTTTTAGGTGTGTATTCCATTTGTAGTTCGTGTACAGGGACACGCCAAAGATTTTCTATCATTACGGCCTATGGGAAGAATCTGCATGTACTGCGATAGCCGCCGCAAAAATCAAGCTATTGACTTCAATTTTTGCCGAAACGTCAGTGGAGGCCCTCTGTTGAGACTCAAAAGGATTTTGGGTTCCGTCGGTCCGTCCGTCTGTCTGTCTGTCGTGCGATAGCGGCCGTAAAAACCACGCTATTGACTTGAAACTTTGTACACATGTTCATGATCCCCACGAAATTAGCTGTATAGTTTTGGGTGTGCATTCCATTTGTAGTTCGTGTACAGGGACACGCCAAATTTTTTTTTATCATTACGGCCTATGGGAAGAATTTGTATGTACCGCGATAGCAGCCCCAAAAATAACGCTATAGACTTGCAATTTGGTACACATATTCACGAGCCCAACGGAATTAGCTGTATAGTGTTAGGTGTGTACAGGTACACGCTTTGTTGTTCGTGTACAGGGACACGCCAAAATTTTTCTTATCCTTACGGCCTATGGGAAGAATTTGTATGTACCGCAATAGCGGCCGCAAAAATCCTTCGATTGACTTGCAAATTGGCGCACACATTCCAGCTTTCCATATAAGTAGCTGTATAATTTTCATTGCTATATTTTTTATAAACTGTGTACAGGGACACGCCAAAATTCTTAACATTACGGCGTATGGGGTGAATTTCGTTTAAACGCATTTTAATATCATTACTTTGCAATGAAGAAAATGAAACTAGAGTACGTGAGTAAGATGCTTAAACTTATGTTGCTTAAAGAAAATATGTGCTCTTAAGCTTTCTAATTAATGTACAGGACCTTACAAAAGTGTTCTGACAATGTCACTTAGTCATCCAAACGATGTTAAATTTAGAACAATTATTAATTTTAAACGCAAAATAAACTGAATAGTTTTTACTGGTGTATACAATGTTTATGGTTCGTTTACAAAGACACACGAAAAAATTTCGTAACATTAGAGCCTATGAATGAATTTTTAATTTAAGCGCGCACTTTAATGCGTTTATGCTGAATTGAACTTAATAAAGTTAACATACATTATAAAGATGCTTAAAATCATGTTTACTCTAAAAAACGGTTATGTATAGACTAAATAATTTATGGGACCACACAAAATAATTCCGAGTATGTACTGTAATCATCCAAATGATGTCAAATTAGTTTGAAAGATTAATGAGTTATAATTAATTAGATTTATTCTTATTATTGGCGTTTATAATGACTGTGGCTACTTTTCCGGGATACATAAAGGAATTTCGTACTTTTATGGTGTATAGTCGGTATTTCTTAAAAGTGTATTTTAACATGGTTACACCCCATCAAATATAATGAAATTTTATTAGAATTTTAAAAGCCTGGTTTCATGTTGAAAATTGTGGGCATAGAATTGATAATTAGTTTAAAGGTTACGCAAAATATTTCCGATATGCTATGTCATTTTTTTTGTATGAAATTCGGTATTTATGAATTTCCGTGAAATAATACAAGACCGTCGTTTAATAAGAATGCATATTGTTGCGTACTTGGGGGTTTGTAAGTTGTCCGAGAATGAAAGGCGAAACTTGCAAAAATTCAGTGAATTATTCACAGAAAGTTCCAGAAGAATACAGGTCTATAAACCAAGTATCAGCTTCAATTCAACCAGTAAACATAGCTTAAACAACAGCCGTTAACAGCAAAGCAACAGTACAAACTGTTTAGCAATAACACATAAAGCAAGTCTCATTCAAAGAGGCTCATAGCAAAGCAAGCATTTGACGAAACCGACACAGATATAAGATTGGAAGCCTTGGCTAAAAAAAATGCTCCTTTTATACTATTCTATCGAACACAGACTGTTCTGGAAAATTATCGTATCTCATCAGCCAATGAGATTAGAGCTTCCATATTTGGTCTATCCCTAATAAGGATTTTCTCGCCAAGGTCGCAAAAAAAAATCGCCAAGGAGGGAAACAGTCGCCAAATTTGGCGCCAAATCCATTTCTTCCCTTATTGGAGCTTTTCAATTCGTTTTTAAAGGAAAATTAGGCTATTTTAACGCTAGAACGACTAGAAATGCACAAAATTAGCATTTTATCGACTTACTAAGCCTCTTTGAAAAAATTTATACAAAAATAAATGCAATTATTTACAATTCCGTAACACTTTATATGATATACAAATAGGCATAGAAAGAGAGATACAGCGGGGGGTTGAGGGGGGCGGCAGGAATGTATCTGATTATGGTAATAAGTCGATCGAATCAATATATACTATTATATAATAAGAAATATATAAAAATGACCTATTGAAAAATGTCTGATGCAAATAGGACGTTGAGGCTCCTGATCTGCAGATCCACTAGTATATATATATATATAATTTTTTTCTTCGATACACCCTAATACACACACACACACACACACATATATATATATACTCATATATCTATGAATTTATCATAAATGCAGATATCTATGCATTTATTATAACCTCAAGTTGTTCCTTGAAAAAAAAGGGGGCTGTATTTAGTAGGCTTTATATCGCACTATAGTTACATAATAAAATGAATTAATATAAGGATTATTAGAAAATAAGTAAAACAGAAATATACATACGCAATTTAATACTGATATCTAATTCCTATGGAATAAGGTCACATTAGTTACGTAATCAGTTTGTGGTATAGTTTTTATTGAATATAGGATATCTATTAAGGCATAAGGATTGCTGTACTACATATTTAAATACTGATAATTTAAGTTATTTTTTTAATGGCATTACAAGGCATCATATAAATGTCTAATATATAGAAAATCATAAAGAAAGCATCATGATTTTGGAGACATTCAAATACTATGTCACTTTTTATGAAGAATCAAAATATGTATTTCAACATTAACGGAAAATCACGTGGCACACATAGATTATCAACACTTTCCACGTAAACTTACTCGTTGCATCATTTAACTTTCATTGTAATTTGCCTAAGGATATTTTGGTAAGACATCGGACAGGCAGAAGGACTGAAATACAGAGAAATAAGTTAACTGAATTCATAATCACTTGTAAACGTTGTTGTAAAGTGTTAAAAACAATCAGTACAAACAGAAATGGAATTTCAGTAATTTCCAGTTATAGCCCTTAATATCTTTGAATATTTTAGCGTATCTCAGTAAATCTCAATGCTAAGCATGCTATATTTTATAGAATATACTTGAACAATAAATGTCAATTATGATTTATGCAGTGCGAAGTTAATTAAATAAGGATTTTTCAAAATGCTTTTCATAAAATACAATGTAATAAATTTTGGATGTTCCTGTACACAAACCTATTGTAGAATTTTAATTTAGGAAAACATTCCATAGTGAATTTGAATAAGATATATTATTTTAAAGACATTCTGGAAATATGCAAGGATGCTAGAGGCCCACAGCTGTACAGATAGGCAGACGGACAAAAAGACAGACAGATAGACGAAATCAAGTCATAACCTTTCTTAAATATCATTAAAAAATGTTAAAAACGATTAATGCAAATGAAAATGTAATTCCAGCAAATTTCAACTATAGCCCTTAGTGTACCTGAATATTTTTGTGGCGCCTTGTAAATCTTAATGTTAATCATACTATATTCTATAGAAAGCATCTTCTTGTTTCTATATATTATTAATATGAATTTCAGTATGATTTGTTCAAAGTATTAAAAAAAACAAAAAAACAAAAAAAAAAAAACCTCGCATAGAACGCAATGCTTTAGAATACTTTCGGCAATCTCTTTAGAGAAACTAGTGCAGCGGTGATATTTACCCCATTTTCAGTAGAGAACATCCCATACTGAACTTGAACAACATATCAGTTTTAATAAATTCTAAGAATATTTATGTGAGTTAGAGCGCGGACAGACAGACGGAAAGACAAACAATCCGAAGCCATAAATGCATTTCAACTTTGCTGGAAAGTGTTAAAAAGTCCTTTTTTTCAAACCTTATATTAATGTATACGAGAAATAAGCAGACATAAAAGCTAAGAACCAATGCATGGAATTGTAGTTCTTAAAAAAAAAATTATAAACATTGTCGGAAAGTGTTAAAAAATACTTAACACAAACAGAAATGCAGTTCTTAACTTTCAACTGCAGCCTTTAATGTATCTGAATATTTCAGTGTAGCCCTATAAATCAAGTAACGCCATAATCTACACAAAACATTTTTTTATCTTATTAACAATAAATATCAATTTCTTTATGATTTTTGCAGTAGAAAATTATTTAAACGTGATTTATAAAAATGCCTCCCGTAAAACGCAATGCATTAACATTTTTTTGGGTGTTCCTGTATACAAATGAGTTATACAGCGCCTATTAATGCCATTTAAAATAGGGAACATTCTATAATAAACTTGAATAACGTGTGTCATATTTAAGAAATTCTAAAATATTTACGGACGTTGGAGCGAGCAGGTGAACAAATAGACAGACGGACAGACAGATACATTAATTTAAATCATATTCACACATAAAAATTGCTAGAAAGTGTTAAAAGGGCCTAATGTAAACGAAAATACAATTCAGCAAATTTTCAATAATAGACCTTAATCTAATTCTATATTTTTGTGTGACACTGTAAATTTTAGAGTTAATCATACTATATTCTATAGAAAGCATTCTTTAGTGCATATAAATAACATATTTCAGTTTCATTAAGATTCATGCAATTTAAAGTTATTAAAATATAGTTTATAGAAATACTTAGAATATCTTAGAACGCAATGCTTTGGGATATTTACGGGTGTCCCTGTACACAAACCATTGGTGGTATTTATTCTATTTTCAATTGAAAACATTCGATAGTGAACTTGAAAAACATATTTTATAATTAATTAAGATTTGTGTGAAGTAAACATATTAAAATATGATTTATAGAAATACCTACCATAAAACGCAATGCTTTGAAAACCTTTGGGGCATCCCTGTACACAAACCAATAGCGGTATTTACTCCATTTTTAATATATATCATGGTATAGTAAACTTGAATAACATATCAGTTTCAAGATATTCAACGTGTATTTACGTGTATTTACGTCTGTCAAACACGTAACAGACAAACCGACAGACAAACAGACAAACCGAAGTCATTAAAGCTTTTAACCTTGACGAAAAAGTGTTAATTAAAAGTGATTAGGAATGTATGATTAAAATATATGGTATATAATTAAAAGTTAATAATTGAAACACATTTAAAATAACGTGAACTTAAAATAAAAAAGTTCACAAAAACAGTTATAAATCAATACATTAAAATATAAAATAAATATTTTCTTTAAACAAGAGAAAAATTTTTAATACTTACGAAATTGTTTCTTTGCCAGCTATAAGAAGTTCAAACGTTCACATTTTATGTCCGTTTTATATTTTGCTTATTTTTACTATAATATTATCAAGATATAGTAGTTTGAATAAGCATAAAAAATCATCTCTGAAGAAAATATGTATGTTCTACTAATAATAAGCCATTTTCATTTATGTTCAGCATGGTGAGGTGCAAATATTTTTCACAGTACTATATTTCAATTATGAACAAAAAAATTGTTTTAAACAACGCAATTTGAAGTAAAAGAATATCACAGTAGAAGCATTCTCTTATAATTTTTGAAGCTAAAATATTGTTATTTCTAAAAATCGTAGCATATTTAATTCAATTTTGAAACAACAAATTCAAATTATCTTTTATAAAAATGCAGACAAATAAGTAGGATACTCTCTGAATTATTTGCATTGAAAACTTCTCTTTCAATGAAATCTTTGATCAATTAATAAAAGATAAACATGAGAAAGAAATATACTTTTCCACAATAAGAATTACTGAGGATCTTTAACATGCTTAGTTAGTTTTTGACGCAATCTGTAGATTTTTACATCATTTTGTAACCCGTCGGCTGTAGAAGACTTTATGAGTCACTAAGTTTTTCTTCTGTATATGTCAGTTTTAATAAGGGAATTAGTAAGAATTTTACGGGGTTTTGAATGTATTCCCAGTAACTTCATATCGCAAGCAAATGAAGTTACTGGAAAATACCGTAACAAGTGGGTTTTTCGCTGAAATATTAGAATGAACATCTCAGTCGCAGTAATACTAAGAATTTTCAATTCGCATTCTATTGAAATTACTGATTTCATCAGTAACTAAAGTTCTGGTAATTATACATGAGTAAGATCAGTTTTTGGAGCCTACAGACAATTTTAGTACATAGAATGCAAAGAATATGACTAACGCAATGATTTTGTATCTTTTTTTACTCGAGATTGTGTAGGTAATGATACTTTTTGATTATTAGACCTATATTCTGTGTAAGCTTTAATTAGCTGGCTGGTAATCTATATAGAAAATGATTTTATCTTTAGACTTTAGTCATCACCATGTGAAACTCTAATAGTTCCATTAAAATTCCACGAGCTTTGTCAACCTTTTTTTACGCTACAAGTGTAAATTTTGATTCCAAGACAATAATATGAAAAATAAGTATTTTTACAGTTTAGAGCGATAGTAATTAGTATATTTTACATTTGTCTTATATGTCTTTTGATTATTCACTTAAATTATTAGTAGAATTAAAAAAAAAAAAAAAAGGAATTATATACCAGTAATAAAATTCTCTTTTAAGACAAAATCATCTCCATGGAGGATCAAAATTGTAATGACAGGTCTTCGGACTGCTCTTAGGGGTGAATATCAGACCGTCGATAACGGTCTACTGCGTAGTTTTGTTGAGACGTTAGCACCACTCAATCAACTTCAACAGTGTTATGATAAAGGTTCTTTATGTTGTATTGATATCTCACAAGTTTAGCCGCAAAAATAATACATATGAGCATTACCGAAAGAGGGAAACAATTCCCTCTGCGGAGGATCAAAATTGTGACGGATGCGTTCGAATTACCCCAGGGGTGAATCCCAGATCGTCATCAATTGGACACAGCATGGCTCTAGTGTAACGTTAAACTTACTCAATCTCAACCAATATTTTAAGCATAAAATGATACTATAGAACTTTTGTTAAAACAACATAAAGAAATTTATTATTATATAACGCTAAAAAAAGTAAGATGATAATGAAATAGATTCTAAATAGCAGGAATATCTTACACATCAGATGTTGCTTCCCTGTAATCACTAATGAGACCTTGAAGGAATGATTTAAGAGGACTCGGCATACGGCATATCGGCCTGCAGAGTAAATGAATTTAACTGTGGTCTACTCTTTAGTAGCTACCTTGGAGGAATGATAAAGGGTCTTTCAATAAGATTGATAGATTTTTCAATAGACATTTCACGGTTCCTGGTATATTTATTCTTTCTTTCCAGGTGTCAATATATTCAGTAGAGATTTCCACTTCATCATGCATCGTTTGATGCTTCCCGAATGTTTAGAAATTATTAAAACAAGTTACCAAAGTTCAATTTTTGTTGTAGGTGCCCAAAAACGAGGTGAAATTTGGATAAATGGCTATGTTAACAAACAAAATTGCCATTATTGGTACGAAAACAACCCACAAGCATTACATAAATTCTGCATAACGAAAAAATCACTGTGTGGTGTGGTTTATGTCAATGGTGGCGTCATAGGTTTTTATTTATTTCGAAATAAGGTGGGAAGATCTGTAACCTTCAATAGCGACTGCTATAGAACCATGGTACTGGAATTTTTATGGTTACAACTTGAAAACATCAATATTGAAGAGATGTGGTTCCAACAAGATGATGCTACGCGACACACAGCTACTGCTACGCTCTATTTGCTGAAGGATTATTTTGGTGATGGTGTCATTTCACGACGAGGATTTGTGAATTGGCTTTTATTAGAGTGACCATATATTTTTCATTGAATCTGAGGACAAATGTGGCGGTGTCAGCGAATTTCGAGGACAAAAAATAAATAAATAATTCAGTTACCTTAAATTGTAAAATTTTAGTAATTTTTATGTATAAAGCACCTAAAAGAACTTATTTCAACTTATTTATTATACAGTCGGTAACAAAAGTGTCCGAACACTAGCAAAAATTCTTATGTAAAAAAAGTACACTTCATACGGATTTGTAAAATAAATCCTTATCGAATCCTGTTCTTAGTCAGTGTAAGAACATGATTCGACAAGGATTTATTTAATAAAACAGTAATGAGTGTACTTTTTTTATATAGGAATTTTTGCTAGTGTTCGGACACTTTTGTTACCGACTGTACATATAATAAATTATTATAATAAAACATTAAAATTTTATAACCGGCGTCTCCAATTGTGTTTTAAATTTTTAGGGACGAAGGTACTTTTCGAGGACGTATGGTCAGATTACTATCGTGGTCATGGGGGCTATGGAACTGGCTCGCCCTGAGGCAGCGGTCCTACTGGCATCGGCCGACTTCACCTCCCCGTGGTGGTCCCTGAGTAATGCTCACGAGGTGGCGCGGATGCAGAAGTCGGCTGGTGGACCGGTAGTTCCTCCAGTCAACTGGAGGCTGCAACCACTCGTCGCTCGCAAAGTAATAGGTTGTTGTTACGTTTTAGGGCGGTACCCGGCGGCACAAGGCGCTGGGTGTTGTTCTGCTTGTATTTGCAACCTACTCTTCATCCCTGGCCTTTCTCCTCTTATAGGTGCAAGTGAGTTTCCAGGATCAAGCTTTGCACTACCGCCGGAGAGCAGCTAGTTCTTGCGGCTTTTGGGTTCTTCCTTTCCGCGGGCTTCTCTGGGCCCGTGCCCCTACCCATAGGGCCGCTGGAGAGTTAGATGGTTGTCTTGTCGCGGGGATCCCGTCGCTCGGGCCGACCCAGGTTCGCCGAGCTCGCTTGGGAGTCACGATGTGTCCTCGCTAAACCGAAAGGTGAGTTGTCTCCGTGGACTGTGTTCTATCATGGTCATGTGATTTGACATCTCTAGATTATTTTCTTTGGGGGCTACGTTAAAGAACATGTCTATGCCGACAATCCATGGATATTAGATCATTTGGTTGGTTGGTTGATTGGGTTTAACGTCACACTAGTACTGCGCAATGGGTAATTGGCGACAGTCTGGGACGCCCCATCTACTCTCTAAAATATGAAGAGTGAGATCTGACTCTAAAAGAGTGGCATATCACTCTTTGAACATGCCAAAATGGAGCTAACCTCTAAAGAGTGAGAAGTCTCTTTTCGAAAGAGTGAGATTTCTCACTCTTTAATAAGAGTGAGATTATTCCGAGTAATTCAAAGAATATGACTGTTTATTTTTCTTAAAAAACTTTTTGGATTACACGATATGTTTTCATCTCATTACTTTTTATCCCATTGGGCTTAATTTAGCGATGGAAAGGATGCAGATTGGATATGCGGGGAATCGAACCGAAGCCATCTGCGTGGCTGGCGAGCATCTTACCACTGAACCACTGGGGATACACAGAATGGACTTAATTTACAGTAACAAATCATTCACATAAGAGATTAATCGCACTCTTATAAACTTTCACTTCATTTATCAAAAACATAAAATTACAGAATTTTAATGTACGTTTTAAAGTTAAAATTAGAATTATTTCAAATTACAGAAATTAGAATTATTTTTAAATCAAAATATATACTTGAAAAGAAATTCCCTAAGGCAAACAGTTATTTTTAAAGTAGCTTAAGGGAAAAGAAAAACTCTTGAGTGTGCATGTTTAAAAAAATAGTTAAATATTTACACACGCATCTCCAAAGTTTCTTGAAAAACTCGTCTGTTCAGGAGTATAAATCTTGCTGATGATTTTAATTTTTAGTAAAATATTACAGCCAGCTTTTTGAATATGTCACATGCGTTAAGTATCAATGAATATAATAAAAATATAAATTTCTATAGATTTTAAGACTTTATGCGTTAAGTATTTGCATTGATATTTTCTTTTATACCTTTCATATTTCTGAATAAAAACTACTTGCTTTCTACTACGAATTTCCGTAACTTTCTTCTGATTTTCGATTCTTTACTAATAACACTTCGATTTTTTCAATCGTTTAAAAAATATATATTTACCAAAATATCTTTTAACATAAATATTTTTCTTTTTTTTTATACTCAGATATCTTCAATAAGTTCTGTTAAACAAATCGCATAAAAGAGATTATCCAGAAATTGTCTTACGAATTTCCGTAACTTTCTTCTGATTTTCGATTCTTTACTAATAACACTTCGATTTTTTCAATCGTTTAAAAAATATATATTTACCAAAATATCTTTTAACATAAATATTTTTCTTTTTTTTTATACTCAGATATCTTCAATAAGTTCTGTTAAACAAATCGCATAAAAGAGATTATCCAGAAATTGTCTTTAATATTTCATTCGAAATATGATAAATAGATGGCGCCACCAATTCTTCACTCTTCAGAAGGTTGGTCTTGCAATCGATGATGACTTCACTCTTTGTGACAGAGTGACAGCAAGTCTCTCTTTCGACAAAAGTGAGAAATGTCACATTTTCAAGAGCGACAGTAGTATTTTCTCACTTCAATTGGTGTCAAAATAATGGTCACTTTTTTAAGGTGTGAGATTCCCACTCCAGAAATTTCAGAGAGTAAGGATAGTCCGGAGACATGCCATCAGACAGGTGCTCCTCCACGGAGGGAATGGCTCCCCGGCTTCGGTGACCACCTTGGATCATTTGGAATCCAACATTCGTCAAGCTATCGTCTGCATACAGCCGCAACTAATCGACAGGGTGATAAAAAATTGGAGCGATCGGCTGGGTAAATGTAAACAAAGCTGAAATGGTTATTTGAACGATATCTTGTTCCGAAAATAACGGCATTGACCAAGCATCAAAATAAGGGGGAAAGGAAATTTATATGTTAAACCGTTGTTGATTTTTTTACAATTAAAATCCTATCATTCTTAATGAAACATCCTTTATAAGCGGTGTTAGCATACGGCTTATCAGCATTCAGGATAAATGAAGTTAACGCTTGTCTATTTAAGATGGCTGCCGCAATAGCAGCCAAGACTACCCCAGGAGCCATATTGAATCTACCTAAACGTTGGTTTGTACTGTGCTATTTTATTTATTTGACAGCTTTGAGACCTACAGTTACAATGATTTTTATCTCGAAAGATCCATATTACATAATATCACTATAACAATGCAGAATTTCTTATAAAACTGTGTTCTGTAATTACTGTAATGGCTTCTGTAATTGCGATTTTAGCTTCAAGTTTTTCTGGACATGTCATCACCACTTATACCACTCCTCCAAGGTAGCTACCACTAGTAGGGCACTACCGCAGGAGCCATATTGAGTCTACCAAAGTATTAACAAGTGCTATGTACATTCGGCAGCAAAATTATTGAAGCACACATCCATACTTTTTTTTAAAGTTTAATCGCTAATTTTCATCATCAACTTACTTTTTCATAAACAGCATAAGACTAAGATCACGACTCGACAAATATTTACTTAATATAAAAATATTAGATGCGCAATTTTTAAATAGGCATTATTGCTAGCGCTTCAATAATTTTGCTGCCGACTGTAGAAAGTCTCGATGGTGAGAGACGACAGATGATGAAATTATCTTACGGCGCATACTCATAGCAGACATTTTTTCTACCAAACTGGGATTTGGTAGAAAAACTCAAACACTTCCCAGGTGAATATCAACAACAAAAAATTTACAGATATCGTTTTTTTTTTTTTTTTTTTTTTTTTGCAATAATCCTTTATTTCAGCTATAGTTTTGAGCATAGTGCTTTAAAGCCATTAAAAATACTTTTAGTTGTGAATACTTTTAGTTGTGGATGATAGACAAAAAAAGTTTTCAAACCAATCAGAAATTGACTCGCTGTTGAAGCCTGTCTCTTTGTAGGCTCTCTAGTTGTATGCTACTTAACAGCTCCTGCGGCCACGATTTGACATAATCCTTTTTCGCATATGTTAACTCATCTTAAATCATTCCTCCAGGAATGGATCTGTGATTACCAAGACTATTGAGCAGTTATTCATATCCAACCCGAAACATTCCCCACTTAAAACATTACATTCTTTGTTGTTTGTTTGCTTATTGATAACATATACATGAGATTTGTATGCTTGACCTATAGTCCGTCTGTAAATCTTCGTCAGATAATTACAGATAGCACATGACAGAACTACAGTCGGTAACAAAAGTGTCCGAACACTAGCAAAAATTCCTATATAAAAAAAGTACACTCATTACTGTTTTATTAAATAAATCCTTGTCGAATCATGTTCTTACACTGACTAAGAACAGGATTCGATAAGGATTTATTTTACAAATCCGTATGAAGTGTACTTTTTTTACATAGGAATTTTTGCTAGTGTTCGGACACTTTTGTTACCGACTGTACAATACGAAGGAATGGAAAAACACCTAGTGACAGCACGGGAATCGAACCCGCTCTCCTACACTCGAAGGCGATTAGCAGTGTGGTGACATAACCACACAGCCACGGAGGGCCCCATTACATTCTTCCGTTTTTGGAAACTGAAAGAAAAATATGTCTATAACCGACATTTGTTGATTGAAAATTATACTTTACACTTTTTGCTAATTAGCTCGATCGTTCATTCCCTGATTTTATTACATACGACTGTTATAGATGCAAAAATGTAAGTGGATGTCGTGGATGTCTAACCCGCACGATTGTACGGCCTAGGTCGGAAAGGGTTATGCTACCGTGATGAAGACTAGAAGGAATTAGATTCCGTTGATCAATTTATGGAATAAGACTTTGTTCGAAGCTCCGGAGGATGAAAGGATAAATTAGACTCCACCTTTTAACCTAGAATCTGTGCAGCTTGCTCCATTCCAGGTGGCGGTGTTGCTTCCTGGCTGTCACTTACAAGTTTTTTGTATTGTACTCTGATCTTGTACTATTTGTCCTCATCTCGACGAAAACTTACACACGGACCTCGGATCAGGCATAAAAGTCCAATATCTTCGTTAAACAATAAATAAATAATAAATAAGGCTTTTTTCAGATTAGAGATTTTTTATCCTAATTATGACAAGACGTATTTCAAAATTTCGCACTGTTCTTGGATTTTAAATCAGCAAACTTAACTGCATCTTCACTGCCGATGTCTTGTTTCTTAGCACCGCTATCTTCCAACTCCCTTCTTATATCACCCACAGTCGGTAACAAACGTGTCCAAGCACTTGAAAAAATTCCTATGAGAAAAGTACATTTCATACGGTTTTGTTAAATAAATCCTTGTTCGAATCCTGTTCTTAGTCAGTGTAAGAACATTATTCGATAAGGATTTATTTAACAAAACCGCATGAAGTGTACTTTTTTTACATAGGAATTTTTGCTAGTGTTCGGACACTTTTGTTACCGACTGTACTGACTGATAGCTTTTTTGCTCTCCATGCCCTCAGTGCTTATTCTTTTCAGTCACCAAAAGTCATTCTTTTCTAACTGATCCTCATCCACGTTGACAATGTGTGCGGTCAAATGATAACCTTCATCTGATGCTCCGGCTAAAAAGGTATTTACCCTAATAAGCAGGTCGACATGTTTGCCGATAAAGGGCCATATACTTGTTCCTCTCCTAAATGGATCTCTCCGAGAGACCTGAAAACGCACATTAGATAAAAGTCTGAAAAAATTGAAAACAAATGTATTTGGATAAACAGCAATTACGCGACCTCTTTTCCATTCCATTCTTTGAACAGAAACTTTCCTAACCGGACTCTTGTCAGATGATAGATGTAATTATAACCCGTTGGAGTTCCAAGACAATTATCACTCACCCAGGAAAAGCTATATCGACTGAAACTCTAGTTTTCTCATGTTTTTCGGGACCGTCGTCTATTGCCTATAGTATAGTACTAATGTGAGTAAAACCCACTCAAACTCAACCCATCTTTACTGGTTCTGCCATGACCCTGAAATCCCCGATCACATTCTGCGTTACTGTCCTCGCATGAATACTCCCTGCGGAAATTATTGTTGACTGCTCTCAATGTTGGAGTCCCAATTACCTATAAAAATATTTTGGAGGAATGATATAAGAGAAGACGACATGTCCTCTCTAACCATGCCAAACTATCGAATGTGAAAATGATTACTTTTCAAGACAGTGTTCAGTTTGTTGTAATCTAATCAAGAGCTTAAAATCAGCGCCAGGAAAAAATAAACTAATTTAGTACATTTCTTGTTCTTTTAAGTTGCTGGTTAAGTGTATTTTTCCTGTGCATTGTACGTATCATTCTAAAATCAAGAGCAAGATATCAAATATGAAAAAAGCATTTTTGCACATTCGATAGTTTGACATCGTAGCGACGATTTTCGGGAAAACATGAAATCAAAATAATAACCACAGAAGTCATTAAGTAACAAAGTTGTATAAGAATTTCTGAACTGTTATTGTGGAATTACGTAATATGCATCATTCGAGATGAAAGTTATAGTAATTGTAGGTTTCAAAGCTGTCAAATAAATGAAATAAATTATTAACCAATATTTTGATTATGGCTCTAGTGGTAGCCTTAGTTGCAAGTGCGGCAGCCATCTTCAGTAAATAACATCTCACTTTATTTGCCTGGTTGCAGCGTTCAGTCCCCCCCCCTTCCCCCCGCACCACAAATGGCATTCCACACTTCGTTCAGTTCTCCAAACACGCATTCTCTGTGATCTAAACTTCCAAGCCAAATCATCCTTAAGTGTCTGCTTTACTCCTTGACGAATTTTTATGCTGCCTCTAGGGGCATATAAACAGCTCATTATTTCACTATCTACCCTAAACCAGCAAACAAATATTTTCGTAGTGATAAGGCAAATTCGCTAAGCTTGATTTTGTTCAAACCTTTTGACCAATAGAATTTTATAAGCTGTGTGTCATTAATTAATAAATTAAGGTGTAATAATGGACTTTATCGATGCGATGTACAGAAATCCTTCCCACACAACTACTGCAGGGAAAAATACAACATTCTTGTGTATATGTTTGTGTCATCTAGGGAATCTATGGCGAAATGTTTGTATTCTATGAGCATGAAGAAAATTTCCCTATAGTATAAACATATAAATGTTTGTATTATAGGGAAATGAAGAGTGGAAAATCAGCCGGGGTGGAAAACAATTGATAATTTAGCTTCGAGTCGAAAAAAATCGATGCGATTCATTAGCTAATATTTCATTTCCTATTTACAAATTACAAAAAATGAACTTTCTTAAGAATTAGTACTAGCTATATAAATTATAGATAAGTTAAAATCAAATCGGTTATTATAATCTGAGATGTAGGATTATCAAAGCACATAGAAACACAAATATTTTTGTTTTATTAATTATCCTTTATGTGTATAGATATTGTAGTTTTTTTAAGGTTATGAAGTCCTGAAAAATTAAAGTTTCGAAATGTAACTTCATTTAAAGATAATTTTGATTATTTTAATAACTTACTTTACATTAAAGTAACCACTCAAAATATTGTCCGATTACAATTCTAAGACAGTAATTAACTAAAAACCAAATGTAATTTAAAAAGCCTTCCTTGTAAAAATTTCCAAATTAAGGTTTTAGGTTCGAAATTACTCGTTTCTTAGTAAAATATAACAAGAAGTTTAAGAAAGTAATCTCCTGTAACTTATCCGCCTAAAAAGCAAATGCATAATAAGAAATTTTCCCTATGAAGTTTTTAAAGTTAAGATTTTATATTAACTTTCTTTTTATGTAAAATAATTCGAGATTCAAGAAAATTATCCCTAGAGAATAATTCAAAACAACAGAAAAAAGAAATTAAGAAGCTTTCACCAAACAGCATTGAATATTATTATTATTATTATTATTTAGTTATGTTAATCATGTTGATTTAATTTTTCTTTCTCTTTTCAAAAATTATATTTACTTCTTTTACATGAACAGGAGTTACTTCTTTACATAAACTGATATTGATATCGCTAAGCTAATGTTATTCTAGTGGAAGACTTTATACAGTCGGCAGCAAAAGTATCCGAGCGCTAGCAAAAATTCCTATGTAAAAAAAGTACTCTTAATACTGTTTTGTTAAATAAATCCTTGTCGAATCATGTTCTTAGTTTAAGAACATGATTCGACAAGGATTTATATCACAAAACAATATTAAAAGTACTTTTTTTACATAGGAATTTTTGCTGCCGACTGTATTTAAATCAGTATATTATTGATACAAATATACCATGCTATAAGGAAAGGTATATGGTTGCTGAAATCATGCTGTTTTAAATTACTGTTGACACAACATGGTGTTAAACTTAAAAAGCCTGAAATCAACTTAATACTACACAGTTTGACAATTGTTAAGGAACACAGACATTTTTTGAAATAAATAATGACAAGGAATGATTGAAGAAGTAAAACTAAGTGCATATATAACAGAGGTGGAATGTTAAATTTATTATGAAAAATGATACAGTCGGTAACAAAAGTGTCCGAACACTAGCAAAAATTCCTATGTAAAAAAAGTACGCTTTATACGGTTTTGTTAAATAAATCCTTATCGAATCATATTCTTAGTCAGTTTAAGAACATGATTCGATAAGGATTTATTTAACAAAGCAGTGTGAAGTGTACTTTTTTTACATAGGAATTTTTGCTAGTGTTTGGACACTTTTGTTACCGACTGTACGTATTTTACTATATGGGAAAGCGGGACCAATTAAAACCAAAAATAAAAGAAAATATATAATGTTCCTCAAATTTTTTTTTCAGATAGAAATATGAGCGATATCAGTCTTTTAGAAACGAATATACAGTCGGTAACAAAAGTGTCCGGACACTAGCAAGAATTCCTACGTAAAAAATTACACTTCATACGGTTTTGTTAAATAAATCCTTGTCGAATCCTGTTCTTAGTCAGTGTAAGTAAATGATTCGATAAAGATTTATTTAACAAAATCGTATGAAGTGTACTTTTTTTACATAGGAATTTTTTACTATTCGGACACTTTTGTTATCGGCTGTACTACCTTGGAAACTAGTGTGCGTTTCGTATCTGTTATTCAAGCTGTCGACTGAATTACTGAGGATATTGCCTCATTCCTCTCTCAAGGATGGATGGATGGATGGTTGGGTTTTACGTGGCACTAGTGCTGGGCAGATGGGCAATTGGCGACGGTCTGGGACACACCCCTGGAGGTGGTCCGGAGACATGCCATCACGATTTTGATCCTCCACGGAAGGGATGACTCTCCCGCTCCGGTGACCCCAAGAAGTATAATTTTTGATGGGAACATGGAGGAACATTGCGGCCACGACAGATTTTACGTGCACCAGCCACCATTAGTGTACATGACGGTCTTTGGCCGGCTCGAGTATCGAACCCGCAATCTTCCAATTACGAGGCCGGCGCTCTATCGATTGGGCTACCGCGGCCCCCCTCTCTCAAGGTCTTTTTAAGTTCTTGCATGTACGGGGAGGATGAGCCACAGGTAAAAAATCAACCAAAAATCTTAAAAAAAAAAAAAAAAAAAAAAAAAAAAAAAAGAGGATATTTTAAAAGTTTCCACAGGTATTTAAAAAATCTGAACATTTCCTTCAAGAAATATTAAAATTTTTTTAAAGGTTTATTGCAGGTACAGTCGGTAACAAGTCTCCGAACACTAGCGCCAAAAAATTCCTATATAAAAAAGTACACTTAATACAGTTTTGTTAAATAAATTCTTGTCGAATCCAGTTTTTAGACTGACTAAGAACAGGATTCGACAAGGATTTATTTAACAAAACTGTACTTTAAACTGTAACAAAGTGTACTTTTTTTATATAAGAATTTTTGCTAGTGTTCGGAGACTTTTGTTACCGACTGTAGTCTGAAATACCAGCAGTATACCTGTAATTTTCCTGAAGGTTTTCTTTAAAGATTCTTTGCTAAATTTTTCAGATGCTTTGCTAAATTTTTCAGATGCTTTGCTAAATTTTTCAGATGAGGTTCTTTAAAAAACACGCCTACCAAAAGCATTCAGGCATGCTGTATAGGTTTTATGTCCGGAGATTAAGCAGGCCGTTTCACACCTTCAATATTTTCCCTTTCTAATGTATGCGATACTTCAGCGATTCTGTGTAGGCACGAATTGTCGTCCATAACCTGAAAGTCTGAATCTACTGCACTCGAAAAAACACAAACATTATCCAGAATAATCTCTCTAAAATAATGTTGTGATGTAATGTGAAGCAATGTTTTGCCACTGTGCATAATACCAGCGTACACCACCAGGCATTGGCAATAGCGATCACGTTTATGAACATTCTCTGGTGCAGAACACGTTCGCCCCTCTCTCCATACTAACTGGTGGTCAGAATACCTTGTCACAATGAAATGGTATCCATTGAAGAACATCCATCTAAATCTAAGCCACGGTTATTGATCCTAACGCGATCATTCTGGAGGATGGTCTGATTGTAGTGGGATACATTGAACAGATTTCTGTTCACAATCAGCCTGATTTAATCGCCAAGAAATTGTTCTGCAGATAAATATGTACCAGTAGCGGTTGCAAGGTCTGCATCTATCTTACTCGTGGAGGAAAATTTTAAGCAATTTTTTTTAATAGCGGATATATATCGGTCTTTTTGAGGTCTGGTTAATCTGTGGAGAATCCTAATTGTGATGACACGTCTCCAGACTACCTTTAAGAGTGACTCCCCGACGATCGCTTATAATCTAATGCGCAGATATAATGCGATATTAATCCACACTAATCAATCTGCTATAATCCAAACCAATTAATTTACCAAATTCAGGAGTTAGAGCCCATTAATAAGCGGCGTATAAGCAGTCATTTCTTATATATACAGTCAGCAGCAAAAGTATCCGAGCACTAGCAAATATTCCTATGTAAAAAAGAGTACTCTTAATACTGTTTTGTTAAATAAATCCTTGTCGAATAATGATTTTAGATTGACTAAGTATATGATTCGATAAGGATTTATTTAACAAAACAGTATTAAGCGTACTTTTTTTACATAGGATTTTTCGCTAATGCTCGGATACTTTTGCAACCAACTGTAGATTCTATTTTACTGTTGATTTGGGTTAATTAATGTCGCATTAAAATATAGTGACGAAATTTTCATATGGAAAAATTGGAACAAATGTCGATATGTCTCCCTATTTTACATTTGTAAAGAACATTTAATAGAATTCTATTAATTTTGCATTTAATTGAATAACTTAGATTTTAAGTTAACTGGTTGGTTTAACGTAGCACAAGTGCTACTTTTTGGATATTAACGATGATATGGGTCTAATTGCTAAATGATTTCTTAAAAAATTAAATTATTAAATATTTTTAGTTTCTGTTTCACGCTCATCGCTTATGGTCACGTGGTTATTGGCGGACGACAAAAAGTATCCAGGTACAGCGTCTAGAATAAACAGTGTGGCATTCGCCTATAACCGTGATGTTAAAATGATGCTACAAAAATTAAGCTTACCCAGATGTCGCTGTGATCGAAGCTATTGCTCAAATCGGAGACCTGATTGGCTTTTCCCAATTTCTTCAGTTTAATCACGTGATCTAAGCATATAATTAACCAATACGGAGTCTCGGTTTTGTTGTCGTGACTCTAGCTTCGATTACAATGACATCTGGTGACATGCTTAATTTTTTTAGTATAATTTTACTCGCCGCTTTCCACACTGTTTATTCTAGACGCTGTAATCCAGGCCCGGAGAACGACGTGTAATCTTCTCTTCTCTGTGGTCTCGGCTATTGCGACCTTTCTATTTTAGGTAGGCTGACCAGATCAAAGTACCTTTATAATAGAGAAGTATAAAAAATTGCTACAATTATCGAATTATCGATGCATTTTTTCATTCCTATTAAATAAGGACTAAAAATAAAGTGTTACTGATTAATAATTTAGTTTCTACACTTTTTTAAAACTTAGAAAAATGCCTTAAAAAAAAAAAAAAAAAAAAAAAATAGGGCGTCTCCATTTGTCCCCAGAAAATGTTCGTAACGTCCTTGGTTCGTAACCCCAGGACGTTTGGTCAGTATAATTTTAGGTAAATAGTTTTTAGACATTATGAGTTTTTGTCAATGGCTATAAATATTTAAAATTCTACACATAAATAAAGTTTTAAGACTGTTTGTTTTCTCTCTATATATATATTCATATTTTAGAATAAAATATAATTATTTGAGATATTTGAACACACGCATATATAAGAATTTATCCTTTTTATTATATAATTTTACAAAAGGTATTTCAAGTCTGACATTCTCAAGATTTAGAAGTAACAAATAAAAAAACTACTGACCCAGTTAAAATTTTAACTATCATTTTTCATGGCGATTTTATTTAACTACTTAATAATAATAATAATAATAATAAAAATGATATATCTTCTCTAAGGGATGAAGCATCTGCTTATTCATGTGTTGCTTAAAATGCAACTTACGTACTTCACGCAGAAAAAAAAAAGATAAAATAAAAAATTGAATAGTCCCTTGATAATTTGAAAATTCAAAATTCATGATATTTTTGTTTCTTTGAATGTGTATGCCTGAAGGTTTCAAATGTTAAAAGAGTTCTCTGACTGTAATAACTGTTTGAATGAACTGAAAGATAGTTTTATTTAATTTTTGAAATAAAATCTTTTAAATAAATGCTTTCAGACGTTTTACTCTAGTGGTATTAGAGCATATTTGAAGATTCTTTTAAAAACTGGGGTAAGAAGGGATTTATTCAAGAAAAAAATGACGTGCTTTTATATATTTTTTAAGCTATACATATTTTTATCTTTTTAAAGTAAGATTTTTGAAAACAAATCTTATGTGGGTCGCTGCCTAAGATTTTAACTTTATTTAAAGGGAAGATGCAGATATAAACCTTTTGAAATGTTATTTTAAAAGCTCTCTAAGAATGTTATGATATTTTATTGATTTAAGGTGAAATTTTTATGCATAAATTTCCATGAAGTATTCAGAATAAAACACAGGTTAAAGAGTGAAGTTAGAGGATTGTAAAGTTTAATGAGAAGTACAGAAAAATAAATCTACGTATATTTTTTTATGAGGTGATAAATTTTAGACATTTAGCAAATAAACAATTTATAAAGGGTCTGAAAACTTACTTTTTAATTTTAAAATGAAACAATTTAAATAAAATATTGATAATTTATTATAATTAATTTTAATTATTGATTGTAATTAATTTGAACTCTGGGAATATCATATGAATTTATCATGCATCTTAATTATTAGCAGGCTTATTTGCCCGCTACGCTGGTCACTATATTTAAAGGAATTTAAAAGAATCACTCTTTTTATATCTCTTTATAAACAAAAAATGAAAATGAAATCCAATGAAATTTCTCAAAAGCTCCTTTTGAGTCTCCGATGTCTTCGGCAGCGTCTTCCTCAGCCGAAAAGAAATCTTGGATACGTGTCCCTAGTGCCTGCGACAATGCCTTATTCATGGGTTTCAATTTAGGGGCTTATCGGATGACAATTTCGAAATGGACAGTATCGAAAAAAATTGAAGTAGCCCTTTTATATTTAAATCCCAATTACATATGAATAACACTATACGTAATATACATAATATTTACTTTCGCATTATTTCGTATATTTTATTTGATTTTTCTAGTCGACAATAAAGAGATAGCAGTTTTACGCAAATATAATATTGCAATATGCTATGAGCGACATGTCTACAGTATGAGACAACTATATTTTTTTTTCCAATTTTAAATATTTTACGGTTAATAGTGGTTGTTATATAGAAAAATAAATAAATAAATATGTAAAACTGATCATGGTACAGCTTTACTATAGTTCTCTTTGGTGAATTTTGAATTTTTGTCGCCATTTTGGATTTTCTATAAAATGATATAATAAGACAAAAATAGATAATTTATGCGATTATTGTTTCTGTTTCTTTCTTTCTTTCTTTCTTTCTTCAATATTTTATAATTTATGCATATTTTTGATGCGCTACTTGTCTTAAAATCGCTGTCGCGAAAGTAGACTCTTTGACGAAAAATATCCGGTGTATTTCAGCGTCAAAATTAAAAAAAAAAAAAATTGCCAAGGATTTTCTCAAATTAAAATTTTGTAGTTTTATGAAATATGGGACTTCATGTGCAATTCTATCAATATTAAGAAACTTGATGAAACTTCCTGAAAAGGTTCTAAGAGAATTGCAAATCGATATAATTCCTTAAAGTTTCAGTACCAGATGTAGTTTCAACAAGACGGAGCACCGATACTTTTTCTTCATCGTTCCGCCAGTATATCTACGCAACATATCCGAAACAATGGATTGGCTACGCGAAGTCCATAAATGGCTAATTTCAATTATCAGACCTGTTCACTAAGAGTCTTTTGTCTTTTTGTACTATTAGAGGGACCGGAAAGTAATGTCGCTTTTGTACATGTCCATATTCGATTCTCACTTATCAGCTCATTGTGTGCTTGAACTGGTGCCAAAGACATTTCAGGGTTAGAGTGATTTGTTTACTTATAAATTATTCAAGCTATTTTTTTTTTTTTTTTTTTTTTTTAATTTATAGTGAAATGACCTGGCAAATAAAAGACGAGATACACATCTGGCATTGCGTGCTGGTTGAGTTTCGAATGGGTAGTAACGCAACAGTTGCTACAAAAATCATTTGCGTTGTTTATTCAAGTGCATTAAACCTTTGTAAGTGCTACAGGTGGTTTTTTAAGTTCAAATTCAGTAATTTTGATCTTTCTGACTCGCATCAACCAGGAAGACAAACAACTTCCGACAATGACATGTTAAGGGCGGAAGTGGAAAAAAATCCGTGTTAAACAATCGGGAAACAATCCAACACTCTTAAGCAACCTTGGTCTATCATCCAGAAACATTTGCAGCAAATTGGTAAAGTAAGCAGAGCACATTTTTGGGTCTCGCATAATCCGTCCGAAGGAAACAAAGCTAACCGATCGAACATATTCAAATTATTGCTTCATCGGCACAATGCAGAAGCATTTTTTGATCACTTGATCACTGGAGATTAAAAATGGATCGTTTATAACAATCAAAAAGGCACAAGGCAATAGCTCTCTTCGAATGAATCGCCACAAAGTACAGCTAAATCAGATTTACACTACAAACAAGAGCTTTTGTGTGTTTATTGAAGTATTTGGGAGGTAGTTCATTTGGAAGTGCTGAAATCTGGACAGACCTTTACTGACCGCTACATTAGTTTCTAAGTGGCAAAAAAATTTGAATATTTGGATGGTGTCCAAAATACAATCTTCAGAGGTTTTGCTCGAAAACCAATTGACTTCTATCGATCCGGCATTGAAAACTCTCACATTAGATGCCAAAATATTGCAGATAACGAGGGTAATTACATAATTGATTAAAAATAAAAACTTATAAAAAACTCGTATGTTGTGGCCACCACATGACTTTATTAAAATTATTATTTAAAAAAATTATCTTTCATGATAATGCAGACGATTTCCATATTAGAGAAGTAGTATAACACTAAATATCCAAAAAAAAAAAAAAAAAAAAAAAAAGTCAATTTTATTGTCAAAATTAAATTAAAAAAAATTTTTTTTGTTAAAAAGGAAAAAAATCGATAACTTCATTTTAAATTATCGCAGATCTATGGTTCAACCATTCGTTTTTCAGGTACTGGCGAGCTCTTTTGAAAGATTCCCATCATGAAAATTTACTCCCCTCGAGGGGGGGGGGGGACTTCCCCCAGGGGGGGGGGGAGGCGAGGCTCCTACACATATACAAATTTTTTACCAGTTGACTATCTCTGTTACAAATAATTCTGGTAAATTTAATAATGATTATTAAAAAATAATTCTGTTTATGCACATTTATACAAAATTTTGTCCTATACCACCATGTTAAAAATTTAGAAAAAGCGGGATGGCAACGCAACCTGAAAGACAATTTTTACCAAAAGTTGATAGGCACTAATTTATGCCAAGGTGCAACTACATACCAGTTTGTATGAAATTTTGTGCAGTAGTTCCTGAGATACAGTTGCCACAAAATTTTGTCACACACACACAGACTGACAGACAGACAGACATTTTCTAAAAATGGCTAAATCGTGTTCTATAGCTCTCAAAACGTGTAAATACATCAATAACCCGAGGTCGAAAATTTTTACGAATCCAATACTTTCTTCTATTGAATATAGAAGAAAGTAATAAATAATCAAATTGAATTTATTGAAAAAAAAAAAAAAAGAAAACATTATTTACCGGTCTCCCTAAAATAAAATAAATATTTGGACGCACAAACCGTAGTTTTAAATCTTTTGTTGCTGATAAATCAGGTTATATTTTAAACGTCGTCAATCTAGACATTGTTATCGTTATGGAATGCTTGCATTACATCTACAGGACGAAAATTTCGAATATCTATTCCTTTAAAAGAATTATGTTATGTAATCTCCACTTTATGAAATAAATTACGATATGTGACTGTTGACAAATTGTGATAGGCTCTTTATTTTTACTTTCTTCTATATGTAATATAGAGAAAGTATTGGATTCGCGAAAATTTTCGAAGTCCACTTTTTGATGGATTTACATGTTTTGGGATGTGGAGAACACGAATTAATAGTTTTTAGAAAATGTCTGTCGGTCTGTCTGTCTGTCTGTCTGTATCATTTTTTTGTGGACGCTGTATCTCACGAACCAATGAATGAAATTTAACCAAACTTGGTATTTAGTTGCACCCTGACATAAACTGGTGCTGATTAGATTTTGGGATCAATCGCTCAATAGGTGGCGTTGTGGTCGCATTTTATGCAAATTTTTAACATGGCAGCATAGGACAAAATTCCGTATAAATGGGCATAAAGAGAGTTATTTTACACTTGTGATTGTAAAATTAATATGAATTATTGATAATAGTAGTAGTTAGCTAGGAAAAAAATTTTGTGCATGTGGGGGCATCGGTTCCCCCCCCCCCTGGGGGGGAAGTACCTCCCCGGGGAAGTAAATTTTCAAGATGGGTATCTTTCGAAAGGTCTCGTTGATAATAGTAATAGTTAACTGGGAAAAAATTTTTGTGCATGTGGGGGCATCGGTTCCCCCCCCCCCCCACCGGGGGGGGGAAGTACCCACCCGGGGGGGCAAAGTTTCAAGATGGGTATCTTTCGAAAGGTCTCGTCAATACCTTTAAAACGAATGGTTGAACCATAAATCTGTGATAATTTAAACCAAAGTTATCAATTTTTTTTAGTTTTAACAAAAAAAAAAAAAAAAAAAAATCGCAATTTTTTTTTTTTTTTAAACGAAATTTAACCAAACTTGGTATTTAGTTGGTCCCCGACATAAACTGGTGCTGATTATGTTTGGGGATCAATAGCTCAACAGGTGGCGCTGCGATAGCATTTTATCTAAATTTTTAACATGGTAGCATAGGACAAAAATTCGCATAAATGTGCATAATTAGAGTTGTTTTAAACTTGTGATTGTAAAATCAATATGAATTATTGATAATAGTAGTATGTAACTAGGAAAAAAATTTTCTGCATGGGGGGGCATCGCTTCCCCCCCTAGGGGGGGAAATACCCCCCCAGGGGGGGTAATTTTTCACAATGGGTATCTTTCGAAAGATCAGGTTGATAATAGTAGTAGTTAACTAGGAAAAAATTTTTGTGCATGTGGGGGCATCGGTTCCCCCCCCACCGGGGGGGGGAAAGTTTCCACCCGGGGGGGCAAAGTTTCAAGATGGGTATCTTTCGAAAGATCTCGTCAATACCTTTAAAACGAATGGTTGAACGATAAATCTGTGATAATTTAAACCAAAGTTATCGATTTTTTTTGTTTTAACAAAACAAAACTTAGAAAAAAAATCGCAATTTTTTTTTTTTTTTTTTTTTTTTTTTTTTTTTTTTTTAACGAAATTTAACCAAACTTGGTATTTAGTTTGTCCCCGACATTAACTGGTGCTGATTATGTTTGGGGATCAATAGCTCAACAGGTGGCGCTGTGATAGCATTTTATCTAAATTTTTAACATGGCAGCATAGGACAAAAATTCGTATAAATGTGCATAATAAGAGTTGTTTTAAACTTGTGATTGTAAAATTAATATGAATTATTGATAATAGTAGTATGTAACTAGGAAAAAAATTTTCTGCACGGGGGGGCATCGCTTCCCCCCCGGGGGTGTAAGTACCCCCCCGGGGGGGATAAATTTTCAAGATGGGTATCTTTTGAAAGGTCTCGTCAATACCTTTAAAACGAATGGTTGAACTATAAATCTGTGATAATTTAAAACAAAGTTATCGATTTTTTTTTTTTACTTTTAACAAAAAAAAAACTTAGAAAAAAAAATCGTACTTTTTTTTTTTTTTTTTTTAATATTGTTACTGATTGAATATGTATAGGTAAATATAGAAGAAAGTCTTGTGGTGGCCACAACATACTAGTTTGTGTACGTGTAGTAGAGGTCTGTACGGGCTGGGCTTACGGCCCGAGCCCGAGCCCGGCCCATCCCTCGGGCCGGGCCGGGCCTGAATGAAATTCTTTCCGGGTCGTGTCGGCCCAAATCTTTTTCTGGTTTCCTTGTTAATCAACGAAAAAGGAAATTGATAAAATATTTCTTCAGTCATTTATTTTACATAATTTTACAGGCTGATATATTACATAAAATTTTATTTTTTTAAAAAATGTCTAACTTCAATTTAATTGCTTATCAATTTGTCTGCGTTCTCCAACTGATTTTCCGAAAATATTTTTAGCATGTCTCGAAATTAATATATTTTATTTCAAGTAATATTAAATGGTTTCCTATTCAAAATAGTACGCATATGTCACTACTAGTTTGCGCACATGTTCAAACAAAAGAAATTAGATACGTTACTGCGTATAAGCAGGCTTTGTGTCCTATGGTCTGTAGAGTTTAGGTGGTATGAAGGCTATAAAAATCCTGCCACTGTAACTTTTTTCTCTAAGACTCCTTTTTACTTTCCGAACACTATAGTGAGGAAAGTATTGTAATCATGTCAAAAAATCCGAATTCGAGATTTTGATGTTTCTATACGTTTTGAGGTCCCCTGAGTCCGTTTTCACTATTTTTACGATGATGTATGTATGTGTGTGTGTATGTGTGTATGTGTGTATGTGTGTATGTCTGTGGGTGAACACGCTAGCGTCTAAACGCTTCGTTCGATTAACCTGAAAGTTGGTACGCATATTGTAAGTCACCATAGTACGAACCCTATAGATTTTGGTGAATCTAGCACTTATAGTTTTTTTACAGGGACACAAAGAAAAATTCTTTATCATTATGGCCTATGGGAGCAAAATCTTAAAAGTGCGATAGCATCTAAACGCCTTATTCAATTGAGCAAAAAATTTATACACATATTATAGATCACAAATACTCAATCTGTATAGATTTTGGAGAATCTAGCACTTATAGTTTTTTTACAGGGACACAAAGAAAAATTCTTTATCATTATGCCTATGGGGCCAAATTTCTAAAAATGTGATAGTGTCTAAACGCCTTATTAATCCGAGCAAAAAAATTGTACACATGTTATAGATCACAGTTGAACTAACTGTATAGATTTTGGTGAATCTAGCACTTACAGTTTTTTTACAGGGACACAAAGAAAAATTCTTTATCATTATGGCCTATGGGACTAAATTTTTAAAAGTACGATAGCATCTAAACGCCTTATTGAATTCAGCTGAAAATTTATATGAGTATTATAAATCACTGTTGCACTAACTATAAGCATTTTGGTGAATCTAACATTTATAGGTTTTTACAGGGACACAACGAAAATTTCTTTGTCATTATGATCTATGGGCTCAAAGTTCAGTAGCGTTAAATAAAACAACGTGTAATAGATGGAGAAAAATACTCAAACACTCTATTATGGTTTTCTCTCTTTTGTTTGTTTAACAACTACTCTTTCTTTACTTTATCTACAAAACTGTTAATTACTCAATGTTCGGAAAGTCGAGTGGAGTCACTCCAGATTTTTCTTTTCTCCAGTGCACTGAATGAAAGTAGCATCATTTTTAGCATGGGCAAAAGCCTCTTTCTATTGAATATGGTTGGATTACTATTAAAATTTTGTTTACCGAGTCACATGAAAGATTCGTATACATTACGGTATACAAGAGGAAATGATTGAACGTCCAATTTTAGTAGTATTAACCATTTTAAATACCGTCTTATATTGTTTGATGAATGCTAATATTTTCGATTTGACTTTCTGTCTGTTTTTGTGCCTTCTGTACGTCTGTAATAATGCACTTTTGTTTATATATAATTATCTTGTAAAAGTTCCATTGCATTCTATTGCTTCGCTATATAAAACCTCTGCAAAACACATACTAAAAATCTTTTTCGTAGAAAGGCATGCATTAAAAAAAAAAAAAAAAAAAAAAAAAAAACATATTTTTGAATCGGGCTGGGCCGGGTCGGGCCTGATTTTATCATTTTTTTGCCCGGCATGGGCCGTACACTGGCAAAAAATAAACGGCCCGGGCCGGCACCGGACCGAAATTTAAATTTCATACCGGGTCCGGGCATCGAAATTCCGGCCCGTGCAGACATCTAAGTGTACCACGTCTGATTTGTGCAAGTGATCACATGTTTCAATATAATCTTCTTTTCTCCATGCTTTTGATATTTAGACACATTTTAAAAATATGATTATGATTTGCTTTGTATATTGATATCGTAAAATTCACCATAAAGCTCTGAATAGAATGAACTGAAAGTGATTGCTGGCGATGATATAGATAAAATATACGTGTTGCCAAATATTACAAACATCAAATTCTAACAAAAGGACTTTCACATGTTAGCATTTTCTCGGCTTTATTATTATTATTATTTTACTAAATATTGTTCAATAAATATTGAACTGCATTCTGATTCTGAAAGATAAAATTGGCGCTATCTGAGAAAATACAAAGCTGATTTTTCCTTAATTTTACTGCTCCCCTTCTTCCCCCAATTATTTATATCTAAAAAACTATATAAACGACTATGAATTGCATTTCTGTTAATTTAAATCTTTAAACAACTCAAAATATGTCAAGGAAAGTTAATTTAATTTTATTAAAATCTGACCAATACCACTCTACTTATTGGAATAAAATTATTCCGTCATGTTTATTGAATAATTCAAAATTTATTTCATCTATGTCGCTACTTTATTACGTTAAAAGATAGACAGTCGCTAAAATCTTTATCAATTTGATTTGTAAAACCACTTACTGTAACATTTCATATTGCATCAAATTCTGATTTCTGCATAGAGTTATAGAATATACTTTATGTAACAGAGAGAATGAAAGAGAACAGTGAATTCCCAAACCGTTTTTAAATTTATGAGGATTTCATACAATTTATTCAAGTGTTATGAAATTTTCACGAAACTCTGACGTATTTTATGAAAATTTATTTCTGAAATACACCCAATATTCTAAAACAAGTTATTATAAGTTGGTATTACGTATTTAATTTTTATGAAAACATTAGATGGAAATTCATTCATCATACCAAAATAGGTGGTATGCCCTATATGGGGAGTTTTTTTTAAGGGGTTCTAGCACTTTTTTTTTTTTTACAAGTTTCGGAGAAAACTACGGAAAGTTGCGAACAGTTAGGTCGATGAGTGCTATCTGGGTCTGAACCAACCCCTGCCATCTACCAGCTTCTTGGAGCAAGCTTGTGGTAAAATAACATACTAATGCCTATAAAAATCTAATAGCATAAGATAGAAATAGTGCGTGTTTTGTCTACTGTAAATCGTTTTTCCAAGAGTATTTTTTTCATATAGGCTTTAAAAATAGTATAGTAAATGTATGGTTAATAGAAAATAATAATATAATAATACATGTTACGAAAAATATAATTAGTATTTTTTCAAATGTAAATTGTTTTTCCCACTAGTATATATTTTGCAGATAGACTTTGAAAATATTATATACTTATATAATAATATCATTTAAAAAATAAGGGCAATTTATTCATTTATATTCAGATTTGTTACACCAAAAATTTCTTCCCTGTCAAGAGTTACGTCCTACCAGTGGCCGAGAGGTACTGCTCCCGAAGTTGGTATATGGGAGATTTCGTGTTCAAATTCAGATCATGCTCGTGAGCCTAGTCGTTCGGAACTTTTTATTGCTTATTCCACCCCCTCCTCCCTGAGACTTCCGTAAGTACGGATAGATTCCCATGGAGAACACTGCACCCAGGTGTAGAACTTTAGTGTAGTCAATCATTTAACACCTACACCATTACATCGTCAAGTGTTACATTTTAATCAAAATTTTAAGTTCGAATCGAAATGCTTAATCATAAACCATTAAGTATCAAAATAAATTTTTATGATTAAGTGTAAGATAAAATTCCGCTGCACATTATTGGGGTGAAGTAAGGGAGATAGTGAAGGGGGGGGGGAGGTAAGTGTAACGATGTTTTGGTATATTTCGACTTTGATCGCATTTTGCTCAATTGGTATTATACTCAAACTTTTGAAATCTTTTAGGCAGGAATTGCAAATAGTTGGATTTTTAAAACTATGGACATTTTATAATTTAATCATGTGCAACTTAAAGTAAAAAGATTATGAAAATTTTGTGTTTTGTGATTACACTTGCCCCATGGTTTGGTACTCGGTCTACTATACCCATGTTCAATACGCAAGCGAAGTGATGACGTCACTGGCCGTATGTTAAACGTCCATTGGATTTTTTGTAAAAAATTATTAAAAATCGAGGCAAATTATTTCCCAATTTTAATCCCCACATTTGGGTATAGATATGTAGATATGTATTAGTTATCATGTGTATGGTTAGATTAAGTTGTTTTTACTGTAAAATTGATAAAATTTGAATTTTAAATTTCAAAACTCTAGAAAAAAAAATGGCAAACTTCCTTATTCGATTGAAACATAAACATTTCATTTCAAAGGATGATATTTACACAATAAATATCCAACTAATATACTAATTAAAAGGAAAATGATATATATTCTATCATAATTTGAAGTCAAATTTGTTTTCAAATGTCTAAATAAAGTATCTGATATAAGATACTAATATGTTGCAGCGGAATAGATTTGATATCTGTTATCTTTGGCAGAAAAAAAATATCCTCAAATTATCTTGCGAAAATAATTTAATTCCTTTCAAAAATCATGGTTATTTTAACAACTTATATTAAGAGAGTAATGAATAATATGAAAGAATATTTCGTACAATACATTTTACGAAAACATACATCTGGCATGTATATTTTCGTATTAAGTTTTTGATCGCCAAATACAAAAACGCCAAGGACAACAGAGTTTTGAGATTTAAAATTAAAATTTTGTCAATTTGACAGCAAAATAACTCAATCTAACACATGCACTTGATAACTAATACATATATATATATATATATATATATATATACCCAAATATTGGATTAAAATTGGGAAATAATTTTCCTCGATTTTTAATATTTTTTACAAAAAATCCAATGGGCGATTAACATAGAAAATTATTTTCTTGCATCCACGGATGGTCTATGACGTCGCACTTCGCTTGCGTATACATTAAGAGATATGTAAATAAAATTTCCACATAGAAAAAAATTCACGAATCTGGAACTTTTTGATTTTTAAAAATATCTCAACTCGTTACAGAATTGCAAACTTCTCCATACACCTCCACGAGCATTTTGCAAAGTTTGCAAAAAAGTCATAACAACAATATGCAACTAAAAACTACGAATTATAACAGAATTAAATACTTATATTGTGCTTTTAATCGGTAGACCTCTGTAGATTTTTATACTAAATCAAAAATGCTTTTTAAAAATTATTGTATGACTTTAAACGTAAAATATACATTTTGAGTAAATTGGAGAGAATTAAAAGTTGGCAAAATTTCTTTGGAAAAAAGTTTGTGTTAGGCTCAAGAAGTTTCGAACATTTGAGACGTAAAATGTTAAAATGGGTAAACAAGAGGAAATCAAAAATAGGCAATATATATGACTTTGGTTCTATTGAATTCTGTAGGAGTTAAACCTAAAGTTTAGCTTCCCCCTTACGTCTAATTTAGGTTCAGAATGAATTGTGACAGTGGCTTTGACGACATTTCTATCTCATTTCTTGATTTGTGTTACAAGTATAACTAAGGCCAAAATTTTATTAATTACTAAATATTTTAGGGAAAATGTAACCAGAGTGGTTGCATTATCAAGCACGCAACATTTTTGGATTAAGTGTAACCATGGATGGCAATCTAAACGTTTAAAAAAATAGAACAAATAGAAGTTATATTAGAAAACTACATACAAAACTTAGTTTGTTTACCAAAAACTGTAGAGTTTACTCTTCAAACAATGGAAAAATTCAGAAGTTTGACATCAGTGCTGTGTCGAAGAATAGAAATGTAAGCAATTTTTAAAACTTTTAAAACTATCGCTGTTTCATATTTGATATCGTTCCTTAAGGCTCAGTATAATAAAGAAAGGTTCAAATAGACAGTAATAATGGCTACTAGTTCCAAATTCAGCTTATTAGTTGAGTTATAAGCCGAGATTACACTTACCCCATTATTATTATTATTATTATTATTATTATTATTATTATCTTTTCGGAAAAATGAGAACATGCATTATTAATAATAATAAAAAAAATGATAAGCAAAAGTAAATAAAATAAATAATGTAATAAATTAGTATAAGAAATGATAAAAATATTTTATTTATTTATTTATTTATTTATTTTTAAATTTTGAAGACAAAAGATAGATTGAAAATTAGCTATTTTTTTTCTCCCTACATTGTTGTATACATCGTAAGAAATGGAACTAAATTGTTTGTTTGTATATTTGACAGTCTATTGTAATCGTAACAATAAGAATATTCTACAGTACATGGCAATCACGCTTTTGGTTTGCACCACTCTACTCGAGACTAATGTCCTAGCTAGAACAATATATTGAAATAAAGAAAATAGAATTTTATTTATGGTTTAGAATGAACAAAATATTAATAATTATAAATACTTTAAGAGAAAAAAATGACGTCACAATTGCGACAATGTTTTGAGGAAAAGAAACTTAAATGGAAAAAAATCCTTGAAAAGGAAAATTAAATTAATTATAGTATAAAACGAATAAATATGTTTATTTTGAGAAAATTTGAGAAATTGGTGAATTATGAACATTTCGAAAATTAATTTTGTAAAATTTTGTCGAAATTAACGATAATTTAATGCATATGTGTTTCAGTAAAAATATAAAATTTAAATGCGAAACATTATTATATGTAAATATACATTGCTTCTAAATTTTGAAAAATAATTTTTAGTTATTCCAAGTTAATAATTATTAATTTGATTCGAAAGATGAAACAATGTATCTCCACAGAGGATATACTTGAATTAAGCTGATAACAACAGTATATCTAGCTAAACAACATAATTAAAATAAGTATGCTGAGCTCTATATTTAACAGAAAAAGAAATTCAAGAACCCTAAAGTTATTTCTGAGTATTTTCTTTTTTAAACAGGAACCCGAATAATTCACTTACTTCAAAGAAAAATAGATCTTCACAACTGATCTCTCACAGTAATCTTGATGAATTGGAAAAGACTTAAGGATTCTTTTTTAAAGAATACTTTCCACTGAGGAAGTGGAGAATAAATTTGAAGATTTCTTTCGATTTTGCAGTCTTTTGAATGTTGCTTATATATTCACAAGTTTAAAAGCAAGTGAGATGTAACAACAACAACAACAACAATAACAAAAAAGTTACAAAGGAAAAAAAAAAGCATATCAATTTTTACCGATAATAATAATAAAAAATTAAATAACTGTAATTTAAAAATGAAAATAATGAGGATTTTTATTAGGAAGACATGAAACAGTAATGTCGTTTTTTTGCAATAAATTCAAACAGATAATTTTTAAAGAAGTTTGTATTTTTAATCAATTACGTAATTATCCGCGTTATCACCAAACTTTAGGCATCTATACGGAGTGAGCAAATTTTCAATGCCAGATCGATAAAAATGAATTGATTCTTGAGCAACATTTCTGGAGATTGCAATTTAAACCATCATCTAAATATTAAGATTTTTGTCACTTAAATATTATTGCGGTCAAAATGAATGGAAATTCGATAGCGCAATATCGCGCAAGTATGATAGGTGAGGCAATACACTAAGCCACAAAAAAAAAAAAAAAAAAAAAAAAAAAAAAAAAAGCCGCACTTGGATATTTTCCTTTTCGCCTTCTACAACCTCCAATTTTGTCGTTTAAAAAGCAAATCTTCGAAAAGATTTTATTATTTTATCATCCACATACACTTTAGTTTTGCGTCCAGTGTTAAAAACAAAATGCAATTGTCAGGAAAATTGTAATTTTCGAAATTATTTCAAAAATGGTAAGAATAAGGCAGTTAACGATGCCACAAAAAGTATTATTTTTTGAATGAAAATCAAAAAATATTTTAATACGTGAGATGGCAAAATAATTAAATGTTAACGAAATATTGGTAAAAGGGTTTTAGCAAGATATAAAATTTTTGGCCGTTTAAACTGGAAATTTGGTTTTAGGCGGCTATGTTGCTCATTCAAAAGAGTTAAAAACCTTAAGTTAACCTTAAGTTAAAAAGCCATTGCTATCGGTAGGAACACGGCAAAATGTGAGTTAGGAACACTGATTTAATGGGGCTCGCTTAATATACAGCATAAAGGGAGTAGCGAGAACCTTATTTTGCCGACATTCATATTTTTAAATGAGTACGATCCTTGTCGAATCATGTTCTTAGACTGACTAAGAACATGACTCGACAAGGATTTATTTAACAAAGCAGTATTAAGTGAACTTTTTTTTACATAGGAATTATTGCTAGCGCTCGAATAATTTTGCTGTCGACTGCATAACATAACACTCTATACATATTACAAATCTGATTTATTCAATTTGAAGCAGTGACCTCTTTTGAAATAGCAAAATAATAAAGTATTTATTTAGAAAATAAATATGTAATTTTTCAGATTCCTGTTTTATTCTCACGAAAAACAAAAACAAAAACCAGTGTATAACTTTTACTTTACATTATAACAGATACATGGTTCAATCATTCGTTTTAAAAGTTTTGGACTATACTCGTGTTGAAAATTTATGCTCATGGGGTAAAGGTAAATCTATACACTTACACATTCAAGAATTTTATCTTAGCTGACTATTACTATTACAGAAAATTGTTTTTCAGTTTCACAATAAACCTTACTGTAATAATATCCTTACTGTATATTTCGTACATTTATAGAAAAAAATATCATATACTGGAAAGCAATTATTATATCCTTATGTTCTAAAACGGGACGGCAGTGCCGTTCGTATAGCGATGTCTACAAAATGTGAATAAGCGTTAATTTATATCAAGGTGCAAGTATGTAAATCTTTTTATGAAATTCCATGCATTATTTCTCGTGCTAAAGTCGTTGGAAATTTTTTTTCACACACAAGCAGACGGATAATTTCTAAAAATGGTCACAACTATTCTCGAAACGTATAAATCCATTGAAATCCAGAAGTTAAAAATTTTTACAAGTACTTTCTTGTAAGGAAAACGTACAGAAGAACGCAAAAATCAAAGAAAAATTATATCAGTTTGACAAAATTAAATTTTTTCCTCGAAATTTTTGTCTTTTTATCACAAAAATATTTCACATTGACTCGTGCCTCGCGATGTGACATTTCGTGAGTAACCTTTAGAACGTTTAAAACACCCCAATTTATTTATTTATTTTTTAACTAATTGATAAATTCAGAATTTTATTATTTTTCATTACTTTTTAATGCATTAAAATATTTATATTCCCCATTTACATGTGAACGAATTTCAACAGAAAATTCCTAAATAAGAGAAGATCTTCACATATGATATTAAATTTCTACAGTACCTTCAATCCCCTAATAAATGTAATTCTTAATTAAAAATTTCTAATACACAATTTCTTAAAAAAATCAAGATATTTTCTTTTTTTATTGAAGTTTAAAATGTTTACTTATTTTAGATTAAATTACATCAAATATTACAACGTATAAAAAAGACTTAAATAACTAGCTTAGTATAGGGAAATAAAATTAATAGACAGAAAAACAATTTGGTGCCACTTGAAGGCAAAAAAAAAAAAAAAAAAAAAAAAAGCATCAACTTTCACCGCATTTAAAATTATATTTGTACACCCATGCTATATACCGTTAAGTAATTGACTTCGAAATAAATAAAAATTAGATAATTAAATGTTAGAATAATCATATCTAAGATGAAGCTGTTGTTTGAATTAATTTATATTTGACAATATGACAATGTCATATTCTTTACTGAAATTAATGAATTTAATGAAAGAATATTATTAATTACATAAAATATTAATAAAGAATAGTTAATTCACTTATCTAATAAACAGAAAAGGGAGTCTCTTATTTTTTAATTATAGGAAAAGGAACTATAATAAAAATAGCAGAAGAAAATACTAATATTGATAAAATAAATCTTCAGTAACCAAACGAACTTTGAATGAATGAGTAGATCTCATTTCAACTAGCCAAACTTAACCGAAATGCTTGTATTGGAATCGGCTTTCATTTTGCTACTGCACATGCGTTTCTTAAAAAACCGTAATCCGCTCGAAAGAATATCCGTCCTCGGATCGGGTCTTAAACCGATATTCTCTTTTTCCTAGTGCGCCTGCGCAACACTAAATCGAAACGGCTAAATATAGTAACGGCTCGAAATCGAAACGGCTATAAATAACGGCTATACACTAAATCGAAACGGCTATATATACTAGACCTGCTAGTATATATATATATAAAATGTTTGCAATTGGTTAAGAAAAAAAAGCGTGGTTGGTTGTAAAAGGATTTCTATAATTGAAAAGTAATGCTTTCTTTTTTTCTTCTGATCATGGCGTGTTAAATGCAACAACCAAAAGTTGTGAAAAGCTAAAAATTTACCGTGTTGTATGTTTAGTTCTTAACTACGAACACTTATGAGTGTGAAAAAGACATAAATATTATAAACTTTGTTCTTAAATTTAACACGATTATAATACGTATGAACGTCATTAAAAAAAGAAAAAGAAAAAGACTATGACGGTTATATTAGAGTCAAAGTTTCAAAATTTTAATTGTATGTGAAATTTATAAATAAAAATATAATTTAATATTTTAAATAAAAAATTTGATATGAATAATATTTTCGATATTAAAAAGTTCTAAATAATAATAATAATAATAATATAATAATAATAATAAACTTTTGAAAAAATTTCTTTTCATCCCATTCTATTCTAAAATTTCTTAAAAAAAAAAAAAAAAAAAAAAAAAAAAAAAAACTTACAATTATTTTGACTTTTTTTGAAATTGTCAAGGAGAAAATTAAACTTTTTATAACGTCTGACTGGACATTGAATTTAACTTGATATGAATGTATTTTACAGTCTTTACACCTAGATAATTTAGATTTTCTATGTCTCTGTCTCATTCAAATATTTTTTGACTAGATAAAAATTCATGCACGGATTGCATATTACAGATTCTAAAAAATAAATCACGTTGATTTTGCTTTTCATATAATGAACTATCGCAATCCGCATCTTTTCATCATTAATCGGTTTAATAAAAGAGAAGTTTCTCTTAGTTTGAAAAAGATATCTGGTGTGTCTAATCATCTTTCTATAATTGTATTTATCGAATAGCTTTCTTTGAATATCAATACTATTAGAATCAGAAACCACAAAATAAAGTTTATGAATAACTGAACTTATTTAAATAATAATATTTTTTCTAAATGTAAATAAATATATAAATGAATATGAGGCCGAAATTGGAGTTTAAAGGCATGAGTGGGCAATTATTAAATATAAAGGTGGATTTTAAATTACGTTATTAACAAATACACTAAAAAAAAATAACCTGGTGTGTCACTTACACGACTTTTTTCTACCCTGAAATTTAATACTTTAAATACAGATTGGAGGTTAAGGGGCAAGATAATGAGTACTGTTATGTAAACTTGTGTTAAAACAATTCAAATTAGGCTTCGGAACAGCTTTATTTGATAAATAATTTTGCGTGAGGGGGGCTACAACTTCCCCCAACCCCCCGTTTCATTATTGTACCTACATTTATATAGAATACAAATCTGAAATTAAATTCAAAAGTTTATTTAAAATTCTTCAGCCAACTTTCAAGCGCAATATTGCTTGAAACTTTTCAATCTTGATCAAACTTTTCCAGTAGCAAACATAGTAACTTTAAAATACACTGGATCCTGAAACTATTTGTTTTTAATTTACTCTAAGAAACAGAGACAAAGATCAAACGTTAAAAATTTAACTTTGGTATTCAGGAAGTCTTAAAATATGTAAATATGCAAAAAACCAAACAATGAATATTTAGCTTAAATATATATATATGTATACCATATGGCCATGAAGAATTAATTTAAATTTTTTAACAGCTTTCCTGAGACATGGTAAAATATTATAGTAAAGCACTTTCACTAACAATAAAAAATAATGTTATGGCTTAAATATTGGTAGCCCTGCATATCTTCTGAAGGTTATGTACACACAACATGGTGCAGATAAATATAATTCTATATTAATAACACACGGCACAACCTGAAATACACTTTCGTCAATTTTCAAGAATTGTTGCACTATAATCTAATTCTTTTGTGTAGTCCTGTAAACGAAGAGTGAATAATTGCCATACCATATTCCATATGAAACACGTCCACATAGAAAAAAATTCACGAATCTGGAACTTTTTGATTTTTAAAAATATCTCAACTCGTTACAGAATTGCAAACTTCTCCATACACCTCCACGAGCATTTTGCAAAGTTTGCAAAAAAGTCATAACAACAATATGCAACTAAAAACTACGAATTATAACAGAATTAAATACTTATATTGTGCTTTTAATCGGTAGACCTCTGTAGATTTTTATACTAAATCAAAAATGCTTTTTAAAAATTATTGTATGACTTTAAACGTAAAATATACATTTTGAGTAAATTGGAGAGAATTAAAAGTTGGCAAAATTTCTTTGGAAAAAAGTTTGTGTTAGGCTCAAGAAGTTTCGAACATTTGAGACGTAAAATGTTAAAATGGGTAAACAAGAGGAAATCAAAAATAGGCAATATATATGACTTTGGTTCTATTGAATTCTGTAGGAGTTAAACCTAAAGTTTAGCTTCCCCCTTACGTCTAATTTAGGTTCAGAATGAATTGTGACAGTGGCTTTGACGACATTTCTATCTCATTTCTTGATTTGTGTTACAAATATAACTAAGGCCAAAATTTTATTAATTACTAAATATTTTAGGGAAAATGTAACCAGAGTGGTTGCATTATCAAGCACGCAACATTTTTGGATTAAGTGTAACCATGGATGGCAATCTAAACGTTTAAAAAAATAGAACAAATAGAAGTTATATTAGAAAACTACATACAAAACTTAGTTTGTTTACCAAAAACTGTAGAGTTTACTCTTCAAACAATGGAAAAATTCAGAAGTTTGACATCAGTGCTGTGTCTAAGAATAGAAATGTAAGCAATTTTTAAAACTTTTAAAACTATCGCTGTTTCATATTTGATATCGTTCCTTAAGGCTCAGTATAATAAAGAAAGGTTCAAATAGGAAGTAATAATGGCTACTAGTTCCAAATTCAGCTTATTAGTTGAGTTATAAGCCGAGATTACACTTACCCCATTATTATTATTATTATTATTATTATTATTATCTTTTCGGAAAAATGAGAACATGCATTATTAATAATAAAAAAAAAATGATAAGCAAAAGTAAATAAAATAAATAATGTAATAAATTAGTATAAGGAATGATAAAAATATTTTATTTATTTATTTATTTATTTTTAAATTTTGAAGACAAAAGATAGATTGAAAATTAGCTATTTTTTTTCTCCCTACATTGTTGTATACATCGTAAGAAATGGAACTAAATTGTTTGTTTGTATATTTGACAGTCTATTGTAATCGTAACAATAAGAATATTCTACAGTACATGGCAATCACGCTTTTGGTTTGCACCACTCTACTCGAGACTAATGTCCTAGCTAGAACAATATATTGAAATAAAGAAAATAGAATTTTATTTATGGTTTAGAATGAACAAAATATTAATAATTATAAATACTTTAAGAGAAAAAAATGACGTCACAATTGCGACAATGTTTTGAGGAAAAGAAACTTAAATGGAAAAAAATCCTTGAAAAGGAAAATTAAATTAATTATAGTATAAAACGAATAAATATGTTTATTTTGAGAAAATTTGAGAAATTGGTGAATTATGAACATTTCGAAAATTAATTTTGTAAAATTTTGTCGAAATTAACGATAATTTAATGCATATGTGTTTCAGTAAAAATATAAAATTTAAATGCGAAACATTATTATATGTAAATATACATTGCTTCTAAATTTTGAAAAATAATTTTTAGTTATTCCAAGTTAATAATTATTAATTTGATTCGAAAGATGAAACAATGTATCTCCACAGAGGATATACTTGAATTAAGCTGATAACAACAGTATATCTAGCTAAACAACATAATTAAAATAAGTATGCTGAGCTCTATATTTAACAGAAAAAGAAATTCAAGAACCCTAAAGTTATTTCTGAGTTTTTTTTTTTTAACAGGAACCCGAATAATTCACTTACTTCAAAGAAAAATAGATCTTCACAACTGATCTCTCACAGTAATCTTGATGAATTGGAAAAGACTTAAGGATTCTTTTTTAAAGAATACTTTCCACTGAGGAAGTGGAGAATAAATTTGAAGATTTCTTTCGATTTTGCAGTCTTTTGAATGTTGCTTATATATTCACAAGTTTAAAAGCAAGTGAGATGTAACAACAACAACAACAACAATAACAAAAAAGTTACAAAGGAAAAAAAAAAGCATATCAATTTTTACCGATAATAATAATAAAAAATTAAATAACTGTAATTTAAAAATGAAAATAATGAGGATTTTTATTAGGAAGACATGAAACAGTAATGTCGTTTTTTTGCAATAAATTCAAACAGATAATTTTTAAAGAAGTTTGTATTTTTAATCAATTACGTAATTATCCGCGTTATCACCAAACTTTAGGCATCTATACGGAGTGAGCAAATTTTCAATGCCAGATCGATAAAAATGAATTGATTCTTGAGCAACATTTCTGGAGATTGCAATTTAAACCATCATCTAAATATTAAGATTTTTGTCACTTAAATATTATTGCGGTCAAAATGAATGGAAATTCGATAGCGCAATATCGCGCAAGTATGATAGGTGAGGCAATACACTAAGCCACAAAAAAAAAAAAAAAAAAAAAAAAAAAAGCCGCACTTGGATATTTTCCTTTTCGCCTTCTACAACCTCCAATTTTATCGTTTAAAAAGCAAATCTTCGAAAAGATTTTATTATTTTATCATCCACATCCACTTTAGTTTTGCGTCCAGTGTTAAAAACAAAATGCAATTGTCAGGAAAATTGTAATTTTTGAAATTATTTCAAAAATGGTAAGAATAAGGCAGTTAACGATGCCACAAAAAGTATTATTTTTTGAATGAAAATCAAAAAATATTTTAATACGTGAGATGGCAAAATAATTAAATGTTAACGAAATATTGGTAAAAGGGTTTTAGCAAGATAAAAAATTTTTGGCCGTTTAAACTGGAAATTTGGTTTTAGGCGGCTATGTTGCTCATCCAAAAGAGATGACCTTAAGTTAAAAAGCCATTGCTATCGGTAGGAACACGGCAAAATGTGAGTTAGGAACACTGATTTAATGGGGCTCGCTTAATATACAGCATAAAGGGAGTAGCGAGAACATTATTTTGCCGACATTCATATTTTTAAATGAGTACGATCCTTGTCGAATCATGTTCTTAGACTGACTAAGAACATGACTCGACAAGGATTTATTTAACAAAGCAGTATTAAGTGAATTTCTTTTACATAGGAATTATTGCTAGCGCTCGAATAATTTTGCTGTCGACTGCATAACATAACACTCTATACATATTACAAATCTGATTTATTCAATTTGAAGCAGTGACCTCTTTTGAAATAGCAAAATAATAAAGTATTTATTTAGAAAATAAATATGTAATTTTTTAGATTCCTGTTTTCTTCTCACGAAAAACAAAAACAAAAACCAGTGTATAACTTTTACTTTACATTATAACAGATATATGGTTCAATCATTCGTTTTAAAAGTTTTGGACTATACTCGTGTTGAAAATTTATGCTCATGGAGTAAAGGTAAATCTATACACTTACACATTCAAGAATTTTATCTTAGCTGACTATTACTATTACAGAAAATTGTTTTTCAGTTTCACAATAAACATTACTGTAATAATATCCTTACTGTATATTTCGTACATTTATAGAAAAAAATATCATATACTGGAAAGCAATTATTATATCCTTATGTTCTAAAACGAGACGGCAGTGCCGTTCGTATAGCGATGTCTACAAAATGTGAATAAGCGTTAATTTATATCAAGGTGCAAGTATGTAAATCTTTTTATGAAATTCTATGCATTATTTCTCGTGCTAAAGTCGTTGGAAATTTTTTTTCACACACAAGCAGACGGATAATTTCTAAAAATGGTCACAACTATTCTCGAAACGTATAAATCCATTGAAATCCAGAAGTTAAAAATTTTTACAAGTACTTTCTTGTAAGGAAAACGTACAGAAGAACGCAAAAATCAAAGAAAAATTATATCAGTTTGACAAAATTAAATTTTTTCCTCGAAATTTTTGTCTTTTTATCACAAAAATATTTCACATTGACTCGTGCCTCGCGATGTGACATTTCGTGAGTAACCTTTAGAACGTTTAAAACACCCCAATTTATTTATTTATTTTTTAACTAATTGATAAATTCAGAATTTTATTATATTTCATTACTTTTTAATGCATTAAAATATTTATATTCCCCATTTACATGTGAACGAATTTCAACAGAAAATTCCTAAGTAAGAGAAGATCTTCACATATGATATTAAATTTCTACAGTACCTTCAATCCCCTAATAAATGTAATTCTTAATTAAAATTGTCTAATACACAATTTCTTAAAAAAATCAAGATATTTTCTTTTTTTATTGAAGTTTAAAATGTTTACTTATTTTAGATTAAATTACATCAAATATTACAACGTACAAAAAAGACTTAAATAACTAGCTTAGTATAGGGAAATAAAATTAATAGAAAGAAAAACAATTTGGTGCCACTTGAAGGCAAAAAAAAAAAAAAAAAAGCATCAACTTTCACCGCATTTAAAATTATATTTGTATACCCATACTATATACCGTTAAGTAATTGACTTCGAAATAAATAAAAATTAGATAATTAAATGTTAGAATAATCATATCTAAGATGAAGCTGTTGTTTGAATTAATTTATTTTTGACAATATGACAATGTCATATTCTTTACTGAAATTAATGAATTTAATGAAAGAATATTATTAATTACATAAAATATTAATAAAGAATAGTTAATTCGCTTATCTAATAAACAGAAAAGGGAGTCTCTTATTTTTTAATTATAGGAACAGGAACTATAATAAAAATAGCAGAAGAAAATACTAGTATTGATAAAATAAATCTCCAGTAACCAAACGAACTTTGAATGAATGAGTAGATCTCATTTCAACTAGCCAAACTTAACCGGAATTCTTGTATTGGAATCGGTTTTCATTTTGCTACTGCACATGCGTTTCTTAAAAAACCGTAATCCGCTCGAAAGAATATCCTTCCTCGGATAGGGTCTTAAACCGATATACTCTTTTTCCCAGTGCGCCTGCGCAACACTAAATCGGAACGGCTAAATATAGTAACGGCTCGAAATCGAAACAGCTCGAAATCGAAACGGCTATAAATAACGGCTATACACTAAATCGAAACGGCTATATATACTAGATCTACTAGTATATATATATATATATATATATATATATATATATATATATATATATATATATAATTTTTGCAATTGGTTAAGAAAAAAAGCGTGGTTGGTTGTAAAAGCATTTCTATAATTGAAAAGTAATGCTTTCTTTTTTTCTTCTGATCATGGCGTGTTAAATGCAACAACCAAAAGTTGTGAAAAGCTAAAAATTTACTGTGTTGTATGTTTAGTTCTCAACTACGAACACTTATAAGTGTGAAAAAGACATAAATATTATAAACTTTGTTCTTAAATTTAACACGATTATAATACATATGAACGTCATTAAAAAAGAATAAGAAAAAGACTATAATTGTTATATTAGAGTCAAAGTTTCAAAATTTTAATTGTATGTGAAATTTATAAATAAAAATATAATTTAATATTTTAAATTAAAAATTTGATATGAATAATATTTTCGATATTAAAAAGTTCTAAATAATAATAATAATAATAAACTTTTGAAAAAATTTCTTTTCATCCCATTCTATTTTAAAATTTCTTAAAAAAAAAAAAAAAACCTTACAATAATTTTGAACTTTTTTGAAATAGTCAAGGAGAAAATTAAACTTTTTATAACGTCTGACTGGACATTGAATTTAACTTGATATGAATGTATTTTACAGTCTTTATACCTAGATAATCTAGATTTTCTATGTCTCTGTCTCATTCAAATATTTTTTGACTAGATAAAAATTCATGCATGGATTGCATATTACAGATTCTAAAAAATAAATCACGCTGATTTTGCCTTTCAAATAATGAACTATCGCAATCCGCATCTTTTCATCATTAATCGGTTTAATAAAAGAGAAGTTTCTCTTAGATTGGAAAAGATAACTGATGTGTCTAATTATCTTTCTATAATTGTATTTATCGAATACTTTTCTTTGAATATCAATACTATTAGAATCAGAAACCACAAAATAAAGTTTATGAATAACTGAACTTATTTAAATAATAATATTTTTTCTAATTGTAAATAAATATATAAACGAATATGAGGCCAGAATGGGAGTTTAAAAGCATGAGTGGGCAATTATTAAATATAAAGGCGCATTTTAAATTACATTATTAACAAATACTAAAAAAATAATCTGGTGTGTCACTTATACGACTTTTTTTTACCCTGAAATTTAATACTTTAAATACAGATTGGAGGTTAAGGGGCAAGATAATGAGTACTGTTATGTAAACTTGTGTTAAAACAATTCAAATTAGGCTTCGGAACAGCTTTATTTGATAAATAATTTTGCGTGAGGGGGCTACCACTACCCTCAACCCCCCTTTTCATTATTGTACCTACATTTATATGGAATACAAATCTGAAATTAAATTCAAAAGTTTATTTAAAAATATTCAGCCAACTTCCAAGCGCAATATTGCTTGAAACTTTTCAATCTTGATCTAACTTTTCCAGTAACAAACATAGTAACTTTAAAATACAGGGTGTCCAAGAATTATCTTTACAACTTTGAAATTTAATAACTTTTGAATTAAAAAGGATATTCACATTCTGTGTTCTGCAGTTATTAGTGCAACTCATAAAGTTTTGTTCTGTGTAGGTTAGCACCTCCACATGTGCACCACGTGTGGCCCGAAGCACATCCAGTCGGTAACCGATTTCTTGCTAGGTACGCTGTAACATAACGTCTGTGACAGTGGCAAAAACCTGTGTAATGCGGGTTTTTAAGTCAGCAATGTCAGTAACCTTTCTCCGATAAACAATATTCTTCAAATAACCCCAGAGGAAGAAGTCGAGGGGTGTAATGTCCCTGGGTGGCTAAGGAATTGGGCCACCCCGTCCAATCCATCGGTTTGGAAAGATTTTGTCTAGGTGAGCACGGACATCTGTAGACCAGTGTGGTGGGGCACCATCCTGCTGGAATCAAATGTTGGGTTGCAAATCCTGCAACTGCGGTAGTGCAAACAGTTCAAGCATGTCGAGGTAGATGCCACCATTAACTGATTTTTCCGCGAAGAAAAAAGGGCCAATGATTCGGTTGTGCATGAGACCACACCAGACGTTAACCTTTGGGTTGTCTCTTTCCATCTCTAGTGTTTCATGTGGAGTTTCTGAACCCCAAATTCGAATATTATGACGATTTATGTGGCCAGACACATGAAATGTTGCCTCATCAGTAAAACACACCCTTTGCAAGAACCCTTCATCGTCATTGATGCGGTGTAACATCTCTATGGCAAACTCCGCACGGTTTGGTCTGTCTGTTGGTAACTATGCCTGCAACAACTGTACCTTATAGGCATAGAGACGCAACCATTTGTGGAGCACCTTGTGGACTGTTGATCTGGGTATTTCTAATTGTGTAGCAGCCGAACGAACTGATTTTTTTGGACTGCGCTGGAATGCTTCGCGAACCCGCTCAACAGTTTCATCACTTGTGCTAGGTCGTCCTGCTCCTTTCTTATGTAACACTGAGCTTGTGGTCATGAAGCTGGTGTGCCATGCACGGATGGTGGGTCTGGATGGTGGCGCCTTGCCAAATTTGGTCCTGCAATTGCGTTGAACTTGTGTGTCCGATTTGCTCTAAATGAAGAATGCCACACATTGTGCTTTCTCCTTTGGGACTACGTGCTCAGTTACAACTGGCTAACCTAAACAGAAAAAAAAAAAAAAAAACTTTATGAGTTGCACTAATAACTGCAGAACACAGAATGTGAATATTTTTTTTTATTTCAAATGTTATTAAATTTCAAAGTTGTAAAGATAATTCTTGGACACCCTGTACCCTGGATCCTGAAATTATTTGTTTTTAATTTACTCTAAGAAACACAGACAAAGATCAAACGTTAAAAATTTAACTTTGGTATTCAAGAAGTCTCAAAATATGTAAATATACAAAAAACCAAACAATGAATATTTAGATTAAATAAATAAATAAATAAATAAATATATATACCATATGGCCATGAAGAATTAATTTAAATTTTTGAGTAGCTTTACTGGGACATGGTAAAATATTATAGTAAAGCACTTTCACTAACAATAAAAAAGAAGGTTATGGCTTAAATATTGGCAGCCCTGCATATATTCTAAAGGTTATGTACACATAGCATGGTGCAGATAAATATAATAGTATATTAATAACACACGGCACAACCTGAAATATACTTTCGTCAATTTTCAAGAATTGTCGCACTATAATCTAATTCTTTTGTGTAGCCCTGTAAACGAAGAGTGAAAAATTGCCATACCATATTCCACATGAAACATGTTTTTTTGCCTAGAAAAAATATATATTCATTTCGTTTGGTTTTGAGCAGTCTATAGATGTTAAACTCTACTTACCTGCAATTTCCCCCATAGACGTAATGTATTTGAATTCTCTTGGATGTCCTTGTACATAAACCATTTACTTGATCTCAACGAAAAGTTCAGTGTAGCATCCCTATATGATACACATTTCGAATACCAAATTTGGAATTTCTGTTATTATTTGTTCTCGAGATATGCTGTTAACAGACAAACACACACACAGACCAACCGCTAAAAACATAATTTTCAGATTCAGGGGACCTTGAAACGTGTAAATATAACAAAAACTCAATTTCAAAAATTTGACCCCAAAACAATACTTGCTCTGCTATATACATGGGTAAAAAGTAATTAAATAAATTAAGTAAAAAGTAATTAAATAAATAAATAAAAAATAATTATAATAATAGTAGTAAAAACATGATTAATGAGGTAAATAAATTAAATAATAATAATCTGGTGCGTCACTTACACGACTTTCTCTTACCCTGAAATTTAATACTATAAATACAGGTTGCAGATTAATAGGTAAGATAACGAGTACTGTTATGTAAACCTATGTTAAACAATTCATATTAGGCTTCTGAAGAGTTTTATATGATAATTAGTTCTGTGTGAGGGGGCGGTAGCCCCCCTCAACCCCCCGTTTCATTAATGTACCTACATTTATATAGAATTTAATTCGGTTATTAAAAAATATTTCAGTTTTTAAAAAATAATTTATTAAAATTATTATTTAAAAAAATTATCTTTTATGATAAGGCAGACGATTTCCATATTAGAGAAGTAGTTTAACACCAAATATTAAAAAAAAGTCCATTTTATTCTCAATATTAAAAAAAAAAAAAAAAAAAAAAAAAAGTACGATTTTTTTTCAGTTTTTTTTTCGTTAAAATTAAAAAAAATCGATAACTTTGTTTTAAATTATCGCAGATCGATGGTTCAACCATTCGTTTTAAAGGTATTTTCGAGCTCTTTTGAAAGATACCCATCATGAAATTTACTCCCCTCGAGGGGGGACTTCCCCCCCGGGGGGGGGGGAGGCGAGGCTCCTACATACACAAAATTTTTTTCCCAGTTAACTGTCTCTATTACAAAAAATATATATTTGTTTCATTTGGTTTAGTGCAACCTATAGACGTTAAACTCTATTTTCCTGCAATTTCCCCCATAGACGTAATGTATTAGAATTCTCTTGATTGTCCCTGTACACGAACCATTTGCTTGATCTTAACGAAAAGCTTGCTGTAGCATCCCTATATGATACACATTTAGAATACCAAGTTTGAACTTTCTGCCATAATTTGTTTCTGAGATATGCTGATAACAGACAGACACACAGAGACACACACACAGACACACACAGACCATTTGCTAAAACATGATTTTCGTATTCAGGGGACCTCAAAACGTGTAAATATAACAAAATCTCGCGTTCGAAAATTTGAGCCAAAAACAATACTTTCTCTACCTTATGGGTAAGAGAAAGTAAAAATTGGGTGCAAACAGAAAATCGTTTTTTGTTTTCAATAAAAGATAAGAGAATACAGTTGTAGCTATTTGAGTATACTGCTCGGCATGAAAATTGCCTCTGACACCATTTCAGCATATTTTTTTATATAAAATGACCTCCTGAAACCGAACATGACGCCTATTTTGCCCTATAACTCACCGTTTTTTAGGAATGCCCCCCCCCCTATTTTTATCATTTTTCGGTGATTTCATGTGTATAAATTTGATTTTTAGGAGGGGTGAGGATTATTTTAGTCGTTAAATATCTTCTGAGGGGCTACAGATTTGGAAAATTCTGAAACATGGACATTTGCAACAAGGGATTTTTTTTTTTTTTTTTTTTTTTGGGGGGGGGAGGGGGGGTATTTGCCACTGAAATTATGCATTACATATCTTATATTTTTTTAATCTGTTATTAATTTTATTTTTTAAACTTTATATTTTTTAGTTTTTAGGTGTTTAATTAATTATTTTTCATTCTTCAAATGAAATTCATGGTCATAAAATTATCGAACAGGGAAAGAAATTGAGGAAGGGGATGGTGTATCCAGAAAACGGTGGGTGACTGGGCAAAATGGAAGTTATACTCGAATTCAGGAGGTCATTTTACATAAGAATCAGCAAGAATTGTATCAGATCTCGATTTTTTTTTTCAGAGCAGTGTAATTAGTGATATGGTTATAAAATTACGGTCGTATTAGGTGACGCTTTATTAGAAGTCTAAGAAGAAAAATAAAAATCAGTGATCGATATCGTTGAGGATGAATTTTTCAAAAATCACATAAACAAATGTGTAAAAGTGATTGACTAAATTAAAAGAAAAAACGAAGTTTGATATAGTTTTGTATATTTCACTATCTACATATTAAACATTGTAATACTTAATTAGATGTTTGGAAGAAGCTAGAAGAGATATTACAGTCCAAAGAACCAACTCGTAATGCATCGTTACTTAAATCGCCAATTCAACATAATTGATTCTCCTTCAAGGAATATTCGTGATCCACTGAACAAAATTTTTGAGACAGTGGACAGATTCTCAAAATTAGGTATTAAAATTGACGACGATCTATTAACCGTAGTTTTATAGCTTATCTGCTAGTTAAAAAAAAAAAAAAAATCTATATGCTATAGAGTAGGTATGAGATTTCGAAACCTGAATTACGAATTAAAGTGATAGAAGAAATCGATACTCGGAGATATGAATAACAGAACGGCTGAGATGAAGACTTTTTTGCCTGTAATTTTCGACGAAATCTTTCTCCATTTAATTAAAAAAGTTAAAGAATTCATAAAAGCGTGGTCATCCAAATGTAAAAAAAAAAAAAAGAAAAAGAAAAAAAAGCTGAAAATAATCTATTTTAACTATAAACGCTTCGGCTACCGTGCTATGCATTACGAATATAAAGAGAAATCTGTGAATTATAAATAAAACAGTATAGGAGAACCGATCAATCGTCAGAGTGGTACTCAAAGTCCCAGATTCATTATTATTATCTGTCTTACGGACCTGGTACTTTAGCGACTTCAAAGACCTTTAAAAGGCGACTCAGAGAAAGGAGGTTGAGCTCGCAGAGCCCTTACGCCGACTACTATTAAACTCTGTACAACGATAAGCTTGTTTGCAGAGGTGTCAGGCACGTTCTACCCGGAATATCACTGAATGGAGTAGAATTGTTTTCAGTGATGATGAGTCTTGCTTCGAATTGACTTCGAATTTTTAAATTGTAATCATTTGATTTTCTTTATACGTGCATCACATCTACCAGTTTTCGTCTCATTCGGATAACTCCTTTTTGGTGCATTTTTTTTTTTTTTTTTTGTCTTAGAGTTTATATACATTCAGATAAACCTCTAAAAACTGAACTTTCTGGCACCCCAAAACGTGATATTATATATATATATATATATATATATATATATAAAACAGGAGTTGAAAATTGAACTTAAAAAAATACTTTGTTTAAAGAAAGGGTATAATTAATTAATTAATAATAATTAATTAATATTAATTAATTAATTAATATAAAAAATTAATTTTCTTTCATGAGCTGTGTTCGTCGATATAGTAAAATGTAGCGATGCACTTCCATCAATTACATTCAATAGAAAAGAACGTTTAGCTTAATTTTGGGTAGCCCCGTATATTGTCTATAAACTATATGTACATCCCATTGTATACTTAAATTTACTTTTATATGAAAAATACGTAACAAAAACTGAAAAACAGCATGGCCCAATATATTCAAGTATTTTGGGTAGACATGTAAACGAATGATGAATGATGTCCATACCACAATTTACACAAAACATTCTTTTATGCATATAAAATATATATTCATTTCGTTTTATTTACGGTAACTTAGAGATGTTACACTGCACTTACCAGAAATTTCCCCCATAGACGTAATTTTACGTTTGAGAATATATACGTTTACGTTTGAGAAGAGCCGATATTTACATTTGAGAAGCTAATTAATCTCTTATTAGTGCTAGAGGCCTATTTCAGTCGGTACAGCGTTGTCGAATTTTTATACGTCACTCTTAATAGTGCTAAGGGCCTATTTCAGTCGGTTTATTGAATGGGGATTTATTGAATGAAGTCCCCCCAAGGCACAACATTGACATGAGTCCCCTCCCAGGCCCAACTTTGACATGAGTCCCCCCCAAGGCACAACTTTGACATGAGTCCCCCCAAGGCACAACTTTGACATGAGTCCCCCCCAAGGCCCAACTTTGACATGAGTCCCCCCCAGGCCCAACTTTGACATGAGTCCCCCCCAAGGTACAACTTTGACATGAGTCCCCCCAAGGCCCAACTTTGACATGAGTCCCCCCCAGGCCCAACTTTGACATGAGTCCCCCCCCAAGGCCCAACTTTGACATGAGTCCCCCCCAAGGTACAACTTTGACATGAGTCCCCCCCAAGGCACACCTTTGACATGAGTCCCCCCCAAGGCACACCTCCCCCTCATTGGGAAAAAGAGAAAAAACGTTGTTTTGCGGCTATAAGACAGTTTGGACTTCCAACGTTATTTGTTACAGTATCTGCAGCTGAAACACATTGGTTTGATTTAATGAAAACTTTATCATGGAATTTAGATCGTCACGAATTAACTAAAGAAGAATTTGTCGATATTAACAAGTTTAGCAGTAGGCCTCTGGCACTAAATTAAAATCTGTCAATGTCAGATTTTCATGTTTTAAATAATGAAATAATGTCGTGTCTGTATAATTTTATTTTTTAATTTCATTGGGTGCTTCGCAGAGGCATAGGCATATGCTCTGTTATTGAATGTATTTCTCACATCCCCTTACAGGATCGTCGCAGTCGTACTTTGACCATTATGCAAATAACCTTGCACGCTATTGTTCAACAGGAATGTCATCGCTTCTCTATGTAATCAGCCTTGGTCCCCAAAGATAAAGTTTGAGGTACAGACGCTTACAGAATAATTTAAAGAACGCGCTTATTTTCATTGGAAGTTCTAAAACTATAATTAATGAAATTATCAATAAAAAATATCGGGATAAAAAATATATATCATTATCCACTTGTAAATAAGTTTTTCTGATGATTGTTTAATAAATGTAATGTAGCAAAAATTGTAATAACTGTAGTACGTTTCTGGCTTTATTTATATATATGTATATATTATTATACATTGCTAAATTTGCACACTCTTTCAAGTCTTCAACCCTTTTTCTTTTTAACTTTTTTGGACGGGGTTTTTATTTGTTTTACATGCAAAACTATTATGAAATATTAATAAATTTTGAAAATATCAGAAAAATAAAGATAAAGTATGTTATATCGAAAGTTTTCTGAAAAATTTATTTGAGATTACAGCGAGGAATACTTTTGTTTAGAATTAAGAAAAATAAATTATGGATAAATTGGATGCTTAAAGCTTTTTCATGTGTCGCATTGTTAAAATTTTAATTATGATTGTTAAAATTTTAATTCGAAAGATTCTAGAAAATGTACTGAGATTTCATTTTAATTGCATATTTATTTGTGTTTTAGTTTCTTTTATAAATTAATAAAAAATAATAATAAAGAAATAAAAGAAAGAAATTAATGACATGAAACATGTTTAAAAATGTTCTAATTAACTTTTAAATTAGAAGTGTAATTAAGGAATGATTTCATAAGTCATCTCCAAAATTTGTTACTTTTTTCTGTGGCTACTCTTCACTATTAAAATTATAAAGTTGTTAATTTGTGAAATTATTTTGTTTGATTTCAGTTCTTGTTTTATTTTATTTTATTTAACCATTAATTCAGATTCATTCCAATTTATGACGCTTTTCCAAAGAACAAATTAATTAGTTTTTACAGCTAATGATTTTTATCAAACAATAATTATGCAAATTTAAAATTGTGCACAAAATCAAAAACAATTATACATGGCAGTAGTTTCTCTAATTATTTTACTCGGCTTCATTAGAAATATGGCGATATAATTCTTTTCTATTTATCAGGAAACAGATGATAAATTTGTTCATGAAGAAGATTGTGCTGCGACAATTTAACAGCAACAAGATTTTTGTTATTGTTTAAGATTTATTTTTAATCGTATTGTAGACGTCGGTAATATTTATAATTGACAATGCCACCACATAATTAATTAATCATTTCTATAAGTAAAAAATAGCAAAATATTTGGATTAATAATTTACGAATGATATTTCATTAAAAAGAGTATATAATTATAATCATATATATATATATATATATATATATATATATATATATATATATATATATATATATATATATATATATATATATTTAATAAGTACGCAATCTATGGTTAAGTAACCTCCATTCGTTGGCTTTGATTATAGTATTTTTTGAAACGATAATAGATGGACTCTGCCAGTCTTATTTTTGAAGCCCAGAGGTAAGAAAAGACCGTGGAAGAGACCCCAGTGTCGTTGGAGAGAGAAGAATTGTAGAAAACAAGGCAGGTTGGAATCACCTAAGAGTGACCTTCATCCTGCAGTGGATTGATAAAGACTGAAATTGATAACGATGATATAACTTCATAGAAATATAATTTTGAAGTACAGCGTTATACGTAACATATTTTTTTTTCGTTCTTTAGGTAGTGATGTTTTTTCTGCCAAGAATTTGAACCGTCGGACTTCTTCTCTTAAAAGAATTCACGTTATATGAAAATTGATGTATGACTTGATTTTTCTAGATGTTTCAGGGTTTTTAGAGTCCAATATTTTATAACGATCTTCCTTATTTTCTCTACCCCCAACCATTCTTTCATCCCAATTTTTCCACTTAATCTCATATCTCCCCCGATTTGTACATTTTAAAGCACGATTTCAGACTTTTACAGTGCATAATTAGGTTTCACGAATATGTGGTGACAGCCACAATTGTCCCCAAAAACATATGCATAGGCGAAACATTTTTCGCCTATTTTACTTATTTTTTTATATTTTTTTATATTTGTTTCTATTTTATATTTACATTCTTAAAGAATAGAAACTAATATATTTTTATCCATGCAAACTGTCGGTATAAAAGTTCTTTTAGAAATAGAAATTCGCGTATTGAAAACAAATTTCTAACTTGAATTTCCAGGGTTTAGTAAACATAGTTATTAACTAACAGGAACGTAATATCTGTCTCACCGACAGCTAAATCCCATGTTATTCTATGTAGAAATTTGTCTATAGAATTACTCCCCTGATGTATTTTTTAAAATTCCGCCTTCACAACATGAAAACTCCCAACCATTAGATTTCTCCTTGTTTTTTCAAATTGTTTTTTTAAATTTTAAATATTTTATTTTTGCGCTAAAAATTGCAAATAATGAACTAAGTGCATATCAAGGACAGATATCTTTACTAAAAGATTAATTCTCAAGGATTCTAAAATTTGTACTAGACAAGATGGAGGTTAATTAGTAAAACTATATTATTGCTGTTTTAGTCCACATTTACACAGAATAAAAAATCCATCTATAATTGGATAATTGCACTATATTTTAATGCTATGTTATTATAAAGGTATTCAAAGATGATCATTATAAAACAGGATAAAGTTTTTAAAAAGCATTACAAAGGTAGATTTTTTTTTTTTTTTTTTTTTTAATTATTAATAATTTTGTTATTAATAAAGTGTTTTTTGGATATTAATGCAATGAAACTGTACAAACGTTATCAGTTATTGGGTTTAAATAAACCCAAATTACCGTGCATTATTATAGAATGTGAAAATGCAATAGTAAATAAACTTGCTTTTATTCATACGAAAACTCAGAGTCCGATCTGATCTCTAAATCTAAAAATTATTAAAAAAAAATTTAAAGCTTATTTTTAAAATAATAAATAAATTATTTAAAATAATTTTTAAATTATGGATTTTATAAACAATTTCTCCTTCTGTTTTTTTAAATAATTAAACCTAGGACTGATTAAACATTTCGGTTAAATTTTGGCATGCAAATGTTTAAACAAATATCATTTAGAAAGTAAATTTTTATTCCAAAATAATTGTCGATTTTTAATAAATAAATAAAGAATAAATAAAGAATTAAAACTAGAAACGTTTCCGAAATTCTAGAATATTTATTTATTTACTTATTTTAAAAAATTTAAAGTTAAATTAATAAGTAACTTATTTACTTATTTTAAAAATTTAAAGTTAATTTAATGAATAAGTCTTAACTTTGATTGGTTCAATTTAAAACTGCTCTCTATTCTGTGACAGTTCAGATAATTTATTTTTGAGAATACCTTTCAAATATTCTTTGATTTTCCTAAATCTCATTTACAAAGCTTTCAGTCTATTATTTTACTTAATTCTACAGTGCCTTTTTAAAATTTTCAATGCATTCAAAACCAATCGTCTTTATTCTTCTCCCGCTTCCTTAGTTGCTTTTCCAATCTGCCACTCTTATTTACAAAGAAATTTCTCCAGATTATTTCCGGAAAATATTTCCAGGTGTATCGTACCGTAAAAATAAGATACCTTGAAACGAAGTTTTAAAAACTTCTTTTTTCTTTTCAGATTTTAGTAAATATGTTTAAAATTTTCTGCAGAAGAGAAGTGGTTCTTATTTTCTCTGTCTATGTTTAGCAGAAAATTACCAATTATCTTTCCGAAAGAAAATTTTCTCTGAAATTAAAATCGACATTTCAATGTTGTTTTTGTTTCGCGATAAATATATAAAATATTGATTTTATTTTTATGTTTGTACCTGCTTTTCTTTCTTTCTTTCTTTCTTTCTTTTTTTTTTTTTTTTTTTTTTTTTGTTTAAATTAAGAATTGTAAATAAAATTATTAAACTCAGAAATTAAAATGAGACATTAATTATGAATAAACTATTATATTTTTAAAATTAATTTGTTATATAAAGAATATGTATGTCATTGTGGAATGAATTTTGGTTTTACTCAAACTCTTTTAAAAGAAGTTTTTAAGACAAAAAATTTAAATTAAATATCTTGATTGAACTTAATACGACATATATTCAGAAGATTTCAGATGTTTTTGTAGAGTTAATATATAAATTAAATTTAGGAAAAATATATTTTGTTTTAACTTTAGTAGTCCGTATTAGAGGTGAGTTCGGGCTCTATTTTGGCAATCCGAACCCGCCCGGGCCCGAAACATTTTTGAACTGAGCTCGCCCGAGCCCGAAAAATTTTGTCTGATCAAAGCCCGAGCCCGATATTGAAAGTGGTGCGCTATGCAACACATACACAATAGTAAAATTAAATACCGTTTTCATTTTCAAATTAATTTTCTTATTATCAATCCTCAATTTAAATAACTATAAATGTTATTATAATAATTTATAATGTCTGTGTCTCTGTATACATGTATATATTTATGTAATATATATTTATAGTGCAGCACATTGTTTATAACGCGCCTATCGGGGGACAAAAAATGTATCCAAATGAGTGATATGATGAGGCCCAATATAACGAAGGAGGAAGGATTACTGTATAACACTATGACGTAATATGCATCCACCTTTTTTTTTCTTTTTACATTTTCCAGTTAGTGAAGAATAAAATAAACGGAACTTTTAGCTTGAATCCGAGCCCGCCCGGAGCCCGAAGACTTGCGTTAGATTTGAGCCCGATCGGGCTCGGGCTGAGACCGTCTCATCTTTAGTCCGTATTCAAAGAAAAACTATTTTGGCTCCATGCAACGTATAATAATACAAGCAAGTTTTAAACAAAAATTATTAGTGCATGTGTGATATCAAATTAGATGAAAATTGTAAAAGATCCCCCCAAAATTACTTTAAATTGCTTTTGTTTTAGATTTTTTCAAGTTATTGAATATATGAAGAAAATTTAGTTGTTGAAATGTGAAATTTATTGGTAAAACAAGTTGCTTATACAACTAGTTACAATCCGTTACTGTTATCATTTACTTCTACCCTTTTGGTTCAACTCTTACAAACAAATCAGTTACTCTTATGTGCAAACCTTGATAAATATTAGGTAAGATATCTTTAAATTGTTTGTTTAGATTATTAAATTTCAGTAAATTACAAAACTTTTTTCTTTGAGTACACATCAATGCATTGGTAAGTCAAAAAATGCACATGAAATAATTATCATACTGTAGTAAATACAACAAGACATTGATGCTACAAGATAATAAATAAGAACTTAAAAGCGAATTCCATACCTTGCGAAAACTTGCAACAATTATTTCGTTTCGAAATAATAACATTCTTTTACATCAGGCGAAAAAAAGTAGTTACGGACAGCGCAAACACACTGCTTACACAAATCTTTATTATTATCAATTATAATATATAAAATATATAATATTATTAATTATAATATAATATATATGTCAAACCGACACAGCTAAAAACCTGATCCCCTCAGATTTTTATGAAGTTGGGCTCATTCATTTGTTGGATAGAGAAATGAATGTATACCAATTAGTAAGTACCTATTTCGTTTAGTTTTTGATTTACAATGCTGAAAAAATGGGTAAAAAATGCTAATATTCAGAATTCTTGTATTACAAATATGCTCATATTTTGTTTCTTAATTGACTTAGAAGCATAAATTTGATATTATTAGAAAGCATTTAATACAGGTTTTAAAATGATACATTGCATTCATATATGTATTAATTTTTTCACTTCAAGGTCAAATATTTTGACCTTGACTTTAAATAACTCAAAAAGTACATTTTAAATTTTCTTTTAAAAATTATATGTTATTTTTAAATTTATTTTCTGTACTTAATGGGAGTTTCAACTTGCGCTCGCCATGGGATGCTGAGTTATTAATTAAGATGCAACTCTTACCAGTATTTTCATAATGAAATTGTAGGACATTTTAGGAAATTGTTGAACATTTTAGGATTTCATCTGGGTAGGCCAAATTAGCATGTATAGAAATTCTCTAAAGGGAAAACACTTAATTACTATGTTTTTGTAATCATTAATTATGTGAGATTTAAAGAAAAAAAAAAAAGAAGAGAAATTGAATGATGAAAAGTGCAATTTTGTTATTTTAGAATGTTAATCTGCTGGGTGAGCATTCCTTTTAAATATATTGCAACTGTACTTGTAAGTGCAACAGCTTAAGGCACGTGCTTCTATTACACACAAAATATTTTCACACAATTTTCATTTGAGCCAATTTTTGCTCCAATTTCTGGAGGCTGAAATCTTAAAGAGGGTTGCAAAAATTGAGTCAAAGATCATCCAAAAAAAAAAAAAAAAAAAAAAAATTGGTTTGCATGGTGTTAAACATGTCACGGTGTTTGCATGTCAAGATACTCTTTTAAAACACGCTCTTTTATTAAAACACGGTCTTTTATTGCTTTATATATATCGCTCTTTTAACGGGACTGACGCGAAATCTCCATGGGAGTGCGAAGAGAACAACAATAACGATAAATGACTTCCCGTCGGTCCTGTCATTCCTCTGTGAGTATAAGGAGCTTTCTTCTCATTGGCTTATTATAGTAAGAGAAATTGCTCGTACAAATAACTTTTTATGATTAGCCAGAAAAATTGTACGTATTACTAATTCCTATTACACTGGGCGTTGAGGTGATTTGAGACAACAAAATTGGTTCAAATTAACAATTGGCTCAAATTACGTGAAAAGTTGCCGTGTGTAATAATAGTATTAAACTGTAAAGATTAGCTAGTATTGATGTGTGTGTGTGATCTTTAACCTCTGGTTTTAATAGATTGAAAATATAAGTAACTTACAATAATATAATAAAATATGAATTTAAAATCAAATAATTTTATAATGATAGTTTGTCTACTTTTCCAATGTCCCTTCATAATTTATCAAAATATGAAGAACATTCATATATTAATGAAATATGCTTATTTTCATTATGATTTTGTGTCAGTATTATTTTCTGAATATGTAAATTTTGTGATAGTAAGGAATCATGTGAGATTCATAAGTACATTGAAAAGATATATATATATATATATGTATATATATACTATATATATATATACATATATATAACTTCAGTAGAAATATATTTAGAAAGATCTGGGGCATTTTGCAATGATGAACAATTTTTACAGTTAATTTAAAAGAGGCATAAGCATGGAACATTTCTTCAGGAGACAGTGTGTAAGTTTTTCCAGCGGCAGTTATGGGGATTACAATCCAATAAAATTTAGGCAATTATTGTATGAATTTAATTAATTTTTTTCTTCTTTACTCAATTCCTGTAAATTACACCAAATCAGCGTTAATTTAACATTTTCATGTATATGACAAACAGAGACAGAATGCGTTTCACTTGCTCGACAGCCCATATGCAGTTTTTTTGTTTTAGTTTACAAATGTAGAAAATCCCATTTAGGTCTGGATACTCATCCTTGAATTGCTTAAAAGCTTCCTTTAAATTACTCAATACTAACCCTTTTTGTATGTGTCTTCATTGTACTAACTTTCATTTATGCTTATTACTACTACTACTACTAATAATAATAATAACGAAAACTACCAAAAAAAAAAAAAAAAAAACCCTCTAAATGTTACTTTATTTTATATAGACCGGTATTTTACTTTTCTTTTACGGTGAACTAAACAACACCTAGTTCCCAATTATCCCTAATCCCTGATATATTGTGTACAAATAATGAATGTAAGCAATTGAAAGTGTCAATAAAGTTTCACTTACATTGTGTATTTTATTATATTTGCAGAATTTTTTTGTAAATCTTTTGTTATGTTAGTATGAAAACACAGATGGAAGGTTGCATTTTAATTTATAACTCAGCATCCATGGCGGTACTAAGTTGAAACTGTCAATAATTATAGAGAATAAATGTAAGAATAACACATAATTTTAAAAAGAAAATTAAATATGTAGTTTTTGAGATATTGAAGGTTAAAGGTCAAAATGTTTCACATTGAAATTAAAAGTTTTAAAAATATATGCATGTGACATATCAATTTCAAGCTTGTATTAAATGTTTTCTAATGGTATCAAACTTATGCCTCTAAGTCAATTCGGAAGCAAAATATGGGTACATTTGTAATACAAGAAATTTGAAAAATTGCATTTTTTACTCCTTTGTGCAGCCCTGCTTATATCAAAAAAATTTAAAGAGATAGGTACTTATAATTGGTACACATTCATTTCTCTATAAAATAAATAAATGAGCCTAATTTCGTAAAAATCTGAGAGGGTCAGGCTAAAAATGCAGCTTTTTTTGTGTTGATTTTAAATGGAATGATTCATATACACACATGTATTTGAAGATTGTCGTATAACTTTGGATTTTAGACAAGAAAATAAACGTACTTTTAACAAGTTTTAGCTCCGCAGAGAAAAACTGATAAGATATATAAGGATATGTCATCATTTAGATATAAATTTGTCATATTTCTGATTTTACCACTTTTTTTAAAACTTTAAAAGGTTACATAAAAATAAATAAATAAGTAAAAATAAATCAGCTCACTAACTTCGTATATGTATAATATGAGAAATTGAAGTCTCCGTATTTGCATAGTTAAAGCTCCATGAGCTCAGGCTTTATAGAAATTATTAAAACTACCTTTTCCATGATACGTATACATATTTACAGGATGATACCTCTATTTTTTCGTTTGTTCCGTAACTTGTCATGTACTATGTATATTAGCTAGCTAATTTAAACTTAAAAGTATTGATATATTTTTAAAGATTATTAATTTTACAGATATTCATTAACACAATAAGCACATTTGCATGCTTTTTGATCTCGATATTTCAATATTTTTTATAAATATAATTTTTTGAGGCGTCTGCTATTAAATAGGTTTAGTGCAATTCCATAGGCTTTTATACTAGATACCTTCCGCGGGGCTCGGAAACTTGGAGGTAGATAACGCCACCTGGTACAGATTGCGCGACTTTTTTATTCAACAGCCACCAAAATTTTTAAAAGTGGGATTTGATATACATAAAAGGCGAATAGAATAGAAGAAATGTCGATTATATATATTATATATCACTTCTTAAAATTACTTCTTGACAGTTGAACAAAAAAGTTGAAAATTTGTACCAGGTGGCGCTGTCTACCGCTTGAACTGTTGCCAAGTTTCAGAGACATACGGAAGGCATCTAGTTTAGAAGGCTATGGCAATTCCATCTAGTTATATTCAGAATTTTGATCTATTTTAGGAACTCAGAGGTATATTTCCGGATCCTTTAGGAACGGGTCATTTACAGCACTAACAAAAATACATAAATTATATATGACATACTCTAAAAAAAATGAGTACATCTAATCGGTTGGCGGGAGCTTATTCTTAACTAAAGACTGATACAAAGTATCATATCCCTGTTTTAGCGATATAATATAGCGATATAACTCCTTTGAAATTAAAGGGTAAAATGCAGGTTACAGGAAAATAATTTATGCCATCAAAATATCTATTTTGAAATGGCAGGTCCTGCAGTGGTAAAGAAATAAAAAACTCGTATTAGGTACACGAGGAGAAAGTGGATCTGTAATCATTAATTAACTATAAATATAAAATTTGATGCTTCTTGTAAGAAATATTTTAAAATATGTCACCATGTAAAATTTTCAATCTTGTCTTTTAATGCAAGCATTCAATATGAAGATGACGATGTTAATAATAATAAAATAAGCGCTACTAATACAACAGTAAAAGAAAAACTTTTAGAAGCCATGCGCCTTACAAGCAGTATTTGATATCCCCATCACATGGACACCGATTGATACTGAGTCAACGTACGACTAACAGTACGTTGCTAAGCTCTAATAATGTAAAGTACATTTAACTTTAAATTAACTAGGATTCTTAGGTTTCCTTTATAAAATTCGTATTTTAGGTAGTGTCAAAGCCTAAGATTACTCAGCATAATTTACAATGTTGTTTCGAACTATATTTGTAAAAACATAAAATGTAAAACAAGGTCTGATTTAATACCTAATGCCGATAAGCATATTCAGTCTTTTATTCTATATAATTTTTGAAATTTTAAATATTTTAAATAATTTATTAATTTTCAACAAGTCCTCCATGATTATCTCAAAAAATGTTTCTTTATTGGAATAAATATTAAAAGTTCTTTGCATTTTTCTAAATTTAATAAGAAAACTTCTAAAGTCTTACTTAATTTAACTACTTTTCTTTAATTTTTTTTTCAGACATCTACGAAAGTATCATTCTTCAGTTATCCGTAACTTTCCGTTTCTCTTTCTTACCTGCCACTTTTACTTAGTATATTGATTTTCCTTTAATTATTCCTAGAAAAATTGTTCCAAATGGATTCTTATTTAAAAAATGTTTTTTTTTAAGAAAAAACATATTTTAGTCTTTTCAATTTTCTCTTTTTATTTAAACAGCAACAAATACTCTTGAGATACTGTAAGAGAATGCTTTTATCGTCTCTATGCTTGAAAAGAATTATGAAATGATTTTCTTGAATAATTTTCAGGAAATTGAAATCGAAATTTCATTCGGTAATATTATTTGTATTTCTTTTATGGTTTATATTTCGAATAATGTAATGCAGTGCAGATGCGTTTGTTGTAAAAGGCATTTGATTTACATAAAAAAAATTAAACATCGCAGGTTGATAAGCAAAGGCATATTTTAAGAAGATAAAGCCAGGCAAAAGTCAAATTTATAAAATTTGTAACAAAAGTTTTAATAAAAATAGCTTATACGCTGACCTGTAAATAAAATTATTAAAGAAATCAAAAGATCAAACAAATCTTTAACATATGTATTAAAATTCGCTAATTATTGAACACACGGTATACTGTTAAAAGTGGTTTCTTAAAAAGGAGCTAAATTATCTCAAAATAGCTCCAAAACAATATATATTTAAATTTGAAAACCCATGTACTCATTTTTGAGTATATTGACATGTCAAACATGGTGATATTGGAATTCTTATTGGTCAACCCTATTTTTGAGCATGTCAATATACTCAAAAATGAGTACACGGGTTTTCAAATTTAAGTATCTATTGTTTCGGAACTATTTTGAGACAATTTAGCTCATTTTTAAGAAACCACTTTTAACAGTGTATTCATTAAAACTAACAGGCTTAATCATTCAAAAATTCAAACGAATTCTGTTAACATAATACTTGGAATATTTGGAATATTTTACTGAAAAATGTCTCTGCTTTCTATAACTGGGAAAGTATTTGTGATTTCCGCTTATCCCTTTCCGACCCGAAACACTTTTACCTTAAAACATTACATTTTTCTGTTTTTACAAACTGAAAAAAAAGGACTTTATCCTACATTTGTTGATTGAAAATTGTACTTTACACTTTCTGCTAATTAGCTCGATCGTTCATTTCCTGATTTTATTACATACGACTGTTCCAGATGCAAAAATGTAAGTGGATGTCGTGGATGTCTAACCCGCACGATCGTACGACCTGGGTCGAAAAGGGTTAAACACTGTATTCCATTATTACAAAACATCTAAACGAATGTTCGAAAAATTGGTGATACCCAGTATTGCTAGACATATACAAGTCTATAAAAATCATTCTACTCGAAAACAAAATCACAGATGATAATAGGTCTAATAGACTCGATAATATCTTTATTTCGTTTCCAAATGAAAAATTTTCTTTCTTACAACGCTTTCCTATTTATGAGTATGTATGAGAGTAATTGATAAATCTCTCTTGCGATACATGATTGCAACAATTTATTTTAACATTTTTTGTAATTTAAAATGTAATCTTAATATAAATTTTTAGTGCTATAAAGATAATTTTAATACGTATGCAAAGTGTACTTTGCATAGTGCGTATGCAAAGTTTAAACGATATACAGGGTTACAGAAAACTAATCTTTTTAATAGTTTATAAATAGAGATAAAGTTAAAAAGTCATTTTTTTTTTAAATTTTGTATTGCACAGTTGATATATTTTGTAGTCTTTCAGTTTTTATACAATATACGGGGCTATCTAAACGCAATCTATTTTACACTTTTTAATAGAGAAAAAGACATAAAAATAATTTTTAAGAATTTTATTTCTTCGTAATTAAAAAAGAAATGTATTTTAAACTATCATCACACAAGCAAAATATATTGTAAGTTAAACAATGTAAGTGAATGTGCAGTTGGTAACTGTTCATAAGCTATACGAACCGCATGGTTTTTCTTTCTTGTTTATCTGAATATCGTGGTTACCTTGAAATATTGCTATCTGTCTGTATATCACGGGATTTATTTAGAAAAATTCACGATTCGAGTGAATTGAATAAACACCAATTATTTATATACATCTGAAAATGTTGTACTAATTTCTGAAATTTCGAAATTTTAATTAATTTCTGAGCAAATAACAATTATTATTATTTTTTAAATGAAACTTCTATATACATATAAAAAAGTGTCGATTTGACTATAAAATTATTTTGAATAAAGGGTAAAAAAAGAATAATTTAAACTTTATTACATTTCAATCATGAGTATTTTTTCATGCAATTACTATGAAGAAACCTTTTTATTTTTCATTTTGTTGTAACATAAGGATCTAAGTATGTCATAATAGAAACTTTATGTACCATTTATTGAGTAATATAAAACAAAAATTAAATGAACTTAGGTTATCTTAATATAAATTGGTTCCATCCAACTGATTCCCAGATGTAGCTTTTATACCAATATTGTAAAAACATTACGGTGAATAATATTACAGTCCATTTATCATAAAATGTGACGGCGAATGACCGTATAAGAAATGTAATGTGCATTATGTCTGTGTGCGAAATTTTCGGTAGATGCAGTTTAAAAACTTTAGAAAAGCACTAAATATAATGAAATGAATATATATTTCTTATATGCATACAAACAAATTTAGTATAGAATATGATGCGACAATCATTTAGCACTCATACAGGACGACACAAAATAATTCAGTTATATTAGGATATCAAAATTGCTGAAACTGCATTTCAAATTACGTTATGTGTTTTTTATGCTTTGCTAAACTTAAGTGCACTATTTGGTGTGCATATAATTCACAGACAATATACAGAACAACACAAAATTGAGTATATAAATTCTTCTTCATTTATTGCATATAATGGAAGTGCATTACTAAATTTTACCACGAACGGAAAATTACTGCAGAGTGATAATTACTTTTTGATATACTATAGCAAATAAAGTATTAATTTGTATTCCGAATTTCTTAATTTGAGTTAAATTAATTAATGATTAATTTAATTCAAATTAAATTTGAAATAAATTTTAAACGTAATAACAAACTTAATAGTTTATGAAAATATGTATATGTTCAATCGAGGGGTAGGGGTGGCGGTCAAGAGGGGCAGCAGCTCCCTCAAGCAGAAATATGTGTTTAATAATACTATTTAAACTATTTTCAACTGCTTTTAAAGTACGTTTATATACAGCATTAGTTGCTTAATCCCTTAATCTATAATTTGTCTTTAAAGTATTCAAATGCAGGGCAAGAGAAAATAGTGTGAGCGACACCTTAGGGAATTTTTATTACAAAGTTTGAAAGCTAGATATATCGGGCAACTTATGACGAAAATTCATTTGAATACCTTAAAAATTAAACAAATTATCGGCAAAAGAATGAGCTAGATTTTAGATACTTTCCAGAGTTTAAATTTCTTAATGATTTTTTCACATGCCATGTATTTAATTTGGAGATCGAATCATTTCAGGCACACAGCAAAAATATTTTTTTGTGAAAAACCACTTATGGGCTTTTAACTGTAATATAATTTTATTTATTTACTAAGATTTGTAAGTTTATAAGGGGTTTTTCATAATTTTTTTTCTCACAATGTCGCTGGGGGGAAAAAAAGGGAGGGGATTTATCTTTCGCGCATGCGCAGTATATATATATATATATATATATATATATATATATATATATATATATATATATATATATTTATTACGAATACTATTTCAGCGAAAATTAAACATGTGCATTTTGTGTTTAAGAATAACTCTTGATTGGCGTATCCTTAACCCACCTAATAAACCTAACGACTGGCTTTTTAATATCGTTACCCGGCTTCCCCTACGTCAGAAACTAACCAGAATCTATAACTTCTTAATGCATCTTTCCAATTTGACCGACTAATTTTTCAATCTTCCAAGGCAGTTACCAACTTTTCTCTTGGAGGACCATACAATTTTTCTTCACAAGCTTTTCCATGCGAGGGATCAAGGCTCCGTTCTTCTTTTCATATTCTTGTTCCTTGTCGCCCTCTGTCGTGTGAAAGCTCCGCTTTGGCGACCTCTGTAACCTTTTTTTTTTTTTTTTCTGTTTATGCAATAAACAACGGAGGAGGTTTAACCTTTAGACACGGGCTCTTTTGAATCACCACAGTGCCATCGGAGCCCCTCTCTAAAGGTTGAAATCGCTCAAAACCGCTGCATAGTGGTGAGCGGCCACCTTCCGTCTTAGAATCTTAGAATGTTTCTGTAATGTTTTGTTAGCTTTTCTACAAACTTTATAAAACTTTGTTGAAATCTTTTCTTGTTATAAGCAAAAAACTTACCAAAAAATTAATAATTAAATACACACACAGACACACACAGACACACACACACATATATATATATATATATGTCTAAATAATTGTACAATTATCATGAAAAAGCATACAAATATTGTACATAATAAATGAAATCATATGCCAAAGTTGCAAGACATTTGTAGCTTTTTATGATACAGGGTAATTCAAAGCATTTATGCTTTTCTTCAATTTATGACTAAATCGATACTGGAATGTGTGAGTTTATAAATGTTCTTTGCATGTCTGAAGTTCACGCCCATTTCATTCAGTATACTTTTTTATCTAGAAAATAGGAAGAAAAGAACAATAATTTGATCCCACTGTAGATTACGCCTATGGAAGAAAATTATATTTCTTTTTTTTTGCATTTTTATTTAATATTTATTGGAATTTATTGTTCTTACACTTAATTCTTACGTTGAACTAAATTTATTGTTCAAGCACTTTTAGACTGCACTAAACAAAATAAAATAAACATATATTGCTGATATTACTTACAAACTTTGAATAAACACCATAAAATGCAATAAACTCGCAACAATTGTTTCAGGTCGAAAAACACACGACCCTTCATCAGTCGAATAAAGTAAGTGAATAAAGCAAGGTGAATACGAGTGCTGCAGTCAAAGCGGCAAAGTCCTGCGTTGCCGCTTTGACTGCAGCACTCGTGCTTACTTTAGTCGCCTGATGAAGGGTCGTGTGTTTTTTCGACCCGAAACAATTGTTGCGAGTTTATTGCATTTTATGGTGTTTATTCAAAGCTTGTAAGTAATATTTTTTACAACGCCAGTTTTGTGGTGATTTTTTATTAAATATATTGCTGATAATCACATTAGTACATCTTATATGCCTTCACCATGCATTTACATGGATATCTGGAAATTCCCCGATGTGCATATAAAATGGTGTTATGTGTTTCTATAACTATGCTTAGTTTAAATACATTATCTGTACATAATTTAAAAACAATATGCAAGATTGTCCCAAATTAAATGAGTACGTACATTCTTTTGTACTGGAATGTAATCAATGAAAATGCATTAGAAATTGAACGATGTCTATTGAAATTGCTTAGGAATAAAATTAGTTTCTCTTACTTATATATTAAACAATACATTCTTTGAAGCCCAAATTTTTCAACCTTCAACTTTTGCTATAATTATACGATTTGAGTTCCTCTGAATACGGAAATGAAGTGTTTAGCAGTTAGTTTTTTTAATAAGATCCGATTAGTTTTAAATAGCATATAGGTAGAGGTTCTGTGAATTGTTTCAAATATATTTTCCAGTTTAATATCCAACTTAAATATTTTTTTTTATGAAAATATGTAATATTCTAATAAAGGTGGCAGTGTTAGGAGGCTGCCTCCTCCCTCAAACTAGGATGTATGCCATATGAATATCTCTTACCCTCTAGAACTAGCAGTGTAAGAGAAAGTAGTGCGGATGTTGCTCCAGATTATTCTAATAAAGATATTTCATATGAAGTGTGGTGTAAATATATCTTATATTTATAGAATCAACCAAACTTTGAAAAGAATGGAAAAGCGTAGGTGCCTTTGGGTAATACTGATTGGTTTACACCAAGCCTAATAAGTGCCAGTTTATAGCAAAAATGTGACATTTCATAGGGTTTAATTTGTTAGTACTTGATTTACAACGTCCTTAAAATGTATACACAATATACGTAATATGTACACAAATGCCCATATAAATAAATAAATAAATAATAAAACTGAGTTCATGATATTCCAACAACGGAAATTTTATTCAATTTTTCATGAACCTAACGTTTTTTTGTTATTAATATTCTGGAAAAATTATTAATGCAAAATGGTACGTTTTGATTTGTGAAATAATAATAATAATAAAAATAATAATAATAAAGTAAGTCTAAATTTTAGTTTTGAAAAGAGATTTAAAGGTAATTTAATTACATTTTTAATTTCTTATTTATTTATTTATTTTTTTTTTTTTTTTTGCAATTTAATGTTATAAAGTAGTATGGAGACGCATTAAAAAATAACGTTAATTTTGAAAATATAATGATGTAGTATGATTTATTTGAAAATCATCCATGGTAATTTATAAAATTTAAAAATACTATATGTAAAATTAAGTTATGTTCTAAAATTTTATTTCACACTCCCGAACTGATTAAGCAATGCTTGTTATTTATTCATTTATTCTATTTCTTTGTTTGAATTCCTTTAAAAAATATTTTTAGAAATCTCTAATGAAATTGGTTTTTGCAAAATCTATAATAAAGTTTTTCTGAAGTGTATCTGTGTAATGAGAAGTTAAAAAAAAAAAAAAAAAAAAATCTAAGAATAAAACATATACATAAAGAAACAAAATAATTTACATTTTGTTATAATAGCTAAAAAAGGAACCAGTTAATTTCGATAACAAATTCATCACTTCAATGAGGATAACACTTTGAAAGGCTATTTAGAAAATCTAATAAAGAAATACATATCAAAGGAAACTGATTAAAATAAGAATTTTCAATATTTGTCAGATAATATTATTAGTCCATCAGACAAAAAGAAGAAAAGGTAATGCAGAGCAAGCTATGTAATACTTTTTTTTCTTTTTATGTATCCTGGCAATTTTAATTAAGAGGTATCGTAATATACTCTTCTTTGTTATTCTTGTAAGATTATTTTAGAAAAATAAGATATATAAAAGATTAATATTTGGTACATAAACTAATATTTAGATGGGCATGTAAGTTTCAATAATTTTTTTTGTTTTCTGATGAATTTATTATTATTATTATTATTATTATTATTAGATTTTATTCATCAATGATGGGTAACGGAAATTAATAATCTTGATACTTCTTTTGTATTCTGTTCACTAAATCTTTTCATTGGTAAAAAGTCCTTTGAAGTAAGTAATTAATTTTCATAACGAATTATTAAACCTTCTATTTATTCATTGCTACATTTTTTTATGAACAGAAGGAAATGCATCTATCTATTGGGTTGTTCCGAAAATAATTTTGTTTTTATTTTTGAAAATGAAAGACGATTTTCTTATATTGTATAAATATTTTATTGAATTATATATTCTCCCCTTTGATCGGCTTCTTAGCGATATCACGAGTTGTTATTTGGCAGTATTCATAAATCGATACTTTATTTTGTCTTCATTAGCATAAACTGGCTTTCCAGAACGTAATGCATCTTCAACGTAAAAATTGCCCTGTATACACATCGTATACTTTTTTCTTGTTTGAACAGTACTTTAACCTTTTTGATAGCAAAAACAAAATACGCCTAAACTGTCGCTTCCGATTTTCTTTATTTGATAGGACACCAATGAAAACCTATTGAGCAGAATAAAACGAACTTTTTCTCAAGCAAGCCTTGCTATATCAGCTGTCACAATATATAATGGTAATGCAGCTTAATTGTGAAGATGGTGGGAAAAAAATACAATTAATTCCTCTGCTGAAAAAAAACGAAATTACTTTCCGAACAACCCAATATAATGTATTCCAATCAAAAATTGTTCTAAATTCGATGATGTTATTAAAATACATCAAAACAGTATTACGCTTCTTATTAAACAATAACAATATTCTTCATCATGAAATAAATGTTTTAAACTAAGGTTTTTTTTTTTTTTTTTTTTTTTTTTTCTAATTTATGAATATTTGTAACTGTATGTACTCTTTGTCCTGATGAATTATTAAATAATAGCTATTAAATTGGTATTAATAGCTTTCAATATAATATAAAAGAAACGTACTTAGCAATTAATCATTACTTAGTTAATAAAGAATATTGTAGAAAGTATGAAAAAAAAAAAAAAAAAAAAAAAAAAACCAATTATTTTAGATACACGGTTAACATGCAAAAGAAATTCAATTTCAGGTTGTCATTGTATACATATTTATATATTGCTTAATATTTTGAGCTACAATAATTATTGAATGTAAGCATTATATGCAAATGAAAAGGATTAAAATAATTTACGAACTGCAAAGAAGTTTGTTATAAAGAGCTTCACCATTTTTTTTTTTTTTTAAATTCAGAAGATAAAGTATAAATTGCCTGATTCTGAAGATCGCGTTTACAGAATGTTAAAATTTTTTGAAAGAAAGCAGTTGAAATTTTAAAACGAAGGCCACAGTTTAAAAATGTTTCTGCTTTAAATTAAATTTTTCAACGCAGCAGATTCTCTTTCTCCTGTTTGTTTGATAATTAATTTGAATTTTTTTATTCTGAATAATTATCTTAATATATATAAAGATTTAAATATGAAATCTAAAGATTTCAGAAAGTTTTCACAAACAGATGCTATTTAAAGTTTCAAAAATGTTTCAGAAAAACTAGAATTTTCGCTTCACTTAAATCACGTAAAGCTCTTTGAGAGTGTCACCATCTGCTTAGCTCTCCCTAGAGCTTTGAAAATAAAACTTTGATGCAGGCAATAAAAGTATTTTCAAAAAATAGTTCTTTATCACTTGTAGAACTTTTTTTTTTATAATAAGATTTATGTATTTTAAAGGAAACTATATTCTTTGCAATTCAAGTGATTGTGTTGATTAGCAAAGGTTTTATATGAGGAGCTAATTAGAATTATTAGAAAGGGAAATAGTAATAATAATAATTAAAAAAAAAAAAAAAAAAAAAAAAAGCTTAAGATTATCCATAAAAGAAAATTTTATTTATTTATTATAACATTGTTAATATCAGATATTTATGTTAACTAGTATCGCCCAGTGGTCGAAACTCGACCATTTTTTTTGCAAAGCGAGGCAAAGCAAAGTTATTGCCTTGTCCTAAACGGAATGCAATTGCAACACAGCTGCGGCAATTGTTTGCCGATATTCACTCTAACTAAATCAGCAGAGTTTTACTTAATATAACTATTTCTCTCTGTAGATGTTAGCCTTTCCTGAAATGAGAGAAAATCGCAACGTGAAAACGCCCCTTGCTGTGTGATACAGCCCAGAAGCTAATAGGTACCATGTCAAACCAAGGCCCAACCAAGTATCAAATTCTGTTAAATTAATTCGATTAGTTCATAAAGTACAATGTTTGAACAAAAAAAAAAAAAAAAAAAAAAAAAAAAGATATTTTTCAAAAATGGTCGAATTGAGTTCGGGAAATTTCAAAACGTGTAACTTTATCGAAAACCGAAAATCTAAAACTTTTCTGAATCTTATATTTTCTACTTATATATGCAGAGGAAATAATAATAAATCCACTTTTTAAAAAATAAAAATAAGTTGTCAATTTCACTTAATTAAAATGCAAGGAAATCTCAAAACGTGTAAATTCATCGAAAACCGGAAATCAAAAGTTTTTATGTATCTTCTACTTGCTTCTTCTACCCACTAAAGCTAGCAATAAAGACACTTTTTTTAAAAATAAGTAGCCAATTTCAGTTAATTGAAACGTAAAGAAAGCTCAAAACATGTAAATTCAGCAAAAAACGGAAATCGGAATATTTTCCCTATCGTCTACTTATACATGCAGCAGTTAGTAACAAATCAATTTTCCTTTTATTTAGTATATTAGTTGAATATTTATTGTTTAAATATCACCCTTTGAAATGAAATGTTTATGTTTACATTCGAAACTGAAAGTTTGCCAATTTTTTTTTTTCTAGAGTTTTGTGATTTTAAATTAAAATTTTATCAATTTTACAGAAAAAATAACTCAATCAAACACATTAAAATCGGCAGGTAATTTCCGTTATTTTTAAATGATTTAAAAAAAAAAATCCAATGGACGATTAACATAGAAAATCTTTTTCATGATTCCATGGACAGACAGTGACGTCATCACTTCGCTTGCGTATAGTGATGCTACATTATACAAATTACTGTGTCTATGGTTTTATTTGAGCTTTATGAAATTGCCAGATTTAACAACTTTCTACTTTTAGGTATTTTTTAATGTAAAGGAATACGTGTATAAAAGGGAAAAATGGGAGAAAATGCATAAAAAAATAAATGTATTTTTAAATACCTTCTTGACATTGTAAGAAAATAATATTTGTATTCGCACCTTCCGGCTAACCATACCTTACGAATGATACCATTTTCAACCTTCTACCCCCATAATTAATATGTTGAAAATGGACTACAAATTTTATGCTTGCTTATTAATATATAGATACTGCTACAATACTATAAATAAAGTAATAATAAATATACTAATAAATAATTAATAAAAACGATAAGTAGTACCTAATAACAATTTATATAAACTAATGTTAAATATTATGAAAGTAAGGTAACGTTTAGAACATTTTTAAAAACTTATTGACATAAAACAATATATTTTACAGAAAAATGTTATTGAATTTCGAGAAGCCTTACAGATCTCTATATAATACTAATAATAATGATAATTAAGTTTTTTACTTTGCGAACACTATAGTGAGGAAAGTATTGTAATCATGTCAAAAATCTGAGTTTATGATTTTGGTGTTTCTACACGTTTTGAGGTCCCCTGAATTAATATTTACTATTTTTACGATGATGTATATATATGTGTGTATATATGTGAGTGAAAACGATAGCATTTAAACGCCTTGTTTGAATGAGCTGAAAGTTGGTATGTATGTTACCATAGCACAAACCTCATTAATTTTGGTGAATCTAGCACTTATAGTGTTTTTACAGGGACACAAAGAAAAGTTCTTTATCATTATGGTCTATGGGCCCAAATTTTTAAAAATGTGATAGCGTCTAAATGCCTTATTTGATTGAGAGCTGAAAATTTATACACATGTTATAAGTCAGCGTCACACGAACTATATGAATTTTGGTGAATTTAGCGTCTATAGTTTTTTTTTTTTTTTTTTTTTTTTTTACAGGGACACAAAGAAAAATTCTTTATCATTACGGACTATATAGGCCAAAATTTTTTAAACTGCGATAGTGTTAAAACGCCTTATTCAGTTGTGCTGGAAATTTATACACATGCTATAAGTCACTGTTGCACAAAGTGCATACATTTTCGTAAATCTAGCATGTATAGTTTTTTTACAGGGATACAACGAAAAATTCTCTATCATTATGGCCTATTGGCTGAAATCATTCGAAGTGCGACTGCGTCTAAATGTCTCATCCAATTCAGCTGAAAATTTATATACATATTATACGCCGCCATCGCTCGAACTGTATAGATTTTGGAGAGTCTAGCACTTATACTTTTTTACAGAGACACAAAGAAAAATTCTTTATCATTGTGGCTTATGAAAATTTCTTCATCATTATGATATGGGCTCAAATTATTTGAAAGGCAATAGGGTTAATTTAAACAAAATACAATATAGGGAAAAATACTCAAATACCCTATTATATTTTTTCCTTTGTTTATTTAACGACTTCTTTTACTTTCATTTATTTATACAACCATTATTTACTTAAGTCGAGTGGAGTCACTCCAGATTTTTTAAATTATGGCAACATATAAGTAAGGAATTGATGCAATAACGATAAAAGAATTCTCTTTAGTTAAAATATCATAAAATTGAACGCAAAACACAACAACTACAACATTAGAATTAAAACGCAACAAACATAAAAACAAACAAGAAAGAAAAATCATGCAGTACGCATTGATTAGTAGCACTTTCCAACTGTAAGCAATTGTTGTATCGAATAACTATTAATATTCTTTGCCTACGTTATCACACAACAGACAGAAGGACTGAAAAACATACAGATAGACTAATTGATTTTAAAATTACTCTTAGGCATTTTGGAAAATGTTAAATAGGCTTAACGCAAAAGAAAATGCAGCCGTTAGACTATAATTACATCTTTGAAACTCTCTGAATATTTTACTGTAGCCCTGTAAATCTGAAAGTTAATCCATATCATATTCTATACAAAACAATATTTTAGAATATTAATAATACATGTCAATGTTTTTAAGATTTTTGTAGTAGAAAGTTTTTTAAATATAACTTTTAAAAATTCCGTCCTAAAACGTAATACATTGGCTTTTTCTTTTATTGTTGTTGTTGTTGTCCCTGTAAAGAAACTAGTTGTACAGGACCTATTAATAACATTTTAAATAGGGAATATTCCATAGGGAACATGAGTGTATCATTTTTAAAAAATTCTCAAAATATTCACGGATGAAAGTAGCCGAAGACAAACAGATAGAAAGGTAGACAATCGGACAGACGATGCACAAATTGAAATCATATTCCCACTAAAATTATAAGAAAGTGTTAAAACGCTCATGTAAACAAAAGTGCAATTCCAGCAAATTTTTATTAATACTTCTTAATGTAACTGATTATTTTTGTGTGGCCCTGTAAATCTAATGCTAACCATACTATATTACATAGAAGGCACACTCTTTTGTGCATACGAATAATATATTTCAATTGCATTAAGCTTTTTGGAAGATAAAATTATTAAAATTTGGTTTATAAAAATAACTCTCATACAACACAATGCTTTGGAGTACTTTCAAGTGCCCATGTACACAAACCAATTAGAAATGTACTCTACTTTACATAGGAAACATCCGATAGGGAATTGAATAACATATTAAAATTTCATTAAAGTTTCTATACATTAAAGGTATTAAAATATGATTTATAGAAACTCCTCTCATAAAACACAGTGCTTTCGAATACTTTTGGGTGTCCCTGTACACAAACTAGAAGTGGTATTCATTACATTTTCAATAGGGAACATCCGATAATGAACTTCAATAAAATATATCGGTTGAAAGAAATTCCATAAATATTTACGGTAATTAGAGCTCAGAAAAACAGACAGAGAGACAGAGACACAGACAGACGGACAGAAGAACAATCAGACATATACACAAATTGAAATTATATTCACACTAAAAAAATGATAGAAAGTGTCCAAAAGGCCTTATGTAAATGAAAGTACAATTCTAGCAGATTTTTATTAATTGCTCTTAATATAACTGAATATTTTTGTGTCACCCTGTAAATCTAATCGTAACCATGCTATATTCTATGAAAAGCATTCTTTTGTGCATATAAATCACATATTTCAATTTCCTAAAACTTCGTGGAAAGTAAAGTTATTAAAATTTGATTTATAGAAATATCTCACAAAGAACACAATGCTTTGGACTACTTTTGAGTGTCCCTGTACATAAAATAGTGGTGGTATGTAATCTATTTTATATAGTAAACATCAAATAGTGAACTTGAATAACACATTTCAATTTCATGAAGATATTGTACAGTAAAGGTATGAAAATATGGTTTATAGAAATACCGCTCATAGAACACAATTCTTTGAAATACTTTCGGGTGTCCCTGTACACAAACCAGTAGAGGTATAAACTCCATTTTGAATAGGAAACATCCGATAGTGAACTCGAATAACATATATCAGTTTCAAAAAATTCCATAAATATTTACGGGAGTTAGAGCGCGGGCAGACAGACAGACGGACAGACGGGCAGATACAAAACTTGATATCATATTCACACTTAAAAAAAATGTTAGGAAATTTTATAAACGCTTAATGTAAACGAAAGTAAAATTCTAGCAAATTTTTAATAATAGCTCTTAATATAACAGAATATTTTTGTGTCACCCTGTAAATCTAATGCTAATCATTCTATATTCTATGTAAATCATTCTTTTGTGCATATAAATAACATATTTCAATTTCCTAAAACTTCGTGGAAAGTAAAGTTATTAAAATTTGATTTATAGAAATGTCTCTCATAGAGCGCAATGCTTTAAAATATTTTTGAGTGTCCTTGTATATAAAACAAAGTTGGTATTTAATCCATTTTATGCAGGAAAAATCCAATAGTGAACTTGAATAACATATTTCAATTTCATTAAGATAAAGTTTACAGTAAAGGTATGAAAATATGATTTATAGAAATACCTCTCATAGAACACAATGCTTTGAAATACTTTCGGGTACCCCTGTACACAAAACAGCAGAGGTATAAACTCCATTTTCAACAGAGAACATCCGATAGTGAACTGGAATAACATATTTTAATTTCATTAAGATATCTGTACAGTAAAGGTATGAAAATACGATTTATAGAAATACCTCTCATAGAACACAATGCTTTGAACTACTTTCGGGTGTCCCTGTATACAAACCAGTAAAGGTATAAGCTCCATTTTCAAAAGGGAACATCCGATAGTGAACTTGAATAACATATATCAGTTTCTAGAAATTCCACAAATATTTACGGGAATTAGAGCGCGGAAAGCCAGACAGACAGACAGACAAACCGATGTCATTAACACTTTTCAACCTTGTTGGGAAGTGTTAAAAATGTTAGAAAATGTTAAAAACGCTTAATGTAAACGAAAGCACACTTTTAACAAATATTTATTAATAGCTCTTTATACAACTGAATATTTTTGTGTCACCATGTAAATCTAATGCTAATCATGCCATATTCTATGCAAAGCATTTTCTTTTGTGCTTATAAGTAACACATTTCAATTTCATAAATCTTCGTGCAAAGTGAAGTTATTAAAATTTAGTTAATAGAAATATCTCTCATAGAACGCAATGCTTTCGAATACTTTTGTTTGTCCCTGTACATAAATCAGAGGTAGTATTTGCTCCATTTTATACAGGAAACATCCGATAGTGAACTTGAATAACATATTTCAATTTCATGAAGATTTGTGTACAGAAGGGTATGGAAATATGGTTTATAGAAATGCCTCTCATAGAACACAATGCTTTGAAATACTTTTGTGTGTCCCTGTACACAAATCAGTGCAGGTATTTACTCCATTTTATACAGGAAACATCCGATAGTGAACTTGAATAACATATTTCAATTTCATTAAGATTTGCGTACAGTAAGGGTATGGAAATGTAGTTTATAGAAATGCCTCTCATAGAACACAATGCTTTGAGATATTTTAGGGGTTCCCTGTACACGAACTAATAGAGATATAAACTCCATTTTCAACAGGGAACATCCGATAGTGAATTTGTATAACATATTTCAATTTCGTTAAGGTTTTTGTACAGTAAGGGTATGAAAATATGGTTTATGGAAATGCCTCTCATAGAACACAATGATTTGAAATATTTTCGGGGGTCCCTGTACACAAACCAGTAGAGGTATAAACTCCATTTTCAATAGGGAACATCCGATAGTGAACGTGTATAACATATTTCAATTTCATTAAGATTTTTGTACAGTAAGGGTATGAAAATATGGTTTATAGAAATGCCTCTCATAGAACACAATGCTTTGAAATATTTTCGGGGGTCCCTGTACACAAACCAGTAGAGGTATAAACTCCATTTTTGATAGGGAACATCCGATAGTGAACTTGAATAACATATATCAGTTTCAAGAAATTCCATAAATATTTACGGGAGTTAGAGTGCGGGCGGACAGACAGACGGACAGACAGACAGACAGACAGACAGACGGACAGACAGACAGACAGACAGACAAACCCATGTCATAAACACTTTTCAATCTTGTAGGAAAGTATTAAAAATAAAAATATATGTTTTATTTATTTATTTATTATTACGAGAATTGAAGCAATGTTAATTACCTATAAAAATTCGAATTTTGTATCTATTATCTTACAAATGACCTGCCGTACATCATTAAAATTTACCTTTTTGTTCAAATTACTAGAAAAGTTATTTGCATAGTAGTCATAAAAGAAGTTGTTTAAATGCCAAATAAAAAAAGATATATCTAAAAATAATTAGCATGGAAATAACAGAGCATAGTCTGGATGTGATATAACACTAGAAATTTGCAAAAAAAGAGTAGAGCGTTTTAGGGGTTTTTATCGTGTTGTAATTAGCATTAATTTCACTTTTTATTAATTCTAGATGCAACTATGTTTAAATGCAAAATACAATTTTACAGGTAAAATTTTAAGGTTATAATGAAAGACTTTTGTCAGAAACTTTTATTTTTACAACTTTTATCATTTATCAATTTTTTCAAATTAAACTATAGATTTCAAATTTATTTTTCATTTAGAATTTCACTATCTGCTTTACTTTTGAAAGGGTTTTAAAAATAAAACTTAGAAGTATGCAATAAATGCAGTACTATATTTTTTGAACTGCATAAAAAAGGTGTGCTATCACTTATTTTTATGATTTTTTTTTTTAGTTCGTGTTTAGTATGAGATTACTTTTAACAAAATTTTTGATGAGATATTCTTTCTAACAGAGCTGTTCTAAATTAAAACTTTTGTCCAAATCTTGTATTATACTAGATATTTTGCACAGAAATATAATGTTATATTAATATGTAATTTTAATCCAAATTTTACACTTCATGACTTTTAAATTACATTACTTTTTATACTTTAAAAAAAGGAAAGTTATATATCAAGGAAATTCTTTTGCATATGAAAAATATGAAAATTTATCATAACAAAATTTATTTTTCCTTCTATAAATAACAACTGTCCATTTGCCTACAAAGTAAAAAAAAAAAAGAAAAAAAAGTTTATTCAACTTAAAAAAATTAGTTTTGTTTCGTTTTAGAAATGATTCAGATCATATGATGATCTGGCTAAAAAAAAAGATGTTAAAAAGGGCTAATTTAACATTGTCAACAGGTAAAGTTACAGGGAAGTGGCATTCCAATTTAATTGGAATGGAATATCTTTGGAAGTTTACTATAACTTGCTTGTGATCCTTGAGGAAATAAGAATGCTTGAGACAGCGGGATGGGATCCGCAACTGATATATCAGGCCATATGTTGGTGTACGAGGGTTGCTATTTATATTTCTGGCCTAATAATGAAAAAACAAATATGTAGGATCGAAATTGGTTTTATTGTTTTTCAAAATATTCTCCATGATGATCAATACACTTTTGCATGCGTTTGAACCAATTTTCAAAGCACTTTTTCCAGTCCGATTGAGGTAACTCCAAAACATACGTTTTGAATGCATCAACCGCTTCTTCGGGGGTCGAAAATCGTTGTCCACGTAATTTATTTTTGATGTGTGGGAATAAGAAGAAGTCATTGGGTGCCAAATCAGGGCTGTACGGCGGATGACCCATCAGTTCGATCTTTCGCTCAGTCAGAAATGCATTTGTTTGAGTCGATGTGTGAGAGCTCGCATTGTCATGATGAAGAATGATTCGCCTGTTCTTCTGCTTTTTTCGAATTTCTCCGATGACTTCTGCCAAACAAATGGTCGTGTACCATTCAGAATTGACCGTCCTGCGTTGCTCTAACGCCACTGTTGCCACATGACCGTTAATGCCGAAGAAACAGGCAATCATTTGTTTCGATGTGCTTCTTCCTCAAACAACTTTTGTTGGTTTTGCCTCGCCTTGGAAGACCCATACAGTTGATTGCTGTTTTGTTTCCGGCTCATATGCATAGATCCATGATTAGTCACCTGTGTAGATGTTATACACAGCCTTTGGTGTACCTTGAACGTATTTTTCCAACATTTCCTTGCACCAATCGACACGAGCCTTTTTTTGAGCGTTTGTCAGATTATGTGGGATCCAACGCGAACAAATTTTTTTTACGCTCAAATGTTCATGCAATATTTTATTGATGCTAGTCATACTAATGTCCAAAGATGCCTCAATCTCACGGTATGTCACATGACGATCTTGCTTTATCAGTTCACGCACAGCATCGATCTTTTCTGGCACAACAACGGATTTTGGACGACCTGCACGGGATTCGTCCTGGATCGAACATCGACCACGATTAAATTCGTTATACCAATTTTTTACAGTGCTGTAGGATGGCGCTTTATCGCTGTATAAAGAATTAAGTTCATCGAAGCACTCTTGTCTTGACAATCCACGTCGAAAGTTATGAAAAATAATCGCACGCAAATTTTCACGATTCAATTCCATTTTTTGAAAGAGAAGAACTTTTCAATTTACTGTCAACAACACAAATAAAGCTATAATGGTAAATCGTCTGCTGAATTTACGTTTAAAAATATCAAACTTTCGATTAAAATCGTCTGCGGTCGCCTAGCAACACTTACTGTTGCCAAGGCCAGAAATATTAATAGCAACCCTCGTAGTTGGCAAAGAATTAGCTTTAATAAGTGAAAAGGTTTGACCACACTTAATTGGACTTATTGATGAATGTGTTAAGGAGTGTACGAGGCACACTGTTAAAAATAGTTTCTTAAAAATGAGCTAAATTGTCTCAAAATAGCTCCGAAACAATATATACTTAAATCTGAAAATCCATGTAGTCATTTTTGAGTATATTGACATGCTCAAAAATGGGGTTGACCAATAAGAATCCGAGTATCTCCATGTTTGACATGCCAATATACTAAAAAATGAGTACATGGCTTTTCAGATTTAAGTATATATTGTTTCGGAGCTATTTTGAGACAATTTGGCTCATTTTTAAGAAACTATTTTTAACAGTGCATGCCCGAAAAATATAGATATATCACTCAGACGGGGAAATAAACAGTTTTTCTGAGCTTTTGGAAAAACGGATTGTAACTTGAACCCGTCGTTTCCTCCCTGCAGTCGTTCGTTATTTCTACACCGATTCCATACGCGTTTACAATGCAACCATGAATTTTAAATTCTGCCAAATGTGAAATACTTTCAGTAAATCGTTTTGTTTACGCAAAATGTGAGCGCCTAGTAGATATTGAATGATAAATTGTTTCTGTGGATGGGAACAATAAAAATAAATATGTGTTATGTAATGGTGCTGAGAATTCTCCGAAGTTGACCGATGTTCATGAAAAATACTGAACAGGTAAGTCATCTGTGATCTCTAATGCCCTTCTGCGGAGAACGAAGGACGTTCAAGCAAGCAGACATCTCATATTTACAGTAATGCATAAAATCATATAGGAAATGCATAAAATCATATAGGAAACGTTATTGTATTTTATAATTTATATATGTATGAATTGTACAGGGGGATTATAATTGAGCGATTTGATATTTTACCAGAGCAATCGTGAGGCAATGAAATTTTGTTTGGGAAAAAAAAAAAAAAAAAAAAAAAGGTTCCAAAATGTGCCGTTAATTATCCGTAATGCATTTGTTTCATGAAGCTCCTCTTTTTCTCTTTTCATTATGACTGTTTCCGCTGTAAAGACGTATTTTTGTCTTTTTGCTAAAAAAATTGTAGTAAATCCTTGAAGTCTATTGTTTCCTGCTATTCCATTGTGTTGCTAACAACATTCCTGTGTTTAATGAGTCCATTTAGGCGTCTCCCCTGACATTACCCTGACAGCGCCATCTATAGGAACAAATTTGGAACTATTTTTTTCCTCCCCCAAACAAAATTTGATTGCCACACGATTGCTCTGGTAAAATATCAAATTGATCTGATGAGTAGTTTTAAAATTATAGCGTTTTGAAATCGTAACTTTAATTATAATCACCCTGTATTGCATTTTTAACTGATATGCAATACATGTGCTATTTTACTTCACTGACTATGTTTTCATCTATTTTAAACTTTGCCGTATGTTTCCCCTCTGATTTGCGACAGAGTCCGTGTTTTCCGAGTTTTCGATTATCCGAGGTACTCTCGGTCCACATTACCTCGGATAAGTGAGGTTCTACTGTATATCACTTACTTTTTTTTTTTTTTTTTTTTTTTAATTTACCACTTCGATTATTATGCTCACTAAAATAAATAAATAAATAATAATAATAATGAGACAATATTTCTTCCTAAATTAGCTAATGAATACATTTTTAAAGAAAGTTTGTTTAAAATTTTGTGAAAATACCAATTAACAGGCTTTTATAAAAGCAATTATATAAAGGAGGTTATTTGCTGACAGCTGTTTTGCAACAAATCATTAATTTAGTTTACACGTAACACTTTTAACAAGTGCTACACAAACTACTTAACAAAGAATTGAAAGATAACTAATGTACTGCTCCTTAAAGTTGGAAAAATTAATTTAACTAGCCTAACTCAACATGTTTTCTTAAAATTTAGCGGAAAATGTATGATAATCTTTTACGAATTTTTTTTCCATGTAAGAGCCATTTACATTTGCATTTAGAGAGAATATTTTTCATATTTACATGTAGGATCATTATATGTTGACTGTAACTGAAGATATAAACTTTTTTTTTTTTTTTTTTTCTTTTAATGTGGTAAAAGGTAGTTTTATGTTAAATAAGCAAAAATATTTATTTTAATAAGTCACGTTCAGACTTTTTAAAATTGTATTTTGGTGTGATAGAAGGAATGTAATAGTTTATCGAGATGCTAGGCATATACTTCACAGAAAATTAACATTTTAGTTATATAAATATTTATATATATTTTATATTTTAAATATTTGCTTATATTATAAATTCGTATTACATTAATATATATATATAAATTATCATATAGGACTGTAGGGCTTGCAGTGAAAGTCTTAATAATTGCACTAATGGCTTTTGTTTTATTTTATTTAAGTAATTTGTGGTTTTATAGAGCTGCCAACCTAATCCGGCAAATTTTTAGTACCGCCCCTTTTTCTACACCACTTAATGTTTAGAGTATTTGTTTTCTTCATTCATCGTAATTATATTTGAAGAGAATTACTCTAAAAAATAAGTGGTGTAGGAAAAGGAGCGGTAATAACAATTTGCCGGATGTGGTTGGCAGCTCTGGGTTTTAGAACACATTTTTCTAGTTGAAAAATGAACAAAATTTTAAAACTCTGGCATTTGTTATTTCATCTTAACTAAATTTTTAATATATATGAGTTCTTATTACTTACTTTATTTAGAATAAAAATCTTTTAAAATTATTTTTCCTTTTGTGTAAAATATTTAGAAATAAGATTAACTTTTACGATAATCTTATTATAAATTTTATTCATTAAATAGTGGAAAACTTTATTAGAAATATTTGCCATTATGTATTTCGTTTAAACATTAGCCATATTTACTAGACCATACGAAAGATAAAAATTAATTTAAAATTCTGAATAACAAGGTTTATATAACAAATTGTCTACTATAACAAAACATATTGCTTGCATTTATATACGGACAACTAAAAGGGGGAAAAAAAAAAAACATACTTTTTATGTTTTTATTTTACTATTATTAGTTGTGTTCCATAGAAGTAAAATTACTGCATAAAATTGCATAACATATTTTACAATTCGATAAAATTACACAGTTCTATTACACAGGTTTCTTCATAAAAAATATTCTTCTTTACTTGCCAATGTACTTGCTTTCATCTACTGCTTGATTGTTTGATGATAATATGTACGGTATAGAAACTGCTATATTATATATTAAAACATAAAACTGTTTCTTTAAGACTAAAATGAGATCAGGTGAGTATTCACAAAAATATTTGAGTTAAACACACTTACGAGACCTAACATTCAGCTACTTATTCAGGATGCCAAACAATTTTCTTAAAAAATAAATAAATAAATAAAAAAATAAATAAAAATAAAAATAAAAATATTGCAAAAATAATAGTCATACACATAAATGATCTATTTTTATCTTAGTAGGTAATTTTATAGGGGGGGGGGGGAGATACCGTTTTAAAAATAGAAAATTTATTTTATCAAGCACTATTAAATCTTAAAAAAAAAAAAAAAAGAAAGAAAGAAAACTAAAAAGGGGGACTAATGTGCAAGTTGTACCTGACGGGACTAAAGTGAAAGTTGTACCTCAAGGGACTAATGTGAAAGTTGTACCTCACGGGACTAATGTGCAATTTGCATCGAATGAACAAACTATTTCTTTCAACGAAAATGCCTACTAACCCTGGACGATAGGTCTAATATATCGTATCATATTATATATCGTATTTATCGCAATATAACTCAATACTTATTTCGCTTCCTTCTTCGACTCGTTTTAATACGCATTTTTTATATGCATGAGCAGCCCCCGAAAAACAAAAACAATAAATCATTAAATTCATTTTTTTACTTATTTTTATTTTATATTATTTCACACGCACTTTTTATTTCCTAATTCAAAATTATAAAAAAAAACTTTTTCGATGTCGCTTGTAACGATACTGATTATTAATAATTTTCTTTTCTTTTTATTTCAATAATAATAATAATAATAATAATAATAAAAAGATTTTGATGAAATTCTGGCAAAAGCAGAATTTAGTTTAGGACTAAGGACTATTAGTATTTTTTTTCTTTTTTCAAATTATAACATCGCTTTCAAATTATTCAATTATATTTTCGATAAATTTTAGATTTCGACAAATGTCCAACTATCGAAATCGACAACGCAAAAATCCCAGATTGAGACTAATAGGCCCTCAGTCCTAAAAAAAAAAAAAAAAAAAACTAATACGTAAGAAAGGACATCTAAAAGGGGGTTTATGCAGCAACTTTGAAGAAAATCGTTAGAGCTGTTTTGGAGATACGGACTTTCGGTCTTACTTGCATTTTCCATGTCCTACTTCCTGTTTTCCAATTTTTCCCGAAATTTTTCAAAATCCTCTGTACACTAAACGTGTTTTCATTCTGAAGATTTATCGTTTTATATTTATTCGTTTTGGAGATAAAATAGTCAGAAGATTCTTTAAATACAGACATACACATACGCGCGCACACACACACATACACGTTAATTTCCAAAACCATTTTTTGCATACAGGAGTTAAAGCATGTAAGTCAGATGAGAACTCGATATGTAAATTTTTTGATCGAATACAATACTTCCATTACCTACCGTAATCGGGTAATGGCAGTGAAAATGTGAATATATATATATATATATATATATATATATATATATACCGGGTGATTCAAAATAGATGTTACAGCGATTATCTCGTAAACTAAGAAAGATAGAAAAATACTTCCAATTACAAAATTAGTGCACATTAAGAGTAGATTTCAGATATAGAATTTTTTTGTATAAGGGGCTGTATACATATTAAATACGAAATTTAATTTTTATACGGCCCCTCCTATCATGTGACTTATATTTAGAAAAATGTTCTCCTTGCTCTAACAAGCAAATTAAAAAAAAAAAATCATCTCTCTAAGTCAAAATCTCGCTGAGTTATTGCAATTTGAAAATGATGACTTACACCACTTTTTTTTCAATTTTGGCATCTATTTTTCGACGCCAATGGGCTCATTTTAGGGGGTTATCTATGAGATGAGAAAAATTAAAAAAAGATCCTTTATTTTAAAATAGCAACTAAAATCATTCAAACACGTGAAATCAACAGTTTTAAGAACTTAATGCAAATTTACAATATTAACACTTTCCAACAAGGTTGAATAGTGTTTATGATTTCGGTTTGTCTGTCTATCTGTCGGTCTGTCTGTCTATGTAAGTCCGTCTGTCTGTCTCTCTGTCCGTCCGTCTGTCTGTCCGCGCTCTAACTCCCGTAAATATTTATGGAATTTCTTGAAACTGATATATGTTATTCAAGTTCACTAATAGGACGTTCCCTATAGAAAATGGAGTTTATACCTCTACTGGTTTGTGTACAGGGACACCCGAAAGTATTTCAAAGCATTGTGTTCTATGAGAGGTATTTCTATAAACCATATTTTCATACCTTTACTGTAGACATATCTGAATGAAATTGAAATATGTTATTCAAGTTCACTATCGGACGTTCCCTATTGAAAATGGAGTTTATACCTCTACTGGTTTGTGTACAGGGACACCCGAAAGTATTTCAAAGCATTGTGTTCTATGAGAGGTATTTCTATAAACCATGTTTTCATACCTTTACTGTAGACATATCTGAATGAAATTAAAATATGTTATTCAAGTTCACTGTTAGATGTTTCCTGTATAAAATGGAGGAAGTACCACCATCGGTTTATGTACAGGGACACTCAAAAGTATTCCAAAGCATTGCGTTCTTTGTGAGATATTTCTATAAATCAAATTTTAATAACTTTATTTTCCACGAAGTCTTTGGAAATTGAAATATGTTATTTATATGCACAAACGAATGATTTGCACAGAATATAGCATGATTAGCATTAGATTTACAGGGTGGCACAAAAATATCCAGTTACATTAAGAGCTATTAATAAAAATTGCTAGATATATACTTTCATTTACGTGAAGCTTTTTTAACACTTTCTAACATTTTTTAAGTGTGAATATGATTTCAGTTTTGTGAATCTGCCTGTCTGTCTGTCTGTCCGAGCTCTAACTCCTGTAAATATTTATGGAAATTCTTGAAACTGATATATGTTATTCAAGTTCACAAATGTATCTTCCCTATTGAAAATGGAGTTTATACCTCTACTGGTTTGTGTACAGGGACACCCGAAAGTATTTCAAAGCATTGTGTTCTATGAGAGGTATTTCTATAAACCATATTTTCATACCTTTACTATAGACATATCTCAATTAAATTGAAATATGTTATTCAAGTTCACTATTGGATGTTTCCTGTATAAAATGGAGGAAATACCACCGCCGATTTATGTACAGGGACACTTAAAAGTATTCCAAAGCATTGCGTTCTATGAGAAATATTTCTATAAATAAAATTTTATTAACTATACTTTCCACGAAGTTTTAGAAAATTGAAATATGTTATTTATATGCACAAAAAAATGCTTTGCATAGAATGTAGCATGATTAGCATTAGATTTACAGGGTGACACAAAAATATCCATTTATATCAAGAGCAATTAATAAAAAATTGCTAGATTTGTACTTTCGTTTACATTAAGCGTTTTTAACACTTTCTAGCATTTTTAAGTGTGAATATGATTTCAGTTTGCGTATCTGTCCATCTGTCTCTCTGTCTGCCCGCGCTCTAACTCCAGTAAATATTTATGGAATTTCTCGAAACTGATATATTTTATTGAAGTCCACTATCGGATGTTCCATATTGAAAATGGAGTAAATATCTCTTCTGGTTTTTGTACAGGGACACCCAAAAGCATTCGAAAGCATTGTGTTCTATGAGTGTTATTTTTATAAATATTTTCCTTATAGAATGTTCACCATTTAAAATGACATTAATAGGTCCTGTGTAACTAGTTTGTTTACTGGGACAAAAAAAAAAAAAAAAAAAAAAAAAAATGCCAATGCATTACTTTTCAGGACAGAATTTTTTAAAAGTTATATTTAAAAATCTTTCTACTGTAAAAATCATAAATATAATGAAACGTATTTTAATATTCTAAAATAATGTTTTGTATAGAGTATGATATGAATAACTTTCTGATTTACAGGGCTACACTAAAATATTCAAAGAGATCAAAAGCTGTAGTTATAATCTAATGGCTGCATTTTCTTTTGCGTTAAGCCTTTTTAACACTTTCCAAAATGCCTAAAAGTAATTTTAAAATCAATTAGTCTATCTGTATATTTTTCAGTCCTTCTGTCTGTTGTGTGATAACGTAGGCAAAGAATATTAAAAGTTATTCTATACAACAATTACGTACAGTTGGAAAGTATTACTAATCAATGCGTACTGCATGATTTTTCTTTCTTGTTTCGCATTGTTAAAAAATTTAATAGTTCAATTTCTTAGGGGTCGCCTGTAAATTAAAACACGTTAAGAGAGGAAAAAAATTAAAATACTAGCGAAACCGTGTGAAATTTTCGCGCTTTATTTTTACCACTTTCCATCATGGTTGAAAAATTTAATGACCCCGGCTCTTTAACAATTCCAGCAAGGTTTAAAAAGTGTTAATGACCTCAATTTGTCTCTCTGTCCATCCGTCTTTCCGTGTGTCCGCGCTCTAACTCCCGTGAATATTCATAGAATTTCCAGAAACTGATATATGTTATTTGAGTTCATTATCGGATGTTCCTTATTGAAAATGGAGTGAATACCTCTGCAAGCTTGTGCACACGGACACCCGAAAGTATTCCACAGCATTGCGTTCTATGTGAAGATATTTCTATAAACCAAATCTTAATTACTTTGCATAAATCTTAATGAAATTTAAATATGTTATTCATATGCACAAAAGAATGCTCTCTATAGTGTACAGTACGATTAGCAATAGATTTACAGGGCACACAAAAACATTCAGTTACGTTAGGGGTTATTATTGGACATTTCCTGGAATTGCATTTTCGTTTACAATAAACATTTTCTAACAATTTTTAACTGTGAATATGATTTCAATTTGCATATTTTTTTGTCTGACTGTCCGTCTGCCTGCCCCCAGCGTCTGTAAACATTTTCAGAAATTTTAAGAAATGATACATGTTATTTAGGTTTACTATATGACTTTTCCTTTTTAAAATGGCATTAATTAATCCTCTGCAATTGGTTTATGTACAGGAACGCACAAAAAATGCCAATGTTTTGCGTTTTGGGACACATATTCTTATAAATTACATTTAAATAACTTTATACTGTAAAAATCATAAAGAAATTCATATTTATTGTTAATATTCTAAAATAATGTTTTGTATAGAATTTGATAGGGTATAGATGTATAATTCTATGTCATGGGGGTTACCGTCCTTCTCAACTCCCGTTTAATTATAGTGCCTGTATTTATCAATACAAAAATTAAGTCTGTTATCAATTTCCTTGAAACTTGCAAACCTTGATCAACTTTACAAGTAGCAACTAGGTATGGAATCCAAAGTACCAAATTCGCATTTCCTGTGGTTATTACTTTCTCATACCCATAATGTAGAGAAAGTATTGTTTTCGGGTCAAATTTTCGAAAGTAAGTTTTTGTTATATTTACACGTTTTGAGGAGGAGATATTCCAAACTTTGATTCTAAATATGTATCATATAGGGATGCTACACTAAGCTTTTCGTTGAGATGAAGCAAATGGTTTGTGTACAGGGATACTCAAGAATATTCAAATACATTACATCTCTGGGGGAAAATGCAGGTAAGTAGTGTTTAACACCTATAGACTGCACTAAACGAAATGAAATTAATATATATTTTTTATATGCATAAAAACATGCCTCATGTAGAATATGGCAGGGAAATCATTCACTGTTCATTTACAGGGCTACACAAAATAACTAGATTTTAATACAATAATAGTTGAAAATTGATGGAAGTGCGTTTTAGGTTGTGCCATATATTATTACTATAGGTTTATATTTAAGTGCACGTTGTGGTTTGTACATGTTCTTCAAAAGATATACAGAGTTACAAATATTTAAGCGATAATATTCTTTTTTATTGTTAGTGAAAGTGCTTTACTATAATATTTTACCATGTCCAGGAAAGCTGCTCAAGAATGGAAATGAATTCCTCATAGACATATGATAAATAATGTATGTTTTTAAGCTAAATATGCATCGCTTGTTTTTTGTATATTTACACGTTTTGAGGCTTCCTTATTACCAAAGTCAAATTTTTTAAAGTTTGATTTTGCCTGTGTCGAATAATTTCAGGAAACGAATAAATTCAGGAGATTTAAAAGTTGTTTTTTCAAATTAATATAAATTTGTTGCTTGAAAAGTTTGATTAAGGCCGATAAGTTTCAAGGAATGTTGCATGTGAAAGTTGTCTGAATAATTTTAAGTGAACTTTTAATTTTAATAACAGATTTAAATTCTATATAAATGTAGGTGCATTAATGAAACGGGGGGATGAGGGAGGCGGTAGCCCCCCTCACAAAGAACTAATTATCATATAAATCTCTTCCGAAGCCTAATTTGAATTATTTTAACATAGTTTTACATAAAAGTACTCTTTATGTTACCTCTTAATTTCCAACCAGTATTTATGGTATTAAATTTCAGGGTAAGAAAAAGTCGTGTGAGTGACACACCAGATTACTTGTTGTTAAATTATGCTGATAATTCATATATATATACAGATCAACCACTAAAAATTTTCTTTCGTACTCAGGAGTCCTCAAAACGTGATATTATACAGAAAAAAAATCGCTCTCCAAAAACTACTTTGTTTACAGTATGGGTATGATAAATTAATTTTCCGTTCTGTGTCAGCAGTGTTCTTCGAAAGAAAAAAATATGCAGCAAAGCACTTACGCCAATTACATTTAATAAAAAAAGTTTACCTTAATTTTGGGTAGCCCTGTGTACCATCTATAAACTATATACACATGACTTTGTGTACGTAAACTTAGTGTTATATGTAAAACAAGTAACACAGATTTAAATACACTTCCAGCAATTTCCAAGTAAAGCTCCAATATACTAAAATACTCTGTGTAACACTGTAAATGAATGATGAATGATTGTTATACCACAATCTACATAAAACATGCTTTTATGCGTATAAAAATATGTTCTTTTCATTTTGTTTAGGGCAGTCTATAGATGTCACACTGTACATATGAGAAATTTCGCTCACAGACGTAATGTATTTGAATTCTCTTGGATGACCCTGTAAACAAACAATTGTCTGATTGCAACGAATACTTTAGTGTAGCACCGCAATATGATACGGATTTAGAATATCGAATTTGGTTTTTCTGCTACTAATAACACACACACACACACAGAGAGAGAGAGAGAGAGAGAGAGAGAGAGAGACCAACCGCTAAAAACAAGATTTTTGAATTCAGAGAATATGAAAACGTACAAATATAACAAAAAGTAATTTTCGGAAATTTGACTCAAAAACAATTCTTTCTCTACACCATGTATACGAGAATGTATAAAGGAAAAGAAAAAAAATTGAATTTGAAAATTCCCTTTTAGTACATAAATTATTCATAAATTTTATTTGTTAAATTAAAAACAAGAAAGAAAAATCATGCAGTACACATTGATCAGTAATACTTTCCAACTGTACGCAATTGTTGTATCGAACAACTTTTAATATTCTTTGCCTACGTTATCAAACAACAGACAGAAGGACAGAAAAACATAGAGATAGACTAATTGATTTTAAAATTGCTCTTAGGCATTTTGGAAAGTGTTAAAAAGGATTAACGCAAAACAAAATGCAGCCGTTAGATTAAAATTACAGCTTTTAATATATGAATATTTTAGTGTAGCCCTGTAAATCTGAAAGTTAGTCATATCATCTTCTATACAAAACAATATTTTAGAATATTAATAATACACGTCAATGTTTTTATGATTTTTATAGTAGAAATTTTTTAAATATAACTTTTAAAAAATTTTGTCCTAAAACGTAATACATTGATTTTTTTTTATTGTTGTCCTTGTAAACAAACTAGTTGTACAGGACCTATTAATGACATTTTAAATAGGGAACATTCCATAGGGAACTTGAGTGTATCATTATTTAAAATTCTCAAAATTTTCACGGATGATAGGAGCCGGAGACAAGCAGATAGAAAGGTAAACAATCGGACAGACAGATGCAAAAATTAAAATCATGTTCCCACTAAAACTATTATAAAGTGTTAAAACGCTCATGAAAACAAAAGTGCAATTCCAACAAATTTTTATGAACAGCTCTTAATGTAACTGATTATTTTTTTGTGGCCCTGTAAATCTAGAACTTAGAAAGCACTCTTTTGTGCATAATACATTTCAATTGCATTAAGCTTTGTGGAAAATAAAATTATTAAAATTTGGTTTATAAAAATAACTCTCATAAAACACAATGCTTTGGAATGCTTTGAAGTGCCCCTGTACGCAAACCATTTAAAAATTTACTCTATTTTACATAGGTAACATACGATAGGGAATTGAATAACACATTAAAATTTCATTAAAGTTTCTATATATTAAAGGTATTAAAATACTGTTTATAGAAACTCCTCTTGTAGAAAACAATGCTTTGGAATACTTTTGGGTGTCCCTGTACACAAACCAGAGGAGGTATTCACTCCATTTTTAATTGGGAACATCCGATAGTGAATTTGAATAAAATACATCGGTTTAAAGAAATTCCATAAATATTTACGGGAATTAGAGCGCAGAAAAACAGACAGAGAGACAGACAGAAGAACAGTCAGACAGATACACAAATTGAAATTATATTCACACTAAAAAAATGATAGAAAGTGTCAAAAATGCTTAATGTAAACGAAACTACAATTTTAGCAATTTTTTATCAATAGCTCTTAATATAACTGAATATTTTTGTGTCACCCTGTAAATCTAATGATAACCATTTTATATTCAATGCAAAGCATTCTTTTCTGCATATAAATAACATATTTCAATTTCCTAAAACTTCGTGGAAAGTAAAGTTATTAAAATTTGATTTATAGAAATATCTCACAAAGAACGCAATGCTTTGGAGTACTTTGAGTGTCCCTATAGATAAACTAGTGGTGGTATGTAATATATTTTATACAGAAAACATCTAATAGTGAAATTGAATAACATATTTCATTTTCATGAAGATATTGTACAGTATGTAAAGGTATGAAAATATGGTTTATAGAAATACCTCTCATAGAACACAATGCTTTGAAATACTTTCGGGTGTTCCTGTACACAAACCAGTAGGGGTATACACTCCATTTTCAATAGGGGACATCCGATAGTGAACTTAAATAACATATATCAGTTTCAAAAAATTCCATAAATATTTACGGGAGTTAGAGCGCGGGCAGACGGACAGACGGACAGATAAACAAACTGATATCATATTCACAGATTAAAAAATGTTAGAAAGTGTTAAAAACGCTTAATGTAAACGAAAGTAGAATTCTAGCAAATTTTTATTAATAGCTCTTAATATACCAGAATATTTTTGTGTAACCCTGTAAATCTAATGCTAATCATGCTATATTCTATATAAAGCATTCTTTTGTGCATATAAATAACATATTTCAATTTCCTAAAACTTCGTCGAAAGTAAAGTTATTAAAATTTGATTTATAGAAATATCTCTACTAGAATGCAATGCTTTGGAATATTTTGAGTGTCCCTGTACACATATCAGTGGTGGTATTTACTCCATTTTATATAGGAAATATCCGATCGTGAACTTGAATAACATATTTCAATTTCATTAAGATTTGTGTACAGTAAGGGTATGAAAATATGGTTTATAGAAATGCCTCTCATAGAACACAATGCTTTGAAATACTTTCGGGTGCCCCTGTGTACCTGTGTATAAATTAGTGGTGGTATTTAATCCATTTTATACAGGAAACATTCCATAGTGAACTGGAATAACATATTTCAATTTCATTAAGATATGTGCACAGTAAAGGTATGAAAATATGATTTATAGAAATACCTCTCATAGAACACTATGCTTTGAAATACTTTCGGGTGTCTCTGTACACAAACCTGTAAATGTATAAACTCCATTTTCAATAGGGAACATGCGATAGTGAATTTGAATAACATATATCAGTTTCAAGAAATTCCACAAATATTTACGGGAGTTAGAGCGCGGACGGACGGACAGACAGACAGATAAACCGAAGTCATTAACACATTTTAACCTTGTTGGGAAGTGTTAAAAATGTTAGAAAGTGTTAAAAACGCTTAATATAAATGAAAGTACACTTTTAGCAAATATTTATTAATAGCTCTTTATATAACTGAATATTTTTGTGTCACCCTGTAAACCTAATGCTAATCATGGTATATTCTATACAAAGCATTTTCTTTTGTGCTTATAAATAACATATTTCAATTTCATAAATCTTCGTGCAAAGTAAAGTTATTAAAATTTAGTTTATAGAAATATTTCTCATAAAACGCAATGCTTTGGAATACTTTTGTGTGTCCCTGTACACGAATCAGTGGTGGTATTTACTCCATCTTATACAGGAAACATCCGATAGTGAACTTGAATAACATATTTCAATTTCATTAAGATTTTTGTAAATTAAGGGTATGAAAATATTGTTTATAGATATGCCTTTCGTAGAACACAATGCTTTGAAATATTTTCGGGGGTCCCTGTACACAAACCGTTAGAGGTATAAACTCCATTTTCAACAGGGATCATCCGATAGTGAACTTGAATAGCATATATCAGTTTCAAGATATTCCATAAATATTTACGTGAGTTAGAGCGGGGCAGAGAGACAGACAGTCAGACAGACGGACAGACAAACCGAAGTCATTAACATTTTTCAACCTTGTTGGAAAGTGTTAATAAGTATTCTCTTGTTTATTCATTACAGGAAAGAGAGACATTACAGGTTAAAATAGCCGTCTTTTCCTGAGTGATTTTTCTTTTTTTTTCCCCAAACGCTGGTCAGTGTGTGCCTTATTACAAAAGCTATAGTAATTACAATTTCTCACTTTTGATACAACCCCTTATAGTCCAAGCGGCGGCTGCAAAAAATTGACTTGAGAAGGTACGAAGCTGATTTTTTCCCTATAGATAGAATTCATTGTTACAATGAAAATCTGATAGGGTTGCCTGGTCAAAGCCGTCAAGTTTAAGAGAAACAACCTCACTTCCGGTCACAATTTAAACGATTTTCGAACCCCAAAAGGTATGAAGATGAAACCGGTGCTAAAATGTAGAGATTAATATGCTCTTTAAAATGGCATAGGGTTGCCTGGTCAAAACCGTCAAGTTTCAGAGGTTGCCTCGATAATAGGGGTCAAATTTAAACGATTTTCGGACCCCAAAAGGTATGAAGATGAAACCGGTGCTAAAATGTAGAGATTAATATGCTCTTTAAAATGGCATAGGGTTGCCTGGTCAAAGCCGTCAAGAAACAAAGGTTGCCACGAAAATAGGAGACGTATTTTACGATTTATTTATCTAAGTAAAAAGTGATTTACCCAAGTGTAAAGATGAAACCGATGCTAAAATGTAGAGATTAATATGCTCTTTAAAATGGCATAAGGTTGCCTGGTCAAAACCGTCAAGACCCGGAGGTTGCCTCGAAAATAGGGGTCAAAATTAAACGCGTTTCGAACCCCACAAGTGTAAAGAAGAAACCGGTGCTAAAATGTTGAGAATAATATACTTTTTAAAATGGCATAGGGTTGCCTGGTCAAAGCCGTCAAGAAACAGCGGTTGCCACGAAAAAGAGGGGCGTATTTTACAATTTATTTACTCAAGTAAAAAAATGATTTACCCAAGTGTAAAGATGAAACCGGTGCTAAAATGTAGAGATTAATATGGTCTTTAAAATGGCATAGGGTTGCCTGGTCAAAACCGCCAAGAAAAGAGGTTGCCTCGAAAATAGGGGTCAAAATTAAACGCGTTTCGAACCCCACAAGTGTAAAGAAGAAACCGGTGCTAAAATGTTGAGAATAATATACTTTTTAAAATGGCATAGGGTTGCCTGGTCAAAGCCGTCAAGAAACAGCGGTTGCCACGAAAAAGAGGAGCGTATTTTACAATTTATTTACTCAAGTAAAAAAATGATTTACCCAAGTGTAAAGATGAAACCGGTGCTAAAATGTAGAGAATAATATGGTCTTTAAAATGGCATAGGGTTGCCTGGTCAAAACCGCCAAGAAAAGAGGTTGCCACGAAAAGTGTGTGCGTGTGTGTGTGGGGGGGGGGGATTTTCGCGGTTTTCTTGCCCTAACATATTTAAAAATGAAACCGTTTATAAAATATGTAGAATAATATTCTCTTTAGAGTATCATAGGGTTGCCAGGTGAAAATATCGAAAAATAGTGGTTGCCTCGAAAAAAAAAAAAAAAAAAAAAAAAAAAAAGCTAATTTTGAAGGGGTTTTTATGCAATGTGAAGAAAAAATATAAAAAATATTTAAAAAAGAAAAAAATAAATGAACTGTAATGAAACTGTTCTAAAATTTCCCATAAAAACAACGAATTAATAGTAAAAATTAAAAATGTAGCATGCGAATACAGATAAGAAAATACGACCGCAAAAGTTAACAGAAATGAAGATAATAATGCCCAAGAAACTCATAATAAAAAAATCTGTTAGTATAGAAAATAAATAATTAAATAAAATGAAAAAAAAAAAAAAAAACCTCTTATTTCAGATTTGCAGCAAGATTTACAAATTTCAATTTCATAAATTAATTCATTGCTATTAAGAAACGCGAAAAATTTACCAATTTTTTAAAAATGTTTTTCGCTTTATTTGTACCCATAATTAATTTGCAGAAGGTATTATTGATTATTTTAATTAGATATAAAAAAAAATTAATTGAGAAAATTTTCTAAAATTGACAAATTTTTAATATAACAAAATCGGCACAACCCAATATTTTCGTATAAAATTCTACAAAGCAGCCGCATACATTTCTTCAGGGAATTATCTTCTCAATACTTTGACACGATTTGAATATTTTAAGTATTGAATAATGGGGGAAAAACAAGCTCGTGAGCTGAAATTAGTTTTATACTGATTAGAAAAAGAATGATCACGCATAATAATTTAATTTTCTTTATGCTTTAAAATCTCTTATATCATTAAACAAATAAAATAAACGAATATTGAAATTCGCTTCCTTTTCTAAGCTGACCGCTATACCTTGACAGGTTTGAAGCACAATCGTAAACAAATTGAAAAGTGTTGTATGTTGTACATTTAGCTAGCAATTTCGTCTTTTAAATATTAATCATTTCGTGTTTAACCGTTTTAAAATAGTCTTCATGTGTGTTTCACTTTGTGTTAAACACCTTTAATATTTGTTAGCTTTTTGGAGACTGACCGCTATTTCTTTACGAATTTTACCAGGCAAACATATGCCATTTTAAAATAACTCCTACACTGTACATTCTGGAACCAGCTACACCTTTCAAATATTCATATAATTTCATCCTTATTCATTTTCTTTGTTAATGCTATTCGTATTTTTTTACACTTCGTTAAGAAATCTTCAAAACTCGCATATTTTTTTGTGGTTGATTACTTGACAGATTTGACCTATTTTCGAGGCAACCTCCGAGTCTTGACGGTTTTGACCAGGCAACCTTATGCCATTTTAAAGAGCATATTAATATCTATATTTTAGCACCGGTTTCATCTTTACAGTTGGGTAACTCACTTTTTACTTGGGTAAATAAATCGTAAAATACGTCCCCTATTTTCGTGGCAACCTTTGTTTCTTGACGGCTTTGACCAGGCAACCCTATGCCATTTTAAAGAGCATATTAATCTCTACATTTTAGCACCGGTTTCATCTTCATACCTTTTGGGGTCCGAAAATCGTTTAAATTTGACCCCTATTATCGAGGCAACCTCTGAAACTTGACGGTTTTGACCAGGCAACCCTATGCCATTTTAAAGAGCATATTAATCTCTACATTTTAGCACCGGTTTCATCTTCATACCTTTTGGGGTTCGAAAATCGTTTAAATTGTGACCGGAAGTGAGGTTGTTTCTCTTAAACTTGACGGTTTTGACCAGGCAACCCTATCAGATTTTCATTGTAACAATGAATTCTATCTATAGGAAAAAAATCCGCTTCGTACCTTCTCAAGTCAATTTTTTGCAGCCGCCGCTTGGACTATTAAGACTTGGCGAAAAATGCTAGAATTTTCAAATTGCAATAACTCAGCGAGATTTTGACTTAGAGAGATGATTTTTTTTTTATTTTGCTTGTTAGAGCAAGGAGAACATTTTTCTAAATATAAGTCACATGATAGGAGGGGCCGTATAAAAATTAAATTTCGTATTTAATATGTATACAGCCCCTTATAAAAAAAATTCTATATCTGAAATCTACTCTTAATTTGCACCAATTTTGCAATTGGAAGTAAGTTTCTATCTTTCTTAGTTTACGAGGTAATCGTTGTAACATCTATTTTGAATCACCCGGTATATGTTTGATTACAAATATAAAATCTAGATTAGATAAAGTATACACTACGGTATTCTGATGTTATTTTACAAAAAAAAAAAAAAAAAAAAAATCGTAAATTAATTTTACTTTGAGGCCAAAGTTCATTATATAGAAAAATTCTCAAAATAGCGACTCATTAAATAGAGGTCTGACTGTGTTCTAAAGAAATAAAAAATAATTTCTATTATTTAACTACTTAAAACTAATCTTTAAAATTTTAAGACGGGTGTAACTTTTCACGAAATTTTTCTTAACTTTTTTTTATGAGTACTCTTTTTTTTTATTTGTTTTATTTAATATAAATTATTGCAAAAAATTGGATGTAATTTACAATTAAATTAAATTTATTTTTGAATTTTTTTACTTTCCGAACACTATAGTGAGGAAAGTATTGTGATCATGTCAAAAATCCGAATTTGAGATTTTGATGTTTCTATACGTTTTGAGGTCACCTGAGTCCGTTTCCATTATTTTTACGATGATGTATGTATGTGTGTATGGTCGTATGTGTGTGAGTGAACACGCTAGCGTCTAAACGCTTTGCTCGAATGAGCTGAAAGTTAGTACGTATGTTGTAAGTCACCGTAGTACGAACCCTATTGATTTTGGTGAATCTAGCACTTATAGTTTCTTTACAGGGACACCAAGAAAAGTTCTTTATCATTATGGCCTATGGGGCCAGATTTTTAAGAGTGTGATAGCGTCTAAACTCCTTATTAAACTGATCAAAAAATTTATACATATATTATAGGTCACAGTTGCGCGATCTGTATAGATTTTGGTGAATTTAGCACTTACAGATTTTTTTACAGGGACACAATGAAAAATTCTTTTATCTTTATGGCCTATGGGACATAATTTTTAAAAATGCGATAGCGTCTAAACGCCTTATTCAATATAGCTGAAAATTTATATGAATATTATAAGTCACTGTTGCACTAACTATAAGCATTTTAATGAATCTAGCATTTACAGGTTTTTACAGGGACACAACGAAAAATTCTTTATCATTATAATCTATGAGTTCAAAGTTGAGTAGCGTTAAATTAAATATCGTGTACTATATGGAGAAAAATATTCAAACACCATATTATAATTTTCTCTCTTTTGTTTATTTAACAACTCCTCTTACTTTACTTTATCTACAAAACCGTTAATTACTCAATGTTCGGAAAGTCGAGTGGGAATCCTCCAGATTTTTTACTTTATATATCATTACATATGTGTTGCATTTTTGTTCGACATATTTTTATTATGTTTATTTATTCAGAAACTTTTCACAAAATATAAATATTTTTAGATAATACTATATTAAAATAATATTAATAATAATAATAACTGTTATGAAAAATAACTATTCTTTCTCCAGTGAAATGGTGAAACAGTAAAACACTTTATTGTGTTTAGGCTGCGTGTTAAGAACAGATAAAATTTTTCTTCTCACGCATTAATGTTGTGTAGCGAGAAGATAAGCACCGAATGCGAGTTAGAACAATTTTTAGAAGACGATATTTTTTTAATCTTAGAAAAAAATTGCTCCCAGTGGATTATGTTATGACATTTGTTAAACAGGGAAAGGTATAGTTTAGTGCTTTAGAAAGAAACTATCATGATGTCAAAATTAAATAAAAAAATATTTAAAAAAATTGTTAGTTAAGTTTTTAAGATAAAGGTTTTAAAAAATAATCGCAATTATAATTTTGTTCCTTATTCATTAGTATAGTATAAATAGTGAAAATGATATACTATTATAAGTATCTGAAAATAATGCTATTATTTACGTTTGCACTTGAGATTATGGTACTAGACACAAAAAATTGCATGTGTTAAAAAAAATAAGTTATAAGCAATTCGACATATTAATCAGTTAGTGTAATGTAGCCCGAGAATAAATTAAATAAAGTATGCCGACGTGTACAATAAGGGGGAAAAATCAAATATGTACTGTCGAAATAAATTACGAATTTTCAAATTATATAATCGTGAATTTAAATTGAGTAAAATGAGTTTTTTTGATATATTTTATTATGCGACTTAACTACGCTATTCCACCAATAGAAATTTAAACAGGGTTATTTGGAAGGTTAGAAAGTCTCATTTTTAAAATAAAACACCTAACTAAATTCTGTAATACAAAAAACATGTAAAATTAAAAGTAATGAAATGCACAAATTGTTTTGCCAGTTCTGTCTTAACACTTTCGCGAACACATGTTTTGTCTTTTCCGCCTGTGGGCGTTATTCTTTGAAGCTGCATTATTTCAGAACAAGGTTTTCTGTATCCATATTTACATTACATATGAATTTACATAATAATTATAATTTTTCTAGTGAAAGTATTTGTATATATAGTATTTTAATTGTACAAATATAAAAATAAGGAATATTCTTAAGGAATGCAGTAACATACAAATGACAAAAGAAACATCCACTGGAGGAGTTACAGATTTTCAAATAACGCGCATCTACGTCAGCGGTCATGAAATTGTCAATAATTGAAGTTTTATCAATATTATTTTATTATGAAAATATTAAGGATAATATTATCTAAGACGGAAGAAGTTCGTATAGATGGACTCTGCTCAGTTCCCCATCATATATCTGTTATAAATTTCTATTATAGGGTATACTACACTCATGTCCATAAATTAAGGATAATTCAGATTCATACTGAAATCGAATTTTAATGCAAAAATTTCACCTGTAGAAATACCACACACATCTTTAAGAATAATATGCAAATTATAGGAAACCATCAGATGACGCCGATATGATGTTACAATGACGAAAGTGTAAGAAGTGGTAGATAAGGAATGGGAGCGAAGAAGGAAAATTGTTCACAAGCGTTCTGTGTGCAGCTCAGTGCTACAACCGAATGGTTATGACACAGAGGACGCATGCAGATAATTTTTTAGGTGGTAGAATTATCGGCCGACTAGAATGTGGACGTACTCAGAAGTATCAGGGGAACTTAGAATCGCCCAAAGTGTCATCTCTAGGCTTTGGCAACGATTCCAAAATGATGAAAATGCCAGCCGACGTTACAGAACTGGTCGGCCCCGAGTTATAATGCCGAATGACCATCGGTATTTGGCAGTAACTGCCAAAATAAGCAGATAAAGCACAGCATCAGACCTGTCTCGTCAGCTGTCTGCAGCCACGAGTGCCACAGTTTCAAGACAAACCCTGTATAGACGTTTGGGAGATATTGGTCTGTATACTCGCAGGCCTGTTAGATATGTTCTGCAGGCCTGTTAGATATGTAAGCACTGTGCCAGCGCTTAATTTGGAGTAGAGAACATGCAATGTGGATAGCGGCACAGTGAGCTTGTGTGATGTTTTCCGACGAGTACAGGTTTAGCTTGCAGTGTTATTCACGCCAGACTTTCATATGTAGAACGTCAGGTACCCGTTACCACCAAAACATCATCATTGAACGACACCGTTACTGTGGGGCAGGAGTGCTCGTTTGGGGGGGGGATCATATTGGGCACCAGAACACATCTGCATGTTTAAATCGGAAGAATCATAGGCCAGATGTATCGGGACATCATTCGGGAACAACACATACGTTTGTTTAGGGGTGCCACGAGGCCAGAATTTGTATTTATGGATGACAATGCGCATCCTCACCGTGCAAACGTTGTACATGGATGCCTACAATCTGAAGCTATCACCCGCATGGAATGGCCAGCATTCTCACCTGACTAGAATCCGATAGAGCATGTGTAGGACATGCTTTTCCGACGATTTGTAGTCCGTCAACCACCTCCTGCATGTGTACCGGAACTTCGGAGAGCATTGCTTACTGAGTAGAGTAATTTTCCCCAAGATCAGATCAATAATTTAATACTCAGCATTCCTAGGCATTGTAAGGACTGTATTTCATCATCTGAGAGACATACAAGGTATTATCTATCATACCACTCATGTAATGTCAAGTTTTTGTAAGGGAGATAATTTTGAAATTGCTTCAGGGAGCAAAAATCGTAGTTTTTATAAATGGTATCCTACATAAACCACCTTTTTTTGTTCTTGATCTTTTGTTTAATAAAAGGACTTTATGAATAAGTCATGTTTGTTTTGCTTCTGAACCTTTATTTGCCTCAGCTAGCATTATCCTTAATTTATGGACATGAGTGTACATTCATATTATGGTAAAGGAATTTGACCGATCGCGAAGCACAGAGACAGAGTGAAAGGTCCCGCCTTATAGGCTGCCCACTCTTCAGTTCGATAAATTTACCTTATCCTATTTGTTGGATTTATTAGACCCAGTTTCGTATTTAAGTTATCATGCAATACCATACTGTTTTCAATACAATAGTTCCATAATGCAAGTTTATATGAAGTATTGCGCTATTCTGGTATGCTAAGATAATCTTAAAATTCGAATAACTTACGAAATTTACAATTTAGAATCGTAGTCAATGATGTTAAATCCAGTATTATAAATTATATTGTGGTCTGACTTCTTTACGATGAAAATATTCCTAAAAATGAACTTTTATGAGAAATTTTGCCCTATTCTGCCATGTTAAGAAAATCATAAATGTCAGATAACTTACGAATTTTAAATTAGGAAATTCACAGTCAATGTTGTCCATGGCAGCATTCTAAATGATATTTTAAAAGTGGTCTCACATTTTTTACGATGAAAATATCCTTCAAAAAGGATGTTTATGCGAAATGTTGCCCTATCCTGCCATGTTAATAAATTTGTAAATTTCATATAACTTACAAATTTTTCAAAGTTGAATTTTCATAATTAATGATGTTTATGCCAGTATCATAACTGATATTTTAAAGCTGATCTGATATCTTTACAGTAAAAATATATCTTTTAATGCATGTTTAATCGAAAATTTGCCCTAGTTTCCCACGTTAAGAAAATCGTAAAATTCAAATAGCTTTCGAAGGTTTTAAATTTGAATATTACAAATCAGTAGGTTATTCACCGATGCCAAAGTGATATTTTAAAACATGTCTAATTTCTCTTTGTTTTGAGGTATCGTGTACACAGACTAAAACTAACAGACAACCTACAGATGGACACCATACCGAATTTCAGATTTTTGGATTCCTTACACCTTAAAACCCTTAAAAAGTCAAAAAACGAGATAAAAATTTTTCACGATTATCCAAGTTCCCCATACCAATAGTATGAGGAATAACACTAAATGAAAACACTAAATTTTAATAGTTTTTAACAAATGTCTAATACTATATTTTAATATTTCACTTTGTTTTACTATCATTGCTGAAAAAACAATGTTATCACACATACTATACAAAATGCTGACTTCATTTAGTTGCCAGTTGCAGTATGTTGTAGAATAGTTCAGAGTCGAGTCTTGCTGTTATAAATATTATTACTATTGAAAATATTATTTAAAATTGTGTTTTTGTTTATGTTTAAAACTGTAAGGAAAAAACGCGCTAAACAGTTATTAAATAATGATTTAATAATATAAACAAAAACTCTAATAAAGATGATGAAATAATATATAAAGATGCGACATCCACATTTTTAGAATGACGCATATGAAAACAAGTTTTTAAGGAAAAAAAAAAAAAAAAAGAGAGAGACAGACAGAAAAAAATGAAAACGGGACACTTATCTTTCGGTTAACACATCTCATAGTTAACACTCTAACATTTTATATTATTGAAGTGTTTTTAAACCAACATTAACAATAAAGGGCTTTAAAAGTTCTTTTACTCAGTGATCTATTAAATTGTAAAAATTACTTTTTTGAGACCCCAAACACTAGTCCAAGATGGTCTGCTCTTACAGATAGTAGACGGGAAGTGCCTGTTTCGAACTCAGGTCACGCCATTTGGCCTAGCTGTTTGGGATTTTCCTAGTTTTTCCCAAATACTCGTATGAATACGGGCTAGGACCCCTTAAAGAGACCCCGCGGTGGACAGAAAACATGTTCAGATTTTGTAGTGTTAAAAACATTTTTATAGCACCGAAGTTATAGGATTAAAAAAAAAAAAAAAAAACAGACACATTAGTGTTTTAAAATAAAAAATTTTCTTTTACATTGAAAATAATTATCAGAGTTCGCATAAACCAATATATATTTTAAACTTTATTTGCATGAAGAATAAATAAATAAATCTAGCAACATATTCATAAAATTATTAAATATGCTCAGAAAATTATTCTTAAGTTATATATTTTTGAAGCAATAATTAATAATAATAAAAATAAAAAAAATTTACTAGGTATATTCTAACAGAAAATACATAATATATATATATATATATATATATATATATATATTAAGGGAATCTACTTTATCTACTTACAATCCCATCTATAACCGATTCTTTTGATTTAGTGGATATTACTTTTTCTGCTACAGTAGCTGATCCGAAGTGCATTTCAGATATTGGTTTCCTATGGTTCTTAATGCTCACTGAACAATTGCCTCTCGTAATAATGTCATTGCATTGTTATATTTCACGAAAATTCTCAATGGTCGATAAAAAGAGATATGGAATTTTCGAAAAAATAATTTAAATGTAAATATTCAGATAGATTTTATAATACAGAGGATAAAAAAAAAAAAAAAAAAAAAAAAACTGGAATAATAATAATAATAGTAAAAAGGATAATTTTTTTTCCGTTAATTTATTGATTGTAGAACTGATCTTTTTACATTGAACATTTCGTTCCCCCCTGATGCCAACTGGAATATACATTTTCCTACCGAAAAATATATATTTAAAAGGTTTCACTATTCTTCTTGATGAATGAAAGGATGTTTTACTGTATTCTCATAATAATATCGGAATCAGCCCCCCCCCTTTTCTTTTAATAATTAGAGAATTAACTCTTTCATATATATATATATATATATATATATTTAATGTTTATAATTTGTGTTTTAATTAATTACAACATGTATTTATTTCACATGTATTTATTAACATTAATGATCGCATAGTGGTCGAAATTCAACCTTAATTCATTAAATTTTTAAGTGTGAACTACACTGAGGTTCTTTTATCAAAGAGTATGACTCTATAATCATTGCATATAATTCGTTTGAATTTTGTTCCAGTACGTTACATATTATTCGTTATTTTCATTATAAAATCTAGATGGTTTTAGCTTTCAATAATTCATTTTTCAATTATTGTGCATTTAATTTTAATAAAATAAGATGAATGGGGGAACTCAAGAAGAGCGTAACTCTTCCCCACCATCAGGAAAAATATTTTTTATTTCACAAAATCTTTACTTATATAACTAGCCGTGTAACATTGTAGTATGATAACCAATTTAACAAAACAATTTGTAGGAATTTAATTTCCTAAAACTTTTTCAAATTATACATGTTGCAATATCAAAATAAAAGTATTGAATTTGTGAACTGCATATGTTTTAATATTTAATGTAATAAGGTAAAAGTAAAAATGCAATTTTAGCAGATAACATTGATTTCTAATTTGCATATATATTACTAAACTATATTCAGTATCCTTAATAAAAGCAAACTCTATGTAACATAAGCAGAATTATCAAAAGTGGTTTGTATATTTGGAATATTGCGTGCAATCAAATTTATTCATATGCCACATGTGCCTGACAAGTTTTCTCATCTGCATTTTTCGTTCTCTTTCTAAAGATTTCTCAAGATATCATGTGAACAGATGTCCAGTGATCATTAGTTGTAACCCAGCATCTGGAACAGAAAATCAATAAATTTTCAAATATGCTATACAAGGAAAAAAATAATAATAATCTTCACCTGTTTTATTCCCGTAAATTTGATAACAAAGAAATATGACAGTTCTTTTATTTCAATATGGGACATACATAAGTTATATAATGAAAGAAAAGAAACGGAAAGAAACGGAATGAAACTCATAGTTTGCTTTTTATAGGAGAGTGTAATAATGTCACATTTCTTTTGTAGCTAAGTTTTTATCATTCTTCTTAACTGTTAGCATTTCTGACAGATGATGGCTATCATTACTAAACAAATGTAATGTTTCTCTATGCTGTTATTAATACATATTGAAAAAATTAAAGAAAGGGATTTAATTCATACAATTAATATGTTCATAATTGTAAAATATTTGTAATATTAGGAAAAAAAAATCAAACTAGATAATGTGATATTCAGAGTTTAAAAATTATTTTGCAATAAATTTATAACATTTAATTATAATTATAAAATAAAAACATACAGAAGAAATCATAAAAACATACGGAAGAAGTTATATCAAGATGTATAAAAATACCAGGAATATAAAGTTAATACATTATAGTGTTTATTATATACTAGGGCTGCTTATTGATGATATATATATATATATATACTAGCTGACCCGACAAACGTTGTTTTGTCATATAAATTATTTCTAGAGAATATTTTGCTAGAAAAAAATAACTAACTTATTGTAAGTGTGTAAGGATGTGGTATATAAGTGGAAGATGTATGGAGCGCTGTGAACGGTGAAAGAATATAAAAATAACAAAACACCAATCATTTATTTTTTTAATTTATTAAAATTGATTCTTTAAAATTATACACATATCGCTACTTATAACAATATTACTAAAAAACAATATCAATCCCTTAATGCAACAGAGTGTACAATATTTTTTGTTATCCCATCTTTTGCCAATACAAACAAACTGGATGGTTTGCCCACTCGAGAGCCACGTATAATTGTCCGTGTGAAAAACATGATGTGCTCAAATCTAAGCCACAGACAGACATCGTTTGGCCCTGAGACTTATTGATAGTCATTGCAAATGCCAATCGTTTAAATTGAATTGGCACATCTGTGGGTATAATAGGGATTCGCAGTAGTAATATATTTTCACCTCGGAATTTGTCATTTAAAATGATGGCTTCGATAACATTTTTCATTAATTTTTTTATGACTAATCGCGTGCCGTTGCACAACCGTGGTGGGTTCAAATTACGAAGCAAAATAACCGGAGATCCAACCTTCAGTTGTAAAATATGCGGTGGCATGCCTGGTAAATCCAATGAGTTAAAAAACTTTTTTGGATAATTTACAGCTTCGGTGGCATCGCAAACTGTATCATTAGATTTGTATGACACCAAGTCTCCTGGTAACAAATGTTGTATCTTGAGATTCAATTCGTTGACGTCAATTCGTTGACTTGAGATTCAATTCGTTGATTTGTTGAATGCATACCGAAATGACTGAGTGGTAAGTTGGCAATGATAATGCAAAGATCTTCAGTAGCAATCAATGCTTCATTGTACATAGCGTCACTGAATACTATCGTTAGATCGTTGCACCGTGAACGATGTTGATGCAATATATCATCAGTCATTGAACCTTTGTGATTATCCCATAATGTCTCTGCTCGGGCCGGGAAACATGTAGTCAACACTATAGCGAATAGTAGACGAATTTGTTTTGCTGTACAGTTCAGTCCTACTTCAGCAAGCACTGGTTGTCGTCTTCCAGCAAGCCGAGTGCAAGGCATGCATCTTTATGCGTTGGATACTGTTGTCCATTCACTTTACGTAAATCTTGAAATGACAAAGGGCCGATGACATTAACCAATAACAGTCGAAGATAAAAGCACTCAGTCTGCCTTGGATTGACTGTAAATACTCGTCCCAAGGTGTTTGATTTGAATAAACCGGGACATGCATCAATCGGCGTGCCTTGCTTGCAGGGCATCCATTTTTTTTGTTGGAGCCCATGTGAAATAGCGTGGTACTTCTGAATAGAGTAATGTCCGTGCAAAAGCACCAAAAGAATCCGCACGATTACACAATTCAAAAAATTCGGTGAGTGTAGTTTTTGGTGGATTTATAGCACGATCAATCGCTGTTTTGCTCGTGAAATATACGCGCTGGCCATTTTCAAGATGGACGGCTAAATGAAGAACTGCTGGATCCCGTTCATGAATTGGGAAACCAAAGATACGTCAAACAGCTTCATTGGAGCTGACGTACCGGCCAATTTGGTAAAGTGTTATTTCATCGTTGTTATTCACCGGAGGAGCATTCACATTGGTATTTTCAACTCGAAATACAGCCATATCACCGCCTTTATTCACATACTTGCAAATGTATTTGATGCTCTTCACTGAACTGCAGAACTGAACATTAATATGAGCACTGAATGTTTTGCTCAGCAGAGGCGAATATGGGACCACCCAACGGTTATCAATGTCAATATCTATGTTGTTGACATAGATGACCGCCATAGATGATAAGATTGTCCGCCATTATCGGGATTTCTTCGACGATATATTGGATATCCGTCAACATTTGTGATCGTGAAATTTTTCGGAAAACTTTTAGTACATTTTCCATCTGCACAAATAATAATGGCCTAAAAATTCATTTTTCATTTTAACATAAAATAACTCCGTCGGATATTGACAAATTTTTTAAAAGAATATACCATTTTAACTAATTTTAACATTTTAACAATATTAACGTTGGAAAAATATTTTAAACACTTACGGTTAAAAATTCATTTTTCATTTCAACATTAAATAAATTCTGACATCGTGTTTACGATTCTAAAATATTAACTTTGAAAAAATATTTTAAACACTTCGTAAGATACGGTTACGATTCTAAAAATATTAATTTTGAAAAAATATTTTAAACACTTCTTAAGATACGGTTAAAAATTCATTTTTCATTTCAACATTAAATAAATTCTGACATCGTGTTTACGACAACTCACGCCATCTAGGTGGAAAAGTTGTTGAAAGAGTTGGTTAAAAATTAATTAAGAAAGAACTAATTAAGTTACAATTTTCATTTGTAAATCTAAACCATTCTCGAATCCACCTGAAGACACACAAAAAATTTCATTAAACTCAGTCCAGCCGTTTAGGAGGAGTTCAGTGACATACACACGCACAAAAGAAATATATATATAAAGATATATATATATATATAATAGATTAGGGATGTTAATGCTTCCTGCAGTTAAAAAAAATATCGGTATTTAATTTTATCTTCCAGGAATGCAATGACTAGCTGCATGCAATTGTCTGGAAGGTAACAAATTTTAATGCTTTAACGAGTATAATTCCCATTGTATTAATCCCATACTGCCTCAGGCGTATATATACGTCTTGCTATGCTGATGCGTTAACTGCCCTGGCGTATATATACATCTTGCCGAAGTACGATCCTTTGCGTTATGCTGCTACCAGTGAAACTAGTCTCACAGCTTTGGAGTGCAATTAAATGACCATAACAGTGTTTTCGAAGAATTTTCTTATTTCAGAGAAGATGGGGAGTGGGAACAATCGGAAAGGGAATTTTTGTGGAACAGTAAACACATAACTACACGCGTCTGTGTGAAAAATGGCGTCACTGTGAAGCGAATCTCGTAATTTTTCGCCGGCAGGTAAGGGGTTAATTTGATTTATGTAGAAATAAACTTATTTGATTATTATAATTAAGAATACTTAAAAATACCCTTAAAAAACTTTAACTGTTTAATTGTCAAATGCTGAAAAGTTGACTCGAAAATCTGCACATGTATACCATATATCGGCAACCAATCAAAATGAGTTATTGCCTACTGGTTGTTTCATTACTTGAACGAAAACAACAACCCCAAATAAAGTCATTTGGCGTTGAAGATATCCCATAAGAGCCAATGGAAGAACATGTTGCTTTTGAGCAACCGTGCCAAATAAAGAGTTAATATGAGTTATACGTGAGCAGCTGTAGAATTTCAATTTTTTAAATTATCTGCATTTTACTTTTATAAATTACGTGTAGAATAAAACTTAAAAATATAGAAGCTTTCTTGAAATGATACTTAGACATGCGGCTGACTTTTTCCAGATTTTGAACTGTGCGAAAGAAAAGTTTAAAGGAATACTACTATTTCAAAGTTTTACTTGTGTTTCAAAGACTAATGTATTTGTTCAAAACGTACGTAGATAAAGAGTTGTTATAATAAAGTTTTGAATGTAGTCCTTACAAATGTTTATCATTAGCTCCTCTTGTTACACGGCGTACATCAATATGCATATCGATATGTTCCAATTATAGCTTCGCTACAAGATGACATGCCTAATTTTATTCTGCAATAGGATAGTGCACCAAGACCTTTTTCTTACTGAAGCTTGAAACCACCACAATAACAGGTTATCACAATGGTGGATTGGTTGCGTATTTGCCTCAGACAAATCACTTTTAACTTCAGTACTATGACCCCCGGATCTAACTCCGTACGATTTTTTTTGAAGGGGCTCGTAAAGGATCGCGTATATGTGCTCCCATATCAAAGGGCTATGATTAATGTGAAATTCTGTATTACAATCGCTGTCGCCATCATCTATACAAACATGCATAAAAAAAGAAGGTTTTCTCTATTTTTATTTATTTTTATTTTTATTTTTTAAATATAATAATTAAAATTTTTTATTCAATATTTATAAAACATAAAAGAGCAACGTTTAAAGGATATTTTATAAAATTTTCAATATATATGTATTCAAATTCAGTCGGTAGGTCCCAGTTTTCGGACACCCTTCACAAAAGCGATGAACACGTTTCTCAAAAACTAATGCACCGATCTTATTGAAATTTTGCATACTTATTCAAAATGGAATTGACTAGTATATATATATATATATATATAAATATATATAAATATATATTGTAGAATAGGCTTAAAAATTGAAAGTTATGGCGTTTTGAATTATATATATATACATATATATATATATATATATATATATATATATATATATATATATATATATATATATATATATATATAAACTCATTTATATATTTTTTAACTGAAAGAGTAGAAAATGTATTTTCTTAAATATCTATGTAGATAAAAGGGAAAATGTTGTACACTGAAAAATAAGGAAAAATGTAAACTCTAAAAAAAAAATGTTTTAAATTTGCAGCAATTATTTCCTTGAAATTATATAATTAAAAATTATAACATTAAACACTTTGTCATTTCTTCCTTACTCATTATATTCTAAACATTCAAAATTGACCATTACTATTATCTTTTCTTTCGAAAAATGCAAATAGAATGATTAAGTCATGTCACGTTCAGAGTAAAGCTCTTTCTTCTTTTAGAATAAAATATTCTTTAAAACACATACACAAAAGGAAATACCTGGGAATACAAATTAGATTCCTCAAAGCTATTGTAAATGCTTATTATGTGATATTCTGTTGTTAAGATATTAAACACTGTTGTCGAATAATAGCATATTTTTGTAGCAGCAAATTACATCTCTGCACGTTGGACTGAAAAATTACTTTTATATTCATATAATAAGCAGATATTTTTCAGTAGTTTCAACATGATTTGAATAAAGGCATATTTATCAGAATTTGTTGGATATTAAACAGAAACACGAATTTGATTTTATAATAGATGATAATAAAAATGCATAATTTTTACTTTCTCATTCCCATATATATATATGGTAGAGAAAGTATTGCTTTGAGGTTAAATTTTCGAAATTGAGTTTTTGTTATATATACACGTTTTGAGATGCCCTGTATCCGAAAATCATGGTTTTAGCGGTTGGTCTGAGTATCTGTTATCAGCATATCTCAAGAACAAGTAGTAGGAACTCGGTATACTATATAGGTATTACATAGGGATGCTACACAAAACTTTATGTTGAGATCAAGCAAATGGTTAAGTGTAGGCATTCTATAATTGAATGGGGGGTTGCGGTAGCCCCTCCCCCCTCATAAAGAATTTTTTGTCAAAACTGTTCCTAAACCTATTTCAGATTATTTTAAAAGTAACATTAAACTTTATTATCTTACCTTATTAATCTTCAGACTAAACCTTTTTAATCTTGAGCTGAACGTCTTTTTCTATTGAATGCAATTGATAGAAGTGCTTTGCTGTATTTTACTATGCTGCCGAATACTGCAAAGGAAGGAAAATTAGTTTTTCATACCCATGTTGTAAACAAAGTATTTTTTGAAGTTTTATTTTCAACTCAGGTTTATTTTTTTTGTGCAGTACCACGTTTTAAGTTGTTCTAATTAGGAAAGTCCAATTTCTACCAGTTGATCTGTATTCATATTTGTTACCAGCATAACTTAAAAACAAATAACTGCAGAAAAAATTGGTATTTTGATGGTTGTCACTTGAAAATTTGATCAAGATTGGGAAGTTTGAATGCAAATTAACAGCCTTGCCCCCCCCCCCCCATTTTTTTTAAACGTAATCATTCTATAATTAAATGAGGTGTTGAGGGGAGTTGCGGCAGTCCCCTCACACAGAATTTTATGTCAAAACTGTTCCTATACCAATTTCAGTTTTTTAAAACGCACATTGACCTTTATTATCTTACTTTATTAATTCTAAGACTTAATATGAAGAGTGGTACACCAGAGTATTTTCCTTATTTTGTGTTTATTTTGAAATACAAAAGTAATACTCGTGAAAAAGTAAAGTTTAATATATTTTAGTTACAGGATTTTAATGACATTGCACACACTTAAAAAAATAATATTGTGTTTCTACCATTAAATCATAAGATACAGGAAACGGTTGCTATGAAACAGAAAAATGTAAAGTATCATCTAAATTGACAATGATGATAAACACAAAATTAAACATCATAAATGGGTTATTAAAATAAAAAGTAAACAAATTTGTCGTTATACTAATTTCTCAAAATTAAATTAAATCCTTCTGTTACCTATTTTAATTCTTTAAATCGAAAAAAAATATAACTCAGTCCTTTTCTGGAATCAAAGTGTATCATACTTTCTTGAACACCTTTCTATATTTGTTTAAAAAATTTAAAGTAGGAGAACTTTTTGATCCAATAAATGGAGGTTACTTGCACTAACCACCTATATTTTTAATTCCCAGCCGCAAGAATTAATTCTTATTGAAAAAATTACATTTCTTTTAATTTTTCTCGTGTTTTCGATATTAAATGAACGTAATTTAACTACACCTGTAACGGTTAAGAGTGATTGCGCAATACAGATATTGATGAGGACAATACGTAGAGTGAATTATACTGGTAACAAAAAGTACAGCATTATACTACACATGAACTCAAATTTTCTTTTTTCATTAGAGAAACTGTAATTAGAATTATTTTTCATTTTTAATTCTTTCCAACAAAGTTGTAAAGTGTTTATGACTTCAGTTTGTCTGTCCATCTGTCCACTCTCTAGTTTCCGTAAAGTTTCATGGAATTTCTTGAAACTGATGTATGCTATTCAAATTTACTATGAAATGTTTCCTAATGAAAACGGAGTAAATATCATCAATGGTTTGTGCACAGGGATACACAAAAGAATTACAAAGCACTGCGATCTATGAAATATATTTCTATAAACCATATTTTGAGACCTTTATTTGGCCCAAATCATAGTAAAATTGACATTTTTCTCCCCTGTAGAATATAGTATGATTAGCATTAATATTTAAAGGACCACACAAAAATATTCAGTTACATTAATGGCTATAATTATAAATTTCTATAATTGGATTTTCTTTTTTAGTAAGCTTTTTTAACACATTTTAACTACGTTTAAGAATGATTATGGTTTGAATTAGTCTATTTGTCTCTCTTTCTGCACGTCTGGCTGTCCATCCGTGTATATCGACGTCTGCTTGCTTCTATTGTTCTTAAATACTTTTAGAATTTCTTCAAAATGATATATGATATTCAGGTACACAATGCGATGTTCCCTATTGCAAATGGGAGTAGATATCACCACTGGTTTGCGTACAGGGGCATCCAAATGAATTCCAAAGCATTGCGTTCTATGAGAGGTATTTCTATAAACTATAATTTAATGCCTTTGTTTTGAATAAATCATAATGAATCCGATATTTATTAATCGTATGGGGGAAAATGTTTTATATAGAATTTAGTATGTTTAGTGTTACTTTTTACAGAGTCACACTAAATATACAGACACATTAAGGGTTACAATTGGAAATTGCAGGAATCGCATTTCCGTTTGTATTAAGCCCTTTTAACATTTTCCCAATAATGTTTAAGAGTAATTATGAATTCATTTAGTATATATATGTCAGTCTTTCTGTCCTTCCGTCTACCTGTTGTGTGATTACGTACGTAAAGTACATTAAATTTTAAACAATGCAACGTACCGTTGGAAAGTGTTATCTGTACGAATCGCATGATAATTTTTGACTCAATCTAGATTTTAGTTACAGATACAGTGTGCTCGAAATAGGCCAAGCTAAATTATGATCACCCCGTGTAAAATTTAGTATTATATAATTTATTGATTCGTGGAATAATACATATTTATTTTCTATATTACAGATTTTTTTAAAACGTAAAATATTATCATGGGCATTTATTTAACATTCGTGTTTTTAGTATATAGTTCCTAAATATTATTCATTTCATTGATTTCATAACGTTATGCGTTTATTTTTATCTTTTTAAATGCTCCTATATACTTGAATATTCACAATATGCATTTCATTTACATTCTTTTTTTTTTTACATTTTAGAATGTTTAAAAATTATATAATTTTTTGATTTTTCACAAAAGAAAGTTGTTTTTCACTTTATGAGGTTTTTAATATGCTTATATTATAGTCACGGGACATTGCCAAGGCCGTGATTTTGGCACATGGAATGATTTGAATTTGACTTCAATTGGACACGACACCAACCAACCAACCAACCATAGTCACGGGAATTTTTTTTTTTTTATTTTCTTCTTCTTAGATATTAAAAGGTATGTAACTTTTTAGCTCTTCCATGATATTAATTTTTCGATTCCTATCTATTTAATTATATTTAAATTATTGGCATACGTTTTTCATTCATATTCTTCATTTAAAATTGTAATAAATTTATTTTTCAGTACTGTATTTTATTTATTTTTAAATGCATTTATTATTTTAGTACGTTTCCATTGTTATCTTTTGAAATTTTCGACTGTTTAGCATATTATAGTTAAAAATCAAATTCTACCAACTCTGCATCCAACGTCAAAAGATTGCATGTGTTGGAAATTATATTTTCATGTAAGTTTCATATTGAAATGTTTTATAGAATAATTTTGTAACCTTTCTGTAAAACAATTCTGTTTTTCCTTGTAACTGTTTTGTTTGGAATAAAAGTATGCTTCTACAGGCACTTATAGCATTGAAATAAAATAAATGGAAAAAAAAAGTAAATAAGCACTGAAAATGGGTTTGAAATCTAATAAAACCTTGAAGTTGAAATATTGTTTTTTTCATAACTCAGATAGATTTATAAAGAAAAGAGTATGAATTTTCAGTGAAGAGTATGCAACGGCTCTATGATTAGTAAGAATATATATACATATATATATACATATATATATATATATATAACTTTAAAGCTGCTCCATTAATATTTTTTTTAATTATACACCGGACAAACATTTTATCATTATTTTTTGCATAATTATTGTCATGTATACTAAGAGATTTTTTTTTTCAAAAATAGTAGTGTGTAGTAGCATATTAATGTTATGACTTTAAGTATTCAATTTAAAATTGCTAGAACAAGTGGTACATATATATATATATATATATATATATATATATATATATATATATATATATTTGTTTCATTGAGTAAATTATCTTTTTATGAAATTTTTATATTTTATTTTATTTTTTTTTGCCATTTTTGCGTAATGAAATATCAAATGTTCACTGCAAAAAATAAACCTGTAAAAGTACAGGAAAAATCTGGCAGCTGGGGTGCCAGTATCTCGCCGTCAAATGTACAGTTTAAAACCGCAAAATTGTATCACTGACATATATTTTACGCAGAAATCCTGTAAATCCAACAGGTTTTTTGTTAAAAGCACAGTTTTGTTCTGTATATTTGACAGAGAAATACTGGCACCCCAGCTGCCAGATTTTTTCTGTACTTTCAACAGATATTTTTTACAGTGTCATACAATATAGAGGGCGATAAAATAATCAAATATTTATCGAGTCTTTATTGATTTTTGCTAGTATATTGTTACATAGAAAGGGTAGCAAAATAATTAATCTTTTTATAATACACGAATAGTATATTTATGTAATTAATGTTTATCATAAGCATGCAGCATTCCTGCTAAAATACAGTTTTATCACTTTTTATCTGAATGACATTAACAATAAACATATAATTTAAAGTTTCCGAAAAAGTAGATGAAATATCGAATTCCCAAGTTTAAATTTAAAGCTAACTTACACTATTCAATAAATTTTGATGAAAGTTTTGTAAATAAATTTAAACGAGTTTTTTTTTTTTTTTTTTTTTTTTTTTTTCTTTTCTTTTCTTTTTTTTTTAATGATCATAAAAAGGTATAATGTTACTAAATAAGTAGCTCTAGTATGTAAAATAGGTGATGAGGATAATAAAATGCATAATTCATGGTTACATAGTGAATTTTGCAAAAACATCGTAATTGACAATTTTGATGATAAATTATCACTACATGGGCAAAATGTATAAAAAGTGTTTAAATAGCTACATTTATTACGATTTCGTTTATTTGGAATTGCTGTTTGGATGTTCAGATAGATTATTTCTTTTTAAAAATTCCTCCCGAAAAGATGGCATTACATGAAAATGAAAGTCTGACGAATGATTTGAAGATTTTCTCTAAATCATGCGCACGGCAAAAAACATTGAATTACCTTTTCGATTAATCTAATTACATAAATTACGACCTCGAGTGTTGTACACAATATAAGATGCCCCAAAATTATCTTGATCGCCAAATCAATACTAAAATAACGATTTTATTTCGTTTCAATATTGTTTCAATCAAGTGTGATCGCTTGTCTCTGACTAGATAGGGTTACTTTCCCACAAACGTAGAACGAATTGTCAGGAGAGTCCATGCAAACTTAAGTCATTCTAAAGCAAGAAATGAACATCATCAAGCTGTAAACAAATGATAATGAGAGGTTAAATGTAAATATTCATTTATAATTTTGAATAAAGTAATTGTAACCTCTTCTGTATATAGATTTTCTTTCCTTCTTAGTTTTTATTAAAGTGGAATGAATTTTGCAACAACAGCGTGAAAGAAAAAAATCAGAATAATCATAAAAATAGTCTGTTGGTAGACTGCGTTATACGATAGCTGCTACTAACATCCTCAGATTATGAAACCGCGCAGTCATATTAATCTTGAAAGTTTTAAAAAACGATTTAATATCAATAGAGAAACAGAGCATCATCTTCGAGCAAGAGCATTATCAATCATGTTAGAATAACAATGAATATTCATTTTCGGCATCTTCACTTTTGTGTTCACCTTAAGCGAATTCGTTGTAAAATACTCCTACAGAAGGGGAAATTATCTGGTCCTATCTAAAATCTGGTCCTGCCACTTTAAAACTCTATTTACAATCGAAGTATTTTTAAAAAAGTTAACTTGACAATAACCTTTGCTAAACTTTTAACTCTACGACTTTGATAAAAAGGAAAAGACGTTGTAAAAAATAAAATAATGAAAGCAATAGTATAGCGAGAGTAAAAGGGAAATACCAAGGTAAATTTAAGCTTAAAAGAAAAAAAAGTTTAAACGAATAAATTTAACTGAAATGGTATAAATCTGCATAGAAAATTTGTGCCACAGATATCGTTACATTTTAGGTAATTATATTTGATATCAAATAAGGAAAAAGTATGATTACGTTAATTATTTTCAGTAAAGTAATTTAAAGGATTAGGTACCTTTGAATTGATAAATTGTGAATATATTTAAAATATATATATATATATATATATATATATATATTAAAAAATATTTGAGCTTGTAAGAATATTCTTTTGAGCTTTCTTTTTAAGAACTATGTATGAAATTTTATTAATAAAAAAAAAGCCTGTGCGTAATAAGAATAATGTGATAAGAAAACACTAATAATAAATGTGTACGACAAGAATAACACTGATATTAATCATATAACTAATATTCTTTATAACTATCAGGTATACAGTGTCTAATTCAATTGACAAATTGCTCGAATCAAAATTTTTATACTTAAATTGATAATAATAATAAAAATAAAAATAAAAATATTTTCACATAATCAGAAATTTGAAAAGTATTTAAAATACACAGTAATTACGTAGATGGAAAAAAATCCAGGTATTTCTAAGGAACGTACTGTTTAAGAAAATGACATGTACTCTAGAATTTTGACATTTTAAGGTATGTGCACGAGAATAAGGTGAAACACAATAGTTAAGCTGTCGTTGTTACGGTTACTAGCAAAATTTCAAGATTTTGGAATGGTAATACCAAATTTTTTAATCGTATCATATATTCAGAGTCAAAAGCCAAAAATGGCATTGTTAAGATGGCTGTTTCTTAAAAAATGAAGTTGTAAGCACTATATAAAAAGAACAGAAAACGGAAACCAAGAAGTTCCAAGGGGAAAAAAAGTTCATTTTTTAAGTAATAAATACAAAATTCTGTACGAAACAGAATTTAATTTAGTAAGGCATGTTTTTTTTTTTTCCACTGTATTCTTCCATATAAAGACATGCAGTAAACTGTGTTACATTCCTTAACAATGGTTACTATATTAATTTCTTAAAACTTTTTTGGCATACAGCTTTAGTATAAGGCCCCCTTGGCGCTTTTCAAATTTTTGTCCCCATTTTGGCAATGAATTAAAAGGAATGTCACAATTGCGTAAGTAAAGTCCTTAGCAAGAAATGTCCGAAAGAACTGCTTTAATACCAAATTTCAAATTTATACCAATGGCGCCATATTTTAAAGCTGTTCCATTTTATTAAAGCAATTTTTCCCAATTTTATTTTAAATACTTTTTTTTAAAACTTAATACGAGAAGGAAAAGCAATAATCATACAAATAATAATCACTACATTAATAATAATCATTACAAACAATAATCACTATAAAGTTTTCTCTAATATATATTTCCTTATTCAGGAGATTTAACATGCAATGAAAAATTTTTGTTATAAGTATAGTAACTAATTTTTACTGCTACAAGTGCGCTGGAACAACCAACACTCTAAAGCTTCTATATGAGTTTATAACATTCATTTATGGGCTCATGTACAATTTTATGTCCCTGATTGCAGCTTTATCTTTCTGAAGCGTGTCAGGTAATATGTAGCGTAATACACGCTAATGTTTGCTGCAGCTAAATGGATTACTAGGCTGGGATAAGATAATAAAGTACAGACTAGCACTATATCTTTGTGATAATCTAATAAATGTCGTGAATTGTAAATCATTACACTTAGATATAATCATAAATCATACAGTAATCAAAATTTCTTAATTATTTCTCAATATTATGAAATTTAAGTACTCTTTAATATTAAAATGCAGGAGAAGAAATTGTTTATAATTTCTGATATTGTTTAACTAGAATGCAGCTTATGGATGCGTTCATTTAAAGAGTGAATTTCAAAAATATTTTATAAAAATTGTATGAATTATTAATGCTCGAAACATATTAATAAATGAAGGATCGACGAAGGAAAAAAAAAACTGCACATTTAGAAAATTTAAACCAGAGAATATTTTTAAATGTTAATATGTTTCATAAAAGGAGAGCATGTTTTTTGCTACATTTTAAAAGTTTTCTCTTTGCATATCTAAAGAGTGATAATAAAGACACCTTTTTTGAACAGTAATAATATTATAGTTTAAAAAAAAATTAAAGAACACGCTTTTATAGAAATGTGAACTAAAAACGCACAAAATATCTATCTTAGTATTAAAATGCAGGGTAAGAGAAAATCGTGTGAGTGACACACCATAATATTTACATACATTTAAATCTTTAATTAAAATAACTTAGAATTAAACAAAAACAATTTTTAAAAAATCTCCCCTGACTGGGATCGAACGTTGGACCTTTAGGTTCGTAGCGCGGAGCCTTACCTCAACGCCACATCGTTCACGTAGGGACAGTATTTTTTACAATATAAATTTTTTGTTTGCACCCAGAGCAGTTACAAACAAACATACATACATACAGGTGAAGCTAATAAAAGCGTGTTAAAAACCGACTTAATTGCGAATGATCCGATAAAGTGAATAATTTAAAAGTATCGGTAGACGTAAACTTTTTTTTTTTTTTTTTTTCTTTTTCTTTCGTTTCTTTTTTTAATTTTTTAAAAAGGAATGCTGTAAAACTTAAATACTGCGTTAAACAGATTATTTATTTTAAAAATGCAAGGTAAAGGCGTCAAGTTTCACGTTGGTGAATCACTCTTCATTACAGGTAATTAATTAATTATTAAATAAATTTTTCGTTCTGACCAATGGTAAATGAATAAAATGGTATTTTATTATATTACGATGTAGGAAACTTCTTGTAACGAAGATTTTTAACTAAATCCCAAACTATAAGATTAAGAATTATTGAAAAACGTGTTATAACTCTCGTTAAATCAAGTACTAAAAAGTAAATTTAACTTGATACAAATTTAAAATCACTAAAGTCATTTAAAGTCTTCAATATTAAAATTTAGGTTTTAAACTTTAAGTTATATAATCTTTTAAATGCAATTTAAATATATTCTGGAAGCTTCCATGTGCATATAAGCCCAACAGGAGTTAAAATGTATATTTTTCTATTAACTCTATTTCATTAACTATTAAAAATTCGTATGTAAATATCTTAAGACTGGAATCTATTTAAGAAATATAAATCAATTTTCAAAGTTAAATATTAATTTTATTATTCTACAGTACCATTGTGAAAGTAAGATTGTTAAAATAGCATACAAAAATGCTGAATTTCTTAACAAAAATAAATAGTAAGTTGTAGTTATCAGAAAACTCTCTTACATCCATATCTTTTTATATAACAGAGATACATTCTGTTCAACATAAATAAATATTTAAATGTTTATCCTAGCTTTTCACAATATGGATTTTATGCATGCATCTCAGTACAATTTCAACCAACAGATTATCAGATGTAGCCGTAAAGTTTGTTTTCAATGTTATTACTCATGTGTAAATAAATATATTTCTTTTATGTCAATAAATAAATGATAAATAAATGAGCAGGTAAAGTTTTATTATTATTACTATTATTGTTGTTATTGTTGTTATTGGCATTAATTTGATAATAACAGTTTAATTATTTTATATCTATTATGAGGATTTTAGTTGATATCTTTTAAGTAATTGGAATAACTTAATTTCATTAGTAAGCTTAGATTATTTACCACCTTTTTTTTCTTTTTTTCCCTTTCTTTTTTTCCTAAAAAAAAAAAAAAAAAAAAAAAAAAAATAAGGAACTGAGAACTATAGGCCAACATTCAAGATTTAAGGACATCAATGGTAAGTACATTATTTAAATGTAGATCATTTACGCTCCACGAACCATTATTAGACACCTAACTTTTGTTCTGTTTGCCACATAAAGGATTTAAATAGCTTTGAACCTACTCCGGATAACGCGGATCAATTTCTAAAGAACCGCGCGTAAATTGGTCCAATATATTTTAGTCTACAGCGAACGAACATACTAACATTGCATTGTGTATATATAAATTTATTTGCATATTCATGAATTGTGAAATGATTTTAAAACTATTATTGTTAAAAAAATTTAGGGATTTCATGTACAAAATCATAAGGTTTGAAGCAAATATTACTTTAGGCTTGATATGTATTTTCTTAAATATTAGTGAATTATTAAATAATTATGGATAAAACAGTGGGGAGAAATTATTCATACAGATGTTATATTCATACCAGTTCAGAAAGAGCCGAAAGTAAAGAAGAAAACCTTTTTCCATTTTTCATGTGTAGACCATTATTATAATATAGTTTTAAGAATTTTTGAGAATAATTGTAATCAACTAATGCAAATTAAACTTTATATATGAGCTATCTAGATATTAAAAAAAATAAACCATGAAAATAAAATTTTCCACCATCTGGCATTTTTCTGTGCTCGAGATTAATTTAAACATTTTTTATATTTGAATAAACACAATTTTTAAACTAATCATAAAACTTCGAAAAATATTTTTTTTATGGAATAATTTTTCTATCATTTCGTTCATTATTATAATCTTCAGAGCATCGCATTTAAATATAATTATCATATATATATAAATTACTTATACTGTAAGCAATTTCAAAAGTTTCTAAATATCATTAATTTTGCTGAAATTACACTATCCACATTGTATAAATTTTAATTAAAAATAGAAAAGTAGTTCATAAAATGATTTTAATGGGGTTCGAAAGATTAATGTAACAGAAAGTTTCTCTACCGCAAATTTTTTTTACCCCATTAGTATTAAAACTAAATTTTAAATTAAACATGTAAAAATTTATTTACTTTTTATTACCTGTGTAAAGTAGAGAAAATATGTCTTCAGGTTGAATTTTCGAAATTGAGATATTGATACAGTGACACATTTTGAGGTCCCAGAATCTGAAATTCAGGTTTTCAGCACTTGGTCTGTGCTAAAGTGTATCTGTGTCTGTCTGTTATCTTTATAACTAAAAAAAAAAAAAAAAAAAAGCAAGTACTTAAAACTCGGTATTCTAAATCTGTATCAAATGGAGATGCAACTTGAAAATTTTTGTTAAAAATCAAACAAATAGATAATGTACAGGGACATCCAAGAGGATTCAAATACATTACGTCTATAAGCAAAATTTCTGGTTGGTACAGTTTAACAACTTTAGACTGCATTAAACAAAATGATATGAATATATATATTTTATATATATATAAAGATACTTGGTAAACCATATTGTATTAATATCATTCACCACTTACCTACAAAATCACACAAAAGAAATGTGATATAAGAAGTCTATACAATAAATTTGCTAGAAGTGCAATTAATGCTGTGTTATGTGTTTCTTATGCTATTCTAAATTTAAATACATTATGCAGTAAATATACTGTACCTTTCCATAAATTACCGGGCACTTTCGATTTCAGACGTTATGTCGAATATCTAGAAAAAATCTTGAAGAATTCTTGAAACTTTGGGTTTGTAAACAACGTGATATACCTCATATATTTCAGTAAAAGTTTTGCCCCGGAAGTAAAAAGCGGTGGTAGACAAAGAATTGTTTGAACTTCAATTTTGAACGCTCATTCTTTTGCTATAATACTGCGTTTTGAGGCTCCCTTTATATGAAAGTAAGTTTTTAGCGACTGATATGAATATATGTCTTTTATCAACATAACATGAAACAAATAATTACAGGATATTTGCCGAAACGTCAGTGGAGGCCCTCTGTTGAGACTCAAAACGGTTTTGGGTTCCGCCTGTATGTTTGTCGCGCGATAGCGGCCGCAAAAATCCCGCTATTGACTAGCAATTTGGTACACATGTTCATGATCCCCACAAAATTAGCTGTATAGTTTTGGGTGTGCATTACATTAGTAGTTCGTGCACAGGGACACGCCAAAGTTTTCCTTATCATTACGGCCTATTGGAAGAATTTGTATGTCGCGCGATAGCGGCCGCAAGAAACCCGCTATTGACTTGAAATTTGGTACACATATTCATGATCCCTACGAAATTTGCTGTATAGTTTTGGGCGTGCATTTCATTCGTAGTTCGTGTACAGGGACACGCCAAAGTTTTTTTTTATCATTATGGCCTATGGGAAGAATTTGTATGTCGCGCGATAGCAGTCGCAAAAATCACGCTATTGACTTGCAATTTAGTACACATATTCATGAGCCCAACGGAATTAGCTGTATAGTTTTAGGTGTGTATTACATTTGTAGTTCGTGTACAGGGACACGCCAAAGTTTTTCTTATTATTACGGCCTATGGGAAGAATCTGTATGTACCGCGATAGCCACTGCAAAAATCAAGCTATTGACTTAAAATTTTTGCCGAAACGTCAGTGGAGGCCCTCTGTTGAGACTCAAAAAGATTTTGGGTTCCGTCTGTCTGTCTGTGTATCGTGCGATAGCGGCCGCAAAAATCACGCTATTGACTTGAAATTTGGTATACATGTTCATGATCCCCACGAAATTAGCTGTATAGTTTTGGGTGTGCATTCTGTTTGTATTTCGTGTACAGAGACACCCCAAAGTTTTTTTTTATCATTACGGCCTATGGGAAGAAATTGTATGTACCGCGATAGCGGCTGCAAAAGTCATGCTATTGACTTGCAATTTGGTACACATATTTATGAATCACACAGAATTTTTGCTGTATAGTTTTGGGTGTGTATTCCATTTGTAGTTCGTGTACAGGGACACACAAAATTTTTTCTTATCATTACGGCCTATGGGCAGAATTTGTATGTACCGCAATAGTGGCCGCAAAAATTCTGCAATTGACTTGCAAATTGACACACACATTCAAGCTCGGTATAGAAATAGCTATGTAATTTTTTTGTCTATACTTTTTATGGATTGTGTTCAGGGACATGCCAAATTACTTGACATTACGGCGTATGGGATGAATTTCGTTTAAACGCATTTTAACATCATTACTTTGCAATCAAGAAAATGAAACTAGCATATGTGAGTAAGATGCATAACTTATGTTGTTTGAAGAAAATATGTGCTCTTAAGCTTTCTAATTAATGTACAGGACCTTACAAAAGTGTTCTGACAATGTCACATAGTCATCCAAACGATGTTTAATTTGGAACAATTATTAATTTTAAACGCAAAATAAGCTGAATAGTTTTTACTGGTGTATACAATGTTTATGGTTCGTTTACAGAGACACATAAAAGAATTTCGTAACATTAGAGCCTATGGACAAATTTTTAGTTAAGCGCGCACTTTAATGCGTTTATGCTGCATTGAACTTAACAGAATTAACATACATTATAAAGATGCTTAAAATCATGTTAAAATCCTGTATGTATAGACTAAATAATTTATGAGACCACACAAATTAATTCCGAAGAAGTACTGTAATCATCCGAATGATGTCAAAGTAGTTTGAAAAATTAATGAGTTATAATTAATTAGGTGTATTCTTATTATTGGTGTTTATAATAACTGTGACTGCTTTTCCGGGATACATAAAAGAATTTCGTACTATTACGGTCTATAGTTGGTATTTCTTAAAAGTGTGTTTTAACAAGGTTACACCCCATTAAATATAATTAAATTTTATTAGAATTTTAAAAGCATGTTTTCCTGTTGAAAATTGGGGGCATAGAATTGGTAATTAGTTTAAAGTTTAAGCAAAATATTTCTGATATGGTATGTATTTTTTTTTTTTCAGAAAATTTGGTACTTATGAAATTTCGTATTTATGAATTTCAGTGAAATAATTTGAGACCGTCGTTTATTAAGAATACATATATATGATATACAGATATGTATACAAAGAGAGATGCAGCGGAGGGTTGAGGGGGGCGGCAGTCCCCTTCAGGAATGTATCTGATTATGGTAACAAGTCGATCGAATCAATATATACTATTATATATTAAGGAATAAATAAAAATGACCTATTGAATAATGTCTGATGCAAATAGGACGTTGAGGCTCCTGATCTGCAGATCCACTAGTAAAATTTGGTATTTTAAAAATTAAATGAGTGTGCTACTTCAAAGTTTGGCCAACATTAGGAAGTTTCAAATAGAAGAACAGTTTCAACATTAGGAAGTTTCACCTATAGTTTTAAGTATTATAACGAACAGGAAATGCTACATCATTTTAAACGGGTTCAGATCAAAATTAGTTATTCTGAGCTTCCAACCCCCGGATTAGTTCATACCACTATTAATCTAAAATGAACTTCGGTTTATTTAAGCACAACATTTTTGCTTAAACATAAAGTGGATATTTCTACAAGATATTTTTGGCAGTAAAAAATCCGGTAAGTTGGCATATCTGGTTATTGATGCATACCTGGTAAGATTTCTATTTTAATACAGAGCATTGTGAGTACTCGCCTTCATTTCCCACCGCTTTACTTTTAGAGAAATTTTCTCCAATTTGTAATAACGATGAAGTAAAAAAGAAAAATGCTCTTTAAAATTGTGGTATGAAAAAAAAAAAAAAAAAAAAAAAAAAAGAAAGAAAGAAAAGCGTGTACTAATAATGCTCCAAAATAAACTGTAGATGTTGGCAGGTATGTACAGTGAGCAACAAAAGTTTAGACAATTGCCAGTTACGCTTCTATACTGAGAAGTGTATTAGGAATGGCTGTATGTAACTGAACTGTCATACATTACTTATTACATTTCTTTTATTTCCAAACAGTAAATTTTAAATTATACATTTTACATAGGATATAATGACAAAATAAATAAATAAAATAAAATAAAATAAATATAAATATAATAATAATAATAATAACACTGTGGCAAAAAATGACACAATCTCTATATTTACAGAAAAATAATCATAATTTAAAATCTAACTGAATTGCAGTCTATACAAAAAAGAGGCTTTCCACCGAATAAATTAAATCCTGCATCATTTGGTAGTCTATTTTGCAAGAAACATGTTCAACAGTAGCTCGAAGTTTATTAACAAAGGAGTATTGTTAAAAGTTTACATAAACCTTGTAAAACCCAAAAGGTTTTCGATCGGGTTCAGATCAGGACTACACACGGACCAATCGAGAACAGAGATGTTTTAAGTGATAAACCAGGTTTTTGTTTTGTGTGCAACATGGATAAACGCATTATCTTGCTGAAATACATTGGAACAGCTGAAATTTACCAACTAACTGTGAATTATTCTCTAATATATGTATGTAGTCTTGCGCTGCTTTGCGATCATTGACGAACTTCATAGATACTTTACCATTAAAGCAAACTGTAGCCCAAATGTTATAGAACCACCACCTTGTTATCGACTAAAAAAAGTCCCAGGCTTTTTACTCAAGTCGTGTTAATAGTATGTCAACCTATCTCGGCCATCCAAATACCATTTATAATCGTCACTGAATATTACAGTGCACCACTGGAATCCATATAACCTATATTTGTGAGCTTACTACATTAACGTTGATATGTAGTGAGATTTACAAACAGCTTGTTTTTTCATATTCATGGGAACTTATTACCTTTTTTCTTAATTCTCCAGAAAATTGTATCCGTTGAAACTGAAATTCCTGATTCGTTTTCAACATGTCCAGAACTCGTCATTTCTGCAGATACCAGTTTATGAATTCTATTATCATCTCATTTTCTGGTCTCACGAGCTCTTCCAGATCTATTTTTTGCTTTGTAGGAATTCCCTATAGATGGTACTCGATAGACAGACCTCATAGAACGATTCAAAGCAGCTGAAATTTCTGCAACAGTCTTCTCTTTCTCTTTCTCTTTCATTTTCTATAACTTAATTACTTGTCCTGACTGAATCTCTCTACCCTTAGGCATTTTCAATAACCGATTCATTATCGCGAGATGCACTTAGACACTTCATGCCTGTGATATTATAAGTTTGAGATTTTCATTTTTTCTATGAACAATTGCCAGAAATCAAGAAAATGTCTAAACTTTTGTTACACATGCATATTTTACTTTATTCAGTAAAATATTTTCCTACGTAAAACTATTATTTCCATCCTCAAAAATATGCTTAAAAATAATGGCTTTTTGCATAACGCAAGAATTCGTTTTTTTTTTTTTTTTTTTAATGTAAAGGTTTGAATATCATTAGTGCTTAAACTTTCGCTGAGGGCTATTATAGAGCAAAATACAAAACTTACTGTTATGTAAAACGGAAGGTTGTAGTTTATAATTTAATAAAGAACATTTTTTTTTAAATCTTTAAAAAAATTTTAATTTAAAGGCTAACAAAAAAGTGGTTCAAAGCTTGGTTTTTGTGCTATCGCCACAGAACTGGAAATTCTTTATTTAATGTATCTCATTTGGCAACTCACCGTCATCTATATTTTTTGTTTTGCAAAAATTGTAATTTTCATTATTTTGAATAAAATTAACGATATTACGTAGTTTAACAAGGAATTTTATATATGGAAATATATAAAATCTAATATTGATTAAAACCCTTTAAATGAAGAACACAAACATGCATACAGAAAAAAAAAACCCTAAGCCTATTTTTGTTTCTAAGTAATAGATATAAAATTCTGCACAAAACAGAATTTAATTTATTACGACTGGACTTATTCTAATCTATTTTTCCATAAAAAGGCATTCAGTAACTGTATTTCATCCCCTAGCATCGGTTACTATATTCATTTCTTAAATTTTCTTTGGTATAACTTTACCATAGGAGGCCCTTAGCGACATTTAAATTTTTGTTATCTTTTGGTGATAATTTAAAATGATCGCAATTGTGTGTGCGTAAATAAACATGGCTACTATGGTGCCAAATTTCAAATTTCGTCAACGGGTTCCATAATTAAGTTATTCCACTTCTTAAGCAGGATTTTTCTCAAATTTCTTTTAATTATTTAAAAAAAGTGTTTCCACGTTTTCTTCTTCTTCTTCTTCTTTTTTACTTCCTTATACAAAGTATAAGGAAGTATAGTAATCCCGATTTGCGAAATGGATTTTGTATTTCACATTGCTCGAAAACGAATGATCGCTGAATGCTGCCAATTAATACGTGTGACTGTCATGATGTCTAGTTGCACACCTGCAAGTGTCGTCTTAACACGAGCTCTCGTTTTAGAGATATAAGGGATTTTACACGATTTTTCGTGACGTCTGTATGTGTGTGTGTGTGTGTGTGTTTGTGTGTGTGTATGTCGCACAACTCAAAAACGGTTGGACGTAGAAAGTTGCGAATTGGTACATAGGTTTGTTATAACATCTAGTTGTGCACCTCTCTTTTTGGACTTTCTATGATTTTCCGTTTTGGAGATATTTAGGAAAATTAGGTTCATAATGACAAAAATACATAGGTTTTGGCCATAATGTATCAAAAAACGGTTTAGACAAATCTTGCAATTTAACTGACTTTCCGACTAGCTAGACATTTGAAACTTTCAGAAAAGCTCAGAACACGTTGACAATGCATTTTTTAAATATTTTTAGCCAACTGTTTATGATATCTGCTGCCTTCAGCAGCGTTTATGCGATTCAACAGAAAATTTATTTATCTAACTTCCCGACTAGCTAGACATTTGAAACTTTCAGACTAGATCAGAACACGGTGAAAATGCACTTTTTTAATACTTTTATCCAACTGTGTAGGGTCCCTGCTGCCTTCGGCAGCGTTACCAGTTCAAATCTTGGAATCGATTTTTAACTAACTTCCCGACTAGCTAGACATTTAAAACTTCCGGAAAAGCTCAGAACACGGTGACAATGCATTTTTTAAATATTTTTGGCCAATTGTTTTGGGTCACTGCTGCCTTCGGCAGCGTTTACATGGTTCAACAGAAAATTTATTTAACTAACTTCCCGACTAGCTAGGCATTTGAAACTTTCAGAATAGTTCAGAACACGGTGAATATGCATCTTTTTAATACTTTTAGCCAACTGTTTCAGGTCCCTGCTGCCTTCGGCAGCGTTTATATGGTCCAACAAAAATTTTATTTAACTAATTTCCCGACTAGGTAGACATTTGAAATATTCAGAATAGTTCAGAACACGGTGAAAATGCCTTTTTTTTAAATACTTTTAGCCAATTTTTTCGGGTCCCTGCTGCCTTCGTCAGCGTTACCAGTACAAATCTTGCAATCGGTTTTTAACTAACTTTCAGAAAAGCTCAGAACACGGTGATAATTCATTTTAAAAAAAATATTTTTAGCCAACTGTTTCGGGTCCAATGTCAATGTTTTTTAACATTATGTATATTTCTAAAAGTGTATAAGAAAGTCATGTGGTGCCCACATCAGATTTTTTTTTTTTTTTTTTTTTTTTACATAAAAAGAAATATGTGTACTTATTTATTTTCGCATTTTTGGCATCAATTTGTTTAATTCTTTTTAATTTTTAATGTTAAAATGGGATTTTTCTTTAATATCTTTTGAACAAATAATCCGATTGAACTAAAAGATACGACGTTAGCTAGATTTGTACCAATTTTTGATAAAATCAAATAATCTGGACAGATACAATGACAAACTTTCAGATTTATATATTTTAAATAAAAATAAATTTTTTTAGAAGTTTATTCAAAGTGTTAGATAAAATTGGTAACGACGCCAAAATCACTGTCTGAAAGAAATAGTACGATCTGTCGTACTAATAAACTACCATTTATTATTATTAAATGACAAAGATTAAGTCCGCCAAATCTTTTCATCAAAAACGCTTCTATGCATTCACTAACATTTTGCCGCTAATTCACGATTATCTACGTTAAAAGACGTAACTTTCTGAAGTTTCTAAAGGAAATAATTAGCGATGTAACACTTTGCATACTTCGAATTTATTTACATCTAATCCAAGAATGCGGAACTCATCAATCTCGAAGCTTTATTAAATATTCACATTAATCAAAAATAACGGCAGTAACTGTGAATTTAAGACTACGACAAGATTATTTAGAGTTAATTTTTTCATCCGTTTAAGATGCAAAGAAAATTTATGTTTCTAAGCGACGATGAAATGAATTTCATATATTGCGAAAGCTTTACTGTTAAAGGTTTATAAAATGACAAACTAAGTTTAGTCTCTAAAGAAAATAAATTATATTTTGAATATATTATTAGTGATTTTGGCTATTAAATCTCAGATTTTGTAAATTAGGCGTTTTAAATATTAAGCTATGATTATTTTCAGTATTCCAATTATGACGTGCTCATAGCTGCAACATTGCTAACATTTAAATTAGACTTATCACCAGTAGTTTTAAAAAGGAATCTGTCATATACATTTTCGACAAATAAATAAAATTAAATAAAATGAAAACTTTTAAAAATTTCCGGTATGAAGTCTTCGTTGAAAATAACGGAGACTTTAAATACAAATGTAGCATTAGTCAATGGAACAAAAATGGGCATAACGTTTATGCATGACAATGCTGTTGATTGCGAAGTTTTAATTGGAACCGAAAGCAATCAGTGAATTTTGATTCCACGCATAAATTTAACATGTTCCAGTACTATTTTACCATTTAATTTCAAAGAACTCCATTTCCAATTACATCTGCATCTGCGATGACAATAAATAAGACTCAAGGACAAACATTCGAAATAACTGATTGATAATTTTATTCAGACAGCCCGTTTTTACATGTGGTCAATTGTACGTCGCAACAAGTAGAGTTCGTTCATTAAACTGTTTGAGATTTTATATTTCCGAATGTAACAACCAAGGACATTTCGCAAATGGTGAAAGAACTTTTATGAAAAAATTTGAATCATTAAATTAATTTTCAAACTATTTCACGTTTAGTGGACAACATTTATTTTTTTTACCGCTATGTTTTTTTTTTTTTTTTCATTAAAAAATATATAAAGAAATACTAAGCACGTATTCTTTAATTCCTTTTTCATTTATTCTATTATTTTTTTTAATGTAAATTTCGTATAACAGAAAAAGATGGACAAGTTAACTGTGTAGTCTTGGCAAAACCTGATCAGTATAGCCATAAAAAACCCCAATGAAATGTAAAAAAAAAAGCGGTTTTGTATTTTAAGTATGACTTAGCCAAGCTACATTTGATTTTTTCTACTGTTTGTATGTTTCAAATAACTCGAAAATTAATGCATAATGACGTTTTAATACACGCTCGCAGTTGACGTAATAATAAAACATATTAATATATATATATATATATATATTAATATTGCAGTAACACTGCATATACATATATATATATATATGCAATGATTATAGAGGTATACTCTATAATAAAAGGACCTTCAAACTTAAAAATTTAATGAATTACAGTTGAATTTCGACCAATGGGTGACCACTATTCTTCATTAATATTCCACAGCATACCAAGCACCTCAGTTGTATTGGATTCTGAGTAGGCATGACTTTCTCGCACCTGGGATTTCGAACTTTTCACCCCTATACAGTTGCATTAAATCTTCATCATTCGTAATCCACCTTTTTAACACCATATTAGCTTGACTCATAATTGATAGGGCATGTTTGGAAATATTTAATGCATCTTGCAATTGATCAGTTCCAGCTACTAAATCATCAACATAGAGATCTCGATTTAAACATTTTGTTGTGTTTGGGTATTCCTTTCGGAATTTTCCCAAGTTTGTTTTTATGATAGTAGAAAGAAGGAATGAGCAGCATCTGACATCGAAAATAATTCTAGTAAACCTATAAATTTGAAGAGTGTCATTCTCTTTTCAAAGGAAACGTACATAATACCTGTCCTTCCTCGCTAGTAATATTCGAAGAAACACTTTTTCTATGTCGGACACAAACGCATTTTGTTGAGTTTGAAATTCCTGAATATATCAAGATTTTGTCCTGACTAAGGACAGTCATTTAGACTTAAATGATGAAAACCACAATTCGAACTTGCGTCAAATGCAATTTTTGTAATCGAACTCTCATCTCTAGATACTGGGCATGTAATAAACCGGTTTCTCTGGTGGTTTCTTTGAGTTATTTAAGTTTTCTATAAAATTTTTTTTCTATCATACTCACACGAAGTCTCGCAATATTGTCAATGGAGAGTTGGATCTTTTTGAAATCTTCATATAAGTGAATGTAATCTTTTTTTGGGACTTCATAACTATTACTGAATTCTTTTCAATCTCTCTTCCAGAGCAGCTCTACTTCATTATGGTTATCTTAGTGTTATGGTTATCACAGTTTTTTCAAAATGTTCTAAGGATTGATCTGTTTCATGGTAATAAGGATAATCTTTAATCCTTATAGCATAATTGCCAACATTTTAATTTATTTCGGAGTAATTTTAGCCCTTCCTGTATTCCGTACCACTTTAGTTTTAGGGTATTTTTCTCTCATATATAACTACGATAAAATAAGAAATATTTCCTCTTTAATAAAATAGGTGGTATGGAATAAAGGCGGGCTAAAAATGCTCTGGAATAAATTAAGATGCTGACAACTCTGCTTATAGTTTCAAGGTGTCAAAAATTTTTAATGTGATTTTCTAATTCACTACAATCATAAATTAACTAACAATGAACTTTTTGCTGTTCCTTACACATCGAATTTTAAACGCTACTGCTTGGTATGAAACCAAATACGGAATTTAAAAAAAATCATTCTGAATTAAGACACAATTTGGCAGAATTTTAAGAGCTGATAGAATACTTCTGCTCCCAATAAAACATTTATTATTTTAGGTTTGTTGAAAAGCGGGTCTGCTAGGTTGACATTTTGGGGTAAATTATTAACTGGAATGGGAATATGATTCGTTGGAATAGTGTCTGAAATATTTCACACACAACAATTCCAAAGCATCTCAGTGTCAAATCCTTTAGGAATTACAGCGCGCAGCTTTGATTTCACATTATTTATTCCCGACACGCCTACTAATATTTTCTCATTTTTAATTTTTAATAAATACGTCAATGCAAGTGATCATGAACGATGACATTGATCCCACATCAAATAACGCATTTGCTTGTCTCAGCTCTCCACAGTTATCTCTGATAAACATATTTGCAGTGGAAAGAATGACAGTTTTCTTGTAAACAATGACAGTTGCGGTGATAGATGTACCGATAAAGTACTTTGATTATCAGACAATTCAAAATTCTCGGCTCAGGTATCGAGACTTACTGTTACCGCGATTTTCGAGAAAAAAAAATCATTTCATTTACTCCTACATTTGATTTGTTTTTCATTTTTAAAATGAAGCAACATAGAATGTTTCTTAGAACATTTCTGACAACGCTAAGTGGAAATACAGTTTTTTGATTTTTAAGCAATCAAAACTAAAGTTATTTCTTTTTACGAATTTACACCTGTCATTTATGGAAATATATACAAATTCTGGACATTTTAAAAATTCGTGGAATTCTCCTGTGTGATATTTTAAATATTTAAAGTTTGCATTTTTCAAATTTATATAGATATTGGCTATCATACTCCTGACATTATGTTAAAAACAACAATTAATTTTTATTTCTTTATTTTACTATTTTGGAACATTCTCTCTTGACTTTTCAAAAAAGAAATATTTGCTCTAATGAACTGAATTTTTTAACTCTTTTTCCCACCAATAACGAAATCACTTGTTTAAATTTTCAACAATTATGAAAACTAAAATTGTTTCTGATAAATTTTCTACTTTATGACCTAATGATCGAATGCATTCATTTGTAATGTCAATTAAATTTAGAATGAAACTGACTGATTCATTAACATTAAATTGGTTTAACATTTTTTAAATTATTCTATTGACAAATATTACGTATATTTTCATAACGTATATTTTCATATATATTTTCATATACGTACGTATATTTTCATATATATTGACGTATATTTTCATAACGACCTTCGAAAAGTTTCAAGGCAATACCGAAATTCGTATCCGATGTAGATACAGAATTTATCATGCCACGTCTTTGTAATTCGTCTTCAGATATGATAGTTTCATTGCGTTTAAAATGGTCTTGTTTTTCATTATGCTGGATCTGAACATATCCTTTAACATAATCCAGTTCTCTATCTTTCCGTTGAATGTCGGTACTGATATTTCGTATTTGAATGTTAATTAGAAATTAACACACTCACATGCAATCTCACTTCAAACTTTATTTTTTACTCTGACACACTGCAGGAGAAAAATCAGATACATTTTGGACATCAGGAATAATGCACAGTGCCAGGTGGCATTCGACATCATCATAGTGTCCATCACCTGCAGAAATTGTATGAGGTCCCACTGGACACACATCTTGTTCGAATTCCCAACATTCTGAAAAACGGCCATTACATTTCTGAAGAGTTAAGGACCGCCGCTCTGTCTTATATTCGAGGATTCCGAAGAGCAACATTTAAGCAGAACAATGCACGACCGCCAGTTGTCTGTATTATCTGGACCTTCCTTAATACAGATTATGTTTGAATGTTGCTCTAGCCAGCGTGTTCTTCTGATCTCGTACCAATGAAAATGACTGTTTAATAGTTGTAAACCGACAGGCCCGCCACCACTCCCCAGTAATTGCGATCAATGAACTGTGCCATCGCGTTGAAGCTTCATGAAGTACTGTACCCGAATATGTCGTTTAATTAGTTTTAGTTCCCCATCATACTATAGGTATGGGGGACTTAGGTAATCGTGAAAATTTTCGACCTCGGTTTTTTTACTTTTTTACACGTTTTCAGGTGTGAGGATTCCGAAAATGACAAAATTTGTATGGTGTCTGTTAGTGTGTTAGTCTGTTAGTCTGTTAGTGGGTTAGTGTGTTAGTCCATTAGTTTGTTAGTCTGTGTACACGATATCTCAAGAACAAAATGTCGCAGAGAGGTCAGATCAGTTTTAAAATATTACTTTCGACACTGGCAAGAACCCTATTCATTTGTAACATTCGAATTAAAAAACTTCAGCAGTTATTCGAAATTTACGATTTTCTTAACATGGGAGAATAGGACAAAAATTCACTTAAACGTGCATTAAATGGAAACTTTTTACTGTAAAAATGTCAGACCAGTTTTAAAATATCAGTTTTGATGCCGGAATGAACATTAGTAACTATAAATATGCTAATTTGAAAATTTCGCAAGTTATTGGAAATTTACGAATTTCTTAACATGGCAGTATAGGGCAAAATTTCACATAAACGTCAATTTTGAGATATATTTTCATCGTAAAGATGTCAGACTACTTTTGAAATATTATTTAGGACACTGGCATGAATATTAATGACTATGAATTTTCCAATATAAAAATTTCGTAAGTTATTGGAAATTTACGAATTTCTTAACATGGCAGAATAGAGCAAAATTTCACATAAACGTCAATCTTGAGGGATATTTTCATCGTAAAGATGTTAAACCACTTTCGAAATATTATTTAGGTACTGACATGAATACCATAGAGTATGATTTTTCCAATTTAAAAAATTCGTAAGTTATTTGGAATTTACGATTTACTTAAAATGGCAGAATAAGTAAAAATCGAGCATAAACGTCCATTTTAAGGATCATAAATATATCAGACAATTTCAAAATAACATTTATGATACTTGTATGAACATGATTGACTACAAATATTCTAATAGGAAAATTTCGTAAGTTATTCGAAATTTAAGATTTTCTCAACTTAGCAAAATGGGGAGATATTTCATAAAAATACGCATTTTTAGGAAAGTTGTATTGGAAATAGTAGCATGAAAATAAACTACGAAATTGATCCCAATAAAATGAATTAATAGATTAGAATAAGATATTGAACTGAATGGTGGGCAGCCTATTAGGCGAGGATTTCGTTCTGTCACTCTATCAAGCGTTTGATCAAATTGATTTCTCTTAACATGTATATAATAAGTCCTGTACAAGAAATTTATGAGAACATACATATGATGGGGAACTGAGCAGAGTCTACCTATGCCAACTAGTTTCGATTCAATTCTTAGGCAGATAAGTGCAACTATGATTTCCAGAGGTTGCTGATTTATGTACTGTTTTCTCAGAACATATTACTCCAAATTTCCTGAAAATGTAATCAATTATTCTTACTACTATAATGTATGTGCCCATTAAATATCATTCTGAGATTTGCATTCGTTTCTGGTGTAGCAATTTTAATGGCCAGTAGTATATTTTAACGTATTTTGATATTTCATCGTTCGTTTGAAACATTCCACGAATTACATTTTTTTTTTTTTTTTTTTTTTTTTAAGAATTTTTTTTTAAAGTAGCTATAGTAATACTAAAAAGTTGCCTAATTTAATCTAAAAAAATAAATAAATAAAATAAGAAAAGCGTCAAACGAGTCATAAAACACATGTATTGAACAACTTTTGAAATCAAAATAAAATGAAATCAAAAGCACTGAATGGTTTTGATTTTATACTGATTTTTTTTTTTTTTTTTTTTTTTTTAATTTAAAACTACTAGTTTGAAAAGTAAAACATTTTCTCGTGATCAAGTTTAAAAAAAGAAAAAAGTACAGCACGATACTGATTGGTGCAAAAGATTTCAAAACTTCTGCATATTATACTGCATTTGAGTTCTTACCCAATAATAAAAAAAAAAGGATAATTAGAACGAAAGATTAGCGATAAAATTTTCTCGGTTACGCTAACGCAGCATGGTAACTTCGTGACTTTTTTTAAGTGTGGTAACTGAGGGTTAATTAAACCTCAGAATTTTATTATTTATCTCTAATTTATATATTGCTTTCAATTAATACATTTTTGAGTTAATATGTTGTTATGAAAATATTTTCTGTTTTATCACAATGCTCTGCACTAAGTGCATGTTTTAAGTAAACTAATATTTTTTAAAAAGTAGTAACCAATGAGAAAGATTCATTTTTGCATTACAAAAACACTTAAGGGATTAATGGCTTAATGTGGCCGTTATAGATATTGTTCCGCTTTTGATCCTTCAGGATGACTTCATTTGTATTCCTCGAGGGAATTTTTTAGGGTGTGACTCGCATCAGGTTATTATTTATTCGTATTTTTATGTTACAGATGAAGCAAAATAGAAACACTTTGAGTTTTTCATTCACGAATATATGCTAGAGAAAGTAATTGTTTTTAGGTTAAATTTTCGAAATTCAGTTTCTGCGAAATTTAAGGACTTCCGAGTAGAAAGTTCAGGATTTTAAGGGTTGACTTGTGTCTCTGTTTGAGTGAGAGTCTGTAATCAGCATGAGCCAAGAACAAATATTAGCAAGAGATCTAAGCTTGGTTTAATCTATATTTTTCCAAAGTTCAGGTTTTTAATAGTTGGTGTGTGTGTCAGTATGTGTGAGAATCTGTAATCAGCATGCAAAATCCAAGAAAAAATATTAGCAAGCGATCCAAACTGGGTATTACAAATGTATTATATATGGATTTTGCTTGAAACCTTTCGTTGACATCGGGCAAATAGTTCGTGTACAAGGATATAAAAAAGTATTCCATACATTACGTTTATGGGCGAAGTTGTAAGTAGGTACAGTTTAATACCTTTAAATTACATTTAATAAGATAAAATAATTATATATATATATATATATATATATATATATATATATATATTATACGTACAAAAACGCATTTTACATAGAGTATGTACGAAAAATATTTATCCTTCGTTTACAGGACCTTTAAAAAGTTATCTTGTGCATTAGTGTTATGTTTGGAAATGGCTTGAAGTATATTTAAAATTGAGGCATGATTTTTTTTCTGTGTTAAACTCAAGTAAACTGTTTCGTGTATATATAATTTACAGATAATATACATGGCTACTCAAAATAAGGCAAGTAACTTGAAAGAGCGGTGGGAGCAGTAATTCTATGAATTGAAGGAACGTTTTGACTGTAATATCAAAATATTTTTTAATTTAATAATTCTAACTAAATCTGTAGGAGTTTTAGTACCCACATTTTTTTCCATCACTATTTTAAGAGTATATTTCTTCTTATTTAGTCGCAGCAATTGAAGAATCATCCAGCATTCTATTCAGCTCAGTTCTATTTAGTCATTAATGCTTGGCTATCAGTTAGATCTACCCTCTAGATCTACCCATTCTTAAAATCAACCGCACAAGATCTTCCTATTCCTAACATCCACAATTGAAGAATATTATTAAAAAAAAAAAAAAAAAAAAAAAAAAAAAAAAAGAAAAAAAAGTGATGAAAAAAGTGGGTATGGTTTTCCTATCCGCTATTTTTTTTTAATAATGATTTTATCTACATATAAAAAGGCATAAAAAAGTAGGTATGATTTTCATATCCACTATTTTTTTTATAAGGATTTTTCTTTATATTTAATTGCAGAAATTCCATTATTAATCAAAGTGAAATTTATTGTTTATATGCATACATATAATCCTTTTCTTTAATTTTTTGGACTACAATACTTGTTGAAAATTGAAATATATATACAGGGTGTTCCAAAAGTCCCCCCTCCCCTCTCCTCCTAACTCGAAAATGAGTCAGAATTATGAAAAATGGCGAAACACGTGTTCAATGAATTCGTGAGGGACCTCTTTTGGTGGAAAAGGTTTGGGCATTGGGGGAGGGGAGGGGGACGGCTAGGGGGGCGCTAGAGAGGGCAATTTTAAAATTTTAAATAGGAAGGTATATCTTGTGATACATACCTAGAAACGTTTTTTCAAAACAATGTATTTGATATAAATAGTTTCGCCCTACGATGATTATTAAAGGAGATACTTGAGTTTTTAGCCTTTTGAAATGTGGAATTTTTACTTATGGATACCCTTTAATAATCGTCGCTGTAGAAAACTATTTGTATCAAATCCATTGTTTTGAAGAGACGTTTCCAGGGATGCATCACAAGACATACTTTCCTGTTTGAAATTTTAAAGTTGCCCTCCCTAGCGGCACTACTACTACTACCTTCTTGCCCGGGCCCAAACATTTTTGGGCAAGGTATGTCTTGTAATACATCCCTGGAAACGACTCTTCAAGACAATGAATTTGACATAAACAGATTTGTCCTGTTATGATTATTAAAGGGGATACATAAGTATAAAATTCACATTTCAAAAGTCTAAATACATGTATCTCCCATAATAATCATTGTAGAGCAAAACTATTTATATCAAATTCATTGTTTTGAACAGACGTTTCCAGGGATGTATCACAAAACATACATTCCTGTTTGAAATTTTAAAGTTGCCCTCCCTAGCGGCCCCCCAATCTCCCCCGTCCCAAACTTTTTTCACCAAAAGAGGTCCCTCTCGAATTCATTGAACACATGTTTTGCCATTTTTCACAATTCCGACTCATTTTCGAGTTAGGAGGGGGGGGGGGACTTTTGAAACACCCTGTATGTATATATATATATATATGAAAAATGTAGGACGCTATGACCTCTGAACAATGTTATAGAATAAAATAGAATTGTTGGCATGTCTACATTAATATTTTTAATTGGTTAATATTTTATAGACGCAAATTTTACAATCATCTACATCTTTCCTTGCTATTGCATTACTCTGAAAAAAAAAAATAATAATGAAGTGGATGCAAATTTCTTTAAGCAGGAAAAAGATAATAAGGATAGAATGTTTTAAAATTCTAATATATTCTTTAATTTTATATGAAGAAAATAAATTATAGATTATTAATAAACTTTCGTTCGGGATGATTTGTTTTGAATTATTGTCTTTTGGGTATTTTTGAAAAATTCATTCCTGTAAAGAACTGAAAGCGCCTTTTGCACCGTTTTCCTCTCGCGTCTCATTAAGAAACTTTCAAACTATTATCTCACTTAATTTGAGTGCATTTCCTTTAAATTTTCTTGGCTTATTCAAAAGCAATTTTCTTTACTCATTCCCTCCATTCCTTACCACCTTTCCGTCCTGTCATTTCTGTTTATATTGATTTTATTCTGATTATTTCTAGGAAAATAGTTCAAGGTGTATCATAGACTAAAGAAAAAGAATATTTTTTTATAAAAGAGTTTTGAGCTTACGTTGCATTTCAGAGAACTCTTTTAAGTTATTGCGTGGAAAGAAATACAACTATTTTCTAACTTGTGTTTGGCAGATAATTGCTTACTATTCTTATAAAATAAATAAATAAATAAATAAAAAAAAATACAGAGAAATAAGAACCAATACCGCAGTTTATACTTTTGTTTCTACATTGTTCATGCAAAGCACTCATGTCTATATTATTGAAATTATATAATCAATTATAATAAGAGGAGTTGAATTTTTTTTTTAAAGATGGATATTTTTGTAGTTTTTATGACATTTTCCTATGTTAATATCTATTTAAATTCTTTGTCAAGAATGTTTATACTATAGTAAATGTTTATTATATAGTTCAGTACAGTTAAGAAAATGAAACAAAAGAAAAAAATAAGGTACATGTTCTCATTTCAAAGATGTATCACCACATAAAAATATAAGCTGTAGAAAACAATCAGGAGATATTATGATTTTGGATATAAACTGCAGATGAGGATATGTTTTGTTTATTGGTATATGATCTGTAGGCTTTGTAAGGCATAAGAAAACGAAACAAAGCAACGATCAAAGAACAATTAAATTTTATTGAACATATTCTCCTGTAAACAAAATGTGCAAAATTCATGTATATCATACAGAAAACAACAAGAATAAAAAGTTTCATTTTTCAGATAAAAGTGGATTTCCATAGCGGGTTTAATTTCCTATGACCGAAAGCAATATCGTACACCTGCTTAGCATAAAAACGTTGGGATTATCAAAGAGGAACTGAAATATTCAGGACCATTCTTGTAGAAAGAGCTTTTCAGTTGCTGCATTGATTCTGAAGGGCATAATGGACCAACAGCATTTTCTCCCAGAATTTCCCAAGCATATTCCGTTGGGTTCATATCTGGATAATATGCTGGAAAATACATTAGAAAAGTTTCTTCGCCGAAAGTAGAATTGTGCACTAACTGGTCATGATGTGGCTTGGCTTTATCGTCCATCAGAATGCCTTTATACCACAATAAGTTCAAAGATCTCAACCCTGTATCGCTAAGCCATCTGTTCCCGTTTCCTGATAATGTTTGCTACGGTCAGTGATAGACATAACAGCCCAGACCACCTCTTCGTCTCCACCAAATCGGACAATTTAGAGCGCCAATGCAGAATTATACAAAGTCCAAGTTTTTTCTTGATGATAATCCGCCTATTGTCAAATTTCACACTGAAGCAGCACTCGTCTGTAAAGAGCACTTTGCTCCGTTCATCTTGTCCCCATCTGAAATGCTCTTATGACCAACTTTTGGGACCAGCACGATGACCTGTTGTTAGTGAAACACAAACCATGTCTGTGAGTATACAAATCAACGCGAGGGAGATACAAATCAACGCGAGGGATTAAAAATTTTTTGTGTCAAAACTCTGGTACCAGCCCTCTGAAGATGTTGCTGCAAATGTATTTTACGTATTTTTCTGGCCTTTAGTGTTAAATTCTGAGCTCCCCTTTATATGTTTGCAAGCATACGATCTTTTTCTGATCTTTGTCGAATACTTCCAGTTTCCAAATATCGATTCCATAAACTGGAAATGACATTTCGAGCAATCTGAAGCTTCCGTTACAACGGATTGCATATGTCTCGCCTCTAAAGGACAGATGGCTCAAGATGGCTCTAATAATTTTTTTTTAATTTTCTTCTACGTAAGGAATGTTGTAGATTGCTTTTTCCTCTTTGTCTAAACGTGTAGTTTTCTACATCACAGATGAAATTTGTAATTTCCCAACTTTGCAATGATTATAATTTTCTTTTTCAACCTCTTTTATTTCATTTTTGCTAAAAAAGTTATCAACTATATGGTTATTTCATACCAAACTCACAATACTCCCTGATTGTTTTGAGCGGTGTACTAGTATCAGCCAATTAGAAATATCGATAAAGAAGAAAAACTTTGTAACTAAACACCATATTGTAAACATTATCAGCAACAGTTTCAGGTTAGTTAAGCATGTCAAAAAAGTTAAGCACAACAAAGGTCGTGCTTAATTAATTCTTTCGTCCGAAACAATTATTGTGTGTTTTTCAATTGACAGATTTGTTTATAGTTTTGTATTCCGTAATTTAACATAAGGTTTTCCTTTGTGCAGTTTAATGTAATTAGAAGTATCATTAATTTTTAAATTGTATTCAGGAAATAAAATTTAAATGCTATCTACAACGCAAATTTTAATTAATCTTTTATTTTACAACAGTATAACATTCAAAAATAACAAAAATATTTTTTTTTTTTTTTGGTGATTTTAACTTCTTAATATCATTTTATAAGAGGAAATGTATTGAAATTAATGCCCATTTTACCCTCTAATATTAATTTGATAATTAGAATTTTAGATATGGCCTTTTCACTAATATCGTGCTGGATGCGATAATCATACTGACATTGGGATACATTCTTTCCTTGACATAATCTACAGGAATAAATCGCACGAATGCATATACGATGAATTATTAGAATAAATCGATTGAGAAAGACAATGCCTTCTATTATTTTAAAAAAGAAATCTTTATTGTTATGAGCTTTGAATTTATGTACCTAAGCAATGCTGATATTTTGCATTTAAAAATCAATGTAAATGCGAAGTGATAACTTTGTATAGGCTATATATATTTACATATTATTTATAAATAATGATATGTTTGCTACGTATTTGTTTAAAACTAAACTTTTGTTATATTTGTCCCATACAATAATTTCTCGTTGAAAGTTCATCCTTTCATTTTGGAAAAGTATTGATTATAGTATCTGAAAAATATTGTATTATAGTATATGCTTAAATTTTGACACCTGCTAATTTCCAAGATCATGTATTTTATTAAAGTGCACATTCAATACTGAAGTTCCAATCCAAACAAGTAACCGACATTGAGGGTGATTTTCGACGGTCACGTGACGAGTGAAACTGCCAGATCCGTTCGGTTTGCCCCACTTGGCCCCTTTTTAACTTTTTGTTTTCCGCACTTAGCTTATTATCGCTACTGAAGAACATTTCCCCTCCCTGCCTTTCTCTTATTAGACAGTAATATTTTAGAAAACGCAAAGTGGATTGAATAGCCCAAAAATTAATTGTAATTTATTAATTATTGCAATTTATAGTATGTTTTATGTATAAAAATGTTTTTTGCTATTTTTAAAAATTGTTTATAACACTTGCAATGAAAGAAATTTTTATTAATTTAATACTCTATTAATATTTCCGTAAAGTTTAAAAGTATTTGCTTACTTATGAAATGATAAGAGTTTTTCTTTGTTAAATTATTTTACATGCAAATGAATAACAATACTTCGGTATTTCTCTTGCCTCAACTGGATGACAAGCGAGAAACCTTTGTCATCCCTTTTCTGAGAAGGAGAGTGGCCCCATGTTTTTAAAGTGTGAAAAGTGAAAAGCACTCATCACGTGGTTTCGATATTGTTTTCTTGCTTCGAAGTGTGATGCAAATTCTATTACAGTGCAACCACATATCGTAAAAATAGCAGCGAGGACGCGTCCAGAATGTTGGAGGGATGCCAGCTTGACCGACAGTTTGAAATTTGGAAAACATCCAGTAATTCCGTGCTCTGTTATTGCTCATTTTCTCTGAGTCAGATTACTGTCACCCCTATTTTAGCATTGGACTCGTTGAGGTAGCACTTGCGAAGATGCTTCCATGGTTTCATATTTGGTTGAAGAATAAGATATATGCTCTAAGAATAATTAAAAAAAGGGACGCATACACACACGCACAAAAAAAGGTATAATATTTAATATACCGTCCTCGTATGCAGAAGGAAAAAAAACTGCTACAAAAGAAAGAAATAAAATAAGGTACATAAATAGTGAATAAAATAAATAAATAAACAAAAGAGATTATACGAGTCTAATAATATATTTACTAGGGAGGGTTTGTAGACGCTTCTGGAAATAGAAGTGTGTATATTTTTTCATGAACACGATTGTATTTATGTTATGCCTTGTTTTCTGTTTGCTTAGAACGATACGAACTAGTTTATATTTATCTACCCAAAAAAGAAAAGAAGTTTTCAAACATTCTTGTCCATAAAAGTTGAATAATAGCATTTTCAAAACAGGTAAATTGAAGAATAATAAGACTGCTAGTATCTTAACATATTGTGTTTTAACCGATGCTTTTTAATATTGATTCTATCTTATATTGTTTTATCTACTAAGAACGATACGTATTTTCTACTTATTTTTATTCCGTCTCTTATTTAAAGAAGTCTGAAATAAAATAGTTTAAATTTTCTTTAAGATTCTATTGTTCATTTTTCAAAGCACATATATTGATCATTGAGTACATATTGAGCATACTATTATTACATTTTCGTTGTATACATACTCCTTTTTACACGATATAAATTTAAAGTAAGTAAAAAAGAAATACATTAATACATTAATACATAATATATATATATATATATATAAACTTTCTAAAAAGTTCATTTAAATATGCCAATTTTTGTATCATGGTATTAATAGTAATTTATGATTTTTAAAGTATTTGTTTTGTTCAACTTTAAATGTTCAATTAAACTTTTAGCATAGAAAATACAGAAAACTATAATTTTTTTCGTACACTTGAGATGAAATGAAAGTGTATAGATTTACACTTTACAGCTACATTAAAAGAGTTTAATCCGTGTATGAGCAAACTTTTGATAAAAATAATCTTGCTTAGGGGGCTGGGTTGAGTAGCAGGTCTACAGTTATTTTTTGCACATTAAATCCGAGAGTTCCGACTTAAAGTGGATTTCTAACCATTATGAACAATTAGCCTATAACGGGATTCGGTACTCGAGCCGGCCAAAGACCGTCGTGTACACTAATGATGGCTGGTACACGTAAAATCTGTCGTGACCGTAATGTCCTCCATGTTCCCATCAAAAATATACCTATGGGGGTTACCGAAGCGGGGAAGCCATCTTCTCCGTGTAGGATAAAAATTGTGATGTCATGTCTCCGGACCACCTCTAGGGATGAGTCCGAGACCGTCGCCAATTGCCCACTGAACAGCACTAGTGCGACGTAAAACCCAATCCAAATCCAAATCCTATGACAGGATTCAAACCCAGAACCTAGTGATTGAAGGCTAGAGGGTTAACAATTTAAAAAACAGATTGGCCTTGCTTATGAAAAATGTATTACGCTAGAAAGCAAGACGAATGAACACTTTTGACTAAAAGATGATATCTAAATATAAGGTGTGCCCAAATGAAAAAGAGACCTTACTGCAGCGGCGTTATATCAAATCCCAGGGAGTTAATGTGTTAGCCGATAGATGGCATGGTGGTATTGCTCGATACACATGCGTAGTTAACGGCTTCGAATTATTCTCATTGCTGAAGAGTTATTTCCGCAGTTCGTCCTCCAGATCAGCACAAAGAGATCGGCTGGGGATGAGCTCATACGGCAGAATCGTCAGATCACCACACGTGAAATTGCTGTTGAACTGTCGATAAGCAAAGGAACTGTGCATCACATAATCCACAAAAAGCTTAGTTATGGCAAAGTTTGCGCACAATGGGTGCCCAAGCATCCATCAGAAAATCAGAAGACAGAGAGAGTGGGTGTTTGCCTGACCCATCTGCTGAGCCATCCACTCTCTGGGATCAGTGTATCAATGTCAATGACAATTATCTATAGTTGTACTGTTCCAGATGAACTGTAATTATAATATTGTTATTAAAATTTCTTCACATATAACTTTAGTCTTCTTTTCATTTAGGCCACTTTATACAACGTAAGTTTCGAACGTTTTAATCAAGTATTAAATGTTATATTCAAAGTATTACTTAAACAATTTATTAATTTAAGGAACTCTAAAAAAATTAATTCATATTGTTTTTTGTATGTTAAAGACATACTTGCCAACATCCCAATTAATATTCCGTAGTGTTGTTAGTCCCGCCCTTTTTTTTCGCACCAATAAAATTTTAAAGCAATGTTCTCCAAATGCAGTTACGATTAAATAAGAAGAAAAATACTCTAAAAAGATACTGGTGTGAAAAAGAAGGCGGGGGCAAATCATACTACATAATATTAATTAGGATGTTGGCAAGTATGGTTAAAGAGGATAAATTAATTAACGCAGTTAAATACTGAAGTACAAAATCAAATTTAAAAAATACGTCATCAAACTCATCTATTACAAATAGATTTGAGCTGTTAGCACGAAACTAACAATCATTTTAATGGTAAACATATCGCATACGTATGTTGATGATAAATATTGAATTTTCAGCAGACAATATCTCACACTGGCAAACATTAGGAGTGTTTGGCACATCGGTTGTCAACTGATTTTGACGGAGAAGGAAATCATGATACAATGAATTTAATCACCAGAAGATTGTTCACTCTAGAAGATTACTTAAGTATATTAAATATTACTTACATATTTCTTTTTTTCGCAATCTTTACGTAATCTTTATTTAAAAAAAATATGCATATTCTGTTTCAAGGGTTAAATTGCTGCATTATTCTTTTTATTTAAATATATTTAGTATATTTTAACTTTTGTATTTTATGATCAAATAGAATAGAGATTAGTGTTACCCAGGATTTTATTTTTCATTCGTATCTGAAAAAGTACCATGTTCACATGCACTTCCTTTTATCACACATTTTAAAAATTTAAATCATTAAAATGTGCGCATGTTTATTTTCTAAATATGTTATATTTAAAAGGAAAATATACTTTGATTTCTGAGTGAATAAGATTTTGTAGTATTATTTATGCATAGTTTTAGCTTACATACCACTTTTTACTGTTTATTTATTTTAATTCTTATATATAGTTCACTAAATTTGTTTTTATGTCTGTTCATTAAAATAAACTTATTTTAAACCAGCACTTGTGACACATTATTTTTTGTTTCTTTCCTTTTTACCTTCTCTTACCCATAGGGTCGAGAAAGTATTGTTTCAGGGTCAAATTTTCGAACGTGAGTTTTTATTATATTTACATGTTCTGAGGTCCCCTGAATACGAAAATCATGTTTTTAACGAATGGTCTGTGTATCTGTTATCAGCATATCTCAAGAACAAATAGTAGCAGAAATTCTAAACTCGGTATTCTAAATGTGTATCATATAGGCATGCTTTTCGTTGAGATGAAGCAAATGGTTCGTGTGCAGGGACACTCAAAAGTATTCAAATACATTACGTCTATGGGGAAAATTGCACGTAAGTAGAGTTTAACATCTATAGACTGCACTAAACCAAATGAAACGAATATATATTTTGTGTAATAGAGATGGGAAATAACTGGGAAAAACATTTTGTGTATGTAGGAGCCTCGCCTCCCCCCTGGGGGGTGGTCCCCCTCGAGGGGAGTAAATTTTCATAATGGGTATGTTTCAAAACAGCTCGCCAATACCTTTAAAACGAATGGTTGAGCCATCGATCAGCGATAATTTAAAATAAAGTTATCATTTTTTTTCATTTTTAACAAAAAAAAAAAAAAAAAAAAAAAAAAAAAATTAAATGTAATGTTGAGAATAAATTCAACTTTTTCTTTGGATATTTAGTGTTATACTACTTCTCTAATATGGAAATCGTCTGCATTATCATAAAAGATAATTTTTTAAAATAATAATTTTAATAAATTATTTTTTAATAACCGAATTAAATTCTCCATAAATGTAGGTGCATTAATGAAATGGGGGTTTGAGGGGGGCGACCGCCCCCCTAACACAGAACCAATTATCATATAAAACTCTTCCGAAGCCTAATTTGAATTGTTTAAAACAGGTTTACATAACAGTACTCTTTATCTTACCTCTTAATCTCCAACCTGTATTTACAGTATTAAATTTCAGGATAATAGAATGTCGTGCGAGTGACACACCAGATTATTTAGTTTCTCTTACACATACATAGTGTATAGAAAGTATTGTTTTTGGGTCAAATTTTCGAAATCGAGTCTTTGTTATATTTGCACGTTTTGAGGTCCCATGAATCTGAAAAACAGGTTTTTAGCGGTTGGTCTGTGTGTCTGTATGTATTTTACCAGCATATCTCAAGAACAAATAGCGGTAGAAAGTCACAAAACGGTATTCTAAATCTGTATCATATAGAGATGCTACACTTAACGTTTCGTTGATATGAAGCAAATTGTTCATGTACAGAGACTTCCAAGAGAATTCAAATACATTAAGTCTTTGGGGAAAATTGAATTAAGTATAGAGTATAACATCTATATGATGCACTAAACCAAATGAAATGAATATATAAATTTTATGGGCATAAAATATGTTTTATGTAGAATATGGTATGAAAATCCTTCACCGTTTGTTTACAGGGCTACAGAAAAAAAAAACTAGAATATAGTGGAATAATACTTGGAAATAATTGGAAATGCCTTTCAGGTTGTGTTATATGTTATTAAAATAGGATTTTATTGTTATTTGTTTGTTATTATATGTTTGCATGGCAATTTAGAAAATGCTACGGATCATGATTTACATTAATTGTTTCTTTTTTCAGAATATTATTATTATATATTTTTTTAATTTGAACTAAGAAAATAAAAAGAAGTATCACTTAGTTTTTGAAGTATTACTAAAAACGAATGAATGGAATAAAAAAGCTTATATTCAGAGTTAAAAAAAAAAAAATCTATATGTAATAGCTACAAACATTTCAAAATTTTAAATCAGATTTATTACATAAATTTATTTTCTACGATAAAATAAACTGAAAATTTCTGGCATGAAGTCTTTCGGAAAAAAGCGAGAGACTAGGTAATTATAATAATGCAAGGTAATTCAACGATACTCGGCAGAAACTGTTATGTAACATAACATTTTTTTATTGTGGTCCAGTAATGTCCTAGGGATTACTCGAGAATTTCGCATACTTTCTAAAAGTATAATACTTTTCTAAAAAAAGTTAAAATATTGAAAATTAAACTATGATAAAAAGTATATATGTTGTAAGGTTATTAGATAATAAAACCATCTTTAAAAGGAAGTGTTCCTATGAAATGTTTATAAATTATTTTCTTTCTGTTAAACTTTCACTTTAACAAAATAATGCATTTAATGCATTTTTAAAAATTAGCATTTCATAAGAGAATCAGTTAGTAAGATTCCACAGAATGAAATTTTATGCCGGCTGTAGTCCGCATTTAACAGCGCATAAAAGAATAACAGTGCAACAGATCACCCATCAGCTTACCATCAAAAGCCTTTGCATCTTTATGGGGGTAACGAAGCCCTCGTCCCACGAGGATCTCTGACGATCCTACAAAACAAGGATCAACGATTAATATGGCGCAGCTGCCAACTTGTATGTTTTTTTGCTACCGGAAACTTAAAATAATTGTTTAGCAGTTTTTTGCAATTAAACATGACGAAAAGTTTTACAAATAAATATTGGTGTGTAAAAACCGTACAAGTTGGCACCTATGATATGGGCACGAGAGTATCGACGAAACATAATGGTAGTGATGTGCCTTAGAGTGGTGAACCAAGATTCATTTTGGTACATATTGACGACAATGTACATTTTCGTCGTAAACTATATGAGGTAATCCCTTCCCTCTATCAGCATTCGGGTTTTTAGGTTGTTGAAAGAGACATTCTTATCTGTGAACTGTTCATATAAACTGAAGTGGAATTTCTAAAACACCTGACATCTTTTTTACAAGTGAGTATTAGAGGGATCTTTTTGAGGACCTGTTCAATATAAAGATTGTTTTTTCAGCACGACAATTCACCATGTCATTGTTCTCCAATGTTATCCGAAAGGCTGGAAGAACATTTCGCAGATCTTCACGTGTTTTCCTGCCGCTCAAAATAACATGATCATAATCGAATCAAGACCATTTGGGATGCAATGAGAGAAATGCCTAAGCCTCATTAGACCCTCTGTTATATCGCAATAATCGATCAGTAGATGGCACTACGAGTCCTTAGTGAAGAGACCCCTAATATAGAGTCTCTAATAGTGAACTTGTAATGTAATGAATCAAGTGATCAGTGAAGTAGCTGATCACTTGAAGAAGAATGCGAATGCGAAAGGTGATCAACGAAGTTTATGCTGTTTATAAAAAAAGTAAGTTGATGGTAAAAATTACCGATAAAAAAAAATTAAAAATTAAAATAAATAAATAAATAAATAAATATATAAATAATAATAATAATAATGAAAAATGTGGATGTGTTTTTCAATAATTTTGCTACCGACTGTATATACAATACTTTATATTATGACTACAGTATTTTCCGTCTAATGCAGTACATCAAGATCTCTGAGAATGGAATTTCTTTGGTTTCAAAATCAAGCATATCAGAGTTACCAAGTTCCTTAATTTATTCGGGAGTACTTTTAGCTCTACCTTTATTCCACACCACTTAATTTATTATTTAATTTTTTGTAATGTATAACTATGATAGAATAAGAAAAAAATAATCTTATGATAAAAGTAGTATGAATAAAAGGGGATGTTAAAAATGCTCCGGAATAAATTAGGAAACTTATCAACTCTGGCATATTAAACACAAATTTTGCATTGTAAACGCATGATGACTATTTTTAGCAAATTTTTAATTTTGATCAAAATCTCAGTTTGAAAATTCGCATTCTTTTTTTTTTTTTTTTTTTTTTAAATACTCGACATAAAAAACCCTTGATTTATCTTTCACATATAGATTTTTACCAATACGTCTACCGATACAATTTCTTCCGTGACTCTTCCACCAATATAATTACATGGTAATTTTTATAGTATTTTGTATGGTTAATTATAATTTATTAATTAGAAAAGCTAGCTTCAATTTCAGTTTCAGCACAATAAAAAATACACGTATCAGCTAAAATTATCAAATTAATTTTTTATAACATTATTTGGTAGATCTGTGTAACTAAAGACATTTATATCTAAAAATAAATAAATAAAAATTCAAAACATTGTTTTTGAAAGAATTTTAATTTTGATGTTTTTTAAAATACTCGTGTGTCCCAGGCGGTCGCGAATTGCTCATAGCGCAGCACTAGTGTGACGTTAAATCCAACCTACAAAACAACTATTATGATATATACAGGGCTGCAACTGGCGACTATTTTCTTTTTCTTTTTTTTTTTTTTTTTTTTTTTTTTTAATTCTTTTCGTACCATTATTTCCCAAAAGGAAATTACAAATATACTTATGCTGATAAAATGGAGATTAACCTGCATAAATTTATTATATATATACACATATTTTTAATTGAAAATAGTGGTACGAAGAGAATTAAAAAAAAAAAAAAAAAAAAGTCGTTAGCGGTAGCCCTGATGTGTTTTTTATTAAATTAATCATGTCATTTGAATTACAAATCATTCATGTATACCTTGCTTATAAAATATTGATTTTATGAATGTATTAAAAAGTTTTCTTTTCCTTCTTTCTTATCGTTTTTAAAAAATATTTTTGAATTTCAAAAAGTTTATATGTTTGCGGAAATGTTGAAGTTTTGGGGGAGAAAAAATTACAAGGTTTCCACAGGCGACTTTTTATTTATATTCTTTTCGTCTTCGTCCCCCCCCCCCCACTTAAAAAAAAAAAAATAAAATTTATAATATATCTTCACAAATAAGTCCTCACTTTGTCTGCATAAATTTATCATAAATTTTATGTTATGGAAATAGTAGTGGTACGAATTTATTAATAATAATAATAAATAAAAAAATCGCCTGTGCCAACCCTAAAATTAAATACAAGATAATTCAGAGAGGTTTTGTTTGATAAAATAAAAAATATCATTGTGCTCTTAAAGATGAATGATAGTTACTATGGAACTAAAAGTAGGTTTCGTGTGAGTAGCAAAAAAAGCATAAACTGAGATGTATTTTTTTTAAATTATTATAATTTTTAGTAGTATTTGTAATTTTGTAATAATATGCTTATTTTATTTCTTTGCTTATTAAAAAAAAAAAGAAATCGTTTATTTCATCGCTTAAATCTCTTAGCTTTAATGCAACCTATCAAATGCAAAAATTAAAATTATTGCTTAAATTTCAAAAATTTCTCACAATATATTTTTTATGATGAAAAAAATTTATTCAGTATAAAAACATGCATATATGCATACCTGTCAACATTATTAATTTATTCCGTAGCATTGTTAGTATCCACCTACTTTTCATACCACTATTTTTTTGTGCAGTATTTTTCTTCAATATGTAATATGATTACCCAAGAAAAAAATTACTCTTCCAAAAAAGAGGTATGGGAAAAAAAATGAAAAAAAAATGAAAAAAAAAAAGCAACTGCTAAAAATGTTATGTAATAAATTAGCAACGTTGGTAAATACATACCGGGTGCGTCAAAAGCTCGTGAAAACTTTAAAAATTCATTAAAAAAGAACAAATGATGATAAAAAAGTGCAGCTTGCACGAATGGCATCAGAAAGAGGGCGGATTTTTTTTTAGAATGAAAAAAAAAAAGTTCAAAAAATGACCGTTAGGTGACGCTGATGTTGAATACGTTAAGCAAATTAATACAGATAATTCATACATTAAAATATAATGAGCAGAAACACAATACCAATACAATTCTACATTTTCAAAGATTTATTTAATTTGAAGTTGTCCAAAATGACCTCCACCACATTGTATGGAGCAAGTAAGGCGAGTCACACAACAGGTGTGACAGCTGAGTACAGCATGTCTGGATGAATCCCAAAAGAGTCCATGTGCATTCAGGTGTTTTATTGACAACCTAATTTGCATAAATGGTCTTCATGCATGAACTGCAGCGCCACCTATTGGTCATTTTTTGAACTATATATTTTTTTTCTTAAAAAATTTCACCCTCTTCCTGATGCCATTCGTGCAAACCGCACATTTTTATAATTTGTTCTTTTTTAATGAATTTTTAAAGTTTACGAACTTTTGGCGCACCCGGTATGTATGTGGTATTGATATTTTAAATACATAAAAAAATTTAAACTGTTGCATATTTTCGAGAGCTAGAATAGTGTTTTTCACCTTTATTGGTGTTAAAATAGTGAATGCTTTTAGAAGGAGTGCAAGTTTCACTCTAGAAACTTTTACAGAGGGACATCTAAGGGCGAAATTTCTTATTGCTACATTTTAATATATTTATATTGCACTAAACATAAGTAAATTAAGCACATTTTTTTATATTCACAAAATTATGCTTTATATAGAATATTATATGAAAAGCATTCACCATTCGTGTACACTATTACAGTATTCAGATATTATTACTACATTCATATATGTCACAGGTTCAGATATTATTACTATATTCATATATGTCACAGGTTCAGATATATATTACAGTATTCAGATATATCACAGAATTCAGATATATTACAATATTCAGATATATCACAGGATTAAGATATATTAGGGTTATACTTGGAAATTGTTAGAAATGCATTTCAAGTTGTGTTATTTGTTTTTTATACTGTGTTAAATTTAAGGATGTTATGTAATGCGTGTGCAGTTAATAGACAATATACAAGACAATCCAGAAATAATTGAATAAGTTTCAATGAATGCTGTCGACGAAAACTCTCTGAAAAAAAAAAAAAAAACTACAATTAATGATAGTATTAAAAGTTTTACATATGTAGCTACAATATTCAAAAGTGTAGTTGTGAGGGGCGACAGCATTCTCAGTCCTTTCCAAACGCATGATTTTTTTTTTTTTTTTTTTTAATAAAACTATTTTTAACATTATTTTTAACAGCTTTTAAAGAGTGTTGGAGATGTTCAAATACCACTCTTTGGATCTCAATCCTCAATTTGTAACAATATATGGCAACAGTAATGTAGAGTAAGGTAAAATAGTGTGAGTGCTTCATCAAACTATTTCTCAAATTTGAACGAAGCACAAATGACAAAAAAAAAAAAAGTATTTCAGAACATAAAATACCGCTTCTTAAATTGTATGTTGACTAATACCGTCAAATGGTCAAAATTCGACCATTTTTTTTTTTTTTTTTTTTTTTAAGAAAGCAATTAAATAATAAATATAGAAATCAAAAATTGTCATTTAAATAATGTTCTTAGCACTTTCTCTAACCTTCAAAAAAAAAAAAAAAAAAAAAAAAAAAAAAAAAACGCTATTAGCATCTTTATTTACATAACGATGCCTATCCTTATATTACCTCTTAATCGGAAATATTATTCTTCTTTTGGGCATTTCGATAGCAAAGAATATTTTATCAAATCAATTTCTCAACAGTTTGGAAAAAATTCTACTGACTTCTGTTTCCATGCAAATAAAATAAAATAAAAATAAATTATACTCACATCTCTTTCTAAAAGACGATGATAAAAGAATGTTAGGATAAACGTAATTAAAATAAAAAGTTATAATCTCTCACACTGGGTTCCAAAATGATATGAACACCAAGTTTTTAAGCATAGAAAAGAAAACAATGCTACAAAATAAACGTAAGACTTATCAATGTTTGAAATGGAACAACAATTTGTATTTTAATAACACTAGGGGGCTCTGCCCCCTGCTCGCTCCGCTCACCAATCCCCGAAGGAGGCTTCGCCTTCTCCCCGACTTACTTTACTTATTAACACATGCAGAACTCAACCACCTATTCGCTGCTTTCTTTCACTGAAAAGGAAAATTAATAGTGCATATTACGAGACGAAAGCAGAAAATTATTATGGAAATCCTCATATTCAATGTCAAATTGAAATATATAATATTTATATATATATATATATTAATAGACAGAAAATCATAATATCTAGACTATTTTGCATTACAGCTTTATTATATGACCCTTTTTATTTACTTGTTTACAACCTTAAATCCGGACCACGGTACCCCAGTCGGTAGAGCGACGAGCTCGTAATTGGAAAATTGTGGGTTCGGTTCTCGAGCCAACCAAAGACCGTCGTGTACACTAATGGTGTCTGGTGCAAGTAAAATATGTCGTGGCCACAATATCCCCCGTGTTCCCATCAAAATTATACCTCTGGGGCCACCAAAGCTGGGGAGCTATCCCCTTCGTGTAGGACCAAAACTGTGGTGGCATGTCTCCGGAACATCCGTAGGCGTTGCGTTTCAGACTGTCGCCAATTATCCATAGCACAATAATGGTGCGACGTGAATCACAACCTACCTAATTATCTACCTACCTACAACCATGGATCTTATTTTAATTTTCCCGTGTAAGTAGATTAATTCTCTAAAAGTAGATTTAAAAAGTTGATATTTATTTTCTTTGTTTTTTACATCCATGGTTTCGGGCCGCGGTACCCTAGTCGGTAAAGCGCTGAGCACGTAATTGGAAGAGTGTCAATTCGATACTTGAGCCGGCCAAAGACCGTCGTGTACACTAATGGTGGCTGGTGCACATAACATTTTTCGTGGTCGCAAAGTCCTCCAAGTTCCCATCCCCACTATACCTCTGGGAATCACCAAAGAGAAGGGGGATCCTTTCCGTGAAGGTTCAAAATTGTGATGACATGTCTCCGGGACATCTGTGGGGTGCGTCCCGGACCGTCGCCAATTACCCATAGCGCAGTATTGGTGCGACATTAAATCCAACCAACCTACCTACCTATGTACAACCATGGATCATATTTTAATTTTTTCGTGTAAAATGACTTCATGACAGAAGAACAACGTCACTGGGAGAAACTTTTTTCAAAATGGCAAATAGAGCACTTTCATAAACTTTTTAATAACTTTAATAACTTCTTTAATTAAAATGATAAAAATTTCTAAGTGGCTGAAATGTCTTTCTTGGAGTACTCGAAACACGTTGATACCTCTCATGACGCGAAGGACCCTGCCCTCCGTTAGAAGATGCTGTCGCAGACAAAAAAATTTGACGCCAGTGACAGTAACTTTTTTTTAATGTATAGAGAAAACACAATTCAGACAGACATTTTTATATAAAGAAAACTGCATTTTTCCTTTTTTAAGGTGTTGCATAATGATATGAACACTTACCAAATGTTTAGGTTAGTAGCCAGTGTATGCACTAGATTTTCTAATTAATGTAAAAATGTAGTTAGGCATGAAGAGGACCAAGCTTTTAACATATTTTGGTCGAATTATTTTTCTAATGGAAGACTATAGAAGCTTTTAATTCTGAAATTGTGTTATATATTGCTTACCATTTGCATAAATTGTTCTAACCAGTAGGCTACAAATGTTTTCCACCGGGTTTAAATCAGGAGAAACAGATGGCCATGGAATTACATGTACCACGTTATTTGGGAACTATTTCCGAGTACTATTTGTCGTATGGATAGATGTATTGTTCTGTTGAAACATCCAAAAAGATCCGCTAATTTCCTCGGCAACAGACAATAAATTTTCTTCAAGTAGATCTTGGTGGGTTATTGCATTCATTCTGCCAGAGAAAAAGCAATGTCGACTTTACCATGAAATTCAAACGCAGTCCAAACCATACGTGAGCCAACTTGCTGCCGTTTGGAAAACGTTTCAAGTTCTTTGCGCAGATCGGTTGAAATAAGAAAAAATGTCAGGACCATCTAAATTGAATTCTTTTTTCATCGGAAAATATTATTCTTTCTTATTCTAACTTCCAGGAAATTTGATCTTTCGCTCAATTCAGGCGATTCTGCAGATGCTTTTTAATCATATGTGGTTAGGATTTTCTTTTCTTGTACTTCAGCACTTTAGATCTATTGACTATTCTGGACAAAGGACTTTTTGACACTGCTATCGCTGAATCTATCGTAAATTCGCCTAAAGTTGTTTTTCCATTGCTCATATTTATACAATGGCTCTTTTTTTTCTCCCGTTTGATAGCTTTGACGGATGTCCTGGAAATTTCTTTGCTCCATTATCCTATTGTAATCGAAGAAAATTCAATTTCACACCTGGAGATCTTTTCAAAATTTTTGAGATAGCTCTAGCTGAAAATCCTTGATCATAAAAAGTCACAAATTTGCCTTTCTCAAAACAACTTACAGTGTTTTTACGAACCATACGCATAGAACTCAGTTTGTGGACTGGTTTGAAAGTTTCCAAGCCTCTGTGAAGCACATTTATATGCTAAACTAATCTGCATATTTCGGTTTCTTCTTCTCATTGTCGTATTCAATAGTCCTGATCAGTTTATACGCTCGTTTAGTGGTAATTTTGATCAGTGTTCAATATCATTTTGTAACACCATTTTTTAAAAATAATTTATATTTTCAATAAATTTAAAGCTTTACATTCATTTTATCGCTATGTATCTAGTGAGATTATTGTATTTGTTTCCTGAGTAGCATTTTCTGATAATTATTTATGAATTTTTGCCTTGATATCACAAAATTACTAAGTGTTCATATCATTTTGCAACCCAGTGCTTGTGACGTTATTTTTGAGGTTTAAACATATAAATATCCACTAAATAAGTTAACTCACAAATCGTTGTACTGCATTAAAAAAGTCTTTTGTGGAAAAGACTACGTGTATGAAACGTAAATGCCTGTAAAAACAAGTCATTTATGTACATGCATACATACATACATATATATATATATATATATGTATACATACATATATATATATATATATATATATATGTATACAGTGGCGTTCCGTGAATGACGGTTTGGGTATGCTCCACTCGGGTAGTTAGAAACAGAACATTAAAAAAAATATTCAATCATCTTATTGGTTAATTCGCTTATTTTGAGAAACAACGTAGGTATGATGACATTTCAACAATCAATCAGATGAATCAACTTTTCATGAAACGAGCTGTTTCTAACCACTCGTATGGAGCATACCCAAAACGTCATTCACGATACGCCACCGATATGTAATATTATCATAAATGCTTAATCATAAATTATCATAAGTTGACATTAAAAGAGATGTGAATTCTTTTAATGATAACTTATGATAATATTACATATATGTATCTATTTCTACAATGCACATTAACCGTACCTTACGAGAAAAACTAGTTTTCAGGATTTCTTTCTTATTAAAAACACATTGAAAACTAAGGACAAATTTCATGTTTGTATGTTAATATACAGATATGCTTAAGTTAAAACTAGTATATTGTGACCACCACATGACTTTCTTCTATATTTTCCTATACAAATTCACTCAGTAAAAATAATTTATTAAAATAATTTAAAAAAATTATCTTCAATGATAATGCAGACGATTTCCATATTAGAGAAGTAATATAACACTAAATAATAATAATAATAATAATAATAAATCAATTTTATTCTCAATATTACATTAAAAAAATTTTTTTTTGTTAAAGTGAAAAAAATTGATAACTTTATTTTAAATTATCGCAGATCGATGATTCAACCATTCGTTTCAAAGGTATTGGCGAGCTCTTTCGAAAGATACCCATCATGAAAATTTACTCCCCTCGAGGGGGGAACTTCCCCCCAGGGGGGGAGGGGGAGGCGGGACTAATATATGCGCAATTTTTTTTCCCAGTTGACTATCTCTATTACAAACAATTCTTTTAAATTTCATAATTATTATTAAAAATTAATTCTCCTTATGCTCATTTATACAAAATTTTGTCCTATACCACCATGTTAAAATTTTAGAAAAAGCGGGATAGCAACGCAAGCTGTTGGACAATGTTTACCAAGAGTTGGTAGGCACTAATTTATGTCAATGTGTGACTACATACCAATTTGTATTAAATTCTGTGCAGTAGTACCTGAGATACAATTGCCACAAAATTTTGTCACACACACACACACAGGCGGACAGACAGACAGACAGACAGACATTTTCTAAAAATGGTCAAATCGTGTTCTACAGTTCTCGAAACGTGTAAATCCATCAAAAACCCGAGGTCGAAAATTTTTACGAATCCAATACTTTCTTCTATTGAATATTGAATATAGAAGAAAGGAAATAATCTGGTGTGTCACTCACACGACTTTCTCTTACCCTGAAATTTAATACTATAAATACAGGTTGGAGATTAAGAGGTAAGATAACGATGTTATGTAAACCTATGTTAAACAATTCAAATTAGGCTTCGGAAGAGTTTTATATGATAATTAATTCTGTGTGAGGGGGGCTACCGCCCCCTCAACCCCCCGTTTCATTAATACACCTAGATTTATATAAAATTTAATTCGTTTATTAAAAAAAATTCTGTTTTTAAAAAATAATTTATTAAAATTATTATTTAAAAAAATTATCTTTTATGATAATGCAGACGATTTCCATATTAGAGAAGTAGTATAACACTAAATATCCAAGTCCATTTTATTTTCAAAAAAAAAAAAAAAAAAAAGTTTTTTTCGTTAAAAGTGAAAAAAATCGATAACTTTGTTTTAAATTATCGCAGATCGATGGTTCAACCATTCGTTTTAAAGGTATTGGGGAGCTCTTTTGAAAGATACCCATCATGAAAATTTACTCCCCTCGAGGGGGGACTCCCCCTCCAGGGGGGGAGGCGAGGCTCCTACATACACAAAATTTCTTTCCCAGTTGACTATCTCTATTACAAAATATATATATTCGTTTCATTTGGTTTAGTGCAGTCTATAGACGTTAAACTCTACTTACCTGCAATTTCCCCCGTAGACGTAATGTATTAGAATTCTCTTGATTGTCCCTGTACACGAACCATTTGCTTGATCTTAACGAAAAGCTTACTGTAGCATCCCTATATGATACACATTTAGAATACCAAGTTTGAACTTTCTGCCATAATTTGTTTTTGAGATATGCTGATAACAGACAGACACACACACACAGACACACACACACAGACACACACACACAGACACACACACACACACACAGACACACACACACACACACACACACACACACACACACACACACACACACACAGACATACACACAGACCATTTGCTAAAAACATGATTTTCGTATTCAGGGGACCTCAAAACGTGTAAATATAACAAAATCTCGCGATCGAAAATTTGACCCAAAAACAATACTTTCTCTACCTTATGGGTAAGAGAAAGTAAAAAGTTGAATTAAAAGAATTAGACATTAAGTAAAAAGAAATGCAAATATACAAACAAATAAATAATCATCATTGACAAAACTAGTGTAGAATTTTTTTTTTTTTTTTTTACTCTCTAAGTAGTAGTGTATAAACAACGAAAACTCTAAATAAATAAAAACATTTCCCAGTGCTTTTGTTTCGCTTGGAAATAAAAACTAAGATTTCCTCTAATGTTGAAAAGCATGAAACTGAGAGGAAAAGTTTGTTAATAAAAACTAGTAGTAATACAACGAAAGTTTTTAAATGAGAAAAATATTTCTTTTTTTATGGAATTTTCAGCATTAGTTTGTTTTTTCAGAGCCTTCTAGAAACACTTACACAGCGCACTCAGCTGATATTAAATGAAAAAAAGAAAAGAAATTTATCTTCATTTGAAAAGTATGTGGAGCAAAAAAATTGCTGTTTGCAGAAATAAAGGAATGTTACATGCTAAAGTTAAAAAAAAATATTTTGTTTAGATTGTAAAGCAGCTCCTGCTTCATTAGTTCAGACTGAAAAACATTTTTAATTATCTTTTAAAAATATAATTAATTTTCAAGTTTATTTGTTCGTATTAAAAATTTTCTTTCCATTTTATTGATTTTTTTTGTAAAAAAACATACCCTCCCCCCCTTCAAAAAAATAAAAATAAAATAAAATATAAATATAAATAAATGAATAAATAAATAAAGTAAATAATAATAAAAGTAAATTAAAAATAAATAAATAAATAAATAAATAAAATACTTTAAATTCTAATAGGAATAGTTTTTACGTTGTGAAAATTCCCATGATAAGTTGTTTAATAAAATTTTCTTAAAATCTTAAAAATAATTATAATATATAATGTATAAATTTACATAAAAAAAGCACATCAAAGTTTTATTTACTATATAAATATCAAATAGAAGGTGAATAAATAATTTCTTAAAGCATCCTCACCACATATTAAAACATGCTGTTGCACACAATGGGAAAGCTTAATTTAATTCTCAACAAAGATTCTCAAAGAATTTAAAACCGTATAATGATAAGCACCTAAACTTATATCTGTTTTAATTGGGCTTTGATGTACAAATAGTCGGGGGGGGGGGAATATCTGGCGAGTAATAACGACACGACTTAAATCACTAACTGTTACACATGTTATATACCTAATCTTTTTGGAGATAGTGTAACCAGAAGACATAAAATTGAATGAATAAATCAGATACCGACCAATTGCCCAATGACAGAAAACTAATTCATATGTTCTAAAATCATATAAAATTGACTTTATATAGCGTGTTAAAATAATAATAATAATAAATATATATCGGTACTGCCGTGTTTTTAACTGTAATTTTCAACTGGTCTACATAACTAAGACGACAACAATTTTCCTGTAGTAACCAAGTAAACGTGCGAAAACCCAAAGGGGGTTTATGTATCAAATTTGAAGAAAATCGTTAGAGCCACTTTTGTAATACTGACCAACTTTCTGTCCCACTTCCGATTTTCCCGAAAACTTGGCAAACTCATCTGTTCACCGGAGACCAACAATTATATAGGATATCTGAAAGGTAGTTAATATGGCAAATTTGAAGAAAAAATACATAGAGCCGTTTATTAAAGGAACGTTCTTGCGAGACCTAAAATTGATCCACTCATACAGGACGTTCCTAACGCAGCGTTCCTAAAAGTTTAACTTTCTTTTTTTATATTATTACCAGTACCACCAATAAGGAATTTTTCTTTAATATTTTTGACTGTTTTAACGCTAAAATGTTATATTAAAAAGTATTGATTTAAAATTGTGGTGACAATATAATAAAATGAACGTAAAATTTTAAAACCGCTGAGTGGCCTGATTTCCTGAACTAACCGATTCATGCATACGTCAGGACATCTAATAAATTGTTTATATAGTAACTTTGAAGGAAATAGAGCCGTTTTCGGTATACGGACTTAAAGTCTCACTGATTTTCCAATTTTCCTTAAAAGTTGGAAAAATGATCTGTACACTAGTTTTGTCTTAAATTTGAAGTTTTTTTTTTTTTTTTTTTTTTTTTCTATCTTCATATCTTCATTCGTTTTGGAGATATGATTGTCAGAAATTCTCCACTCGCACCCCCCCCCCCCCCCCGCTCCCTACAAACACACATACTCACTGAGGAATTGCTAAAAAAACATTTTATTTTGAACTTAGGAGATTTTAAAACATGGAAATCAGGTGAAAACTCGATATAAAATTTTTTGACCGAATACAGTTCTTTCATTATCTACGATAATCAGGTAATAGGAATAATAGAATAATAGGAGTAAACGATTCTTGTTTGGGTATTTCCTAATATAATTTTTAGCGCAGTACAAGTGCGACGCTAAACTCAACCAACCAACTTATAATTTATCAGAATTCTTATAATTTTAATAAAAATTAGGAAAGGCCTAACATGATACCAGGTACAGTTTTCATATTTTGAATGAAAACGATTATTCATAAACTATATAAGAAAATTTTTTAAAGTTATTCATCGCAAACCTTTTATTCTCGAGATTTTGTATAATCTTACGCAGAAATATTTTCTCTTTCTCTGTTTTATTTTATTTTTTTTAATCAACAGGTGATTTCTGGTTCTCCGTTACTTGCGACTTTTTTTTTTGTGTCTTATCTGCTTTGCTTTGTTTCTAATGTTTTTGATTCTAGCTTTAAATGGATATATCACCCCTAATTATTTGAAGCATTACCTCTGGATTTTATATTTGTCGATAGTTATATTCACAGTAAAAAATTTCTGCGTAAAATTACAGCACAGTGTGCAGAGAAATGTAATGCCAATACTCAGTGCGCGGCATATAAACAGTACCGTGTAAAATAAATTTGCTGTAATTTTTACACACATATTCTGTAATTTTTACAGTTTATTGTAAACGCAAAAATCATATAATCTAAAATACCAAAAACAACCAAACAAAATTTCAAAACTTTGAAGCAAAGAATATCAAAGTTTTTCGTTTATTTATTTATAGATAGCTTTAATAATTATACACTACCTACCAAATAAGTATTTGGATGCTTTTGAATTTAGACACTTTGTCAAATATCTAGAAAAGTTCTTTTAGAATCATCTTGAAACTTCGGTAGCGTAAAGAACACGTTATACCTAATATATTTCAGCAAAAGTTGTGCCCTGAAAAGGAAAAAGGGACCAGTAAAATTTAAAGAAAAATCAAAATGTTTTGGATCACCCTGTAAGAAGTAATGTTTGAAATACATTTTGGCTGTAGCATGTGATTAAGAGGAATTTTTAAATTATCTCTATAACTTTTAAAGAGGTTAGACCATATATATTCATTAAGATATAAAATAATTAGATGCAGAATCAGCACATCCAATTCCTCTCATACGTCTACCCCTTTCGATTTTATAAGTAAATAATGATATTTTAGAATCATAAAATCTAAACAAGAGCTATATGTTGTTTTAAAAATCTTAATTAAATAGTTAATAAAATCTGAATTGTTTTATTATCTCTTACAGTTGTTTGTATAATTTTCTTAGGGAAAATAATGTGCAATGCTTCATGGCGGGAGAGTAAATAAGTTAATAACTCGTAGTAATATCAATATTGAGTTGAGAAACAATATTTAAAGAAGAAATGTTTTTATAATATTAATAATCAATGTTTTAATCTATTTTAATCTGTTTTAATGAACATCATAAAGAATTTAGTTTGTCATATTTGATGGTAACCAACGTAGAGAAATTTCGATTATGAAGATGAAACACGATTACAATCAGATTCAGTCATATCCTAGATGTAGAACAAATATATTCATCTAATGAAATGAAAATAAAAATGTTTATAAACAAAGCGTTATTACAAGTTATTAAATGCAAATACACTTGGCAATTGTATCGGTTCTAAATAATCATGCACGACATTTCATCGGGGTGAAAAAATAAGAACGAAAGCAGCAGGGCAGTAACAGTGCATTTAATATAACTGCTGCTCGTTTGTGCATTTTGTGGCATTTGTTTACAAACTAGTTACTCTTTATTATTCAATGTCTACATTTTGATGACTTTTTGTGAACAAAAAAAGTCATTGCAGAATAAAAATTTTGTAAACAATCACAATTATATATTTATAAAGCAAATTATTTTGGGTCGAAATAATTAAGCATGTTCTGATATCAGCTAGAAAAAGGCGACACGGATGAAGCATAAAACTCGCATTTTTCTTAACATTAACTGAAATGCTGTTTTCCTTCTTTCATGTCTACTTTTTCACGCCTGGTTTAATTATTTTGACCCGAAAAACTTTTTTCGTATTTTTTAATTTTATGATGCTTTTTTACAAAGTTATTAACACCAGCTTTTCGGTGTTTGTAACTTGAACTTCATTGTATCATTAGAATTTATTGCTTTATTAACTGACTACTGTAGGTAATAAAAGTATTGTATTCGACCAAGAATTTCGATATCGAGTGTTCGCCTGTTTTAAGGTCTTCTGGGTCCAAAAAGTGTTTTTTAGAGATATGCCAGTATGTATGTATGCGTGAGGGAAAATTTCTGACTATCTTATCTCAAAAATGAAAAAAGAATAAAACGACGAAACTTCATAATTAAGACAGATCCGATGTATAGATAATTTTGCGAACTTATAGTGAAAACTGGGAAACCGGAAGTGCGATCGTAAGTCCGAATCTCAATAATGGCTTTAACGGTTTTCTTTAAAGTTGCAATATAAACCCATTTCAGATATCCTACCGAATGCATTTTTGATTACTTTAGGAAAATTGATAGGAGTCCTGAAAGAATTGCTAAATTTTTGTTCTTGAGTGACTTTCATAAAAATTGTCTCAACGGATTTTCTTTAAACTCACCATATTTATCCTCTTCTAAGTCTTTTGGTATGTAATTGTTGTTTTTTTTGCTCAAATGAGTTTGCTGACTTTTAGTAAAAATCGGAAGTGGAATAGAAAGTCGGTATCACAAACACGTCTCTAGCAATTTTCTTCAAATGTGCTACATAAACCCCTTTTTTGATGACCTTTCGCATGTATTACATTGTTACTACAGAAAAATTGATAGGCGTCCTGATTAGGTAGGACACTTTTAAGTCTCGGAAAATAGTGTTTCAGAAAACGGCTGTATCGACTTTGTTTAAACTCGCTGTAGCGCCATACGTATTAGTTTGCTAGTACAGGAAAATTGTTAGCCGTCTGACTGGTTAGGTCAGTTTTATGATTTTCTGATCACACTATCTCCAAAAAAGATTTTTGGAATATATGTGTTGCATACAGTGGGTAACGAAAGTGGTGTAATTGTTATACACAAGATTTTTATTCTTCTAAATATTCAGATTTTGACAACGTATCTTTTGTAAACTACCCTAATTTTCTGCCTGTAATCTGCGACAGCGTAAAATCTGCATAATGAAACTCATAATTCATAGGAACTTGGGAGTACAATCTCATTCTTTTACCAGTTCTACAAATAACTATCATGTGGAAATGTAAACAACAACGAAAAATCCTGCCTGATTATTAACAATTACCAACTGTAAGTGCTCATTGTATCGTTTAACATTTAATATTCTTTTCCTATTTTATCACACAACGAACACACATAAGAACAGAAAGACAGAAACATAGACTAATTAAATCCATAATCACTCTTAAATATTGCTGGAAAACATTAAAAATGCTTAACACAAACGTAAGTGCAATTACAGCAATTTCCAAATGCAGCTCTTGATGTATTTGAATACTTTAGTGTATGTAACCCTGTAAATTTGGAGAGTAAGCATTACACATTCTATAAAATATATTATCTTAGAACATTAACAACAAACGTATATCTCCCTGTGATTTTTTTAGTAGAAAATTAAATAAATGTAATTTATAAAATTGTCTCGCCTAAAACATAATGCACTGGCATTTGTTTCAGGTGTCCCTACACACAAACCATTTGTAGAGGTTCTATTAAAGGTATTGTTACAAAATTGTAAATAATTGTGTTTATTTTTGTATAAATGCTTTTAAAGAGGCTTAGTAAGTTGATAAAGTACTAATTTTGTGCATTTCTAGTCGTTTTAGCATTGAAATAGCCTTACTTTTTCCTTAAAAACGCATTTAAAAGCCCTCAATAAGGCAGGTAATGGATTTGGCGCTAAATTTGGCGACTTTTTCCACCTTGGCAATTTTTTGGCGACATTGGAGAGAAAATCCTTATAAGGGATATACCAAATATGGGAGCTCTAATCTCACTGGCTGATGAGATACGGAAATTTCCGGAACTTTCCATACTTTTCTACAGGGGTATATAAGGCTGTTTTCTTCGCCAAGGCTAGTTCAGTTCAGTTCTCAGCCAGCTTCGTTAATGCTTGCATTGTTTTGAGCCTCTTTGAAAGAGACTTGCTCTAAGTGTTACTGCTATACAATTTGTACTGTGGATTTGCTATTGACAGCTGTTGTTTAAGCTGTGTTTACTGGTTCAATTGAAGCTGATACTTGGTTTATAGACCTGTATTTTTCTGGAACTTTCTGTGAATAAATTACTGAATTTTTGTAAGTTTGGCCTTTCATTCTCGGACAACTTATGAACCGCAACATTTCTGGTGTCAGAAGTGGGATTGTCTGTGAATGGTGATAACTAGAGCTATGGAGCAAGAGATGAAGAAACTTCTAGAAAGCTTAGCTACCCAGATGAATGAAATGAAAGAAGGACAAAGAGAAATGAAAGAAGGACAAAAAGAGATGAGAGATAGATTAACTGAAGAAATGAAAGCAGTACAGGAGAAAATGGAAACATCGCAAAGAGAATTGAAAGACGGTTTGACTGAAGAAATAAAGGAAATGAAAGCAGTTCAGGAAAAGATGGAAGCCAGTTTGACCGAAGAAATTAAATCTAATCAAGATGAGATAAAGAGAAAGCTTTCAACGGCGAAAGAATCCATAGAGGGTAAATTAACGGTTATGGAAAATAGAATGGATGGAATAGAAGAGAAAGTTATAAAGACAGAAGAAAATTTTGAGGAGAAAGTTTTGAAAATAGAAGAGAGTTTTGAAGAGAGATTTATGAAGATAGAAGAGAATTTTGAGGAGAAAGTTAAAGAAAATTTTGATCAGGAACTGAGAGGAAGGTTTTCAGAGATAGAAGGTAAATTGAAGAGAATAGAAGAAGATCTGGAGAGAAAAATGGAAGAAAAGTTAGAATCCATGCCCCAGGAAACTGAAAAGAAAGAGAGAAGAATCCAGAATCAGGAATTTATTAAGCTATCCACCTACGACGGCAGTTCCTCCTGGCATGTATATAAGACGCAGTTTTCCATCGTAGCTGAAGCTAACGGCTGGGACTCTACCGCCAAGTCAGTCCACTTAGCAGCAGCATTACGGGGAGATGCAGCAGAGATACTGAGAAATGTTTCTAAAGAAGAAAGGAACGACTTCGAGGCCCTGACTAGAGCACTGGAGCTACGGTTCGGAGAGAAGTGTTCTAAGGACTATAGTCGCCTCCAGCTAAAATCTCGTTACCAGAAAACGGGCGAAAGTTTGCAAAAGCTGGCAGCGGACATTCAGAGACTGTCACACCTAGAATTCTCAGACTGTCATGCTGACACTCGAAACGACTTAGCTCTTCAGTACTTTATCGATGCTGTTCGTGATCCAGAAATTCAAAAAGCGCCGACACTCTCCAACATCAGAGACATAGAATCAGCTTTAGGCTATGCACTTAGGATAGAGGCAGCCCAACAAGCCTCCCGTAAAGACCGCCATACCATAAGAGCAGTCTCATTAAATGATACGCCTGCTGATGAAAATGAAATGAAGAGAAGTCTCGCAGAGATCTTAAAGAAATTGCGCAGACTGGAAAATAATAAGGAAATAAAGGATCGGAAGATAAAGTGCTGGGGCTGTGGAGGGGATGGTCATGTGAAGAGGAACTGCCCTGTACAACCAACTAAAGGAAATCACCCGGCTTTACCATCACTGCAGGGAAACTAGGAGAAGGCCATCTCACGGGGCGGAGGTGGCCTGAAGTCAAAGAGCCCCAGTTTACAGTATTTCATGTTTCATCGATGAGTGGCGGCGATAATGAACTTTACGTCTATGGCCAAGTTAACAACACCGCCTGCCGGATGATTCTGGACACGGGAGCCAACGTGACCATCATTAGAACGGATTTGGCTCAAGAACTAAAGGAGAAGATCATCTGGACTCCGCCCTGCGTTAAACTCCAGACTGTGACCGGAGACGAAATCAAAATATATGGAAAAATGAACTTGATCATCACTTTTGGGAACGCCAGTTACCATCATATGGCATATGTGGCAGATATAAAAGATCCTGTAATCATTGGAATTGATTTCCTGAGAAAATTTAACTTTAAATTGGACTTCAAGAATAATGAACTGCATTCGAGTTCGGAGGACATAGCTGTGTTCAACACTGAAAATCAAGATATTCAGCCAATTTGCCAGATAACAGGCAAGTCTGAAATTTCCATCCCTCCACACACAGAGACAATAGTTTCAGGAACACCTCCTACCAAGCAATACTTCCGCTATGGACTGATTGAATACCCGAATATAGGCAATAGCCCAATAGGAGTTCTGGTAGCTTCATCTCTAGTTGATCTCTCAAAGTGTACTATTCCTGTGAGAGTCGCAAACATCAGCGATAAGGTCCGAACAGTGAAGAAGGATGAGGTGTTGGCAACCTGCACTCCTGTTACATGCATCAACTGCCACACGCAATCAACCGAATCCAAGTCTTCTGAACAATTAATAACGGAATTACTCAAGAATGCAGAGTTAGGAAAGGAACAGAGATGTGCTGCGGAGAAGCTACTCCAAGAATTTAAAGACCTTTTTTGTCGAACACATGAAGACGTCGGGAGAACGAACATCACCCAGCACAGAATTGATACAGGAAATCATCCTCCAATCAAACAACATCCAAGAAGACATCCATTCGCTAAACAGGAAGAGGTCACTGAACTTCTAAGTGAAATGCAGCACAATGACGTCATCGAGCCATCAACGAGTCCTTGGGCCTCTCCCATAGTACTGGTGCGAAAAAAGGATGGTTCAACAAGATTTTGAGTGGATTATCGTCGTTTGAATGACATCACAAAGAAAGACAGTTACCCTTTTCCCAGAATTGACGACACATTAGACACACTTGTTGGCAATAAATGGTTCTTGACTTTGGATCTGAAGAGCGGTTACTGGCAAGTAGAATTACATCCTGATGATCGTGAGAAGACTGCATTCACCACGGGACAAGGACTGTGGCAATTTAAAATTATGCCACTTGGATTATGTAATTTACCTGCCACTTTCGAACGCCTGATGGAGACAGTGCTAAAAGGACTTTCCTATGAAGCCTGTCTGGTGTATTTGGATGATATTATCATTGTGGGGCGCACCTGAAAGTCCTGGAGTCGCCCTGAAAATGTACACCAATTACGAAGTTTCCTGGGGTTATGCACTTACTACAGGAAGTTTGTCAAGGGTTTCTCAAATATTGCCAGACCACTCCACAAGCTGACGGAAGCCAAACAGATGTTCATATGGACAGATGAATGTGAAAATGCGTTCATGCGACTTAAAGAGGCCTTAACATCATCGCCTATCTTGACGTATCCACAGCCCGACAGACAGTTCATACTTGATATAGATGCCAGCCATGAGAGTGTCGGTGCTGTTCTGTCGCAGGAAATTGATGGTCAAGAACGTGTCATTGCCTATTGGAGTAAATGCCTGTCTAAACCAGAGCGAAATTACTGTACCACCAGGAAAGAGCTACTCGCCATCGTAAATGATAGAACATTTCCATCATTACCTTTATGGCAGAAGATTCCTGCTCCGGACTGACCATGCATCTTTAACGTGGTTGCTCCAGTTCAAGAACCCGGAAGGACAGATTGCCAGGTGGATACAACGCCTCCAGGAAAATGACTTCGAGATCCGTCATCGTAAAGGGTACGCAAGACGAGGTACGATCTAAAGGCTACACAACATGAGTTCCAGGAAGGAGACAAGGCCTGGTTGTGGAATCCTGTTCGACGTAAAGGACTGTCTCCCAAGTTACAGTGCAACTGGGACGGACCGTACACAGTCTTAAAAAGGCTGAATGATGTAGTAGTGCGGATCACTAAAACACCTTCATCAAAACTGAAGGTGGTGCACTATAACAGGCTAGCCAAGTACCACAATTAACGGTAATATTAAAATTTAAAATGTAAATACTGGTAAAATTTGCGCATGCGTAATGTAAATATTTGTATATAAATATTTGTACATATTTGTTTGTGAATTTTGTAAATATTTCTCACTTGATTTATATTTATATTTTATCGTTATATGCAACTTAGTTTTTGTATTTTAGATTGTGTAAATTTGTTTAGTTTCACCTCTTGACCAAGGGTTGCACTGCCCGGGATGTGCAGTCCTTGGGAGGTGGGCAGTGTTACAAAATTGTAAATAATTGTGTTTATTTTTGTATAAATTCTTTTAAAGAGGCTTAGTAAGTTGATAAAGTGCTAATTTTGTGCATTTCTAGTCGTTTTAGCATTGAAATAGCCTTATTTTTCCTTAAAAACGCATTAAAAAGCCCCAATAAGGCTGGTAATGGATTTGGCTCCAAATTTGGTGATTTTTCCCCACCTTTGCGATTTTTTTTGGCAACATTGGCGAGAAAATCCTTATAATAGATATCCAAATATGGAAGCTCTAATCTCATTGGCTGATGAGATACGGAAATATCCGGAACTTTCCACACTTTTCTACAGGGGTATATAAGGCTGTTTTCTTCGCCAAGGCTAGTTCAGTTCAGTTCTCACAATTGTCAGCCAGCTTCGCTAATGCTTGCATTGTTTTGAACCTCTTTGAAAGAGACTTGCTTTAAGTGTTATTTATACAGTTTGTACTGTGGATTTGCAATTGACAGCTGTTGTTTAATCTGTGTTTACTAATTGAATTGAAGCTGATACTTGGTTTATAGACCTGTATTTTTCTGGAACTTTCTGTGAATAAATTACTGAATTTTTGTAAGTTTGGCCTTTCATTCTCGGACAACTCACGAACCCCCAAGTACGCAACAGTATTTTAAATAGGGAGCATTCCATAGTGAACTTGAATGGCATATATTATTTTAAGAAATTTTGAAAATATTTACGGATGTTGTAGGCAGGGTGACTGTTAGATAGACAGATGGACAGTCAGATGGGCAGATACAACATTTCAAATCCTATTCCCTGTTGAAAATTGTTAGATAGCGTTAAATATACTTAATGAAAACGAAAATGTAATTCCAGAAAACTACCAATATTAGCCCTTAATATAACTTAATATTTTCCCGTGGCCCTGTAAATCTTAATGAAAGTCATACTATATTCTATAGAAAATATTCTTTTGTACATATGAATAACATATTTCAATTTCAATAAGACTTGTGTAATGAAAAGTTATTAAAATATGCTTTATTGAAATACCTCTTATAGAATGCAATGCTTTGAAATACTTTCGAGTGTCCTTGTACACAAGCATTGGTGGTATTTACTCCATTTTCAATAAGGAACATCCGGTAGAGAACTTAAGTAACATATTTCAATACCATGAGATTTAAGTAAAGTAAAGGTACTAAAATATCGTTTATAGAAATACCTCTCATCGAACGAAATGATTTGAAAATTTTTGGGCGTCTCTGTACACAAACCAGTGGTGGTGTTTACTTCATATTCAAAAGTGAACATCCGATAGTAAACTTGAAAACTTGAATAACACATATCACTTTCAAGAAATTTCATTGGCGTTTACGTTAGTTAGAGCGTGGACAAAATGACAAACCGAAGTCATAAACACTTTTCAACTTTGTCGATCTAGTAAAACTATCTATTATAAAAATAAGTTAAATTTCAATATAACAAGAACAAATTTAAGAACATATTGAACTTAATACGTATAGAAGAAAATAATGATTAAGAATTTTTTTTATTAAAACTGATCAATGTTTATTAAATGCAATTTTAGTATGTTTGGTCCCTATAGATTAAAAAATTACTGGTCCGATTTTCACACGGTTTTTCACAAAATGATAAGCGTATTCCTGGAAAGTTCTAAAGTGAAATGTTTGTTCTTGCAAATAGAACGAAATTTAGATGCTTTTAAAAATAATGGTTTCTGATATCATCTACATTTGAACCAGTTCAGGTCAAAGTCAACTAAATACTAAATTTGATTAAGTTTATTCATTGGATCAAAAGATATAGCGTCCAAAATTTTTTTGATATACACATACATGGACACAGACACACAAACATTTTCTAAAAATATTCAAATAGTGTTCAGGACATCTCAAAATGTGTAAATCTATCGAAAAATGGAGTTCGTAAATTTTCACGAATCCAATATTTTCTACTTATATATACAGAGAAAAATGTATCACAAAAATGCTTTTAAAACTTCTTCACACTTAGTAAAATTAATGTAAGCACTACCGGTTTCAGAACGACGTGACCTTTCATCTTCAGGTGCAAAAAACACATGCTACTTACTACCTTAGAGACGAAAGAAAGTCTATCGAAACTAGTAATGCTTACATTAATTTTAAATAATGTGTGATATAACATTAATGTGTGATTTTATAATGTGTGAAGAAGTTTTTAAGTTGTACACCAGTTCTTTAATTTATTACTCCACAAAAATTTCCTTAGAATATAAACCAGAAATTTATTTTTCATGTAAGTAATAATATAAAATATTTTGAAATAAAAATGCGGTTTGTTAATTTTTAAATTATGTTTTGTTAAAAGAATTTCAAATGAGATTTAGCAAATTCTGCATTTTCAGAAAAAGTGAAAAAAAAAAAAAAGCCGCCAGTTTTTATATTTCAAAAAGCAATATCGAAAGATTTTTAGTAACAATTTTCGAATTTATCTCAGTTTTTCTTTCAAACTATTTTGTTATCTATGAAAATGTTTCTTTAGTCACTTGAAGTGTTGAAATGAAACAAATGTAAGGAAAACGAATAAATATAGCAGATGGATTTGAAATCCAATAAAAATGTCGAAGTTGAAATCATATATTTTTTATTTACCTTCAGAAAAATACGCAGGTGGATTTGTGACAATGGAGACAAAATTTATTTATCGAAAAGTATTTCATTGTTTTATTTATTCATCTTATGCAAAAGCGAAATATTTGATCTCTAGAGCTACTCTTATTCAGAAATGTTTTTCGAAATATTTTTTCGCAGTAAAAACTTTGCATTTAAATCTGAATTTTAAAATACTTTTGGATTATTAAAAAAAAAAAAACAACAACAACAACATACAACTTGATATTTTCAATTATATTTTAGAAATGAAACATATTTTTAAGTAAATATTAAGAAATATATATTTCTGTCATGGATTAAGAATTTCTTTTGTAATTTTATGAAAGTTAAAACAATATCGTCGCTGTAACTGAACTTTCTAGCATAGAATACCTCATACTAATTACTCACAAAGGCCTATAAAATTATTTCTAAAGAATACACTTCTTTTGATATTGTAAGAATATGGTTGAAAGAAGAGTAATTTTCACTGATTAGTTTGATAAGCTACGTCATATATCTCTTTGTAAACGGACAGTGAGTGAGCGATGTGCTGAATCAACAAAATTGATTGCTTAATTCAACAAATAATTTTGTACATTTAAACAATATTAGTTGAATCAACAAGACTGTTTGGATAATACAACGACATAATTTAAGTTCGGATTTCAAAAATTTCGTTGAGGCTATATAAATAACAAATTTGATTGATTTTATAAAATTTTCGTTTTTCAACCAAACAATTTTTTCTGTAGACCCCGGTAAAATAAGCCTTAATGAGCAAAATATAAGAAGTCAAGACAAGACATCCGAGCGGGCACGAAGCATATTTGCTTTCTGGCTAGGATGCCAGGGTAGCCAGAATTTGCTGTCTTGCTTTCACACATATGGAGCAATACATGATATATGCATTTTATATGAGGAAATATATTTCTTGTATATTTCTGTACTGATAAGTATAAAGGATTTAAGTCCATATTCTTGATTTTTCAGGAGACGAAAAATAAAGTTAAACTAACTAAAAACTTATCAGAAGAATCGATTAGGAAAAAGGGGTTAGTTTGATTTATACCCTTTATACCATTCGGTGATTGTCAAACTTCATTTAATAAAGGGAGAAAATTGAATTAAATATTTTATACTAAAGATTAATGCTGAATTTTTAACTTGAATCTTTTTTTGCCAATGGATTTTCTCAAAGACTAAATGACATGGATTTAAATCTTTTATACCAATCGATAGAGATTTTTTTTCTGAGTCTGACTATGTGCTTAACTCAAAATCGACATTTTTGGACTTAAATCCTTTATACTTACCAGTACAGATTTACTGATATATATAGACATTAGATATTTTTATTACATTTACAAGTAAATTTTTAAATTCCAACAGTAGCCGCCCTAGAATCCTTGAACTGTTTTAAAATTACTAAAAGATTATTAATTTTCATGGGTACTGTTGTATAGATATAAATTCAATATAAAACACATTTACTGCTCTGGGGGGGGGGGGGGTAACAAAATATGAAATTGAGAAATGTAAAATGTAAAATAATTAAGATGAACTTACTAATAGTTGTACACATTTGAAACATTCAACGATCCTTGTCTGAAGAGGAGACCGATCCAAGATGTATTAGGTCCAACTTTACAAAGAAAGCGCGTTCTTTTTTTTAAATATGGAATTTAGAAATTAATGGGGAATTGAGAACATAGTGAATTGAATCACCATATTCGTCGCAGATGTAATTAGAAGAAGGGATTTTTAATAGCATATAGAAGATGGGAAGTTAATGGGGCGTGATTCGCAAAGAAATGGAAAATAAATCTGTTGATTGCAGTAGTAGTCTGTTGTAATCTGTAGAATGCATTATAAATTGTTTTTAATAATATATATGTATACCTCCCAATCTCCCCGTTGTCCCAGCGGTTTTGCCTGGAACCAATGACCGTCGGCAGTTAATACAGTATTCAGTGTAAGAAAAGGGATATGGCAGAAATAAAAAAAAGGGGCTATGTTATTAAAAGTTTCTTCGTTTGTATATTCATCGGTTAGCTCATTTTCTAGAATACCAGACTGACTTTTTAATCAAGACAAATAAACGATTTTATTATTTTTACATTGTAGGTCAATTATTTGTTGCACGGATTTTCTGATAAAGGGTCTTGTAAGGCAAATAAGGCTGGCAAAGAGAGAGGGAGAGAGAGATATTGTGGCTCTGTTTGAAAGACTGAGTTCTCACCACAGAAGCTCCTGCGTCATATACAAAATAAAATGTTTTATTTAATAGCACTGAATGTAGATCCCACTGAACCATCAATTTTGGAGTCGTGTGTAAATTTTTTTAAATTGCATGTATAGTCTGTCGTTGCTATGGTTTGGATATGTTCATTTAAAGGACATAATTTATATTTTGAACATTTGTTTTCTAATAGATTAGTTTAAAAGTTAGTTTTTTCATATGTATAAGTGTGCTACCATAGAGAATTCAGCTTTTTGTTCTAGTAAAGAACATAAAGAGCGACAAGTGGACGTACTACTTCACGCAAGAGAAATTATAAATATGCACTGGATTTGAAAAACTAGTAGATGCAAAATATTAACTCGCTTAAATACGGGCTAGGACCCCTTAGAAAGACCCCCATGGAGGGTACGCTACCTTTAGGCCAAGTACTCTAGTGTAATCAATCGGCTTTAAGCCAACGAACAACCAATCCTTTTCTGAATGAGAATTTCAAAAAGTTCTGAGTAGTTTTGAATAATTTTACTCTCTTTATTTGCCAAATAGGGTAAAAAGGAAAGAGATTTGTTGTTATATTAAGATACCCCTAAATAAACGATCAGTTTTACATTCTTAATATTAATACTGTTAATTTCGAAAATTGAACTGCATTTTAAGCCGTATGGATTACCGAAAATAATTACATTTGTTTTTCCATGTGAAATTTTTATGTTGTTGTTTTGTGTTCAATGGTAAACTTTATTTATGCCTTGATTAGCTAAATGTTCTAAAGAACAACGCGAACTGCTTCGTGTAATTAAAATAATGTCATTCGCATATGCCACGAGTTCACAATTACACGATGAGAAAAATGCTAGTAGAGTAAGAAAACAGCCCACAGAAATGGACTTCAATATGTGATTTTCGAAAAGCCCCTCATAAAAATTTACAGCTACTAGGGATTTCCAACCAACACGAGTTCATCTTTTCAAAAGGAAATAGATAATGATATTGATAAGTTGACATGAAATGAAGGAATTTTTAATGTATTAATTGTTTTGCTACAGGGAAGATTATCAAAAGCTTCTAGGTACTCAGTAAAAATTAAAGAAACATATTTTTTACGTTATTCTTGCAATTTAATTATTGATAATATTTGATTTAATATTATCAATAACTAAATATTCGATTTAATACTATTTTATTTATTTATTTATTTATTTATTGTTTTGATAATATTTGATTTTTTCTTCTTCTTCTTTTTCTTTTCTTTTCTTTTCTTTCCTTCTTCTTCCTTTTTTTTTTTTTTGGGCTGAAGCCTCTACTGTTTTCTAAACAGCGTGGTTGATTGCGCAGCTGATGGTAAATTCTTCTTAGAAAGAGATTTTCATAAATTTTGTTTAAAATTTGAAGTAATGTTATTGAATAGTAAACAGCCTGAAAGCTTTCAAAGAGATTCTCCTTCCGAAAAAAAAAAAACAAAAAAAACGAGCTCTCATTTTTTTCTATGCAAACGGAAAGATACATTGTTATATACTTTTTTGTAAAAGCTGGTGATCTGATTTAAATAAAGCACTATTCATGATGTAGCCTAACTACCGTCTACTTCTGGAGCTTTTGCTTTTATAAAATGACAATATGGCTGTTCTGAATTTTTTAATAGTTAACAATTTTTCTTCAGAGCGGAGAAGATGTCAGCCCAACTGTGTACGCTATGTCTTTCAAATGTCGGGAGATAAGATGATTATTTAATATAAGGAAACGACACTATGCAATTGCATTCAAAAGGATCTTTCTCTTAAATACTCTCGAGAATAACCTCACAAACAGCTGTTTGCGTTCAAGTTGCCCACCAGAAAAAAATCATTGTTACTGGTATTTAGAAATTGCCAACTTTCAAGATCTTCTCGTACGTATTGAAGATTTAGGTGAATACCAATTACTTATTATTATGATATTTTTCTTAAAAACTTATGACTACATTTTATAATCATGCTATATAGATTGCTAGGGTCTAATATTATAGTTAGTACTTACGGAAGAATAAGAGGTAACACCATTAGGTATGCCGAACAGTTCGTTGTTGAACATGTAGACGTCCTGAACACACTCAATGGAAAGATTTCTTTCTGATAACGAATACAAAGAAAGAGAATGATGCCACTCTGTTAAATTACAAATTAACATATCCTAATCAGAATGGTGGGTGTGGAAAAGATAAGTTTTCTTTTCTACGGTGCTAAAAACAGTGTTTTGTGAGCCAAAAGCCGAGTAACTCATTTCCGATTTTAATCTTTTAAATTCAGGATGCAATTAACGTCGTATTGATGTTTAAATTATCCATTATTAACAGCTCATTCTTTAGAGATATGGATTCCAGAACAGTACCAGCACGTAATTTTAAATTTACTGTGGACACTTTTTTATAGCCGTATTGCTCTCATTTTCTGTATGTAAATAATTCAATGTCTTTCCGAATACAGCAGCTAATAAAAGAATATGTAATGACGACCTCAGCGAAATTAAAATTTGGTATACTTGGTACTTGGTTAGTCATCCATGCCAAGGACTCAGGTTCGTATCGTAATCTGGTAAATTTTCGCACTTCTGAAAAATAAACCGGCCTTTTTATCAAACGTATGCGTTAAACTGTAATTAAATAGTGACATTTTGGGAAAAGGTGAGTTCTTACGTTTATAATAAAACTGAAATGTAATAAATAATAAAATGTATTATTCTCTTTCTTGGTAAATTTTTAGACAATAATAATTTTTTGATTGATATTAGAGTTATTAGTTGATATAGTAAAGTTTTCTAGTGACGCATATGTTATGACAATCGTAGCAGTTAAGCATAAGATTTTTGTTAAAAAATAATAGCTGTAAAGTTTTGTTAACTTAACACATTAAAATATGCTATTATCAAAATAAAACTCCATCTAACGTTATTTTACAAATCCCCAATTTTCTCTTATCTGTACCTAAAAAAATACTTATTTTTGATTAAAAATGTTCATTTAGTTTATTTTACAATTTTTGTTATGACGAAAGACTACTGGGTTCGACTCTTGGTTCAGGCACGTATGTTTTTAGTGGTTTGGAATCTCTTTTAAGCCATAAATCCAGATTTAATGAGCCTTAATGTGCAAAGTTTAGACCAAAGAGCGACAACCTAAACCTAACTTTCTGCTTACATATTTATTTTTGATTGTAATTTGAAATTTTTATTTAAGCCCTCATATAATTCAAGGAAAGTTGAACGATATAAGAACCTGATGTGAAAAACTATATGAATATAATTTGAATTTTCCTCCAAAAAATCTCTTAATATTTTTACAACATATATAACTTATATTTCAAATTATTCGTTGACTATAATTTTAATGAAAATCCTATTAAAATTCTTTGAAAATTTTTAGTGTAATACTCATTAGAACAGACAGTCATTCTGAATATCCCTATACTGGTTTCGATTTTAAAACCAGTCTAAGAAAATAATCCAAAAATTTTTTACGCAATTCCTGTTCTCCTTTTTTCACCCGAAATAATTTTATATGATACTCAATATGTAGTATGTAGAGTCAAATTTTCTTTCATAAATAGCTTTAAGCGTTACGTTATAGTTTTCAAAAAAATAATATCCATACGAAAAACTATCAGTACAACAACTGCTTGTTTGGAGAATTTAACATGCTATAAAATTCCTTCTTTGTGAGGTAATAAGAAACAAGGAATTACTGAAGAAATTTCGCAGAAATAAATTAAACTCCTAGGCTATAAACTTTTTATCGCCAAGCATTATAGCCGAGTAAATTTACCCTTTTTCTTCTTGTATAAAACAGGTAAAAAAGATGTTGTCAAAAGATCTATTTGAAAATAAAGTTCTATTACTTAAAAGTATTATAAAGAAATCTATGGTTTAATGTACTTAATTTGACCGTATCAACGTATAGAATAAGATTGTTAAATTAATTAGTATTACGCTGTTTTTTACAATTTTGGTTAGCTTGAAAATAATTGCTACCTGTACCCCATAACTTGTCTTAATGAATAAGAACTTATTACATAAATATAATAAATTACAAAGTCTAGCAATAATTGACTAGGGTTGTAAAAAGTTAAGTGTTTTTTCCTAAAAAAAAAAGTTTCCAAGTCATTATGAATTTATTAACATTGGTTATATTTTTCCTTTCCCTTCTCTTGTAAAAATAATTTTGAAAAGTAGTTTGTTTGTCATTCTTTGCGCAATAATTTAGGCCGTTCAGCAGTCTCATTCAAGTTTTTTCTTATTTTGATTCATAGTAACTTTAAGTATGATTTATTTTTTTGTAAAAAAGAATTTTAGCGCATATATTCGTGCGTCATTAAAATTACTGGAATGTTCTTTCTTTTTTTTTTTTTTTTTTCTTTTTTTTTTTTTTAAGAATTCTTATTTTTTTAAGTCTAATTATTCTATTCCTCTTGTTTCTCTTCTTTTTTGGCATTCGGTTGTTAATCTGTCGTTGCACAATCTGACTGATTCTCAATGTGATGCACTTCCTCTGTGTTTAAATTTCTTCATTTTTCAAAATCATGTATTTACATCTTAATTGCTCTCACTGAGCATTTTTTTGATAACTAGTAAATTTTTTTTCTGCCTATCTGGAATCGCCTAGTTTTCTTTTATCCAATGACATTTCTAGTAATACGATGGCCGTTCAGGAATTTTTGAAATACAATTAAGTGGTACAAGTTAAACTTACCAACTCTTGGGAGTATTCGAAGTAGTCTCATCCAATATCAATGCATATTTGTAGGCGAATTTTTCAAATAATTAAATGCTTCAAGTCACTGTTTTGAAATCGATGAAAACATGCTTACACAGTTCATTAATCTCACCATTGAAATGAAAACGAAGATAACGTAAATTTTTCTTTAAATAAAAAAATAGCCAAAAGTCACAAATAGCAAGATCACTGGAATAGGGTGAATGTTCCAACCTACTGATGTGTTTTTATTCAAGAAATTCGAACGTGAATCTTGTTGTATGATGAGAAGATGCATTATCATGGTACATTAAACATGAGTCCTCTTACAATCAGTTCTTGAAGAATTTCTAGAAGACAGTTAATTGTGTAATAGTTAGCTGTAACTTTCTTCTGCCCTTTCAGCTTGCTGGCTTTGACCTGATCTGTTTTCTAAAGAAAACAGCATACATTACTTTTTTTTTCATTCCTTGTTGTATTTTCACCATTATTAGTTTAGGCTTATCTCCAAAGACTCAAAGACCCATGCATCAGTTTCTTGATGTGTTGGAACATCGAAAAACGGTGCGTTTCATCACCAGTTGTGATTTTTGAAAAAAAGCCAGTGTCCACCATTATGATGTAATGAAGAATTTGCACACATGGGGGATTTTAACAAAATCCTATTTTTATGGCAGTTTTAAACCCATAAATTTCAAAAAGTTTATTAAAAATGCAAAAAATGTTCTCATTAATTAAAAAAATAACTTTAAATTAATCAAAAATCACGTGACTTCAAAACGCTGCCTGACGTCACACTTTATGATGCTTCAATGTTTATATTTTGTTAGCCTGGAGAGTAAGCAACAATTCGTTTTAACTTTCGTAATTATTAATCGTTTATGTGATTTCTGAGCATTTCTTTTTCATATTATAATAATTTAATATCATTATCACCATTTTCCATTATCATTATTTGCAATTGTTTTCTTTTCATGGCGGTTGTTCAATGTAAGGCTCCTATATATACGAGCTGGCGCATCAGGCATTTTGTTGCCTTAGGGTTGCCACCTGTACCCAGCGCGTTTCTCTGATAAACAAACGACAAACACATTTTTTTTTATCGTTTTACGTTACTTTAAAGTAACTTGTTTTATTATATTTCATAATTTTAGCTAAGTAAACTATGATATGGAAGTTTGTTTAGCGATAAACTGCTATAATCATTCAAGAAGTGAATATAAAGTGTTCACAGGCCTTCTGTTACTGTGTATTTGAGTTTTGGCGACATTTTGTGAAAGAAACAGAAACCGTCCCAACAACACATCTTACCTCAGTACATCCATAGGATATCCTCAGAATAAAATGACATCCTGAGAATGTACTTTAAAAAAAATGTGTTTTTAGGATTATTATTGTTGCTTATTGCTCTTATCTTGACCGGATTAAGATTTCTTAAAATCATTAGGGAAGCGATAAGGACGCCAAGCGGGAATGCTGTTCTCTTCGGAGGCAAAAAAATGGCGGTGATGCGCCGGCCTATTATTTTATTTAGGGGCTCTAGTTCAATGTTTTCATTTAATAGGATCCTGTGGAACGCTAAAGAATAACTTTTGAGGAGTATTAGCCATTGTATTAGTGCAGAGTGGTACAATACAATATTTATAATTTAATATCCGTCATTATTATAAAATGCAAAACCTATTTCACTGATTGAAGAAGCAAACAAAGCACGAAATCGAATGTAAACAACGATTACTTCCGTTTGTTGTCATAAAGAGTGACATCACGATATATTATACTGTGTTTTTTCGATAGAGTAAATAGTGCGATGTTAAAATTGTTATAAATCAGTAATTATATTTCAAATAAAGAAAATGTATGTATTTATTTTTCCTACCTTTTCATTTTCTATTATATAAGAATAAAATCAGAAAACGTGCAAATTGTCTCTTGCAGAGTTTCTTTACAAATTCTGAAACGCTCTGATTTTTGGTGATCGTGATCTGTAAAATTAGGGAGATTAGGGGGGGGGGGACCACCCCCTCCCCCCCGCGAAAAAAGTAAATTTTTTCATGTGCAATTCATGAAAAATTATATATATTACTGCGGATTAGTGTTAATTTTCTTCTGTATCATTTGGTAAGTGCAATGATAATTAACGATTATTATTTTTTGTACTGCCAATATATTTTCTGCGGCTACAGCTGACAAAGGTCTTTCTGCATGTTCATCATCAAGGAGAGAACGTCATTCTGTACAAAATTCTTTAAACCATCTATTGGCAGGAGGTGGAGCATCGTTTAATATGACATTTGTAGACATTGAAGGCATTTTTCATGATTTAACTCTATTTTAAAATAGTAGAAAAGCATAGATCGATAATGTTCTCACGTCAACTCCAATTTCCTTAATTTCAAAATTTATTCTACAACAGTTAAATTGCAATAGTCTCGAATTATTTTCTGTGGCCATGAAAAATTTCAAATTTATATATTTAATTAATATTTCTTTTAGCGCCTATCGTCTATCGCTGTCTCAAACATTTCAGAATTACCCTCGTATTTGCCGGCAAATTTCTACTCATAAATCTGCTCTTTTAGAAGCGAATTCTGCCTCCAAATTAAATATTAGTAGAGCTCATGAGACTAGTAAAACTGCTTCCCCCCCCCCCCCCCAACAAATCGAAAATAGTATATAATGGTAAATTTAAGCTTAATTCTACCTCTGATGACCGTTTATATCAAATAAAAACTGTGTCAAATTCTTGTTATTCTTAATGATCATATAAAACGTATGACTACAAACGTATCACCCCTATTGATAATTATGTTCATTTGCATGTTTTTCCTAAAATTTATAATTTTTCTGTTACTTTACATCCTATTTTCCTCGTATCAGCGCAGGTTGTTAAAATTTTGCTCAGTTCCTTTAAAAATCTTTCTCACCTAACTTGTTCATCATGAAGGAGAGAACGTCATCCTCTACAAAATTCTGTTCATCATATATTGGCAAAAGGTGGAGCATCGTTTCATATGACAGTTGTAGACATTGAAGGCAATTTTTTTTATTTAACCTGTTATAATCCTTAGACCATGAAAAACACTTATGAATTGGTAAATAAACCTAAATGCATCTCACATTCTAACTATACTGTGGTTTCTTTAGATGAAAAACCTCTATTTATTAACACTTTTATTAAAGGGATTTTATTTGCTTTGAAAGGAGATTGCATGTATTCCACTATTCTGCTATATAATTTGAGGATCATTGAATTATGTTTATTTATGTATCATGCAAATGCCTTTGTTCTCAAGAGTGTGTTTTATTAAAATTGAGGGCGTAACTATGGAAAATCCACTCTCTTTTGCTTCACGAAATATATAGGCACTATGTCGAAGAAAAATCTCTTCTGTATGTAAAAACTTTCTCAGTAATACTTTCATTCGTATACTTTCTAATATCGATCTTTCCAGTTTCCTTTTATTAGTCAATTCAATTGATGTCTGTATCCAATAGTTTTTCGAAGTTGAAAAGAACAACTGTCTTCTTTTCTTAGAAGTTTTGGTTTCTAAAAGCAATGATCATTTCTGACTACTGTCTTCAAAAAAGCCTTTTTCTATCTCTCTTCGTTTACATTCTAATTATATATCTTATTACAAAATAGTTTTCTATATTTAAAGATATTTTGCTTTATGCATTTGTTTCTTCTGAACTTTTTTAAGAACATAACTTCTTAAAATTTCTTACTTGTTTCCGATAAAGCAATCAATAAAATCGGTAAAGCAATGAATAAATTTAAGAAACCTAAATTGTATCTCAATTGAATGACAGTTGCTTCAATTCTGCTGTTTTACCGTTTTATTCCGTCATTTTTTGAAAAATCTATAAAACACATTTTCGAGTTAAAGTTCCCTTTAAACTCACCCTCAAAATTCCTTTCTCTTCTTTTAAAGATCTTATTCCAATTGAGAAACGGTTGAATGTTTATTCCATCCTTTGTTTATTGTGCAGTTTAGAAACTAGAAAATATTTGAAACATAGAATATGTTCGTAATGAAAAAAGTTCCAAGTGATCTATTGCTTCTCACTGTTGGTTTTATGATTATTCATTGACTTTCCTGAGGCTAACATTATTTCTTCTATTATGCATTTGCATTTGGATTTTTATAAAGCTTTCTTCATTTTTATAATTCTCTAAAAATTTTGCTAATGATTTTTCTCCAATGGTTTTTGTTTCTGATTTTAAAAACAAATCATTTTTTTTTCTTGTTGTTTTAAATCTCTTTATAGATATTTTTTTAATTGTCATTAAATACCTTACTAAAAATTTTATTTTTTATGTTTTACTTTTTTTAACATGATTTTTTTTTCTTTTGCTTCATTATTATTATTATTTTAGTTATTGACAGTTAATTTGAAGCTTTACATAATGCATTTCACTCAAGTATGCTACAAGAATTCCTCTATATTAAGTTGGAAAATTATGGATTTATTAAGCAACAATCTTTTATGAGCTACTTAAGTTTTATATATTGTGTCAAGTTGCACTCGCTTTTACTTTTATCGCCTTATGAATGACCGTTCTCATTCTGCAATTGGCTCCAAAGCAGTTATTGTGTTAAAGCTACGTAAAGAAAATCCCCATTCCCTATTGCTTTCCAAAAAAAAAAAAAAAAAAAAAACTAGTGCTATCTGCGGATGCCAGTAAATTAAATATCCACACTTTTATCTTCAAAGCGGTCACTCAATTGAATAACACGTAGTGCGCTTTTCTAAAAACTAAAATAACAGTAAAAAGAAACCAACGTTGGATATAATTTACAAAAAAAAAAAAAAAAAAAAAAAAATGAAAAATTGAAAAATACAAAATTTTTTATTCCCAACGGAAAATTACTACTACTCAAAACCAGAAAAATTTCTTTTCTGAAAAATTTTAACACACACAAATTTCTCGATCAAACGAGACCACGTATATTGTTTTCTAACTAACGTTGTCATCCAGTTATAATAATAATAATATTCATAAAGTAAATATTAGACTCAAATACATGTGCAACATCCTCCCACCTTTTAAATTATAAATAACAATCAAAACATAAAAACTATTAGTCAAAACAAATTTGATACAAAGGTGATAACATTAGCTTTAAACTAAACATATAAATAGGAAAATAAAATAAATAGTAGAATGATCAACAAGCTCTTATGTAATATACAAGTCCAGTTTTTCTGGCACTTTAATTCTTCTGCCAACTCTACTAAACTTCATTTATTCACTAGTAGTACTGTTCGAAACTTTGGCGATGTCATTTGATTGTACTTTAACAAGTCGTACTTGTCCGTCTGTACTTGTATAACCTCAGTGATACAACCTAAAGGTCAGTAGATTCTTTTTTTTTATTATCGGCTCCCACCATAACAATTTCGCTCGCAGTAACGGTATGTTTAACTGGCTTTTTGCTTTTTTCGTTGAATAAGAGTCCCAAGATACTCAGATCTAAAACGGCTTCGTAAATATCTAAGAATGGTTTGCCTTTATTTGAGTCTTTTACACAAAAAACTTTGCTCAACAGAATCTAAATTAGGAAGACTGCATTCTTGCACATCTTGGAGGAACATCGATGGTGAAATAGGTTTTACAGCATCCTCTTCACAAATGTAACTAACAGGTCTTGAGTTGATTACCCTCTTACACTCAGCTAAAACCGTCATCATTGCTGAACCGTTGTAGAATCACTCCAGTAACAAGTCACAATATTTTTCCAACCAAGAGTTTCAATAACCGAATTCGTCAGCTTCGTTCCAATTACAGCAGCTAGAAGTTCCATTCTAGGAATAGATACGCCTATTAACAGAGCCACTCGAGACTTTGCTGCAAGTAAATAATTACTCAACTTGATTATCATTCTCTACTCTAAGGAATATAACTGCTGCTCAGACATCTTTGCTTCCATCAACAAATGTGTGAATAGTGCAGTTACTTAAATCTTCAGAAGACACTCGAATAAACCTAGGAATCTGTATGTCAGTCAAATACTTCAGTTCTTGAAACACCACTGCATAAACTTTTTATGAAGCTCACCAGTTATCTCTTCATCCCAACTCGTTCCTAGTTTCTTTTGTAGCATTATTTTTGGACAAAGCATGACTGGTGAGGTGAAGCCAAAAGGATCAAATACTTTGTGTACGGTAGACAACATATTTCTTTTAGTTACTTTTCCATATTAATGTCGTCTAACCATTTCATGTTAATTTTCAACGTGTCCAGCTCTTTATTCCAAATAAGACCTAATACTTGAGTCTCCTTCTTAAAACTAGTCTCCAGACCATTCCCATTCTCTAAGATCAAAACCACCTTTGGCCATTAAAGTTTTAGAATTAGCGATAAACTTATCGAATTCTTCTTTACTGTTAACGCTGGTAACGACATTGTCTATATAAAAACTCCCTAAAAGCCTTTTCTTTAAAGATTATTCAAATCTGTTACAATGCTGAATATGATACTCGATTACTGAAGCTAAAAGGAAAGGATTGCATTTAACACCAAAAGCAATTATTGCGTGGCGAAAAACTTTTAGTTTCTTTCTTTCTAAGTTTTCCCACCATAAAAACGCGGGAAATCTTTATCCTCTTTATAAATGCTTATTTGTAGAAAAGCTTTCCTAATGTCGACGAAAACGCCAAATTCTCTTTCTCTGAATCGAAGTAAAATATCTGGGAAAAGTTCCATTTGGTTAGGACCACATTCCAAACATTCAAAGAAGGATAATTTGTTAACCTAGCTGAAGCATCAAACACTGGGCGAATTGGAGTAGTGCTGCTGCTAGGTTTTATTATAGCACGATGAGGTAAATAATTTCTATAAGAATTTACTTCGTTCTTCGGAACTTTCTCAATTCGGCCTTCATTAATCCAGTTCAGAAGAACATCTTCATCGCTATAAGCTTTGCTGTAGTGTATTCGAGCCACTTCGACAAATTTAAGTTGTCGGGTAAAGGCGATTTATCACCAGCCCATGGCAAACAAACTTCATATCGGCCCTCTTTATTAATTTCCACCGTTTCTAAAAAATACTCTTTAGTCTGAAGATCAGTCGCGTATTTGGACGTCTTCTCAACAGGATCATAGATTCCAATCAAATCCAATTGCCATAGGTTTGAGATTTCAGCTTCATTTACAAATAGCGATAACACTGCCATCGCCAAGTTTTCTTCCGAGGATTTTTCATGCGGCCCTTTTCCCATTAAGGTCCAACCTAAGTACGTTTCTAAAGCCACGAGATCCGACGATGAGACCTTTCTTTTTCCTGTCAACATTTTTCCCATGCTGTGAGCTCCAACGAGAATATCGATCGCTAAACATCTGCCGCCAATGTCCGTTAGATTAATCTAATTTTCTTCTAACTCCTTTATCGAAGGGCCTGTAAAAACCAGTCTAATATTAACACATATTGTAGACTGATCCAAAACTTCAAAATTGTAGCCAAAATTTTCATTCAAATGTTTCAATGTCACTTTATAGAGTTTATATGCTTGACCTCGTTAGTGATAACGCCGCAAAAAAGGGAATGAAACACTTTTTTTTTTTTTTTTTTTTGGCGAATAGGTGTATAATTCCTTTCTTCGGCTACGCTTTCCAGAATATATGACTTATGCGATGCAGAATCAAAGAGCAATCTCACAGTTTTCTGTTTACAGCCAGAGATCAACTTGACTTTCACGATTTGAAGAAATATCTTTGGATTTCGTTTATTGAAACTGGACATATTAACATCATTTTCTGAGGGTTTTTCTTCTTTCTTTTCCACAGCCTTTTTTTTGTGAATCGAGTGTGTCACACATTAGAGAAAAATGCTTTTTAGAACTGCTTGGCATTTCTTAACAGTGTATGTTGGCAATAAACAGACAAAGCAACAACGCATATCTCTGATGATTTTTTGTATTTCCGCTAAGCTCATTTTCTGAGCTGAAAAGTAATCTGAACTTGAATGTTTGCCGTCACAAAAAAAAAAAAACAAGATTTCTTCACCTCTCTATTTGAAGTAGTCGTCAATAAACCCGTAGCTGTAGGTACTTTAATTTTCAAGTTTTTGAAATCATATTGCTTCTTTTTGAGAGGTTTATTCTCTTGGCTCTTTCCTAAATCAAAGCTGGCTATATTCAAAGATATCTTTTCTTCGCCTTCGACTTCTTTTTTGAGAAATTGCATTAAATTATTTAACTTCTCTTTAGTGTCAGTGTTACAGTTGGAAATGTTACTGCGATTTCAAGTCTTCAAAAAATGAAATCAGCTGGAAAACAAGATTCAACCATAGGATACAATATAGATGCACATTTATCCGTGGTTACACATAATGTTTTCAATGCACGTAAATAAGATTCAAGTTTGTTATATAAAGAAGTTAATGAAAATATTTTCTTAGTTCATCCAGAGATAATCAATTTTAGTAACAGTCTAACGTATACTTCGACTAAAAGATCCTCTCTTCCAAAGCGAGATTGTAAACTATCAATAGATTTTTCATAATTGACGCCAGCTGGCGGAAAACTTTCAACTACTTCTCTTGCACGGGAACCTGCAACCGTGGCTTGCACTAAATATTGTAATTTACTATCTTTCAGTACGATATATTCATCTTTATGCACCTGCTCAAATTGACTCCAAAAAGGAAGCCAATCTTTTAAGTCCTTGTCAAATTGTATGAATAGCAATCAAGGCAACGTAAACTTTCTTTTTTAATTGCTTAAATCAGATAGAGAATTTAATGGAACATATTCAATTCGACTTAGAGCTTGAATTCTAGTGAGCTCGATTTCTTTCTCAGCTTCAAGTTTCATTCTTTCAAATGCCCTTTTACCTTCTCCTTCTTTTTCTTTTTCAGCCTCTCTTTCTTGCCTTGCTTTGTCTTCTGGTTCTTGCAGTTTTCGCTCGGCAACGGCATTTCCTAGCAGTTCTTGGACAAATTCCGCATCTTTCTTGTATTCTTTACTGTTCAGTATAATATTTTTTTAACCTGAAACAGTAATATTGGCGGTACCTCTTCGCCAATTTCAGACGCTACATATATCAAATTATCTTTCTTAAATCCTTTTACTGCATGAAATATGTTGCTTCTTCAATAATGTCCTGTCGCGGTACACCACAAATGTTAAAGCTGCATAAGGAAAATCACCGCTCTCTATTGCTTTCTAAAAAAATCTGCAGTGGCTCCACTCGACTTTCCGAACATTGAGTATCTAACAGTTTTGTAGATAAAATAAAGAAAGGGGAGTTGCTAAACAAACAAAAAAGAGAAAACCATAACAGAGTGTTTGAGTATTTTTCTCCATATATCACACGAGGTTTTATTTAACGCTACTGAACTTTGAGCCCTTGGATCATAAGGATAAAGAATTTTTCGTTGTGTCCCTGTAAAAATCTATAACTGCTAGATTCACCAAAATGCTTATAGTTAGTGCAACAGTGATTTATAATATTCATACAAATTTTCAGCTCAATTGAATAAGGCGTTTAGATGCTATCGCTGGTCTCATAGGCCATAAAGATAAAGAATTTTTCTTTGTGTCCCTCTAAAAAAACTGTAAGTGCTAGATTCACCAAAATCTATACAGTTGGTTCAAATGTGACCTATAACATGTGTACAAATTATTTGCTGAGATTAATGAGGCGTTTAGACGCTATCACACTTTTAAAAATTTGGCAAAGAATTTTTCTTTGTGCCCCTGTAAAAAAACTATAAGTGCTAGATTCTCCAAAATCTATACAGATTGAGTATCTGTGACCTATAATATGTGTATAAAGTTTTTGGTCAATTGAATAAGGCGTTTAGATGCTATCGCACTTTTAAGATTTTGGTCCCTTGGCCATAATGATAAAAAAATTTTCTTTGTGTCCCTGTAAAAAAAAACTATAAGAGCTAGATTCACCAAAATCTATAGGGTTCGTACTATGGTAACTTACAATATACGTACCAACTTTCAGCTTATTCGAACAAAGCATTTAGACGCTAGCGTGTTCACTCACAGACATACACACATACATACACACATACATACACACACACATATATCATCGTAAAAATAGTGAAAACAGACTCGTTGGACCTCGAAACGTATAGAAACATCAAAATCTCGAATTCGGATTTTTGACATGATTACAATACTTTCCTCACTATAGTGTTCGGAAAGTAAAAACTAATGCTGTCTATGGGCTCCAGTAAATTAAATATCCACACATTTACCTTGAAAGCGGACACTTAGTTGAATAACACGTACTGCGCTTTTCTAAAAAATAACATAACAGTGAAGAGAACTCAGCTACGTTGGATATAATACTAATAATAATAAAAGAAAAAAATGAAAAATACAGACATCTTTATTCCCAACAGAAAAATGCTACTACTCAAAACCAGAGAAATTTCTTTTCTAAAAAAATTTAACACACACAAAGCTCTCGATCAAACGAAACCATGTATCTTGATTTTTGACTAATGTTGCTATCCATTTATAATAATATATAATAATATTCATAAAGTAAATAACAGACTCAAATATATTTTCAACATATTGCAATTTTCTGCAATTTATAACATTTTATTTAAAAGCTTCTATTTTTTTTTAAACTTTTATTACCAGTATTTCGGTGTAGTTTACAGCGCAATGTATCCTACTTCTTTTGTATCCTTCTGTTAATGAATAATAAATTCTATACACACACCATTTTGGATAGGCTATAAGTTCTAATAAAATTTCATAATATACTTCAACGTCGGCGAATTTACATCATTTATATGAGAGCCAGAGAGCAAACGCATAGTCAGATGGAAGAACTAAAGTGATAAATACATTTCAATGTTGTTGGAAAATGTTAAAAATTATTATTACTATTAGAAAATTATTCATCATATTTGTTTCAAATGATTTTCAAGCCCTGAATCAAATTGAATATACACATCTAATTGCTTATTTGAGTTTAATTACGCATCTAAATTTAATTAGATAACTGAAGACGATTCAGATTGTCTGAGATTGAACTAATTGATCCGAAACAAAATTATAAAGCGTGTAGGATGAAATCACGTAAGACTGCAAAGTATGTGCAATTAAATTTAAGGTATGCGTTTAAATTTCCTAATATTAGAATCATGCATTAAAAATTTCGGACTGATTTATTGAAAATTAGTACTGTATGAAAGATTTTTTTTTTTTTTTTACTGATTGTCAACATTTACATTCATTTGTTTAAAATAATGTGAGAAAATAATGTATTATACATATATATGAATTATTTAACCCATTATAAATTTTATATATATTAAAAAAAAAAAAAAAAACTTTTCTCTGCTTCACGGGATATTTAGTCTTGTATTTTATACGAAAAACCAAATACCTTCACCTAGTACGCGTTAGATTTTATAAATCTTTTCGCAAAGAAATCTGGAGGAATTAAATTTAGTGACCATGGAGCCTATATTTTTCGTGAGTACTAGCGAATCCATCTATCAGGCAAAGCGTAATTTAGTTAGTTGCGAACAGTCAGGACTAAATGAGGTGATGCTCCATCCTGTTGGAACAGAATGATATTCATAATCCCCTACCTTTCAATTATGGCATATTACCAGTAATGATACAAATTAGCAGTAATCGTCTACTTGGAACATAAGAACCATCGTGAATACCATCCGCACATTCATTTTGAGCTTGTGTTCCGTTGCCACTCTTGTATGTGTATTGTTGCTTGTTGCGCCATATTGTCCAGACCACGATCGAACGCTGGATGCTGTGTTGAGATGTGCAGGGAGGACAAACTAAAATGTATTATAGAATGTGTCTTAGCATGATATACGTTTAATTAATAATGCAATTTATGCAATAAAATGGGATTATCACATCACCTTATATAATCTTCGTTAAAGTTGTTAACTGAAACATATTAAAGCAGTAGTGGATAAACAAAAAGACAGATAGACAGACGAACCGAAGTCATAAATACTGTTTAAGTTTGTCGGAAAGTGTTTAGAAACCTTATAAAATTTATGAATGCAGTTAATGCAAAACGATTCCAACTTATCTACATTATTTGTATAATTAAAAAATATTATGTAATTCATATAGATTCATTAACATAATTTGTGCCTACGTTCCCTAATTAACAATAAAATGGAATAGATATTAATTACTGAATTTATACAGAACAATATTTAAAGAATTAAACGCTTGATTCTCTGCTTCCTTCAAATACAAAGCGACGGTTCAATAGCTTAATTATTTTCCAATTAAACAACTTCCAGATTCTTTGAAGTGTAAAATCATTAATATTTACAGCCGAAATATTCTTATTCTGGAACTTGTATATAATAAAAGAGGAATCTTTTAGAAATACTTTTTCAATACTTCAAAAACATGTTATAACTATTAAGTACGATGTTTCTTAAACACACATACATATTTAGTAGTTTCTTGAAAAAGATATTATAATATCAGTTAGTGCAATTTGTTGATGTATTTGAAAATTTGTTAATCAAGTATTGTACTACTACTATTATTATTTGGAAAATCAATAACAGTTATTGATTTAGAGTACAGCATTACTGAAAAGCATCAAACTATTGATTGATTTTCTTATTCAAAAAGCAGGGAAATATATTCAACAGCCTGATAATTTTTGTATTAAACAAATTATCTTAATTCTGAAGGTGAAAATAATTCATATTTTCAGTGTAATTACCTTAATATTAGAATTTAATTTCATAATTTACTTAGCATTTAAAATATTTTTAAGAACTTCATACTTATAACTATTTTTTTTTTTTTTTTTTTATGATACAGATATTCATTATTAATTTGCCATCATATAACATGCTTGGCAAATATAGGTATTCGAGAAAACTTTCGAGCTTGGTTTTTGGCGCTTTTACACGTTTTGAGATGGGATAAATCTGAAAATAATAAACTCAATGTGGTATCCGTCAGTTGTTTTGCCAGTTGGTTTGTTATTACACTGTTAAAAATAATAGTTCAATGTTCTATCCTAATAAAGGGGCAAATTATAAAACATTAGTTGCAACCAATATGATAAGAAATTTGATACCATATGTTTCACCATTTTAGCGGTGCTTTTTGAATAGTTACGTTTTAAATAGCACATTAAATGGTGAAACACAGATAACCAAATTTCTCAAAATGTTGTTTACACACACATATATATATATATATATATTTAATTTGCACCATTTTTTAGGGTGAAATATTAAACTGTTATTTTTAACAGTGTGGCTCCCAATCATACTGTAGATATGGAGAACTTAGGAATTAATGAAAATTTTCGACTTCGATTATTATAGTTTTTACACGTTTTGAGATATGAGGAATTCGAAAATCATAAAATTGGTGTAGTGCCCGTGTGTAGATAAGTCAAATTGTTAGTTTATTAATTTGTTAGTCTGTGTTATCATTATCTCAAGAACAAGCAATCGTATGGAGTTCGGCCAGTTTTAAGATATCAGTATAACATTTGCAAGAACCTTTTTGACTTTCAACATTCTGATTTAAAAATTTCCTAATTCTAAATTTACGATTTTCTTAACAAGAAAGAATAGAGCAAATTTTTTTTATAAGCGTATGTCACGAGGATTATTTTCATCGTAAAGCTACCTGACCAGTTTTAAATATCATTTATGACACCGGTATGAATATCATTAATATGAACATTCTACTTAGAATATTTGTATGCTCTTCGAAGTTTAATATTGTTTTCAATATGAAAAGAATAGAACAAAATTTCATATAAATGAGCATTATAAGGATTTATTATGTATTTTTATCGTGACCAAGTCAGAACAGTTTTATAACATCATTTATGATACTAATATGAGCAATAATGTTTGATTAATTTTATAAGCTACTTCAGTAATTCGAAATGAGCGATTTTCAGGAACAACTTGCAGGTTGGTCCACAACTGTATTTGGCGATTTTCTTTTGGTGATTACGGCGAATTGCGATTTTCAGAAGTGGTTACAATGGTTTCAAAACTTAAACAAAACGTATTTTTTAAGATGGCGGCTGTTTTGTAATGTACACAAATAAATTAAGCTTATTTTTACTATTAATAAAACAAATATTTAAATTTAACTTACCTCATTTTGCATGAAAAAATAAGTGCATGAAGTACTATATTGCAAAGATCATCAATTTGTATATATATACACTATATATATATGCACATATGCTTCTCGTACATTTACACCATTTAAATGTTCTATAGTTATCGGGAAAATACGATTACATAAATCAGATTTCCTAACCCACATTTTTTCAAAAATTTCAAAAACTTTGCTCTCTCTCTCTAAACAATTCACTCAAAAAATTTCAAGTACATCCACTTTCTTTTCCGAAAATAGGCTTATCTTTCGTTAAATAAAATAGCAAAAATAGAATTAGATACTGAATATTTAAAAGTCGATAAAGTTATCTTCATAAATATTTAGAATGCTGGTTGCCATGGTCATCAAAACTAGTATGGTGTGGCCACCACATGATTTACTTCTATATAATTTTACACAAAATTTATTCAATGCAAATTATTTTCCATTATAAATGCAGGCGATTTTTATCTGACAGAATTACATTATCACTAAATGCCGAAATATATCAATTTTTTTGCAAATTAGGAGAAATAAGATTTTTTTAAAAAAGTTTTTTAGTTAAAAGATAAAAAATCCATAACTTTGTTTTAAATTATCACAGATCTATCGTTCAAACATTCGTTTTAAAAGTATTTACGAGATCTTTTGAAAGATACCCATACTGAAAATTTATTTCCCCCCAGGGGGGCGAAGCTCCCACATGCACAAAATTTTTACTTTCCGAACACTATAGTGAGGAAAGTATTGTAATCATGTCAAAAATCCGAATTTGAGATTTTGATGTTTCTATACGTTTCGAGGTCCAATGAGTCCGTTTTCACTATTTTTGCGATGATGTATGTATGTGTGTGTGTATGTATGTGTGTGTGTATATGTGTATGTCTGTGAGTGAACACGCTAGCGTCTAAATGATTTGTTAGAATAAGCTGAAAGTTGGTACGTATATTGTAAGTCACCATAGTACAAACCCTATAGATTTTGGTGAATCTAGCGCTTATAGTTTTTTTACAGGGACACAAAGAAAAATTCTTTATCATTATGGCCTATGGGACCAAAATCTTAAAAGTGCAATAGCATCTAAACGCCTTATTCAATTGAGCAAAAAATTCATACACATATTATAGGTCACAGATACTCAATCTGTATATTTTGGTGAATCTAGCTCTTACAGTTTTTTTACAGGGACACAAAGAAAAATTCTTTATCGTTATGGCCTATGGGACCAAATTTTTAAAAGTGCGATAGTATCTAAACGCCTTATTCAATTGAGCTGAAAATTTATATGAATATTATAAATAACTGTTGCACTAACTATAAGCATTTTGATGAATCTAGCATTTATAGGTTTTTACAGGGACACAACGAAAAATTCTTTATCATTATGATCTATGGGCTCAAAATTCAGTAGCGTTAAATAAAACATCGTGTAATATATGGAGAAAAATACTCAAACACTCTATTATGGTTTTCTCTCTTTTGTTTGTTTAACAACTCCTCTTTCTTTACTTTATCTACAAAACTGTTAATTACTCAATGTTCGGAAAGTCGAGTGGAGTCACTCCAGATTTTTTTTCTAGTTAACTACTACTATTATCAAAAATCTGGAGTGACTCCACTCGACTTTCCGAACATTGAGTAACTAACAGTTTTGTAGATAAAATAAAGAAAGAGGAGTTGCTAAACAAACAAAAAAGAGAAAACCATAACAGAGTGTTTGAGTATTTTTCTCCATATATCACACGAGGTTTTATTTAACGCTACTGAACTTTGAGCCCTCAGATCATAATGATAAAGAATTTTTCGTTGTGTCCCTGTAAAAATCTATAAATGCTAGATTCACCAAAATGCTTATAGTTAGTGCAACAGTGATTTATAATATTCATACAAATTTTCAGCTCAATTGAATAAGGTGTTTAGATGCAATAGCTGGTCTCATAGGCCATAAAGATAAATAATTTTTCTTTGTGTCCCTGTAAAAAAACTGTAAGTGCTAGATTCACCAAAATCTATACAGTTGGTTAAAATGTGACCTATAACATGTGTACAAATTCTTTGCTGAGATTAATAAGGCGTTTAGACGGTATCACACTTTTAAAAATTTGGCAAAGAATTTTTCTTTGTGTCCCTGTAAAAAAACTATAAGTGCTAGATTCTCCAAAATCTATACAGATTGAGTATCTGTGACCTATAATATGTGTATAAAGTTTTTGCTCAATTGAATAAGGCGTTTAGATGCTATCGCACTTTTAAGATTTTAGTCCCTTGGCCATAATGATAAAGAATTTTTCTTTGTGTCCCTGTAAAAAATCTATAAGTGCTAGATTCACCAAAATCTATAGGGTTCGTACTATGGTGACTTACAATATACGTACCAACTTTCAGCTTATTCGAACAAAGCGTTTAGACGCTAGCGTGTTCACTCACAGACATACACACATACATACACACATACATACACACAGACATACACACATACATACACACACACATACATACATCATCGTAAAAATAGTGAAAACGGACTCGTTGGACCTCGAAACGTATAGAAACATCAAAATCTCGAATTCGGATTTTTGACATGATTACAATACTTTCCTCACTATAGTGTTCGGAAAGTAATAATTCACATAAATTTTACAATCACACGATTAAACTAACTCTCATTTTGTACATTTATACGAAATTTTGTAATCTACTGCCATGTTGAAAATTTAGAAAAATGCGATAACAGCGCCACCTGTTAAGCAATTGTTTCACAAATCTAATCAGCGCTAGTTTATGTCAGGGTCCAACTAAATACCAAGTTTGGTTAAATTTCGCTCATTGGTTCGTGAGATACAGCGTTCACGAAATTTGTGACTGACACACTCAGACACACCGACAGACAGACAGACATTTTCTAAAAACAGTCAAATCGTGTTCAGGACATCCCAAAACGTGTAAATCCATCGAAAACTGGAGTTCGAAAATTTTCACGAATCCAATACTTTCTCTATATACACATATAGAAGAAAGTAATAAACAGGAAATAGGTTGCCATATCATGTTGCAAAGAATCCAGCACGACATCATTATCGTTCAAAACGGCGCCAAAAGAAAATCGCCAAATAGGGTTGTGGACCAACCTGCAAGTTGTACCGATTTTCATAACATGGCAAAATAGGGAACTATTTTACATAATTTTTATTTTTATGATTATTAAATTGAACACAGAATGGAATTATATAAAAACTAAAATATAAAACTTCTCTTAATAAAATTAATCCACAAATAAGGGTAAAACAAATGCATAAAAGTGTAGGAGGTAGCCTAATGGGTGATTTATTTCTACCTACGACTATATCAGAATACATTTTTCTTTTCATTCTCTGAATATAGTATCCTTACAGTAGAAATTTATGAAATCAAATATATAAAGGGGATCTGATCAGAGTCTACTTGTGCCAACTAATTTCAGTCTCTATTTTAAATGAGATGTGAAATTTCATTCAGATTATAAATGTATTGCAGACAATTTAATATTAAAGTATTATTATTATTATTAGGACTGAGGGCCTATTAGTCTCAATCTGGGATTTTTGCGTTGTCGATTTCGATAGTTGGACATTTGTCGAAATCTAAAATTTATCGAAAATATAATTGAATAATTTGAAAGCGATGTTATAATTTGACAAAAAAAAAAAAAAAAAAACTAATAGTCCTCCGTCCTAAACTAAATTCTGCTTTTGCCAGAATTTCATCAAAATCTTTTTTTTTTTAATTATTATTATTGAAAGAAAAAGAAAAGAAAATTAATAATAATCAGTATCGTTACAAGCGATATCGAAAAAGTGTTTTTTAATATTTTTGAATTAGGAAATAAAAAGTGCGCGTGAAATAATATGAAATAAAAATAAGTAAAAAAATGAATTTAATGATTTAATGTTTTTGTTTTTCGGGAGCTGCTCATGCATATAAAAAATGCGTATTAAAACGAGTCGAAGAAGGAAGCGAAATACGTATTGAGTTATATTACGATAAATACGATATATAATATGATACGATATATTAGACCTATCGTCCAGGGTTAGTAGGCATTTTCGTTGAAAGAAATAGTTTGTTCGTTCGGTGCAACTTGCACATTAGTCCCGTGAGGTACAACTTTCACATTAGTCCCTTGAGGTACAACTTTCCCTTTAGTCCCGTCAGGTACAACTTGTACATGTCCCCTTTAATTTCCTTTTTTTTTTTTTTTTTTTTTTTTTTAGTTTTTTTTAACTTTCTCTTACCCATAGGGTCGAGAAAGTATTATTTTAGGATCAAATTTTCGAACGTGAGATTTTGTTATATTTACATGTTCTGAGGTCCCCTGAATACGAAAATCATGTTTTTAGTGAATGGTCTGTGTATATGTCTGTCTGTGTGACTGTTATCAGCATATCTCAAGAACAAATAGTAGCAGAAATTCCAAACTCGGTATTCTAAATGTGTATCATATAGGGATGCTACAGTAAGCTTTTCGTTGAGATGAAGCAAATGGTTCGTGTACAGGGACACTCAAAAGTACTCAAATACATTACGTCTATGGGGGAAATTGCAGGTAAGTAGAGTTTAACATCTATAGACTGCACTAAACCGAATGAAACGAATATATATTTTTTGTAATACAGATAGTCAACTGAGAAAAAAAATTTTGTGTATGTAAGAGCCTCTCCTCCCCCCTTGGGGGGAAGTCCCCCTCGAGGGGAGTAAATTTTCATAATGGGCTCATACATACACAATTTTTTTTTCCCAGTTGACTATCTCTATTACAAAAAATATATATTCGTTTCATTTGGTTTAGTGCAGTGTATAGACGTTAAATTCTACTTACCTGCATTTTCCCACATACACGTAATGTATTAGAATTCTCTTGATTGTCCCTGTACACGAACCATTTGCTTGATCTTAACGAAAAGCTTACTGTAGCATCCCTATATAATACACATTTAGAATACCAAGTTTGAACTTTCTGCCATAATTTGTTTTTGAGATATGCTGATAACAGACAGACACACACACAGACACACAGACATACATACAGACCATTTGCTAAAAACATGATTTTCATATTCAGGGGACCTCAGAACATGTAAATATAACAAAAACTCGCGTTCGAAAATTTGACCCAAAAACAATACTTTCTCTACCTTATGGGTAAGAGAAAGTAAAAAAATTATGTAGTTTGAAAAAGTTATGAAATATATTTTTAAGATGGATCTTCTTAATTTCATCTTTTCTTTCTTTCTTGTTATTTATTATTACTATCTATCTATGCATATAATAAAATAAGATGTTTGTGTGTGTGTCATTGTGTATGGTTTCCAGAGCTTTTTAAGAAAACGGCTGATGGCTGAGCTACAAAAATTTGCATGGTGGTTCGTAATGACCTCTCCTGATGCAACTCGAAGCCCGATTTTCGAATTTTGTTTTAGTTTTCTTTTAATTAATTAAAATGTTAAAATAAAAACCTTCTAATTACTGATAAATTGGCCATTTAATTTTAATCCTTAATTTAATTGTTACCAAAAAAAATTATCATTATTTTTTGGACAGAAAAAAAAAAAAAAAAACCCGTGAACAATAAAAATTACATTTATTTAAAATATTTAATTTTATTCCTTAATTTAATTGTTGCCAAAAATATTATCATTATTTTTTCGACAGAAAAAAAAAATAAAATAAAATAAACCGTGAACAATAAAAATTACATTTATTTAAAATGAGGAAAGTAAATTAAAAAAAAATTAGAAATGTCAGTCGTATCGTTACAAATAAGATACCAAATGAAAGATGCAATTTTTGTGAATCCAACGGATTAAACAGCTTATCGATCGGACAATTAGATTTTTTAAGATTAACTAATGTATGTATTTTAGGTGGCAAGAGAAGGAGATTGTATGGAACCCGTTTGGAAATTTTTTTTAAATGTGCTACTAATTAAGTCACATGTTTTTTTAAAAGTGGGATTAAAAACTGCAGTTTTGAATCTTTTTTAAATTTTCTTTCACAAACACAAACATATAGTATACAGCCTGTACAACACTAGACCAAATTGAAATTCAAATTTCATCAATATTTAAATAAATAAATGAAAATAAAAATATTTTTAATGGGAAATATATATAACCATTAAAAGTTTAGTTGTCTAAAATATGGCAGAAATAGCGCTCATAGCATATTGTTACAAAGTATTAAGTCTTATTCTTACAAGGGATTCTAAAATGGTGACAAAAATTCAAAAGTCGCCAAAGAGAGCTATATTAAGGCGGTACTATGATCATGCTTACAAACCATGAATTATATATAACCACAAAAAATTAATTGTCTCATGCAACAGACGTAGCCGGTCATAGCATATTATAATATTTAGCGTGAAATTGTTATCATTTTTATGGTTGATCGGGGATAAACAAAATAAACATAGGAAATAACGTAAAAGCAAATATTATGTGCACTACGTATAGTGTTGTTCATATGTAACTGGGATTCAAATATAAAGGGGATACTTCATTTTTTTTCGATACTATCTATTTCGAAACTGTTATCTAATAAGGACTTAATGGAAGCCTATTGGTAAACCATTGTCTCAGGTAATAGGGACAAGCGCCCGAGTTTTAGCGGATGACCAAATCGCTACCGAAGGCAGCAGGGATCCGAAGCGAGCTTTTGAGCAATTTTAGTATTTTATTTTATTTTTAAAAAGCTATATAGAAAAGAGTTTCCTTTAAATTTAGTGACCAGCGAAGCGGGCAAAGCCTGCTAGTACATATAATAAAATAAGATATTTGTGTGTGTATCATTGTGTATGGTTTCCAGAGCTTTTTAAGAAAACGGCTGATGGCTGAGCTACAAAAATTTGCATGGTGGTTCGTAATGACCTCCCCTGATGCACCTCGAAGCCCGATTTTCGAATTTTGTTTTAGTTTTCTTTTAATTAATTAAAATGTTAAAATAAAAACCTTCTAATTACTGATAAATTGGCCATTTAATTTTAATCCTTAATTTAATTGTTGCCAAAAAAAATTATCATTATTTTTTGGACAGAAAAAAAAAACGTGAACAATAAAAATTACATTTATTTAAAATATTTAATTTTATTCTTTAATTTAATTGTTGCCAAAAATATTATCATTATTTTTTCGACAGAGAAAAAAAAAAAAAAAAACGTGAACAATAAAAATTACATTTATTTAAAATGAGAAAAGTAAATTAAAAAAATTAGAAATATCAGTCGTATCGTTACAAATAAGATACCAAATGAAAGAGGCAATTTTTGTGAATCCAACGGATTAAACAGCTTATCGATCGGACAATTAGATTTTTTAAACTGATACTATTCCGAAGCCTAATTTGAATTGTTTAACACAATTTTACATAACTGTACTTGTCATCTTACCTCTTAATCTCCAACCTGTATTTATACTATTAAATTTCAGGGTAAGAGAAAGTCGTGCGAGTGACACACCAGCTTAGTTTCATTTAAATTCATGCAATTCACCTAAAATTCTGAAAAAAGCATTTATACTGTATTTTATTTCTATATCAAATTCATGCTCTTTCAGATTTTGGCGTATTTTAACATACATTCTGCTTATATAAATATTTATGGTTGTGTGAATGGGTGTATATAATTTAAAGTAATTTTCACAATAATAATAATAATAATAATAAATACATCATTTTCTGTATATTTGTAATTGAAACACTTGAATTAAAGGAATTGAATCAATGCCATTCGCAATAACTTATACACTGAAATATGGGAACGTAAAACAATGAAAATTTAACATAAATTTCACTGCCTAGCGTGAGTAATGTTTATATGGATTATAACTCTGGGAAAATACTTTATATTCGACGGCTGTCCGTGGTATCATTGCGAGTTCGTAATCTGAATTTTCGGAATTGATACTATGTGCTTTGAATATATATGCAAAACAAAGAAACATTTGTTATGATTTATATACCATGTATATAGGAATAGATACAAAATGCGTTTTGATGTGCCTGCAATCCATTTAAAATGACATTAACTGTTGTATTATAAAGTAACAGTTTGGTCTACTCTGTTTAAATTCAATTTCTGATAGCAAATTTATTATTTATTGTTTTAGATTTAAATAATAAACTTCTCAAATATTATATTTCAACTTTAATTTTTAAATCATTCTCTTTGAAAGGATTTAAAAATAAATAAACTTAAAAGTGTGCAAAATTTAAAGAGTTTTTAAAAAGTCTAAGACTTCAGCAACTTATAACTACGAATACACACACACACACACACACATATATATATTAATTTCATCCCTACTTTGAATGACGTTATAGGTTGAGGCTGTGTGGGTTTTATGTCACTCTAGAGATACGCAAGCCAACAAGGGACCGAGCGGCTTTGCGCTCAAAGCTGGTAGATGGGAAGTGCCGGGTTCGAACCGAAGTCGCGCTCATTGATCTATCAGTTCGGAGTTTTCCGTGGTTTTCTCCAAAACTCGCATAAATATGGGCTAGAACCCCTTAGAAAGACTTCCACGGAGGGCGTTTCACCTATAGGCTTAGGACCCTAGCGTAGTCAGTCGGCCTTAAAACCCCACAACCAACCAGCTAGAGGTACGTAATGGGCAATAGGCAACACCTTTTATAATAATGTCTCCGAAGTGAGCTTTACACTAAGGAAGATGAGCTTTACATCCAATCCACATCATTCTTTAGATATTGTAGGATGTGTTGATTGGAAGTGATCGGCCTATCATCCGTGATGTAAAACTCAGTTTTGCGAAATTATAATAGGAGGTGTTGCAATAGGCGACGATCTTTAATTTGCCTTGAGGGATGATTTAGAGATATGCCATCACAAGTTTTATCCTCTGCGTGGATGACTGCCTCGCATTGTTAACTCTTAATAATACCGAGGGAAATCATCAATGAAATGTCATTACTTAATTAAGATATAGGGGAGAACCGTGTATTATGGACCCCCTAAGCAAGAATGCTCATAAAACTAAAATTATTAAATTAAAAATATTTAATTTGTTGGCTGTTCATTACAATGCTATAGTTGCAAAGTACAAGCTTGGTAAAAAACTCTGGGAACTATTAATAATTGCAGGAAATTACTATTTTATTTACGTATCGGTGGTCCATATTACACACACGTTTGTGTAATATGGCCCAAGTGGACCATAATGGTCCTTCCCGTTCCCCAACAGTTGACACACTTGGAATTGTGAAACGAACTGTCCAGCATGTTCCCTCACACACTTGTACATCTCTTGGGAATAGTAGAAATGGACCAAAAAAAAGTTAATGGACGAAAAAAAGGGGGAGGTCTAAAGGTTATATCCAATGGGTAGCGTGGGAAAGAAGTGATAATTTGATTATCCCTGCTTCCCTGGCCTCTTCTATAGCCTCAAGATTTTGAGTATGCGACATATGTACGCCGAGCATTAACAAAATCTCTTTGTTTTTATTATGGACCACTGGTCCATATTATACAACACAGCATGGTTCATATTACACGCGTAAACAGAGCAACGTGGTTTCCAATCAAAAATCGCTATGCAAATTGATGCCCATGAAACGCATGTCTGAATTATTCATAAAATAAGTACATTTGCTACTATTAACTCGAAAAATATATTACAATTACCTAAAAGCAGAAAGTAATACTTCCATTTTAACATACTTGTTATATCAATGATCATATAAACCGAAAACTCAATTTCATAATCGTCCAAATACAGGTATGCATGTACAAATCACTCCATGGTTTGTGTAACAATAATATTCACTAAAAGCAATGAGATGATTTCACCATCTAGTGTTGAACATACAAATTTCCTCATGATCCGTATTACACGATGGTCCATAATACACAGTTCTTCCCTAATAATTAATTTAGCTGAAGTATTTTTTAATTAGTTTAACTAAAGTATTTTTAATGGTTATATTTATGACTGCATAATCCCCTTTTGGAATAACGTGGGAAGATAACCCATTAACATGAAAATATTTATATTATTATTCTGGAAATCTATACAAGTAAAACGCAAGGCAGATTTTTTGAACAGTTTATAAGAGAAAAAAAAAACTATATAATTTTTACATTATTTTAGTGTTAAATGAAAGAGTTTTGTCGATAGATATGTTAAATTTAGTTATTGTGATCCCAGTTACTGTTATTAAATTTCAATTAATAAGCAATTAAAAATACATATGATAAAGAAATTTCTGTCATACTATATTTCAGATAATTATCAAACATATGAAAAATAATGCGATGATTATGAGGTATCCTAATTATGGCTGTAAAACTGAGGGCTGATTCCTTGGACAGTCCATGAGATGACTCTTCTGTATTAATTTACTTTAATTTGGTCTTAACTGAACGAACATTTTCTATAAATTTTCCAAGTTCAGTTATTCTAATCATAATTACCGTTATTCAGTCATAATTATCAATTAAAAACATTATCTAATAAAGAAATTGATATCAAAATTTATGGGAAATGATGTCATGTTTGTGAGGGTGTTAAGTGTTAGTTAAGTTTTAACGTCGCTTTTTAGCTACGTAGTGAGCAGTTAGTGACAGTCTCAGATTCCCTTCTAAGAATGGTTCGGAGACATGCCATCACGATTTTGATTCTCTGCAGATGGGATGACTTCTCTGTTATGTTAACCTCAGGAGTATTAATGTATTAATTTCGGAGCACGGAGTACATTGCAGCTACGACGAATTTTACATGCATCAGCCACCATTAGTGTATACGACGACTTCGGCCAACTCAAGTATCGAATCTGAAATTTTCGATACTCTATCAACAAGGCTACCCCTGTGCCGGTAGGGAGACAATTTATCTATATACTCAAAATGTAAGGCTGATATTTCAGACATTTCATGAAAGAAAACTACAGGATTTATTTACTTTATTACAGTTTTAAATAAAAGAGTTTTTCTTATAAATGTAACAAAATTGCTTATTTTGACCATAATCATTGTTAATCAACATAATTAGCACTTAAAGAATTGACTTACCGTAACATTCCTAGTAAGCAGCTCCATCCAATCAACCCCACCCCTATGATTTCGGAATATTATCTTTTATACAAAAAATCCGATTACGAACCCCTCTTCTCTGTTAAAATATCAAAAATATCAATCTGTTAAAATATTATAATCCACTGTCAAATGCGCCAAATCATTAACATTGATGCTTCCTCAAATCAACTTGTACAGAAGAATTTTATATGTGAGAAAAATTAATATGAGGAAAATAGTAGAAATAACTAAAAGGAGGAAGACAGAGATTAAAATGAATCTGAATGACACAGAAATGAAAACTGTTAATTTTTAATACGACCAATACCTTCTGACCAATATCCTCTCTAATTTTAATTATCAATTAGGATATTGACTAAGTTCTCGCAACTTTTTTTTTCTTTTGTACGGCACCCAATGTCCTTATTACTGATCATTCCTAACGCTTTCAATCATTTTGAAACTATTGTGCCATCTACTCCTAATGATTTTGCAAGTTCAGCTAGCGTCTGACATGAGTCTTCATTAAGTAGTTCCTCCAATTCTTCGTCTTCAAATTTTTTCGGTGTGCCAGAGCGTACTTTATCTCCAAGACTAAAATCGTTATTTTTGAAGCGTCAAAACGCAATCACTGCATGTCGTTTCTGACAGAGCATGCTCACAGTAAATGCCAACAAGAATTCTGTGTGTTTCAGCTGCAGATTTCTTTTGAATAAAATGGTGCAGTAAAATTCCTCGCAAATACTCTTTACTTGGCACAAAAGTCTACAATTTTAGAAATAAGAGAGGCATACTATTGTAACAATCGCAGCTATCGTAAATCACAAGTCGGATCGTACACTCCACAGCAAAAGTATCCGAGCACTAGCAATAATCCCTGTCTAAAAAAAGTATACGTAATACTGCTTTGTTAAATAAATCCTTGTCGAATCATGTTCTTAGACAGACAAAGAACATGAATCAACAAGGATTTATTTAAAAAAAAACAGTTTTAAGTGTACTTTTTTAAGACGGGGATTATTGCTAGTGCTCGGATATTTTTGCTGCGGGGTGTACGATCCGACTTGTGATTTACGATAGCTGCGATTGTTACAATAGTATGCCTCCCTAAGAAAGAAAAATGTTGTTTACACTGTGGTGAATTAACATACACTGAAGTTCAAGTTTAGAGACAGTACTTCCTTGTAGATGCGTTACCATCTGAAATTACATGCACGCTGTCCTGATGATGCCATCTGTTTGGGAAAAGCGAGAACTTATTCAAGGTCCTAATAAACAGAGAAAAAACTAATATTTTATTCTTTAGTGTATATTTAATATTTAATTTGATAATAAAATATATAAAATATTGATTTTTAATTTTGAAAAACATATCTCTCAGTTATATCTCTCAATGATTTTCACAATTTTATTAATAAAAACATTTTTTTTAATTTAACTAATTGGAAACATAATAAATACATTGTAACAAAAAATAATGCTTTATTTATTTATATATTTATTTTATATTAGGTGTCAGGAACAGAAGTTATTTTTTAAGTGAATCAAAATCTTTTCATGTAAATGTTTTCAATGCATTACAGAATTTTTCAGTACAACAATTCATTAATTTGAGTTTCTTTCAACATATTTATGATATGTACTGTACAATAATAATCTATTTATAAGTGATACACATCTTTTACCTTAAAGAAACCTTCTTAAATTATCGATTTTATTTCATCGATAGAACGTCCTTCTAAAAAAAAAAAGCAATTAATTTTTTTCTTTAACATAATCGGAGAAAATAAGATATTCTTTCCCATTCAATATTTTAAACGTATTTACTGAAAATTGAAGAAAAAAGATAAAAACATTTAAAAAATTTCTTTGATCCACCTGGATGAATTTCTACCGAAATAATTTAGGTAAAAATCGATATAAACAAGAATTAAAGCCTGAAAACTGCACAGGTGCTTGAAAATAAGTAAAGGAAGTTACTTTAAAAAAAAGTCCAGGAATAAATGAAGGGATTTTAAAGAGGTCTATAGTAAAGTCTGAATTTTTTAAATGATTAATAGTAATAGACAGTAGAAAATAAGGTTTAGCGAATTATGTAAGCAATTTTATTTATATTTCAAATAGTAGCTTTTTGTATCCCAATTTTTTTTTTTATTTTTTTTTTTTTAATATGTCCAAGTGAATTGATTAAAAAACATTATAAAGCTCCGGTTTTAATAAATCACATATGAAGGAAAAAATAAACGCATGAAACTGTTTTAAAAACACATTTTAATTAAATATGTTTTTCTATACATATTTTTTATCACAGGATATGTTACATGCTAATTTAACTAATTCATTTTTATTTTCATCTATATTCAATAGAAGAAAGTACTGGTTTCATAAAAATTTTCTACTAAGGTTTTTTGATAGATTTATACGCTACGAGAGATCTAGAACACGTTTTGACAGTTTAAAAAAAAATGTCTGTCTGAGTGTTTGTGTGTGACAAAAATTTTATAAACTGATATCGAAGATAACTATATATAAAAAACCACTTTAAAACACGCATAAAAGCTTCTTAAAAATTGTTCGCAAAGCTTTTCGCTACAACTTTGTAGCATCTTCAGGTAATTTTTTACAGAAGCAAAGAGTTGACAGCATTTTATACAACAAAGGAACTTGAAACGGTTATAGTAAAAAAAAAGTTGCGTGTACACAATATGATGAGTCCATTAGTTGTATGAATTCAGGAAACAAGGTACAGTAGGTACAAGGTTTCATTAGGGTACCACTAATGGACTCATCATACTGTGTACACGCAACTTTTTTTTACTATAACCGTATCAAGTTCCTTTGTTATATAAAATACTGTCTACTCTTTGCTTGTGTAAAAAATTACCTGAAGATGCTACAACCTTGTAGCGAAAAGCTTTGTGAACAATTTTTAATAAATTTTTATACGTGTTTTAAAGTGGTTTTATATATATATTTATTACTATGTTAACACGTGAATTCAATACGAATTTTAAACTTTTCAAAGTTTTAAATTTTAATGATATCGAAAAAACTACTGCACAGAATTTCAAATTAATATGTAGTTGCACCTTGACATAAATTAGTGCCTACTAACGGCTTTGACGTCACGCTTTTTTAAAATTTTTAACATGGTGGTATAAGACGAAATTTTTTATAGATGCACGCAATGAGGATTGTTTTTAACGAATCATTATGAAATTAAACAGAATTATTTGTAATAGTAATAGTCAGCTAGGAAAACATTTTTGAATACTCAAGAACAAAGCTTCCTACCCTGGGGAGAAGTCCCCTCCCGAGGGGGCAAATTTTCAATAGTAGTACCTCTCAAAATAACTTATGAATACCTTAAAAACGAATGGTGATGATAATTTAAACTATGATAGTTTGAAACAACGTTATCGATTTTTTTTCTATTAAAAAAAGCTTTTTAAAGACATCTTTAGTAGAGCATAAAACTGACTATCTTTGGACATTGGGTGATGTACATCTCTGAGAGAAACAATCGTCTTAATTCATCATGGAAAATAATTTTAATAAAAAAATTAATAAATTATTTATACTGAGTGAATTTGTATGGAAAAATATAGAAGAAATTTATGTGGTGACCACAGCATGCTAGTTTTATCTAGAAGTATAGGTATAAAATTTGTGGGATATGCTGTGGGCTTTTAATATTAACAATTTCAGCACTTTATAATATCCAATTAGTTTAATGAAGATTAAATATATTACAGTTCATATACAGAATAAATGTAGGTAATTTGAAGTAGTTGATTAATATTATCGACAAGTAGAGTCGTCAATAGCTACATCAATTCAAAAGAGTTTATAGATACAGTCTTAAAGTTATTAGCATTAATCATTGTCCGAGAGGTCGGCTATCTCCCTGTCTTCTCCTAATATCTATCACGGCAGACCGTCTTCTTCATTCGTAAAACAACGTCGAGAGAAAAAACAATCACTGGCTCAGATTGCATTCCGTCGAACATCCCATTCCATCTGAACTGTTCCAGGTCTTACGAGAATGTTCCGCAGGTGAAGATTGCGTACGCCGAAAAGGTGGGGATTAAGTGTTGATGTCCTTATGACGTCATAGCTGCGTCACAATTTCGTCGTCGATCGCTGCGTGGCAGGATTTCACACAGAAAAGAATGATACTACACTTTTCATAAAGAGAAGGAAAGGTATAGGATAACTGGTGGCACTATATCTTCGGCCCTCCTTCATCGACTGGTCCTCCAGGTGACCATACTGAAAAATACAAAAAGAAAAAACAAACAAAAAAACAACACAAAATGATAACAAGTATATTTACATTGGTATGTACAGTTTTTTTTAAATGTTATTTTTTAGCCTGTAGTCGTTATCCATTTTCTAATAAATTCTGCATGGGTACAAAGAGGACCTTCGTGGCATTCTTATTTTATCACGTCATAAGTATTTCCACCTTTTATTTTCACAATTTTGTAGGAGCCAAAATATTTTGATTTTAATTTAAGGTTGGGACCAAATTGTGTTCGCTTGATGGCAACTAGGTCGCCTACTTTGTAATACTCTGGTTGTTTCCTTCGTAAGTTGTATGACTTTCGATTTTCTTCCTGAACTTTAAAAATTTGTCTTTTTGCGTGCTTACGCAAATCCTATCTTTGGGCCTCAAAACTAGTCTGGAATTCGGACTCGAGTATCTCTTTCATCTTAGTGTTCATTTTAGTGCCGAACAACAGTTCAAAAGCCGTCATGTCAATAGTTCTTTGGTATGTTGAATTTATCGTTCGCTGTTGTTTATCAGTGTATTTATGCCATTCGACTGGATTTTTAATGATAATTTTGAAAGGACTGATATGATAATTAGGTTGATTCTTTCGACCCTTGGCAAACCGGTAGTAATTAGATGGTGTTTATTGCCTTCACTTGAACAATAATCAGCAAATTCTTTAGAGGCAAATGCAGTGCCATGGTCAGTAATTATTTGTGATGAGTTTCCAAAAACTGTTTTCTGAATTTCTAGTTTAGCTAACACTTATGCAGTCGTCGTACTTTTAGTAGGATATATTCAAACAACTTTTGTGAACGAGTCAACTATGATTAAAAGTTGGTTATAATTTTTATGTGTACTTCCTAATTGTCCGAGATGGTCTATATGGTAGGTATGAAGTGGTATATCTTGTTTGGGTAGTGGGTGTAGCAGTCCCTCTTTTTTTCCGCTTTTACGATTTATAAGTATACAATGTATACAGTTGGCAATGACGTTTTCAATTTTTTCTCGCAAGTTGGGGATGTAGTAAAATTCTTCAATGTATTTTTGGGTGTATTTAATTCAGGTATGTCCTTTCTCGTGAGCTTCCTAAATGATTTAAATTTTCATGCTATCTGGTATTACGACTAATTCTTTCCCATTTATGAATTTATATAAAATTTCATTTCTAATACAATAATCTTCATAACTAGAATACTTCAATACTTTTTTAATGGTTTTTATGTGTTGGTCATTATCTTGAGCATGTTTAAGTCGTGGTAGAATATTTTGTATGGATATGCAAAGCACATTTATTGGTGATGTACTTACAGCGTGAAAAGGGGGCATTTTACTTCCAGCGCGATGTTCAATAGTGTAGTTGAATTCTTGTAACAAAAGAGCCCAGCGTGCTACTCTAGTGGCTAAATCTCTTTTTTCCATTGTTTTTTGAAAAGCTGAACAGTCAGTGACTATTTTAAATGGAATCCCTAATAAGCAGATATGGAACTTTTTAAAGCTTCAATTATTGCTAACACTTCCAATTCATAGCTTAAATATTTCTTTTCAGCATCTGTGGTTTTACGACTCATATAATATGTAGGATGAAAATTAGTGTCGTTTGGGGATTTTTGCATTAAAATCGCACCGTAACCTTCTATACTGGCGTCAGTATGCAGTTCTGTTTCATAATTAGGGTTATATAAGGCCAAAACTGGTTTGTCGTCTAAGATAGATTTTAAGCAATTCAAGAAATTAATTTCTTTCTTCATCATCGAATTTAAACTTGCGATCATTTTTCAACATATCACTCAATGGTCTAGCAATATTGGAATAATTTGGAATAAACTTTCGGAAGTATCCAGTTAGACCTAGAAAGCTTTGGACTTGTTTTAAGTTAATTGGCTCCTAGAATTTCATGATGGCCTGTGTCTTAGAGAGAGATGGAAAAATTTTGCCTTCTTCAATTACATGGCCGAAGTATTCAATTCTTTTTTTTTTTTTTTTTTTTTTTTCAAAAAATGAGATTTCTTAAAATTAATCTCTATGCCATATTTACTGGCGAGACTTATGTTCTGTTTCAAGGGATCAATGGCTTCTTCGTAGGAGGATGCTAATATTATGAGGTAATCTAATAGAGCAATACAATACCGGAATTAACTAGTGGTCGAAAAATTATGTTAATGTATCGTTGAAACACAGCAGGCGAGTTGCACAGTCCAAATGGGACTTTAAGGAATTGATACTGACCCTCATGGATCACAAACGAAGTGTATTTTATACTGTCTTCGTTTACATTTACATGGAAAAATGCATTCTTTAAATCGATTGTGTTCTCTGTAAACGGTCTAGTATATTTTCGATCAAAAGCATGGGAAATCAGTCTCTAACTATTACTTTATTCAGACAGCTATAGTCAATGCAAATTCTTGAAGTACCATCTTTTATCTGTACAATTACGATTGGACTACAGTAGTATAGAAACCTAGCACTTAAAGATCACCTAATGTTTACATTCGCACTTAAGGGTCACCCGGAAGTGAATGTCCTCTCTTTGTTTATTTACATGTCAATAACCTATTTATAACCCCCCTACGCCCCCCGGCCCGTCACTTGATTGACCTTGGGGGTTCATTGGGCTCGAATGCCAACAATGTGCTTATGCATATTGTGAAATTTGCGTAAATATGTAGTATAATTGTATTAAAAGCATGCCTTATTTTGTTTTTTTACATTCGCGGGGACACCGTCATGCTTCCCGCAACCACGTGCTCATGTTTCATTTTACTTTGTATTACAAGGTTGTGTGGTTCTTCCTGAATTTCACTCTTTGTTTATTTACATTTGCGGAAGCATCGTTATGCTTCACGCATCCGCGCATCCATGTTTCATTTTTACTTTGTACTACAAGGTTGAGTGGTTATTCTTGAATTTCACTTTCATCTGTTGATGTTTTTTAAAACACGGAAGCATATGTCATAGAGAAAGTACTTTTTGCATCAGTGACCTACATTTAAAAGTAATGTTTTGTTATAGCCTTGAAAGATTGATACATTTGATCGACCATTATGTAAGTAAAAACATTTAAGTTGTGACAAAAAATAACTTTTAATGCTTGCAATATTGTATTAACAATTTAGATAAAATATTTTATCTTTTTTATTATCAAAAACATGTATGGTGTAATCAAATATAGTTGTTTTTTTTATATGGAAAAAAATTTAGACTTAAAATATAATGTCATATAATACTAAATTGTAAATATATCATTTGTATAAAAAAAGTTACAAAATATTGTTTAAAAATTGCAAAAAAAAAAAAAAAAAAAAAAAAATATTTGTAATTTTTTATTTGTATTATATTGTAAATAATTTATTATGAAATATTGTAAATTAGTTGTTAAAAATGGGATCAGACAAGATTTTTTTTATTTACTAGAAGAAAAGTAAAGAGTTAAGTTTTTATCTGCAAAAGGAGATCACAATTTTTTAATATACGTTTTTAAAACTTTAATTTTTTTTTTTTTTTAACGGTAAAGATAAAACATGACAAAAATAAAGACATACACATATTTGCACACTAAAAAAGGATTTATTACATATTAATTACATAATATTTTGAAAAATAGATAATTTTCACACACATTGTGAATTTAAAAGAAAATTATTTATTACATATTAATTTTTTTTCACAATGTGAAAAAAAAATATTATAAATGCTTTGTTTTATATAAAAGATAAAAACATATACATGCATAACAGTTTTTAAAAATTGTAGACAGCAAGCACTGTATAGTTTACAATTTATTTTTCCTTGATGACATTTTTTTTGTCCAAGATGATGAATTTCTAATGCACACGAAAAATCATAGTCGATGAACCTTGTACAGTTCACGATTTATTTTTCTTCGATGACATTTTTGCAAGCTCGTAAAATCAATTTAATGCAGTTGACGAACTCAGGATATATATACACCAAAAAGACATAGATGATAAAACACAAGAAGATGCACAACAGCAAGCACTGTATAGTTTACAATTTATTTTTCCTTGATGACATTTTTTTTTTGTCCAAGATGATGCACTTCTAATACACGCGAAAAATCATAGTCGATGAACCTTGTACAGTTCACGATTTATTTTTCTTCGATGACATTTTTGCATGCTCGTAAAATCAATTTAATGCAGTTGACGAACTCAGGATATATACACCAAAAAGACATAGATGATAAAACACAAGAAGATGCATGAATCAAAGTTTTTTTTTTTTTTTAATAATATTTTTATCTTGCAAAACAGATACGAAAGAAATAAAAAAGAAATGCATATATAACATGGAAAAGAAAAAACTAATGTCATTGTTTTTGCGTTTATATAATATTTTATTCATCACATTGCTCAACATTTTTATAGTGACCATAACTATTTGTTGTTATGGCATCAATTAAATATTTTTTATCATAAAATGCCGAAAGACTTACTTTATTTTCTACCATTGTATTGGTATCATGTTTTTTAGCTAATATCGAATATTGTTGCTGTTTTATATATGTTTCCGAGAATAAAACATTTTTATATGACTCAAATGTTAATGATTGAATGCTAGTTTTTTTTACACCTTTAGCTTTTTTTTGCACTCGTCATCTGTAATAAAACAATACATTTTTGCCTTTAAACCGATAAAAGCTTTTATTGGTTTAATAAACTCGCTTTTGAGCAAACCGAGTTTACCTTTGTTTGAATCATTATACATAGGATGATTTTTCGGATAATTACTACAATCCAATATATTTGCAAAGTGATTTTTTAAATCCTGATAGATATCATTTGTTCGGACGTCGATATAAATTGAATCTGTATCAGTATATAAGAGTTGGACGTTGCTCTTATAAAATTTTTTAAAATGGTCATAGTAAAGAGAATACATTCGAAGCTTGCTCAGCTCCAAAACGGCAAAACCTACAAAAATTGGCTTATCGAGAATTAAATTTTTTTTTTCATTTTAAATAAAGTGAAATCTTTGTTGATAATTTCGAAATAATCGAGCATTGGATTTGACAATAACATTTACATTCATCGATGTTTAACGCCCCTTTCACGTTTAACTTTTTTCGCACATTCTCGCAACATTTACCATAAAATGCGTTGTTTAACTTTTTAAAAAATGTTTTGTCAAAATTGTTGTCTGCTTCGTTTCTTTTATTATTATTAAATTCTATATAATCTTTTAAGAACGGTGTTTGGGTGAATGCTAATATTATGAATTTTTGTAATAATTAATCCGTGTTCGACATAAAATTTTAGATTTAAATAATGTGTGATGTAATTGTGTTTGTCAAAACAATTTGGAATTAATTTTTTACACGGAAAAATAGATTTTAAATTGAATTGTTCTCCCATTTGTTTTGCATAGGGTGATAACATTTCCCAATTCAGAGTTAAATGCTCTGGTGCTAAAGGAAAATCATTGTGCGCATCGTGTAATGAAGACGGATATTGTAAATCCACTTCTAGGAAATAACCAACATTTGAATCGGCGCTTGTTTGTAGAATGTTAAAATTTGCTATTTCGTCTGCAGTCAACCAAGAAAAGTTATTTTTTGGAAGAGGGAGACATTGAATAAATCCATACAAATTTGTTGCATTGAATGGCATTGCTAAATTGCTCCTTAGTTAGTTTTTAATTTAGATAATATCTACATTGCGCTGTGTAAAGGTAAAATTAGTTTTAAATAAATAAGGATTTAGATTGGAAAAAATGTTAACTTTATTTTTGATAAATCAAAATCAAATACATATATCCAGAATTATATATATAAATATATATAAATATATATAAAGTCATCTTTATATTAACTTTACTCTTTTACTGCCATTGTCTAAAATATTTAGTTCATATTTAAAATTTAGTATTCTCAGAACAGAAAAAAATGTTTACCTTTTAACGTCCACATCTGCAGGAGGATCATTCTGCGTTAGGAAATCCGTGGATAATCCGGAGCACCACCAAATCAAAGGAAAATTCTAAAAGAACTCTATGCTTACACCAAATCAAAAATTCTATATCTCTTCCGCTCTTCCCGAAAATCTCCATCTATATCCTTTCCTCTTCCCTTCCAAAATTTCCATCCCCTCAACTTTAATCCAATCCTCAATTTTGGTAACACCCACATAACTTTTACTGGTCTAACTTCACCCTCCAAATTATTTTTATTAAATTTTATTTTTCCTCACTCCAGATGTTATAAGAATTTGTTTTTCAGTCCAGGTGGATTTTCAAAATTGTTTATTCGACTGAAAACTCTCTACCACCGGACCCCTTTTTCTTTATTCCCTTGCGTATATCTTTCATAACTATTATATTTCTACTCCCTAACTTTTCATAAAATCTTTTCTTCTCATTTTATATTTCTTATGAGTTTCCCTTCCTTTCTTGTGAGTTTCGTAGTCTCAAAGGTTTGTTATTTGACTACAATTTTTCTGTACGTTCCCACGCATGCTTGGTCATTCGATTTTGAATTTTATGATTCTGTTTTGAAATCGCAATATCACCCCCCCCCTGGTGTAATAAATTCCTTACTTTCTTTTATGCATCTTGACCTTTTCCTCTTAAAGTAACTTTTGTGACTTACACTTCTATGTATAACCTTTTATAAAATCGAACAATTCCATTTATACTTTACAACGGGTTAAATGCATTTTGCAAAGTTAGAATGTTTTGAATTTAAAGCTATTTTACTCGTATTCTTATTTCTTTTCCACTATCCCTTTCTTTACCTATTTATTGGTGTTTTTACCGATTCCTCGCTGCAGATGTTCAGTTATGCTGAGTTAGTACCTCAACAATATACCGAGTTGTCTGAGAAAGAAAAAAAAAAAAAAGAAAATTTTCTAACTCCCAGTAAGACAATGGTAGTCTAAATTGTAAAACATACAATTAACATGGTAAAGGTATAGATATAATTATAACACAAGACAATGAAATACAATATAAAGAGATAAAATTATAAATGTATATCAAGTATAAAATCATGAATAAGTACATGGCCAACTAAGAGGTATTTAGAATTTTCTAACTAATCACAAATAATTTTTTTTTTTTTTTTTTTTTTGATCGCAGTATAATATATATAAATACTGCTTTTTACATATGAAATGTTCCCAATAAAGGAGCATACCCCTTAGTTATTGTACTTGTTTCACGGAAATTTATCGTGTACGACAACAACAGGTAATTATCGTTGAGAATATAGTTATTATTACACAAATAATAAAAAGAGAAGAACCTATGAATTTGATTATGTATAATGAAGAGTTAAAGTTCGGGATATTAAAATTGTCCCAAAAGTTCGATGAGGTATAGGTACTAGAAGTTCTTGTATAGTTCGTGTCTAAATTGAGTAATTCTACACTAGGTTCCTCAAGGCAAAATTTCAAAGTCTGGCATTGGACCAAAGTAGGTGCCTTTAAACACATTTTTTCGGTATAACACTTGTTTTCGGCGTAGAACTTTATTACATGAACCGTTGGTTCTGTTGCTAAGTGAAGGGCTTTTGTATGAACACTAATGCCTTGAAATTGAACAGACACCACTCCTGGCTGACATGTACTGTGTGCAGTGAAAGACATCCGAGCTAATACGGGGCAGTCATAGCAGCCTGTAGTAGTTACTTCCGTATCATCGAATTTTGGACAAATCGTGTTCATTTTCACAGAAATTTTAAATTTCTGGAACTGTAGTTGCACGCGAACTGCAGAAGAGAGTAGCAGAGTGGATTGTAACTGTTGCTCATTTATTTTAAATAAATGAACATCTCGTTGTAAGGGCAAAGCGTATTCTTTTGTGTTGCGTAAATTTTGCAAAGCATCGGGTGCCGTAATGCACCTCAGTTGATCTTCAAAGAAATCACAGGTTGTTAAATCAGGGTCGAAAATGAATTTCTTTGTATATGATATATTGGCTTGTACTGCCCCAATTTGTCCTGCTTTAGGAAAATTTTTTTCACTTGCAGGTGCTAAATATGCCTCACTAGGACGTCCCACTCGTTGTATCAACATGTCGTTGATGTGCAATTGGGGCTGATCATAAGCCCCCAAAATTGTGACTTTGATTCCATTTTTTGTAAAAGCCGAATCGGAGATGAGCATTCTTGACACAGTATTATTTTCTGTGTGTTTCACAGAAATTTGATATTGGCATGTATGGCCTCGTATTTTTGAGATTTCATAACTGTGGAGAAGATCTGGTTCATACCAGATTTTGTAAAAATTGCACGATGCTCTCGTTAATATTGTGCATCCGACACCTAAAGATCCAGCTGTGCAGGCTGAGTAACCCGGAAATTCTAGACTTTCCGGTGGTTCTGACTCAAATGTAATGCCTCCTTGTCCGATATGACGTTTAATACAATGGATACCTCTTCCACAATATTTATTAAAAATGCACGATATCTGCGATACTTGTTTTGTCTTAATCGGAAAAGAATAGTATTGGCGTTCAGTATGAAAGTTGCACAATACCGATTCGAGTTTTATGATTAAGGAAAAAAGGTGATTTTCTTTCTCATCCGCAAACCATAAACAGTTCTCAGACGAAATTGTTTTTAGTGAGATTTCCGCTGTAGTGTGGATATGACACGACTTTGTACCGTCGTTTAACATTTCGCAAGTTTTTAGATCGGATTTTATGATTGAATGCGAATTACATTCCGCTGAAACAGTCGTTAAAGTTAAAACACACGTAAGTAAAACCAGTTGCAGGGTATTTATATTCGCTCTATTGTGAGCATGTCTTTCTAAAAGAAAATAACATTTCATCAAAATTTCTCTGATTGTAGATCCTATGAAAACTCCTAATAAGAGTGAACAACGAGCTACAAATTTACATAACTTACCTAAATAGAACAAAAACATAATAATTATTTGAAAAATATATATAATGCTTTTTACGAAAAGTTTTAAACAAAGTAATGAAACAGTTATAATTGAAGCAAACACAGCATATAGTGTATATTGTACAAATGACGGAAAACACTTAAAATGTTGAAAAACTTCTGTGCATAAAATACAATATCGTAGCTGACATATGGTTTTTCCTGTAACACTTATGGAGCCCGAAACTGTACGTCCGTCTTTATGTAGATATATAACTTGTATGACAGATTTGTATGCCAATAATTCGAACGGAATTCGAATCATTTTGTCATGAGGAACAGTTAACACATGTTCAAATCTTCTGTGCGCAATATAACTCTACCATTATCCGGTAGGTATAGAATAGGATCTTGAAATTGGATCGTGAGATTATGGTTTTCGAAAACAGCATTTTCCCCTTTCAGTAGTTTTCTGTGAATGCCTTGTGGGGGATTAATTTTACGTTTATCGAAGTAGCAGATTTCCAATATGAGAATATCCGGATTTCTGATTGTTTGTTCTTCATTAATAGCTAAAAGCTCTAATTGTGCGTAAGTGAACTGACAGTAACAAATGTCATTTTTGGTGCAATTTCTGATTTTACAGAAATCTGATGTGCCATCGCAAGTTTTTTCGCAGTCACAGGTTTGTTTTGGTCCTGTTTCACATTCATAAACCGTGGAGTTTGCATCAGTTTTAATCTTTTCTTTTCGTAATAAAAAAGAAGTGGGATTCCTCAAATTAAATTCTTCATCAATTATGTAACTTCTATTTGTAGTGATACATGCGTGACAATCATGTATAGCACAAGCCTCTGGTGGGAGGTTAATTTTTCCCCACAGATGTCTGGACATTGCTCCACATTTATATTTGTTTTGAAAGGAGCATAGAACTCCTTTGTTTTTGTGGCGAGCATATGTGTTTGTTGAAAAGATAATGCATAGACACAAAACTGAAATCAAAAGGAAAACATTTCTTAGTGTTCTGAGTATTATAAAGTTATGCATTTATAGAATGATCTAAAATTAAATCTAGTGATTTTGGTTTAGTTAAAATTATATCCCATTTTTTTTTTTTTTTTTTTTTCGATAAATCCAATTTGAAACAGAAACCATAGCATGAATTTATTGACTATATGAGACATGAGATAAAATGAGATTAGATTGATAATGACAAGTAACAAACTAGAAATATACCATTAACTGAAATTTGGAAAGTTTGATTTACATATATAATTATTTGTATTATTATTTATTATCACTATTTTTTTTTTTTACTATGGTAATTATATCTCTAGAATAGTAGGATAGAATGATTAACATTACTATTGAAAGATAAATTTGTAAAAATATTGGTTAATATTAAATGGTGCATAATAGAATTATATAGAATATAAATTAATTTTGATGACTACAAACAGCATATATAAAACCGAACATAAACAGTGAATATTCGCCTGCGAATAAGCATTATATATGAAAGAAATGCCAATGTAGTCTATGAAATATAAATAGTATTTTGGTTTAACTGGTATTTATGATTTGTCTTACGAGTGGCCATTTCGTAAAACAATATTCACGTAATTTAAAATATTAGTATTGTCAAATATGAGCGTCTTTATTATGAACGATGTACGTAGAGGTAATGAAATATCCTGGTGTTTAATATACCATAGAATATAATTTTATTGAATATTCCTAATATATTTTGAAAGTAAATGAGAACTAATAAAGTCTTAAATATAAAAGTCCAATGAAAACCATAATGATAATAATATCTACTCTCCCTTTAATTTTCAAGTAATCATGTTACATGAGAATGGAAAGTTTGATAATCCTATGTATAAGGTTTATTTATTTATTTTATTTTTTTTTTCTAGGAAAGATAAATTATAGTCAAATATATAATATTAACAAATTAACTGTTTTTGTATTAATAAATAACAAATATAAGAAATTCTAATATAATATATAAAATTAAATTATAAACTTATCATAATTAGAGATGAACTAAATCAATACTCATTTATATATATACCTTAAAATACTAAATAAATGAATACATTTATATATATATATATATATATAAAATACCGATGAAATTAATACCTATTTATATATACATACAATGTCCAATAAGAGAAATATTTCCCTAACTGTTGTTATTCCGTAAACTTTAGGGACCAGTCTAGGAAATTTGAGGCATAGACACGCGGATGTCGAAAGTAATATCTTTCGGATGCATTGTTAGGATTTTGAGTTTGGGGAGAGGACGGGGCGTCCCTTGGTAGATTTTCATCTTCCTGAGGATAAATAACGGTACTTTGTGAATCGTCGGTAGGATGTAAAGATGCCTTCCCGTCCGAGGGTTCATTGACTGGTAGAGTTTGTTTCGAGTTTTGAGATGTGGGGAGGGGGGGGTTGAAAAGAAAACTATTGTATTCCGCTTTTTCGAACACTGCATGCGGTTGTGCTAAAAAGGTAGAAGGCGGATTTGTGAGGCTTTGGTTTTCTTTGACATAAGAATTAAAAGGATCTAAATCCGGTCTGCGACTCGTATATGGTATTAATCTATGAGAATGAACTTTTATTGGCTTGCGTAACGGGTTAAGAGCGTCTTCTATGGTGTAATCGACTTTGTTATGTCGTTTTACTATTCTCATGGGTCCGATATAATTTCTTCTTTTTGTTGTTTCTATATTTCTATCCTGGTCTGGGTTATATAAATATACTAATTCACCTGGAAGATAATTTCTATAACGAGCTTTTTTATGCTGATATTTCTCTTGTGCTTCTGCAGCTCTTAAAAGGCTTTCGTGTACTTTTTCGTTGGTATATTGTAATTGGAATGCTTTTCGTGCGACAAAATCCTCATAAGGTATGTGTTTTTCAGTGCGTGTTTCATTAAGTATATCAGTAGGTAATATTGGATCAAAGCCGAAGTGTACGTAAGCTGGTTTTTCATTAATTGCAGTATGTAAGCTATTATTATATAACATCGCATAATAGTCTAGATAAGTGTCCCATTCAGCTGTGTTTTCTGAAAAAATAGCTAAGGACTTTTTAATTCTGGGATTTAAATTTTCCGAAAGGCCATTACAAGATGGATTGAGAGGTGTTGTTGTTAATTTAGTAACCCCTAATTTCTTGCATAGAATTGTAAATAATTCACTTGTAAAAGAGGGCCCTTTATCTGTTAAATATTTTTCAGGGATTCCAAAAATACCTATAAAATCGAGGAACTTGTCGGCGGTAATTTTAGCGGTTTGATTCGGGGTAGCATATAATCGGAGAAATTTAGAATAATGATCCACAAAAGTTAAAATGTAGCGATTTCCTTTTGCTGTCAAGGGTAAAGGACCAATATAATCTGCAGAAACAAACTGCATAACCCTAGTGGGTATAAAATGTCTTTGTACTGGAACTTTTGCGAATTTATTTGGTGAACGAAAAGTAATGCATTTCATACATGATTGTACGTAATGTTTTGTGTCTGCATATAAATTTTCCCAAAAGTATTTTTCGCGTATAGCATTGTACGTTTTAAAAACCCCAAAATGTGTTATATGTTTTGCCGCTAGAATGTGAGGCTTGTATTTGTCGGGTATTACTATCTGTAAAACCTTCGTAGATTTCCTAAACCGAGGTAAGAATTGAGAATGCATGAGTAAACCATCATGCAAAGAATAGTTGTTATATAAGCTAGAAGTTCCTGTGGATAGATTTTCCAACGTCGATATAATCTTAGCTAATTTATTATCCTCTCTTTGCGCTTTTTTGATATCATTTATAGTAGGGATATCAATTTGAATGGTATTTACAGAAATCTCATTATGAGAATTATATTGGACCGAAGTATCAGCCTTCTCTTGTTTTAGATAAAAAAGAAGGTATGGATTTTGATTCAAAACTTCATCAGGTCTAACTTTTTATACAAAATTGTCGTTCATAACGTACCAATCTCCGTATGTATCTCTAACATAACTATGATAATGGCCACCATCCTGTGATTGCCTCGAGTGTACTATTACAGCATTCAGTACGTACTCAATAGGATTTCCTACGTTATGCGACATGTAAGGACGTAGATTAATTTTTTCAGGGTACTTCACGTTAATCTGTTGTTTATCGAGAACCGATTGGTCATGCGATGACTGTTCAAAGTGAAAGGTCGTCACAATAGGAAGTTGTGATATCGTTGTTTGCTTCATTCCGCCGTTTTCATTTTTACAAATAGGACATCTATAAATGTCTTGTATTGTTTCGAATTGTGTAAAGCTTTGTAATGCATTATCCAGAGTTACAATATTTTCCGGAACATTCATATGTATGCTCATAAATTTGTGAAATTCAACACTTTTTTTTCCACATGTGTTGCACGTGATAAGGTTTTGAAAAGAACCTTCGAAAAGTCTTTGAATCACATGTTTTGAGTTACTAGTAGTATTTATCATATCATATGAGTTGTACATTTGTTTATACCGGATAGTTGCAGTTTATTAATAACGTAACTAAAAAACTCCTGCGCGTCTTCCTGTTGGCCCCATTCAAAATGTGGTACAATACTTTTTAAATTATGGTAAATGTCTGTTGGTATTATCACCTGTCCCGTATTCGATAATGCGTTGTTTATATGATATCTCAAAGTACAGATCATACAAAATTTAGTTTGTCGACAATTTCTCACACATTGTACGTTATTTATTATCCAATTTACTAAGGGTGTGCAATGTGTTAGACATTGTAAAACGGAATTCATATAACATGAATTTCCTAAGTTCATTAAACCCGCACCTAAATTATTATTAATATTCCCTTTCATATGAGTTTCTTTTACTGTATATGATTTGTTTGGAGAGTAACCATAATTTCTCCTCTCAGGAATATTAGAGTTAGAGTATACATTAGTAATGTGTTTTTTTCCATTCTCATGGATAAAATAATTTTTTCCACTTTTGAACTTTTCATGTGTCGATTCTTTTTTCGTAGAATTCCAAGTGTTTTGAAAATCCTTTTTATTATGTACAACATTTATAAAAAAATCTCTTGATAATGTGTCAGCTACTACATTATCAGTAGTTTTTATTAAGTCAAAAGTGTAATTGTAATCAGAAAGAAAGGCGAACCACCTAGAAACTCTATTACCTGGTGATTCGAGCTTACTTAATTGTGTTAGGGCGGCATTATCACATCTAATTATAAAAGGTCTGCCATAGATATAATATTTAAAACTCTTAACTGCTTCGACTATGGCCATTAATTCTTTCTCCATTATAGTGTATTTACATTGTGTCGGGTTTAATTTTTTCGAGAAATAAGCAATTGGATGTATAATTCCATCGTTATCTTTTTGACCTAATGAAGCACCTAACGCTTTATCGGAACTGTCTGTAGATAAAATAAATTGTTTCGTGAAATCAGGATGTATTAATATGGGAGGTTGTGCAAGTTTAGATTTTAAAATATCGAATGCTTCCTGAGCCTCCTCTGACCATTTAAATCTTTGATTTTTTTTTGTTAAGTTAGTTAATGGAGCAGCTATTTCAGAAAATTTTTAATAAATTTTCTGTAATAAGAAACTAGTCCGTGGAATCTTCTAACTTTTTTCACTGTGGTTGGAACCGGAAAGTTTTGAATTTTTATAATATTTTCTTCTAACGGTTTGATACCTTCCGAGTTAAGCTTATGACCTAAAAATTGTATCTCCGGTAACATGAAAGAACACTTTTCTGGATTCAGTGTAAGGCCGAACTGTCTGAATCGCTCGAAAAGTTTTCGTAGCTTGCTAATCATTTCTGTAGCATTCTGACTTCCAATACAAAAATCGTCGATAAAATTTGAAATTTTTAAATCTGATATGGGTGCCAAAAGCTGATCTGCTAGTTGACAGAAGACTTCTGGGGACGCTGAAAGACCCTGGGGTGTGGTAATGTACCGGTATGATCCGAATGGTGTTATAAATGTGGTCATGTCTCTATCTTCCAATTTTAAAGGGATTTGCCAGAAAGAGTTTGATAAATCTAATGTAGAAAAATATTTCGCACCTCTTAAATTTTCTAATAAATGGCTAATAATTGGCAATTTATATCTGGGATATTTAAGGTGTCGATTTAACGCACGGAAATCAGTTACGAGACGCCACTTTTGCTGTTTGGGGTCTCCAGATGGATTTTTCTTTTTGATCATTATTAGTGGGAAACTAATGTGAGAATTTGACTTTTCAATAATGTTTGCTTCTTCTAATTCATCTAATTGTCTTTTTAATTGTTCTTTTAAGGCGTGTGGGATTGTATACGGACGAGATGATGGTAGCTGAGAATAATCAACTGTAAGATTAGGTTTAATAACATTTGTACGACCAATTGTGTAAAGGCGTTTACTAAAGATATCCGCATACTCAAATAATAAAGATAATAATTGTTTCCTCGTGTTTACATCAAGATGATTTAAATTAAAATCTGTTTCTTTAAGTTGCTGACGTCGAAGGTTTTTTATTTTATCAATATCTCGTGAATCAAATTCTGATATTATATTTCCTATACGGGTATTTTTATTAATCGGGATATTATGCGTACTAATATTTGTTATTGTAAGCGTAATTCTATTATTTTGTACTGGACAGAAAGTGTGAGAGAGTTTTAAATTGGTATTACGCATACATGGTTTTAATTCAATGATACTTCCCGTACGAATTTCAGAATCTAATTTTAAGTTAATTTCACGTGATTCTCCCGGTAATAGTGTAAATTTACTGGGTATACGAGCAAAATTTACCTCAATATTTGTTTTGTTCGGATCTACCGCGTCTGACATTTTAATGACACAGTTGTCGGAAAATAATTTATTTGATTTTAAGCAAATTTGAAAATTGTGGGTTTTCAAAAAATCGAATCCTATGATTGCTTTATAATGTTGTGAAAATGTATGATTAGCTATATAAAACGGATGGGTAAAGTTTGTACTCCCTAACGAAAACTGTAGAGTTGCATAATGTGATATATCCAACTTGTCTCCAGAGATCGATTTCACTTGCACGTTTGTTTGATATGTTTCGATATTCATGATACCTTTTACTTTCGAAAGAATATCATGTTCTAAAACACATACGGCCGCGCCTGTGTCAATAAGCGTATTTACTATATTACCCGCTATATAAATTGACACAGTCGGTAAACAAGGTCTCTCTTTATTAAATTGTAAAACTTGCGTGTTTACTAAAAGTTCAGTAACCTTTTTATAAGACGTGCTTTGAGAATTCTGTATGCGGGGAGGTCCCTTTGTTGGGTCATCTACTGACCTCCCCTTTTCGAGTTTAAATGCATCGTATTCCGTGATGGGGGAGAATGAAATCCATTGTCCCTTGTATTCGAACTTCTGAAGGAAGTGTTCCTCGCTTGCGATTGTTGTGGATAGAATTTTGACCTTTTGTCACTAAAATTTTGTCTCGAGTTTTGTTTAGCGTCTTTAAAATAACAAAACTGGGAAGAGTGATTTGTTTTTTTACAAAAATCACATGGTGGAAATTGACGTTGTCTAACAAATTGGTTAGGTATTTCTGTTATTAAAGGAGCGAGATGAAAATGCTGCAATTTCAGGTGTATGTCTTTTTGTTAAGAGTTTAAGATTTTCAATCTCTTTACTCAATGCACTAACTGTTTCGTGTGTTTGAAGAGCGTGGGTTTCTATCAGAGTTTTAATTTCATTATTTGAAATTTGGGTATTAATGTTTCCTAATGTGTGTGGAACATTTCCGTCTGATTGAGAATAAGCTAAATTATTTGATTGTAAGAGCTCTACAAAATCAATAGCTTCTGTAAAAGTTAAAGGGTTTTTCATAAGTGCCGCATGTCTATATTCAGGCAGAAGGCCTTCGAGATATTTAGATAATTTACTTTGTTCGAAAAGGGCTTTGACGGACTGATTTGTTATGTCCGGGTTATTAAAAAATTTTTGAGTTACTAACGAAACTCTAGCAGCATAAACTTTAGCGGATTCACCTGGCATCATTTTACAGTTTGAAAACTGTTGTTGTCTCGTTGCGAAACTTAGCTTAGTATCAAAATATGACAAAAATTTTGTTTTGAATTCTGCATAATTTTCTTCTTGACTGAGGTCAGGGGAATTTATCATGTGGGATAGGGCGTCGCCTCTAATACGGGATTTTAAAATTAAAAGTTTCTCCGCGTCCGTACATTTTGCTAAAGTAGTTATAGTCTCAAAACTGTCTAAAAAAAATTGCGGCGTAACCGCTGATATATTGTCGAACTGCGGTATTATTGCCTGTAACCCGGCAAATTTTTGTAGAAGGGTCTCTGTGGCCATCTCGTTTTAATGTAAAATTTAGATTCAAATCAATTAATGTTAAAATTAAATCTGTATTAACACTCACTTACATTTTTTTTTTTTTTTTTTCAAATTAAAATTTTTTTTTCAAAAGGTCAAATCGTAATTTATAGTAAATATTAAATATAATAAATGGGAAAAAAAAAGGGTTTCTTATTTGGGCAATAATTAAACTAATTATAAACCATATAAATAAATATATGTGTAGATATAATAGTAGTGTACGCGAGAAGTAATAAGTACAAATTAAAGTTTAATAAATAGTTATATTCAATAATAAATAGTTTAATAAATAGTTATATTAAAAGAACATCTGACTTTTATTACCAGAAATGAAAATATACAAGCCGTACATATATGCATGTGTATATGTTTGCTTAAAATATTTTAGAAAATTGAAGTGCAACGATATATAAACAAAAATAATGCTAAATAAGAATTTTTTTTTTTTTTTTTTTTTTCAGCTAAATAGAATAGCTTATTTTTGCAAATACACATACATACATATATATATAAATATATAAATCAAAGAAAACATATAAAATTCACACAAATTAATTTCAATTGAAAATCTAGTCTCATTTTATTTAATTTTATTTTTAATTTTGTCTCCTTTTATTTAGTTTAGTTTTAATTTTATTTACTTATTTACTTCATTTTATTTTATTATATATATATATACATATATATTTTTTTTTTTTTGAAAAGATGACTTATTTATTTGAAAAAGATGACTCAATTATCATTCTGAATTTGGAGCAAAATATTACTATACCTAAAAAGGTATACCTGGTCACTGGTACCATTGCTAAAATGCTCCTTAGTTAGTTTTTAATTTAGATAATATCTACATTGCGCTGTGTAAAGGTAAAATTAGTTTTAAATAAATAAGGATTTAGATTGGAAAAAATGTTAACTTTATTTTTGATAAATCAAAATCAAATACATATATCCAGAATTATATATATAAATATATATAAATTTATATAAAGTCATCTTTATATTAACTTTACTCTTTTACTGCCATTGTCTAAAATATTTAGTTCATATTTAAAATTTAGTATTCTCAGAACAGAAAAAAATGTTTACCTTTTAACGTCCACATCTGCAGGAGGATCATTCTCCGTTAGGAAATCCGTGGATAATCCGGAGCACCACCAAATCAAAGGAAAATTCTAAAAGAACTCTATGCTTACACCAAATCAAAAATTCTATATCTCTTCCGCTCTTCCCGAAAATCTCCATCTATATCCTTTCCTCTTCCCTTCCAAAATTTCCATCCCCTCAACTTTAATCCAATCCTCAATTTTGGTAACACCCACATAACTTTTACTGGTCTAACTTCACCCTCCAAATTATTTTTATTAAATTTTATTTTTCCTCACTCCAGATGTTATAAGAATTTGTTTTTCAGTCCAGGTGGATTTTCAAAATTGTTTATTCGACTGAAAACTCTCTACCACCGGACCCCTTTTTCTTTATTCCCTTGCGTATATCTTTCATAACTATTATATTTCTACTCCCTAACTTTTCATAAAATCTTTTCTTCTCATTTTATATTTCTTATGAGTTTCCCTTCCTTTCTTGTGAGTTTCGTAGTCTCAAAGGTTTGTTATTTGACTACAATTTTTCTGTACGTTCCCACGCATGCTTGGTCATTCGATTTTGAATTTTATGATTCTGTTTTGAAATCGCAATATCACCCCCCCCTGGTGTAATAAATTCCTTACTTTCTTTTATGCATCTTGACCTTTTCCTCTTAAAGTAACTTTTGTGACTTACACTTCTATGTATAACCTTTTATAAAATCGAACAATTCCATTTATACTTTACAACGGGTTAGATGCATTTTGCAAAGTTAGAATGTTTTGAATTTAAAGCTATTTTACTCGTATTCTTATTTCTTTTCCACTATCCCTTTCTTTACCTATTTATTGGTGTTTTTACCGATTCCTCGCTGCAGATGTTCAGTTATGCTGAGTTAGTACCTCAACACCATGATATAATTTTTAGGTAATTTGGGCTTATACGAATTTTTCAGCAACGGATTGTTGGCTTTCATATAACGCGTGCCCAAAAAACAGATTCCACCTCTCATCTGCGATTCGAACCATATATAATCAGTCGCATTGTTTAATAGTTCTAATTCGGTCTTTGTATATTTTAATCCGCTCGAAAATGTAACTTGTGAAATGGAAAAAAAATGAACCGGATCTAGCGAATAATATTTAAATGCCGTGCGCCTAAATAATAGAAATACCTCTGCTAACATAATTACATCTGTATTTTGATATAATTCAAGATAGTCTGAAAAAGATTTACAATTAAACGCGTTAAACACATGTAATGCATGTTTATATTCTTCCTGATCTATATTTTTATTTTCTAGCACGTTATAAAATGCTTCTTTGGGGGGTAACGTTTTTTCTTTTAACACATCGAGCGATTTAAAATATGCATATGGAAATATTCCTTTACGTTTTAATAAATGCACGTGTTCGGAACCATAAAAAAAAGAAGACAAAATATTAAAATCATGACCCGAATCGCTTAAGTTTTTTACCAACGTGTGTAAACTCGCATCCAAGAATTGATATGAATCAATGAATCTGATGTAATCCAAGGAAAAGCTTAAAAATTTTTGCATGTTTGTTGGGATTATTTTTATTTTATTGGCATATGTTTCAATATTAAATGCGCATCATAATTTTTAAAATTGTGAACGATGATCGGAATGAAATATGTACATCTGTAATTCAAATTACATGTATTATGTGCTAAAGGGCAAAACTGGGAAAATTCATTAGTGGCCAGTGGCCGGTACTGTCAGTTTCATTAGTAGCCACTTTTTTAAGTTAGTGGCCACTTTTCTCATAATAAGACTATTTCTTTCAGACTGCAAAAAGCATTGTCACCATTTTGCGGTATAATTACCACAAGAAAAATATGAAAATAAGAAATACATATAATAATAAAATTAACACAGGGACACTAAAATTGTAATTTGTAACTACGCTCTTTTTAAAAATCCTAAATTGCACATCCTAAATTAAAATCTGCTTAGGGCTGTAATAATAACAGCAAAAGTTTTTATATTTCATACAATTCAGTAGTACTTTTTTTTTTTCAGTTTATTTAAGTGAAATAAGCTGTTATCATTCACAGTTCACATTGATATTTTCTAGTAAATGAATCAGCTGATTCATCACCATCACAACCTTTCACATGGTCATGTGTAAATACAGTTAGCAGTTTTATTATTTTTTCTTATTTCTAAAGACACACTTTTTTAAATGATTTTATTTCAATAGAGTTAAAATTTTTCCTCTTAAAAAGTATAGATATGGAAACTTAGCTGCTTCATTGAAAATAATTTACTTAGCTGCCAAATTTGTAGCTTTAAAAATAGAGAAATTTCTACTAAAAAGAAAGCAAATACAAAAACTTTTGGAAAATACACATTTAAGCCAAATCAAATTTTGATACAAACATTTGTCAAATATTTTAAATGGGTTAAATACTATGGAGATAATAATGGATAAAGATTGTGCTTTGCAGGACATTTGATCAGTAACTGCTAGTTCAAATGGAGGGCACATGTGTGTGTGTGCGTGTGTGGGGGGGTAATACATCTATATACTTCTTTATAGGTTCTAGAATCTAATCAAGAAAGTTTAAAATGAATATTTACATTTATGTTATGGATGGAGAAAGATTCTAAATCACAAGGCTTCAGTGGAGCATGTGGTTGCCAATCGTTGGAGGGGTGGGGGGAATTACAAGAATTATGAGTAAGAGATATTAAACAATTCTACTTCTTTACAGATTCTAGAATCTAATAAAGTAAGTTTAAAGTAGATATTTATATTTTTGCAGCAAATGGAGAATGATTAGAAATTATAAAGCTTTCTATAAGCTGTGTGATCACAGATCGTTAGGGAAGGGGGCGGGGGGGGGGTACAAAAAAACTATATGAGTGAAATATATTAAACAATTCTACTTCTTTATAGGTTGTAGAATATAATAAAGCAAGTTTAAAATGAACGTTGACATTTATGCCATGGATGGAAAAAGATTGGAAATCACAAGGCTTCGATTGCCTATCGTAGCTCGATTTTTAGAATCGTTTAATGATCACAAAAAGTGGCGACTTTAGTGGCGATCGATGCATAATTTTTAATCGCCACCTTTTTTTATTTAGTCGCCATGTGGCCGTTGGCGACCGTTAATTTTGCCCTTTATTATGTGCAAATCCTCTAAATTCGCCAGTGCCATAATGGGAATGATCGCGCACTCTTGTTTCGTTTAACCCAAACGGTTTTTTTACATATGTGACAATTATTTGCGTTTGTTACGTTGCTTTTTACATCGAGAGGTATTATTTCCTTCATTTTTTCAATGAGTTTATTTACCAAATCTCTAAGCGTATTTAAAAAATTTTCTACTGCTTGTTCGCCGCAAAAATATTCATGGAATATCGGCTTATCATTTATATCCGTAGCCAATAATGCATAACTGACTGGAATATGGTTTTCTATGGGGGTCGAATAACTCTGCGAGCTAGAGGGCAAAACAGTTATGCACTCAAAATCTGCAAAGATAACATAAGGATGTTTAACCATTTTTGACAAGTCCGTAAATTTAAGAATAAGATTTTTAGGTATGCTTGTTTTTTGTGCCTTATATAGCCCGCATAAACTAACATGATTATTCAAACCGCTTCTCTGACTAAAACCGTTCATACATAATTTGCAAAAGTATTGACGGCGTTGTTTCGAACTTACCAAGCGTTGAAAATTTGTTATTAAAAAGAAATGATTTTTGTATAGTAATAAATCGATGTCTTTGATGATAATAACATTTGGGGATATATATAAAGGATAAATTTCGTTTTCCTGATAACCGTATATATTAATGCGCAAATTATTTGTTGTTTCAAATGTCGGTATTTGGTTAAGCGCCACGGGAAATGTCAATTTATTTGTATTGAAATATTTTATGTAACTTTTGTATGGTCTGTTTTTGTTATTATGGCGAGGATGTAATTTAGCAGCCAAACAATGTAGAAAACATTTGTTGTCGTCGCATTTAATATTTAATAGAGCACGTTTTGCAGAAAGTTTACGCGGTAGTTTAATATTTTTACATCCGCCCCTGAGTTCTCTATAATTTCCGATACTAACGTCAATGAAAAGAATGTGCTTTATTATCCAACCGCTGCCATTGCGAATGAAATTATCAACCGAATTAAGAATTTTTTGGAAACATCTGTGAATCGCCTCGTCGATCATGTAATTTGATAATAATCTTTCGACGTTAGAACAAAAGTAAAAAGTTTGAGTCATTTCATTTTCGAATTCGTCATATTTTACAAACAAAATATTAATACAAATTAGAAACCTCAATCGTAAAATAACATTTCTGTTTAGAAGAGATTTAGTAAGCGGCGTAGATTCAAATATCGTTTGATAGAGATCCGTATAATTTTCATCCAAAACAGCGCGATAACTTTCTACGTAGCCTCTGTGCGCAAAATCTCTTAGAATAAAATTAATCATTTTTTCACTTAAAAAAATTAAAGTATGTATGAAATAAATAAACAATTAATAAATAAATTAAAAATAAAGTATATATTTGAATGAACAAAATTTTAAACACAAAAACAATGACTTTTATATTTTTTTTAATCCACTGTTTTTTTAATGCTTTTTTTTATTTCGATTATGGCCTTTTCCAAATTAGGCAGTTGTTTCAGGCCGATGTTGAATCGATTTTTTATCTCTTTCGTGTTTTTATCTGTTTTGTAAAACCCTAAATATAGCTGCTTGCGAAATTCCTTGAGTTCTACGAACACATTTTCTCCGAGATACACTTCAACGGGGTCGAATTTTTTTTTCTTTCCCTCATATATGTCTTCGTCGGGAGCTAGATTAATTAAGCGTGGTTTTTTTGACGGCCCGGCTTCGTCTATAGGCGATGGACAGCGCGGGGGAACTTCAGAATTATCTTCATCCTCGTCAGTAAATATTTTATTTATTTTTCTTTTTTTAATGTGCGTGGATGTTCTTTCTAACAGAAAAAAAAACTTTTTTTAATTATTCAATATATTGAAAAATTTTGAAAAAAAAAAAAAAAGATTACTAAATATTAATGTATAATAAATATTTACCTGCAATTGAAGAATCCATCTTTTTACAGCCGATATTATCCAAGCGGTTACTGTCAGAAAAAGTGAATATCTTAAAACTTGGACGCGTATTTATATGGTCGAAGAATAAGGATAATTTTTTGCTTCAATGAGTCGAAAAGCAAATCTAAATATGGGTTAATGTCACGATTGCAAAATATTCACTGTCATGAATAGACAGGAAGAAATGTCATGATGGAACAGGAAAAAAGTGATATAGTTCTTAATATATAACTAAAATTGTACAAATTATGCATAAATGAGAATTAGAAGTATTTTTAATGATTTATCAGAGAGCGGAAGTTATGGCGGAACAGGAAAAGATTTATAGTTTTTTAATATTTAAGTAAAAAATTGTGCAAATGAGGCATAAATTAAGATTAGAAGGATTTTTAAAGGTTAATCAGAGAGCGGAAGTATTATTCTTCGACCGAGTTTATGTTAGCATTATGTTCGATAAAATTAATAATATGATTTTTTTCTCCCTTTTCATTCAACTGTTAATATCCGGGTTTAAAATTAGCATAATTGATATAATAAAACCATTCCAAAAACAACTTCGTGAACAAATAGTGTGCTTTTATGTTTCTCATGACGGATTGTGGGTTATTTCCTGTTGAACTTGTATAAAAACGGTTCGCCTGGAATATTTTACCATTCGCTCGTCACCTAATAACTTTTTATGCACATGTGAATGCTACAACATGGAAGTTGAATCTTCTCCAACCTCTGGATATTATTTTAGTGTGTCAAAATATTTTAAACATTGCGACTGCGAAAAAGGCATATTCAGAGCATACGTGAATGGAAAAATATACTACTACGCCATATCCATTGCTCGGATAGTTCGAAGGAATAAAAAGGAGCAATGGGCGAATAAAATTGAACAACATGTGCTCAAAGACATTATTCCCGAAACATATTGGCCAAATTATGGTATGATCGAGCACTACGATTTGCTAAAAAAATTAGAAAGTTTGGGCGCATTTTATGCAAAAGAACTAAGTGATTTTTTAAATCACGGTTGTGTAAAAATATGCACCCTGCAACAAGATCTTAGAATACTCTATTTGACAGAATGTTCTGAAAATAATGCTCATACATATGTTGAATTTATACGTTTTTATTTGGCCGAACAATATAAGATACACTTCCGTAAAAATGAACATTTATTAAAAATATTTTAAAAATAATTCGTATTCTTAAAATGAAAAAAAAATTGGTAATATTTTATACGTTTCAATTATTTAGAATATCTTGCTTTGAATTGTGTTTTTTTATTGTAATTATTGTTTTAAAATTGTTAAAATATTTTGTAATTTTTTATTTGTATTATATTGCAAATAATCTATTGTAAAAATTAATGTTAAATAAATGATGAAAATGAATCAAGCAATGCATTTTTATTTAGTAAAAGAAAAGTAAAGAGATAAAACTACACCTGCAAAAATGAGATCACAATTTTTATACTATAAGTTTTTAAAAACTTTTTAAATGATTTCTCTTTTTTTAAAATATTTATGTTTAAAATGAAAATGCTAAAATGAAATACACATAACAAAATAAAGACAAACACATATTTGTACAATAAAAAAGGATTTATTGCATATTAATTACATAATATTTTGAAAAATAGATAATTTTCACATACATTGTGAAAAAAAAAATATTTATAACATATTAATTACATTCGAGAATGATGAAGTTTGGAGATCTTTTACTATTTTTGAAATATACAATTGTCACACACATAACTCAGTTCAGTTCCATACATATGAATTACATCCAAGAACGATGCAATTCGGAAATAATTTCATCGTCTTTTAATATTTTGAAATATGCAATTTTCACATGCATGTCGCATTCAAGTTCTTCAGAAAATTTCTTCTCTTTGTTGTTGTCAGTAATGCCCTCCATTAACCCTCTCAGCGTTTGAACCGGAATTTTGTAACACGAACAAACTCCCTCAAAACGGTTTGAGACTGATTCTTGTAATGTAAGAAATCTCTCTCTAAATCGTGCGAACCTGATTCTTGTAACTCTAAATAACTACTCCAAAATCGTTAGAGACGGAAACTTGTAACTGACCCTTCCCCCTTTTACCAACAAGGGGCGGACAATGACGATAAGGTAAGCTGACAGTTGATATGCTTCTTTGTTGAAAGAGAGGGTTGATAACAAAAGAATAGAATAGTGAAAAATGTTCAAGAAGAGCTGTTGATAATTTGTAAAATCAGTTAAAATACTGCTTGCCTAAACAGAACTTCGCATAAAACCTTTTTATTTTTTCAATTTAAATTATATCTTTTAGATGACGATTTTTTTTTCATAGGAATCTTAAAATTAATAATAAAAGACATTATTGTTAGAATAAAATAATGGCAATTATTTGTTAAATCAGCAGCTTTATTATTATTGTTATTATTCTTATTATTTATGAACTAACCGAATATTCTGCATAAAACAGTGTTTTAATTACATATTAATGTAAAGCATTTTAATATCCTGAAACAGGTTTTTCTCTTTTTACATTCAGTACCTGAATTACAGTTTACTTGGTTTCATTGTAAAAATTATTCATAGTATATGTATTATATATATAAAGGTAACTATTTTAACGAATTTATGAGTTTACAGATAAGAAAAACAAAAAAAGAGAATTGCAAGCCAATGCGCAGAATTGCTACAAAAAAAAATGCAAAACTTAAATATAGGAATAAATTATCAATGAATAAAATGAAATAAAACCCCCAACCCCCTCTCCCCCCCCCCCCCAATATATATATATATATATACATATTTGTTTCGGGGGAGCGCTGGCTACCAGCGAAATCTAATTTTCATGGAGATAAGGCAAATTCAAATCGAACTATCATCGGAAACCCCTAAATCTAGCAATTTCCTAGAAAATATTCTTCTAGGTTTTGCGTTTACTAATATTTAAATCTGTTACCTAATAATCAGATATATTTTACGTCTCAAAAAAATCTCTAACACTATCTATATATTATATATATATATTTATTTAAATTGTTCTAGCGATTTCCAACAAAACCAAATTTCTGTCATATTTTTTCCGGATTTAGTGCGAATTACCAGTCAACGATAATTCCTGAAGATCAAAATATTTAATATCAAAATATCGTCGAAAAAACACATAAACTCTATCTTTTTTTTTTCTAATCTTTCAAGTATTTTCAAAGAAAACGCAGTCTTAGCTACTTTTTTTTCCCCCTGACAAAATGCGGGTTTCCCTTGAACGCTAATTTTACTGAAGAAGAGCACAATTCAGATTAAATTGTAAACTAAAAATGTTCTTAAATCTGAATTTTTATCAAAATCATTCAAGTAGTTTCTAAGAAAATCACGTTTCTGCCATATTTTCTCACGGACGAAGTGAAGGTTAGCAATGAAAAGTAATCTTCGATAAAAAGAGGATAAATCAGATGTGTTTCTAATCTAGAAAAACTTATTTTAGTCACATTTTTCATATAAAGACATGCAGGAACTCTTTCATTCCCTAGCAACGGTTACTATATTCATTTCTTAAAATTACTTTAGTACAGCTTTAGCACAGGAGCCCCTTAGCAGTTTTTATATTTTTGTTTTCATTTTGACGATAAACTAAAATGGGTATCGCAATTACGTAAGTAAACATTTTGGTGAGAAGCGACCGAGCTATTTTGGCGATAAATTTCAAATTTTGCCAAGAGGATCAAGCTGCTCCATTGCTTTAGCAGAATTTTTTCAATTTTATTTAATTATTTTTTTTAACTTAATGCCAGAGGAGAGGGGGGGGGGAATTATTGGTCTAAATAGACAAAATATTTCCAGATAAAATATTATCCGTTTTTCATTCTGTTTATTAAACGAAAGAAAATGGCCAAAATAGTTTTTTTCAATATCGTTGACATCTCTATAAATTGAAATTAAAATATCCAGTACTTTTTAATTTCAATCTACATGCGCACTTTTTATTTTCTCAATTAAATATTATCTAAATCTTATTATACATATCAAGGTGTAATAAAATAAAAGGCGACAGCACAAAATCGGTGTCTGAAACAAATAGTCCTATCGTACTAAAAATAAAATAAAATAAAATAAAATACAAAAATAAATTTTGCTTCAGGTATTCGCTACATTCGACAGTGTTCCTCGCCGGTACTGCGTTGCCAAGGTCCCCACTACCGTCAGTATCTTATCCAGACATTTCAATTTGTTTTTTTATAGAACAACAAGTAGCTCTGCTTTTATTCAAGAAGTGTAATTTTACAGATAACTATATACCAGCTTCTATTAAACATTTTAGTATTGACACTATGTATTAGTGAGACATGATTACACGTTTTTTCTAGATTTTGCATTCTGATAATAAAATTGCATGTGCAAAAAATTACAATTATACTGCTATTAATTGTATTATAAATATATATAAAAAAAAAAAAATTAATTACATTTATAATTAAAATAACAAGTTTAATTATTTTCACTATATAACAATATTATTTCTATAAATACAATTAAATAAATAAAAATAATTTAATTGAATAGTAATCATTGCTAAATGTGAATATGAATTAAATAATAATAATAAATAAATAAATAAATAAATTATAATTTGATTGTGAGATGTAAGAAATGTGACAAATAAATTATTCCTTTTTTTTTTTTTTTCGAAACATAAAATGATTTAATCCTACATGGCAAACATTTATTACTTTGTAACTTAGATTAAAATCTGCTTTTCTAAATTTAACCCTTTGCCAGCCCAGACGCTCCTAAGTGCTGTAAACATTGTCGCCAAATTTAATAACACCTTTATTCAACTATCATAAATAATTCTGAGCAATAGCATTTGATATAGAGAATGAACGAATTACCTTCGAAGGGATTAAGCAACCGTTAGAGTTAAAATTTTGTGGTGGATATTGAATAAAAATATCCCTGAATTTGTCAACACTGGTAAGAGGAGAGGTATTAAATAGGACCGGCAAAGGGTTATAAATAATTTTAAAATATCATAATCATAACAGTACCATTAAATAATTCTTCAGCTGAAAGATTTATTATTTTTTATTTTCCCTTTTCTTATCCCATAAGAAATACGCTAAAAAATGCCTATAATATATTGAAGGAATAGTTGAATTAAGTATACTACACTGAAAAAAAAAAAAAAAAAAACATAAAATATATCTGTTATAATAAGAACTTTATTAGAATGTTTTTATATTTAATCAGTTTGTCTATCTGAAATTTTCTTTAATATAAATTAAATATAGAATTTTCATGGAACGTTATAGTTTTTGTTGTAAGCTTAAGGCAGATTGACTGCACTAGGGTCCTAGACATGTAATTGGAATGCCCTTCATAGTGGTCTTCCTAAGGGGTCCTAACCCGTATTTACGCGAGTTTCAGAGAAAATCATGGATAACTCCGAACGACTAGTCGATGAGCGGGACTTTGGATCAAACCCAGCACTTTCTGTCTACCAGCTTTGAGCGCAGGACCACTCAACTGCTGGCCCCTCTTGGAATTTTCTAGAAACTTCATGAAATCTTCTAGATATTTCATGAATCTTCTAGAAACTTCATTGAAATATTTAGAAACTTCATGAAATCTTCTAGAAACTTCATGGAGCCTCCGTGAAAACATCTAGAAATTTCATGGAACATTCTAGAAAAATTTAGTTTTCAAAAAATTTTCAGAATTTTCTAAAAGGTTCCGGAGTTACACAGCTAAGATAGATTTTTAGCTATGTAACATAAGTTACACAATTAAAAAGTTAAAATAAAAGAAGAAAAAAAAGTGATATTTTAAGTAGAATACGTTTTTAGAGGAACCCTAAAAAGTGGAAAACAAAGAAAGTTTTGAAAATTGTCGTCAGAATAATGAAAACGAATCAATCAATAGATAAAAAAATAAATAATAATTGAAAAGTATCTAAACTTCACGAAGGTATAGTTACGCCTAGACAAAAAGAAACTACTCAACCTTTAATATTTTGAAAAAAATTATTACATTTTTCTTGAAGCTGACCATAATTTTTCAAAATTTTCTTATTTCTAATATTTTAGGAAACTTTTGTAAATGTTTATTTTCATAAAATTTGTTTATTTTCAGAAATTTCCATTTCTTTTATTAAATTTAAGACTTTCGCATTTATTTTAATGTATTAAATTTGCCATCAATATTTTAGAAACTTTCCTTTCAATAATTTAAAAATGTTAATTATATAAATATTTTTAAATAAGTTTCTCAATTAACTAATTATGTTATATCTTTCTTTAAAAATTATAAATAAATGCAAACATACTTTCCTTATAATTATGTTCAACATCTTTTTTATAATAATAAATGGAAAGGTTTGTCTGTCTGTCTGTCTGTTCTTTTATACGTACAGCCCCTATTGAACGCAGAAGTACAAGAATTCACATACGGATGCTCTGGAGCCTTTCCGATGTTTTCCTCGAAACAGAATTTAAAAATCTTAATTAGTTTCGGAGATATTAATTAAAATGTTGACCCATGTCGATCGAAAAATGACCAAAAATCCTTATTGCTTAAAAAGAGGCACATTCAGCAGACGATTTTAACGGCTGCCTCTAACGGAAGCAAAACACGTGAAAGTCATTAATGCCACATGATCTTTAACTGGGGTTAAAAATTGCAAATTTCAAAGTGCTTCAAATTTTCTTTTTCGTACACTTAAATTTCATCAATTTTCATTAATAAACAAAGCAGTTACATTTTAATTGTAAATTAAATTTTATTCTAGCACGTAATCTATCTTTCAATAGAAGATAGGAGTTTCCATAGCAACAAAATACATTTGAAGGAACTAAAAAATACTTTTTATTTTTCTTTTTACTTCCATTACCCGACTACAGTGGTATATATAGGTTTCGGGAATGTCCTGATTAGGTTTTCTTTTGTATCTCAGCTACTAATTAAAATAATTTCATAAGTAACACATTATTTGAAAGCTTTGTTGATTTGGAATTGAACAGTAGATTACAGAAATTTCTACCGCCAGATATTTTAAAATTTCGATAGTTCAAATTCTAATTAAATTATTTTTAATACATCATTCGAAAGATATTTTAAAGTTATTTTAAATTATCGAAAGTTTTCACCAGATACACACGTTTTGAGGTGTCCTGAATCAGTTTTCTTTTGTATCTCAGCTACTAATTAAAATAATTTCATAAGTAATACATCATTAGAAAGCTTTTTTGATTTGGAATCGAACAGTTGAATACAGAAATTTGTACCGCCAAATGGCGCTTCAATATTTTAAAATTTCAATATTTCAATTTCTAATTATGATTAAATTATTTTTAATACATCATTGGAAAGATATTCTAAAGTTCTTTTAAATTATCGAAAGTTTTCACCAGATTTACACGTTTTGAGGTGTCCTGAATCAGTTTTCTTTTATATCTCGGTTATTAATTAAAAAAATTTCATAAGCAATACATCATTTGAAAGCTTTGTTGAGTTGATACACATTTTAAAGTACTTTTACATTATCGAAAATGGAATTCGAGATTTCACCCGATTTACACGTTTTGATGTGTCCTGATTAGGTTTTCTTTTGTATCTCATCTACTAATTAAAATAATTTCATGAGTAATACATCATTTGAAAGCTTTGTTGATCTGGAATGGAACAATAGATTACAGAAATTTCTACCGCCAGGTGGCGCTGTAATATTTTTTAATTTCAATATTTCAAATTCTAATTATGATTAAATTATTTCTAATACATCATTCGAAAGATATTTTAAAGTTCTTTTATATTATCGAAAGTGGAATTCGAAATTTCACCTCATTTACAATTTTAAGGTGACATGATCAGGTTTTCTTTTGCATCTCAGCTAATTGAGTAAGACCTTTCAAAATTGGTATATGTAAGTTAATTAGGAGGGGCTGGAAGGGTGGGGGGAAGGAATTCTGCGCTACCGAAGGCAGTGGGGACCCGGTCCGACAATTTACCTGATGAGAAATGATGTTTTTAATTTTCTTTTCTTAAGAATAAGAGTTTGATTTCAGAAGGAATATGTGCGCGCACCGCACATATATTTTAACATGTGCGCCCGCAGCGCGCATGGGTTTGGGACCCGGTGCGAGTTTTTACCCGATGATAAAAAAAAAATTAATTTTATTTTCTTAATAATAAAAGTTTGAGTTGAGAAGGAATATGCGTGTACAGCGCACGTATATCCTCAAACGTGCGCGCGCAGCGCGCATGCGTCTGCGCTGCCGAAGGCAATGTGGTCCTGATGTGAGTTTTTACCCGATGCTAATTGATATATTTTTTTATTCATTTTCTTAAGAATGAAAGTTTATGAGTAATAACACGGATTTTTGAGAAGTCATAAGGATGGTGAAGGAATACGTGCACGCAGCGCACGGGTCTACGCTGCCGAAGGCAGTGGGGATCCGGTACGACATATTTCCCGATCAGAAATTTTTTTTCTCTTTTTTTATCACATGATAAAAATTAATGCAATTTGGAGAATTCATTAATTATTGGGATTCATTTAAAAAAAGTGACCAGCGTAGCGGGCGTAGCCTCCTAGTATATAAATAATAATAATAATAATAATAATAATAGTAATAATAATGCATGTGTACCATTCTATACTGTGTCAGTTCTTTAGCATGATTCTTCTCAATTTTATTTTAATTATTTAAAAAGGAAATATGCTTGTAGGTTCCCCCCCCTCCATTTTGCTTTTCCCGACATAAAAATAAATATTTTTACTTCTTCATTTATTTATGTTTGAAATCAGTATTTTTTTTCCTTTTTGATTTTAAAGTTGTAACGTGGTTTTTATTTAATATCTTTCGAATCAATATCCGATTGAATAAAAAAATACATCATTAACTATATTTGGTCCTGATTAATAAGTGTTCGAATTTTTGATAAAATCTAGTAATTCGAACAGATACGATGGCGATTTTTTAATTTTATGTATTTTAAATAAAACAAAAATATCTGCACGTTCATTGAAGGTGTAATACAATATATGGTGACAACTCATAGTCATTGTCTGAAAGAAATAGCACTACGAAAAAAAAAAAAAAGTTATTTGGATGTAGATAGATTTTGAGAGGATTGCAAATTTGTAAAAATGCCACCCCTCTGATATCGTACACAAATCGGATTAGACAAAGAAACATAACCAACTTTGTTAGTGATATCACTTTAAAAATGGATTAGGAGTATTATACAGGGTAAAAACATTTTGCACATTGCACTGTAAATGTAAAGACAGCCAATTAAAAAAAAAAAATGTTTTGTCAAATTTGAATAAAAATTCTGAAAAAAAAAAAAAAAGTATATATATATATATATATATATATATATATATATATATATATATTCTTATTGATACCTGTAAAATCAGAGTAACCCAATATTTGTTTCAGAAGGAATTATTTAAACTAAATGCATTGCAGAGCTTTAAAAGTTATTGAATAGAAAGATAACAATCTGTGTACTGTGAATTACTGCGATACGAATCAAAAGCTTAAGTTTTAATCGCATACTCTTTTTTCTTTCATTTCTTTTAATCATTTGACAGAGATTAACTAAATTTCTTGCAATTACAAAGTCAGAGCAAAATATGTAAAAACTAAATATAGTACAAAATGGTCAATTTTTCTTTAGCCATGACTAAATGTCAGAGTTTTTTTTTTTTTTTTTTTCTTCTTTCCTGATTTATTTCTGAAATCATTTTTAATCGTAAACGTATAAAACGTGCAGGTATATCTGTTTTTTTTTTTTTTTTTTAAATAGATAATTGAATTAATTTAAATAATTATAATAAACAACCGTTTTTCGAGAATAAAATGACAAAATGCGCGCATTAAGCCGGCTTATTACTTTCTTCCGATTTTTTTTTTTTTTTTTCAAATCTTTCAACTAAATTTTATTGCAAAGGCATAAAAACACTTGTAATTATGCTTGCTTTTACGAAAAAAAAATAAATGTTTTTTTTTTTTTTTTGTTTCTATAAAGACATGAGATTTTTGGGAAAAGATTTCAGAAAAGGTGACATGAAAGAATGTCCTTTTGAATTCTCTTATACTCACTGAAAAATAAAAAATGTCATTAGCTTATTTTCTATTTCATCAGACAATCCTCCAAATTTTATTTATTTATTTATTTATTTATTGGAAAAATAGGTTTGACATGTTAAAAAAAAAAAAAAATTAAATGTAATTAAAATATAAAAAAAATATATGTATTATTTGCGATGAGAAAGTGAAGTCATAAAAATTTGAAGTACTTGCTATTAATAGTTAAAAAAAATTAATAAATAATAATAAAAAAAAAAAAATCATTTTTACTACGATTTTCAGCGTTTAGTGATGTGCTAAACATAGCTCATTTGATTCTATAATATCCTTTATAAAAGTTTCCAATTTATCATATATATTTTTTACAAATATGTAATATACAAAATGATATGCAGAATGCATTAATTACGGAAATTCATAAATATAAACGTGAATTTAACAAATCATAATATAATCATTTTCTATATACTCAAAAAGTTTCACACCATAAGTTAGTTTTATGAAGGAATATGAATTTCAAACAAATAAAGTTGTGTTGAAATATAGTCTAATACTTTTCCCAAACAGCTATTTAATATTATTTTTTTTTTTCCCTTTAGTAATTTAACTGAAGTGTTGATGTTTCGATTTATTTTAAGGAAATTCTTTATCATTTCCTTACTATTATTTTTGTTGTAGTTGAACTTTTGAGAGCTCCTTTCTGCGTCTGATCACGTATGTTGCTGTGTTATTGTAGTTATAGTTAAGAAATAATTCATATAATGGAATAAATTTTCTTTGTAAATTGGTTATTAGTAAAATATTAAAAGAAAAAAAAAAAAAAACATATATTTATATTTTTTTTTACTTAATAATTTTGCTAATTTTATTATATTTCATTATTTATTATATATTTATTGATTAACCAAATTAAGCTGTCATTGAAATTATCTTTACTAATTAATGTAGATTAACATAGTTACAATTTTGAGAAATAAAATCGAAATATATACATTTATTTCTGTTCCTTATATCAAGAGCATTTTTATTTTTATTATAATTTTAAAAGAAAGTGCAATTAAAGAGAATAAAGATAGCTGTAAAATATCATATAAATTAATTCATTCATTCAAAAAAAAAAAAAAAAAAAATAATAATAATAAATAAAATAATAAATAAAATAAAAAAATAATTTAAAACATTTATAAATTATTATTATTATTGTTATGGTATTTGTATAAATAAGAAAGTTTTACAATTCATTTTTGCATACCATTTTAATTTAAAATATCTATAAAATTAGTAAATATTACTTTCAAAGTGTTTATAGTTTGTGCTGCATATAATTAATTAATCATTTATGATTTCTGATAATAAAAGTTATGGAAATTTAAATTTATGAATTGGAAATACAATGTAGACTAAATTTTGCGCTGCTAAAGCTATTTCAAATTACAGCTTTAATTTTTCTGGACTCATGTTTCTTGCATTGAAATGATAAAGTCTGTTGCTATATTTCCAAAGGGTTTTTGAAATATCAATCCAGTTTCTTCTACATGTACATTCTCTTCCTAATCCCAGTTTGGAAATATCTTCGGTCACAAAGGGCTTTTGTTCGAACGGACACACCCCCAGTTGTGGGGGAAAAATGTTCGAAAATTTTTGGTGTAACTTCAACGGACATGACAGGGGATTTTCAAGGTAGCTTCCTCCTAACAATGAGATTATTTTTGAAGTAGAAACGTGACATTGAGTCAAACGCTGAGAGGGTTAAATCCTCGAACAGTGCATATGAATGCGACAATAAGGATATGGGGTCTCCAGGCTTGGCGGTCAGATATAGATAGCCGTATTGGGTGTCTTTCTTCGAAGCATGCAGTAATCGAACCATATCCGAACTTTTTAAAATCTTGAAATAGCTGCATGTTTCATTAGGTTGCTGTCCATAACTTATAGATAATTGCATGCAATCTTTCAAATTTTTGAAAAAATTGTTTTGAACGTGTAAAACCTGACCTTTTTCTTTATTCACATCGTCACAACTTTGTTCAGGCTTATACACGCGGAGAATTCCGAACCGTTCCATCTTCGTCGTTCGAAAGCAAGCTGATTAATGTGAACTATTCAAAGAGGAGTGCATCTTTATCCAGGCTTTACACTTTTGTTGCTTGGCGTGTGACAAATGACAACATCGCAGGGGTTTAAAACGTTGTAACACAAATTGTTTAATAAACTGATCATTTCTTCTTTTTTTGTTTATAATAATATCTTTAAGTTTCAAATGTCTCGCGCGACAGTACAAGAAGTATAAGCAATAATGACCGCAGGTTGTGCTCAATTTGTTTTGAAAACATTCTGTGTTATACATTATTGTGTCGGCATTTCTCTTCAAAAAATTCAATATATTTTGATTTGTAGGAGCAAGACCGTATCTGTCGAAATAATAAACACTCTTGTTATGAAAATGAATGGCCACCCAATGGCTTCCGGGCAACGAGATTGGATCTAAATTTGCAATATACATTGAATAACGAGGATTTCTTTTTCGGGGTAAAATATTCGAAGGGTATATGCCTCCGAACGTCGATCGAATTTTGCCATCGCTGCATGCAAGACGACACAATGTGATAGTGTTCATGTTTTAAAAAGACAAATTTTCAGTGATACTTCTAAAAACTGCTTCACATATTTCATTTTTTTTTTCAGGATGACGTTGAATTAATTTTTCTGCGAATACATAAAAGTGAGCAATGCGAGAAAGTGTTATGCCGTCGGAAAATAATTCGCCACAAATTTCAGCTATAGCATCGTCTTTCCATTGAAACTGTTCGACCAATTCTTCAATTTGTTTTCCAGAAAATTGTCGCACTTCATCCATTTTTAAACTTTGAAACTGTTCGATCAGGCTGACAATTTCCTCGTTCATTCTTAAAAATCAGTTGTCAAACCGCGAGATTTGTCTATCTCAACTATGTTTCTGTATTCAGCATACACTACAAGCGTTACCGTCTCTGGCAACGCGGCATCGAATTTTATGTCAAAAGCAATATTCCCAGTTTTATTTATACTTGCGTGACTCTCGCCTGCCGCGAGGTCTGGAGTTAAATCAAAGGCATACAAAGTATAACCGTCTTTGTATTCCACATAATTTATGTTAATGTTGGGAGAATTGTGATATCTGTTTAAATCGGTAAAAAGGCTTAAATAACTTCGCGCATAGGCATCATTTTCGAAGTTGGGTTGATATGGTTTCGAGGGTATCATCTGCCCGCCATTCAATACGCAAAGATAATTTAGACCGTAATGATGAAATTTAAAAGGATTTTTACCAAAATTTCCGTTGTATGCTTCGTTAGAAACAAACCCCAGTATCAAACGCGTAGGTAGTTGACCTATGAAAGCATTTGCTATAGTAGATGATTGCAAACCGGTTGAAAGAGCAAAGGTTTTAACTTCTACTCTGCGAATGGGTAATTTTGCAACACCTTTTTCCAATGCTTTCTCGTGTGCTATCATCACGGAAGGTGCAACATTGATTTTTCGGATGTACAGACTTGCCGCTTCGATTTTAATCGAATGTGTATCTTTTGTAGACATCAGTACAAATGCATCCTTGTTCCGTTCTAATTTTATGCGAACGTTAACACCGTTGATTAATAATTTTGGTTGACTAGACAAGTCAAAATGAAGCGGGCCTATGAGATCTATTGCCTTACTTAGTTTACAAGCTTTTTCTCGAATGTTATAACCTGCATTTGTTAAACTTTTTGTTTTTACATCGTGATGGCCTGTAGTATCTTTATAAAAAAGGGCGGCGGTCAGCAGACTATCCTGGGCCGACTTAGAATAGAGAAGCAGGCTTTCCATAAACGCGCGATAAGAATAATTGGCTTGAGACGAAACTTGCTTTTCGTTTAAAAATATTGAACATTCCGAAAATAATGTATTTAGAATATAGTTTATAGGGGCTACATCGTCGGTTGCTGCCAAATCTGAACCATCGGAATTTATTACTTTAAGTCTTAAATGTAGAATTGAGTGAGCCAAATCTAGATAATGCTCTCCGTTACCGCTGACATAAAATTCGATCGGTGTTTTTTCTGTCAAAGAAGACACCGGATGTATTTCAACAAAGTTGGAACTATCAATTGCAAGCTGCGTCGGATTTAACTGAAACAAGTCTAGCTCACTCTTCAGACAGATTTGCCCGGCCATTATTGCTGCTAATCGAATATGTCTCGCGTTGTCTTGCGACGTTTTGTCTTTGAATGACGCGTTTTATTTCTACGTTTTCTTTTTATACCTTGACCCTGTTGCTGCAATTTTTCAAATATGTCTTTTTGTATATTCTTTGATTTTTCGCCGAAGCGGTTTCGATCCGAATCTTTAAATGACGTACCAGATGCAACATCTGAAATGACATTTTTTCCAGTTTGAAATAAATTTTTTGCCAAATATCGTCCCGCTCTCATTGCCAGCGGACTGATATAACGTCTCAAATCACCAAAAAACCCATAGCCTCGTTGGTGAGCTATCCCTTGAAAATAAGGACCGCCACCGACTTGCGCGCAATAGTATGCCTCGCAATCTTTAGCATGTAGATGCATTTTCCCTATTGCGACAACTAATGAAACAATTTACGAAATGTGCTTTCTATTTATAGATTTTTACGCCGAAAGGATAAACCGACTATTGTTTTCCCGCCAGTAAATATGATGTTTTTACCCGAAGATGATCGCAATTCTATCTCTATAGTGTCTATAAATTGTTTTCTCAAAGGGAAATAAATTGGTTTGTCATAATGTTTTACAATTTGATCTCCTTTTTCATTCTGAGTTGCTATTACTCTCAGAAGAGGTACATAAGAATCACCGCAAAAATTGGACTCAACAATGTCAGAATAAATAAATATCTCCGAAACGCCGGCATCCAATTCTAGAGGATATGTGCCAACATGTTGCCCGCTTTTATAGTGCGTGTCGACAAATCCTAACATGTCTGCGAGACCGTGTCCGAAAGTTATCTCATGATTTTCGGGTACGCGCAATTCTACTTTAAAACCAGGCAGTTGTCGCAATCGAATTTTATTAAATTGTCTAAACAAATCTCCTGCGGTTTTATATATGCCTGGGTTCACTCGTAAATTCTCATGAACCTTTCTATATCTTTTCACTCTCGGATATTCATTCACAATTAACTTTAGGGTTTCGCCTGCTTCGACATTCAATGAGGAATTAATTTTAAATGATTGTTTGTTTTTAATAAGTTGATCATCGTCTTTACCAAGAATATGCAAGAAAGTTTGAGCGACCTCTTTGGAGATTTGCATTTCTGCATAGTCAGATACTTTAATTTCTAACTCGTCTAAATCTGCATCATAATTAAAAGTTACATAATTTTGAAGATTTAGGTGTTCGATGTTTTTGTTAATGTGTAGAAAAACGAGTCCTTCGAATGCGAAATAATCGACTTCGCTTTTTTTAATAGGATTGATGGGAATGATATGAGTTGTTGAATTTAGTGGATTTTTATCGATAGCAGTAAATTTTTGACTTTTTTTTTCGTTCGAGCGACGAAACTTTGTAGTAAAAGTTTTTGCTATGATAGTGTCCTCGTTAGGTAAATAAAGCATATATAATAGTTTCGATATATCAGATTTTTTCAACGCTATTTCAAATCCTTCTTGAATATCGACTGTAACATTTACTCTATCGTGATCGGGTATAAATTTCACGCTCTCCCGATCGGACACGTGTGTTTCAATTTTTTTATTTAGTTCAATAAATAATTCATCGATGTTTTTTCCGGGGTCATATTCGAATCCTATATCGTAAACTCTCTTTTCCAATACACTTTCAGTTTCCTCTTCATATCGCAAAGAATAGTCGTTGTTATGATCGCTAATGTTAAACCAGTTTCGAGGTATAATAATTTCGGATAGACCGACTTCCCATGAATCATTTAATAACAGTGGCGATGACAGTTTCGTGCGATAGGATGATTGCGTGTTTTGAGGGAAATAGTTTGCACTCGCATTGCTAGGAAGCGTAACATAAAAGTCATTTATTGCCGCATCCATGATGCTTTTATCCACGAATTATGTGTTTGATCGAAACCCGCCCACTTGACAAAATATTCTTTGTTTCTGCCTTTTCCTCTTGTCTTTAAAATCTTCTCTATCTTCCAAAAGTCGCGAGAAGTTTTTGTCACTTTCTGAAGTTCTGGTTCGTAAAATCTGCCTTTTATACTCGTTTCTTTAAGATCTTTCAAAAGATAGGTTGGCGGATTCGACGGATAGCGCTTATCTATTATGAAAACTTCGTTCGTCCAACTGGGCAAGTAACCTTTGTGAAACGCGCGTCTTGCTTTCGATATTCTAACGCGGTCATTAACCTCGAATTTATAACTCGTATTTGATCTATAGCCGTAAAGTTTTTCGAAAATTTCAGATTCTAAATCCTGTGTCACATCAATCGGAGCATAACCGATGCTGCGGTGTGTGCTCGCGTTGTAACTTTCATAACATGTTTCAACACGTCTATATATCTGTAAGACCCGGTGTGAGTAAATATGCGATAAAGTTTTTCTTTAAGAGTTCTGATAAATCTCTCTGCGATTGCGCATTTGTTTTCGCTAAGCGTAGAATAGTGATTTATATTGTGGTGTTTAAATAAAGATTGGACTTTTTTATTATAAAATTCTTTCCCTTCGTCTGTTTGTATGTTTGGAACGTGCTTTACCTGCTTCAGTAATTTTTTAAACGCGTCAGCCACGGAATCAGCGTCTTTTTTCTTAAGGGGTAATGCATATGCATATTTAGAGAAAACATCAATTGCCACGAGTATATATTTAAAACCCTTATTATATTTTGAAAGTTTTGAAATGTCAATTAAATCACATTGCATTAATTCTCCGATACCGAAAGATAACACTCTGCGTCGTTTGAACTTATAGCGCACTGGTTTGTGAAGGGTATATGCGTCTTGTTTTGTCAGCCACTCGCGAACAGTGTTCAAAGGTAATTGAGCAGACTTTGCTAATCGTGATGCGCCTCCGTATGAACCGGGATTTTCTGCATCATAATAGATTTTTTCTAAAATTTTATCTTTTAAATTGATTGCCATTTCGCCATCTTTTGCGGAGTTTTCATCGAGGATCGAATGCGCTGTTGTGTTTTAAAACGATCTTCTCTTCTTTGCAGGTTGATGGCGCGTTTTGTAGACTTACGAAACACGTTCTCTTCGGAATCTTCGCTATCTGATACTATTTGAGAGCGCGGCATTGCTTTCATGTGCGATACTAAATTTTGATTCGCTATCCAGGAAAGAGGAACGTTAATTTCTTTTATGGCTTTCAAGAAATGAAAAAAATGACGCGGCGGTGATGCAGTTTTAGAACTTGTCATGAGATAATGAAAATAATCTATCACACTTGATCCGACTATTGGTTGTTTTTTTTGCAGAAACTCTCCTTTTTCGTTCCAAGAGTATTCTCTAGTTTTCAATTTTTCTGCAATTAGAGATAGATATTTCGCGGAACGCTTTGGAATTGTGGACATAATACCTTTCAATATCGGATCCTCGACGGTTTGTTCACTTGGCTTGGTGATATTCTCCGGTTCATCTGTCATACTAACACGAACCGGGTCTGGAGGTGCGTGCACAACCTTGTGGTATCGCATGATAAGTTGGCTCAACAGTTTTACTTTCAAATCGTCTGGAATATTTGCTCTCTCTAGTAATGAGTCAATGTCATCTTCCAGACGCAACTCCGGTTTTTGAAGTTGATATGAAGATACCAATTCTTCGGGAATGAGAGCAACTCTTTTGGCCATGATCGCACGTCTTAATTACTTCATCAATTTTTTTGAAATAATCGGTCCTAATATACTACCCAATGCGGATATTATAGCCGGCGCTATAATTGGTAAGAATCCACCTGATTGGTTGATTAACATTTTCTTTTTCTTTTGCGTTGAACAAGTTTTGCTAGAGAGCATTCTAATCAAATTTTTATATTTTTTCATTTTTCTTACGCTGACGGGTATATTTCCATTTAATATGTTCAAACATATTTCGCAGACAGAATCAATTTGTGCCTTATTCGCCGTTTTTAGCAATGCACGTTTTTGCTGCGGATGAGAACGAGACAATATCCGCAAAAAATGATATTGTCTTTGAATGTTCTTTTTCGTCATTTTGGTTGAAATATCCAACAAAATCCGTCCTGAGAGGGAAAAAGACTTTCTCGCATGTGCAACTCCTCTGTTGTTTTTGGATGCAAATCAATAACTAAATAACCAAAATGTTTGTTAGTCGCTTTTATATATGCATCCGTGAAAAATTGACAATTGCGCGGATATATCTGTCTTCCTAAACAATTCACTTGGGAGACGTCTCTCGCATTTTTAAACAGTATGATATAGTGCGCATTCAGGCTAATGTCTCTCATTATTTTCAATCTCGGAAACATGTTTTGTAAAATTAGTATAACACTGGTTCCGCAATGGTGGGATGCTGCGGTAAAAAGATCCGCTATTTTGTCGTTCAGATGATGCATTAAATCGTCAATAACAATCAAATCGCCTTCTTCATAAATCGTTGGAAGCCCTTCTATAAATTCGATGCAGGGTTCGTTTACAAACCAAGGTGCAACGTATGAATAACACCATTTTACTTTCTTAATTTTTGATCCGTAAATGTTATTATGAATCATTTTCCGAACCAGGGATGTTTTACCGGACTGGCTGGGACCGACTATGAGACATGAACTCGGGTGTCTTAAACGTAGCATATTTTCCGTTATTATTATTATTATTATTTTTTTAACTTCAAATCCGAAAAACACATCGTCGCATGCGAAACAAAAAACTTAATGTTATATCATTCTGTTTTACATGCTATTTTTATATATTTGTCGGGCAATATTTACAGACTTTAAAAAATTCTTTTTCATTCATTTGGACGCCGGTTCTATTGGCTTTCAAAACATTATTTTCATTCTTCCAAAAATAGCGTATGTCATATACATTATTATTATTTTTTCTGCAAATATGGAAAAAGATTCTTCGACCTATATAATCTGAATGCGAACAATTAGAATTTTTTAGGTCTACTTGATAATTATCCTTTACGCAATAATTCCAATGATTTAATATATAATATAAAGAAAAAGAAAAACTAAGAATATTCAATGCGCACAAAATTAAATAAAACGAGACATGCTTTTTAACGTTCATATTTTTTTTTTCTTCTTCGAAAAATAAATCACGTCAGATACGATTAAAGACTTTCACCGTTTATGAGAACTTGCTTTTCATGCGTGACTGATTTATATTAGCATTAAGAAACACAACATTCGACCTTGTGGTGAAAGTAGAAAAATAAGATCTGTCGCGTGGTTGCATGAACCGTAACGGTGTAAATAAACAAAGAGCGAACCTGCTTTTCATGTGCGACTTATTTATATTAGCATTAAAAGTCATCATTCGACCTTGCGCCGAAAGTAGAAAAATAAGATCTATCACGTGGTTGTACAGAGCGTGACGATGTAAATAAACGGTGTAAGACTTGCTTTTTTATACATTTATACTACATATTTCACAACACACATAAGCACATTGTTGGCATTCGAGGCCAATGAACCCCCAAGGTCAATCAAGTGACGGGCCGGGGGGCGTAGGGGGGGGTTATAAATAGGTTATTGACATGTAAATAAACAAAGAGAGGACATTCACTTCCGGGTGACCCTTAAGTGCGAATGTAAACATTAGGTGATCTTTAAGTGCTAGGTTTCTATACTACTGACTACTCCATTCGGAGGAGCTTGGCTCAATGATACCCTCGTTCAATCATTCGGCTATTTGATTCTCGACAATTTTTTTCTCTGAAAATGGTAATCTTCGTGGTTGTTGTTCACTACTCTTTAAAATTTTTTTTAAATCAATGTCCGTTGACAATGTTTTGTTCGGTTAATAATTTAAAATTAAATCCTGAACTTCATTTTTAAAGTTAATGGGAGCGTCATGAGCAACATCTACTTCGACTTCGTTGGGACATACATTTACCGGAAGCACTGACAAAAAGTTAACTTGAACAGCGTTGGATTTATTTTTCGTAATAACGCCATTCTCATTTATTATGGTTTCACCCAGCATCAACACATTCAAACCAGTTATGACGTTATGGGGTCATCATCCTTTACGACATAAAAATCAACTTCACACTCCAAATCATCGATTTTAAGGTTTGCGTAGAAAAAGACTAACGGTTTTATGAAATTTGTCCCGATCCCCTTCAAAGTGGAATTTACTGGATTTAGTTTATTAACATCTAGTTTTTCAAAAATACTCTTACGAAGCAATGTTGCTTCATTTCTCGTATCAATAATACAAGTAAAATTCTTATTATTTATCTGTACAATTTTGTTGAAATTTCGATTTAGACTAACGCATAGGGTTTCAACTTTAGGTTTCGAACCAGTGCATTCCGAACTCTTGTGGCCAAAATGTTTACAACTGAAGCATTTCACCCCTTTACCTTTATGAGGGGAATTTCTAGATAAACGATTTTTCTCCCACAATTATAACAAAATTTTTTGCTAAGAAAGGAATCTAATGCTCATGTTTTTTTTTTTTTTTTTTTTTTTTAAATTGAGATAATTCTATAAGTATTCTAAACTAAGAAAATCTTTATGTATAAAAAAAAAGGTTATTGCCGCTGGCGTCAATTTTTTTTTGTGTCTGCAACCGCATTTCCTCAGCATCACGAGGGGTATCACTGTTTGCTGAATATTCCAAGGTAAGCAATTCTCTTGGTTGAAATTTTTCTATTGCCTTAAATAAGGAAGTTATTAATTAAAAACCTCGCCTTTAAGAAGGTAATCTATTTGCCAACTTGCAGATAGTTTCCCTTATTACGTTGTTTTTCTGTCTCGGACGTCACTTTCCCTAAGAAAATTAAAATGACATCAGTGGTGTAAAAAAGAAAAAAAGTCAATGTTGCTATTAGTAACAAAGAAATTTATCGTCTACAAATAAATAAAAAGCGTTATCTTAGATATTTTCAATGAAAAATGAATTCAGAATTGTAACTTATCTGCAGATATGTATTTTTCTACTTTTATAAAATTAAATGTTAATAAATAAATAAATAAATAAATAAAGAAGGAGGCGGGAAAGGAAGAAAAAGAAATTGAAAAAACTGGCATCTTCGAGATGCTCGAGAGAAGAAAAAATTATTTAGAATAGTGAAAACATTAAAAAATAATAAAAAATAATAAAAAAATAAATAACTTATTTTTTAAAAATATTAAAGTAAAAATTTATTCCAAATGAAAGGAAAATTAGTTTATGTTTTATTAATTTCATTTTAAAGTCAGACGCGAGACATTTAGTAACGAATATCATGATTATGTTAAACAACTCTTGCTATAGAGTTTTAAGTTAAGCCTAGCAATTTTTTAAATGGAATTTAAGAGGCAACAATTTAGATTAGTTTACATACAGATTTATTATTATTATTTTTTTAACTTAAAACATATTTAAACAATTATCTAAATGGGAACAACTTTAGCACGATCAATTTAGCAATTTTTAAAATTTAAAGATGAAAAACTCGGATGTTTTTTGTCAAGGAATTAATTTCCACATCCATGATAGCCATTTTAACTCTAGTCATGTCTTAAATATGGAGATAAATTATAAAATGCTGCAATAATAATAATAATAATGAAACATTTAAAATATTTACAGTAATCACATAAGTTATTTATTTTCAGTGTGTCTAACTAAATCATATTCTAAAACAAGTGCACTGTAAAAAGTTACATCTTTTGTGTGGCATGCGGCATTGCCCATTTTAAAACTAGCTGTACATTGGAAATAAATATAGAGTATTACATATTGACCTAAGTTAACTAAAGAAAAAAAAAAAAATGTAATAGCGAAAAATATAGGCATCAGAAAAATAAAGTTCATAACTTCTTTAAACAAGCAATTATATAAAAAAATTCATTGCCAAATAGTCACAAAAAATTAAGTCTCCAAGGGGGTCATATGCTAAAACTGTAGTGCTAAATTGTTTAGATATTACGAACATCTCTCTGTTCTTAAAAAAAAAAAAAAAAAGTTACTGACATCGTTTTTATTTTTTGTGCGGTCTAGCATATGTTTTCATCCAAAGTAATGATAAATAGTTAATAAGTTGTCGAACGTTAAAACAGATTTTTGACATATTATAAATGATATAATATTAAATATCGTGTACTTCACTGTGATATCAAATATGGGGATTTCTATAATATTGTTCTTCATTTTTCTTGTACATGTAATCTTAATTTTCCTATGCAATGAAAGGCAAAGCTGTGAATAGGCGAGTAGATCTTCACAGGGGTTAAGGAGCGAAGCGAAGCGAATCGGGGGAGTGGGGAGGGGGCGATGAAGCATGTCTTGAGGGTTGGTGAGCGGAGCGAGCAGGGGGACGAGCCCCTTAGTGTTAATAAAAAATAAGGACATTCTGTTAAAATCTAACCACAAATTTTAAGAGTTTATTTGTTTTAATTTTGTAGAACTTCAAAGATTTAAAATTTTAAAACTGCATTTTTAGTACTCTGAAATAACTTTTAATAGTTGTCAGAAATTATTAATCTTAAAACTTAAATACATTTGGAACTACTTAATTATTCGTTATAAATACTAGTATCGAATTCCATTTACATGCCATTTCTTAAAAAATAATATACGAATAGTACTAATTGTATGCCAGTTTAATTAGTCTAACTATTTCTAGTTAGTAGCACTAATCGATACTCTTAACAAACACCTATATTTTAACTTGAAGACTACATAGTAACGAAACGTAAAGCAACAATAGAAATCTTTAACTGAAAGCTTAAACGATACAATGGCAGCAGACCAATTAAGTTTTACCTGTAGGGCACTTTACAATATTGATCTGCACAGAATATGACATACATTTCTGTGTCGACTGTTATTCATTTAAGAACAGCCAAATTTCACTCCTTTGAAACCTATTTGTGGAGTAATATTAAATTCCTGCATATGTTATATGGCATGTAATTTCTTTTAATAAACATTTGTATAGTTTCTTTCGAAAGCTAACTATTTAAATGTAAAATTAATTTTATTTAATTTTGATATTTTTTAAAATGATTACACTGCTCTGCATGAAAATTGCCTCTGACTCCATTTCAGCATATTCTTATGTAAAATGACCTCCTGAATCCGAATATGACGCCAATTTTGCCCTATCACCCACCATTTTTTAGGAATGGCCCTCTTTTTGTCAATTTTCGGTGATTTTACGGCTATAAATTTGATTTTTAGGAGGGGGGGGGGGAAGGATTATCTTAACCGTAAAATATCTTCTGAGGGTTACAGAGCTAGAGAATTCTGAAACATGAACATTTGCGAAAAGAGAAAATTTTTAGGGGAGATTTGCCACTGAAATTAAGCATTACATATCTTATATTTTTTTAATCTGTTATTAATGTTATTTTTTAAACTTTATATACTTTTTTGTTTTTAGGTGTTAAATTTATTACTTTTCATTCTTCAAACCAAATTCATGGTAAAAATTATCGAACAGTGGAAAAAATTGAGGGAGGGTATGGTGTATCTAGAAAACGGTGGGTGACTGGGCAAAATGGGAGTCATATTCGGATTCAGGAGGTCATTTTACATAAGAATCAGCAAGAATAGTATCAAATATCGATTTTTTTTTTTTTTTGCAAAGCAGTATTATTTGCCATTGTAATAACAAAAAAGTTAATCATAGAATTTGCATTGGACCTGTCTTTAATGAGAATACCTATTTGAGAATATTTTTTCTAATCCAACCACTTCCGCGATATTTTTATTAAAGTATTGCATATCAACATAACTGATGAATTAGTATGAAGTAAAAATTACTTTGATAAGAAAACTAATGTTTAGAAGAATATAGTAAAACGTAATTGTAATCACAAAGAAATATCTTTGTTAAAAATTGTAAATTTAAAATAAATCCTAAGATTTTTCTCATGGGAGCAGTTGATGATGAAGTAAATGTACAGAGTTGTTATAATAAAACTTGTATGACAAACAGCATCCTGTTAAACGGCGAGAGAATTGTCACCAAATTTGGTATGGGGATGATTCACAGGATTTATTCAAGAAATTTAAATAAAAATTCATAATATATTCATTAAGTGGTGCTTTGCGTAATAAAGCGAAATATATGAGAAAGAAAATAGCACTTATGGAATACTTAAAAAATTTGAACATTTATTGGTTAGCTTTTGATCTCCTATTAGTCAATTTTGCTATTTTTTTTTGAACGAAGTGCCGCCTTGTGGAAAATTTGTGAACTTTTTTTTTTTTTTTTTTTTTTTTTTTTACTTTTTAGCACTTTTTATGAATCGTCCCCATAACAAAATTGGTGGTAAGCCGATTGTCTGTTTTAGCTGCAGAATGTATATATATGAAAAGTTTAACAATAATCATCCTGTATTATTCAATCACTTTGGATGAACATTATTGAAGGGCAAAGGTTGTATTTTACTTTTCAAAAAATTTCCTGTTTAGTAAAAATAATTTTTTGTTCATAAGGCCTAAGTTTGAAAGAGTAGACTGCGATTATTCACAAAAACTACATCACTTAGAAAAGAAATCCGTATTTTGTTCATAAAACTAAGAAACTCTTCCGAATTCTAATCAAGGATTTTCTTGCAAAAATTTACTCACATAACATTTAGTCGAGTTACAATACTTTTATAGTACTTTTATTTACTAATAATTTTGTTAAGTATATTTTTAATTTTTGAAAACAAATTTTTATTTATAGGACGTAAGTTTGAAAGAGCAGGCTGCGATTAGTAACAAAAGTAACATCATTTAGAAAAATAAATCGTGAATTTTTATTTACAAAACTAGGAAACTCTTTCAATTACTAATCACCGATTTTCTTGAAAAAATAAATAAATAAAAATAAATAAAAAAATAAATAAATAAAGGAGACTAATGTGCAAGTTGTACCTGACGGGACTAAAGTGAAAGTTGTACCCCAAGGGACTAAAGTGAAAGTTGCACCGAACGAACAAACTATTTCTTTCAACGAAAATGCCTACTAACCCTGGACGATAGGTCTAATATATCGTATCATATTATATATCGTATTTATCGTAATATAACTCAATACTTATTTCGCTTCCTTTTTCGACTCGTTTTAATACGCATTTTTTATATGCATGAGCAGCCCCCCGAAAAATAAAAACATTAAATCATTAAATTCATTTTTTTCTTATTTTTATTTCATATTATTTCACGCGCACTTTTTATTTCCTAATTCAAAATTATTAAAAAAAAACTTTTTCGATATCGCTTGTAACGATACTGATTATTAATAATTTTCTTTTCTTTTTCTTCAATAATAATAATAATAATAATAATAATAAAAAGATTTTGATGAAATTCTGGCAAAAGCAGAATTTAGTTTAGGACGGAGGACTATTTTTTTTTTTTCTTTTTTCAAATTATAATATCGCTTTCAAATTATTCAATTATATTTTCGATAAATTTTAGATTTCGACAAATGTCCAACTATCGAAATCGACAAAAAAAAAAAAAAAAAAAAATACTCGTATAATATTTAGTCCAGTAATTTATTTTCTAGAAAAGTTAACTGCTGAGTCGCAGTAAAACATAGCTTGAAAAAAATGAGTTGCTGTCTGCAATATCTCCAAATAAGAGCTCTGTTGGCGATTGTATATGTGTTTCTTTCATCAACGGCTGCTAAGAAGTTTGCTCAGGATTTATTTATTTCAATGATATTTTCAATGAATCCAATATGATTTCATCGTCTAAAAACTAATGTAAAATTATATGCCGAAAAAATTTATCACAATATAAATGTAATGTAAAACAATAAAAAATATCGTTAATTGAAATTTGATTTGCATTATTTTAAATTTATAAAACATTAAAGCTAGATTAAAAAAAAAAAAAAAATAATAAAATAAATAGATATGAAGTCAAATTTTAAGAATTAAAGCTGCTGGACATATTTTAGTTTCTTCGCATTAAAGAGCAAGGGTATTTTGGCTAATGACTTTCTCATATTTGATATTAAAAACGTGAAATTTAACATATTTTTTTGTCATTTTATATTGCGAATCATCAGCTAAAAAAATTGTTAAAATTAGTTAAAAAGTAAGCTAATTAGTATAATTTTTTCAAGCTAATCAGAAATTAGCTTTAAAGAGATTCCTCGTCAGAAGTGTACAGTAAGTGTGGAAAAAATCATATCATTTTGAGCGATGAACATTTTATTAACTTGAAATTAAGAATTTAAAGCTCTTTTTTTATACAAAAAAGTACGAAGATTGAACTTGAATTAAGAGGTCTTTTTTTTTTTTTTTTTTACAGATTTTAAAATGAACAATCTTTTTTATACAAAAATTACTTTCGTCAATTAATACCAAAATGCTAATAATAATAATAATAATAAAAAGTCTTAAATTAAACGGATGACAGTTAAGTTTACTGTGAGGAGGCAAGTTTACTATCACATTCAATTCAAAACTAAATTTATCACAGTTATGTCAAGACGACAAAATTGTCTTTGGCTTTTGGTAATTGATGTATATCTACCAAAATCTAGAAACAAATTTGTTAATGAAAAATATCGATAAAAATTTTAACTGTTTGAATTATTTTTTTAGTCGCGTTGATTAAATAAATTCCTTTAATGAATATATGTAATTAGCTATAACTTTATTCTATACTCAATAGAAGTAAGTATTGGATTCGTAAAAACTTTAGACTTACGGTTTTCGAACTTTTATACCTTTTGAGAGGTACGGAACACAATTTGACTATTTTTAGAAAATGACTTTGTCTCTCTACGTGTGTGACAAAAATTTTATGCCAAATATATCACTAGAGCTAATGCACAGAACTTCATAAAAAGTTATATTTAAATACACATTGATATAAACTGGTGCCTATCAAGTTTTGCTGTATATTTCCAACAGGTGGCATTGTCATCCATGTTTTTCATGATTTTTAACAGGGCAATATAGGACAAAATTTCTCATAAATGCACACATTGCAGATTGGTTTTAACAAGTCATTGTGGAATTAAAAAAAAATGTATATATAAATATTTATAATAGTTATCCAGGATAAAATCTTTGTATATATAGATGTATCGTTTCCCCTTGGACGTATAAATTTTCAATATAAATATTTTTCAAAAGAATTCGTCAACACTTTTAAGATGAGTCTCTGAAACATGTATCTATAATAATTCGAATAAAGTTACCGATTTTTCTTAAATAGTAATAATAATAATAATGATAAGTAAATAAGTAAATAAATTAAAAAAAAAAAAAAAAAAAAAAAAAAAAAAAAATGAAATTTTTAAATTGCTGTCTGTAGTGCACAAAATTGATTTTCTTGCGATACTTAGTGTAATACTTTTCCGAAATAAAATTTGCTGAACTTACCGTAGAAAATAATTTTTACAAGTAATTTTGATAAGTAATTTTAGTAAATTGTTTGCGCTGAGTGAATTTGTGCAGAAAAATATAGAAGGAAGTTTTTTGATGGACACAACATACAAGTTTGTATAAGGTGTTTTTTAATTTAAGATATTACGCGTAAGATATTTTGAATAATTAATTTACATATTATTTTTGTTAAGTTTATATGTTAATATGATTTAATTCAAGAACTATAACTTTTTACAGTCACCAATAAAAAAATTTGCTACAGTAAATGCAAGATTTTTTTTATTTTTTTTACTTGAAATAATAAATAATATTAAAATATTTATAATAAATGTAAAAATTTTTAAGTAACAATTAATTTGTATTTAGATTATAAAGAGCATGACTAAAACTTAATGCAATAGTCCCTTTACTTTGTGTACTCTGTTACGTTACTCCGCGTAGTTAAAACAATTGTGCATTCAATTTTCAAAATGTAATTAACGAAAATAATGAATAATTTAGATTTTTTTAGATTATCTAAACCAATACACCTAGCTGTTATCTTCTATGAAATATTGTCACAGAAGAGAGTGCTGGAAGATATTTTCGTGCCTAATTAAATTATCTTCTTAAAAGAAATCTTTAGATTGAAGATCAAAGGTGACGTCGGGAAAAAAGGTGAGGTTAATTTAAAAGACTTTAGTGGCATATGGATTTTGTACCTTAATTTTAGAAAAAAATGTAAATTAAAAATAAATAAATAAATAAGTGAAAGTAATTAAAACATTTTATTCTTAGAATAATGTTAACTCAGATTAATGTAAAATGTATGTATATACTTAGAGAAAATATTCTGTTAAATACAGTATCTAACAGAATATTTTCTATACATATTAGTATCATATATGATGTCATATCGCGTTCAAATATTGATGAGCAACAAGTAATTTCTATTATAGTACTTATTGGTGTATATAATAACTGTGGTTCGTATACATAGACTCAGAAAAGAATTTCGTACCATTAAGGTCTATAGACAATTCTTTTTATAAGTGAAATTTAAAATGGTTACATTACATTAATCATAATGAAATAAGCATATGTTGTTGAAGCGTTTAAAAGCATGATTTCTGGGGAAAATGGTAGGCATAGACTTGGTAATTAGTTTTACAGTGCTACACAGAATAATTCCGATATGTTACGCAATCATTTGGCATGAAATTTGTTACAAGTATTTATGAGTTACAAGGAGTTAACACAAGGTCATTAGTTACAAGGGAGTTATATAAACACATATGTGCTTATAGACATAGACAGACATATAGAACGGAGGATTGAAGGGGGCGGTATCTCCCTTCAGAAACGTATCTGATTATGTAGCTATCTAATCATATAGTATATATAATTATTTTAAATAACATGGAATAAATAAAAATGATTTGCTGAGTAATAAGCGATGCAGACAGGACGTTGAGGTTCCTGATCTGAAGATTAACTAGTAAGTAAATTCTTTTGCTATCTTACAGATTTTAAAGAGAAAAAATTTAGAATACAGATTACAAATAATTGCAATAAGAAGTTATTAAATAATTATCAAAAAATAATAAACATGCTAATATATATATATATATATATATGTATATATATGTATTCCTTAACTATTTTAAAAGTTTTAGACAGTAAAAAACTTTTAATTTTACTTCTAAATTTAGTATTTTTCAAAAAAAAAAAAAAAAAAAGTTTTAAAGCACTTTTAATAAATAAATAATAATAACAAAAAAAAAAAAAAAGAACACTGGAGTGAAGCAACTCGACTTTCCGAATATTAAGTACGTAATTGTTGTTTAAATAAATTAAAGTAAGAAAACACTGAAATCATCTTAATCGACAAGCGTTTAACGCTATTGCACTTCCAATAATTTGAGCTCATAAGTCATAAAGATAATTAATATTTTTTTGTGTACCTGTAAAAATCTTTAAGTACTAGATTCACAAAAATCTGTGCAGTTCATGCAATTATGACCTATAACACGAATATAAATTTTCAGCTCAATGGGATAAAACTTTTAGATTCTATCGCACTTTAAATAACACTGCTCCGTAAGAAAAAAAAAGTTTTAAAGCACTTTTACGGTGCATTTAATAATAATAATAATAATAATAATAATAATAATAAAAAAAAAAAAAAAAAAAAAAAAAAAAAAAAACACTGGAGTGAAGCAACTCGGCTTTCCGAATATTAAGTACGTAATGGTTGTTTAAATAAATTAAAGTAAGAGAACACTGAAATAATCTTAATCGACAAGACGTTTAACGCTATTGCACTTCCAATAATTTGAGCTCATAAGTCATAAAGATAATTAATATATTTTATGTACTTGTAAAAATCTTTAAGTGCTAGATTCACCAAAATCTGTGCAGTTCATGCAATGATGACCTATAACATGAATATAAATTTTCAGCTCAATGGGATAAAACTTTTAGATTCTATCGCACTTTAAATAACACTGCTCTGCAAAAAAAAAAAAAAAAAAAAAAATCTTTTGAGATCTGATACCATTATTGCAGGTTCTTATGTAAAATGACCTCCTGAATCCGAATATGACCACCATTTTGCCCAATCATCCACCGTTTTCTAGATACAACCCCTCCCTCATTTTTATCATTGTTTGGTAATTTTATACCCATTAGTTTGATTTGGAGAGGAACGACGACTATTTTAACCGTTAAATGTCTTCTGACCTAAGGAGCTACTGAGGTAGAAAGTTCTAAAACACGAACATTTGTAGTAAGGAGAAAATTTGAGGGGATTTGTGCTCAGAAAGCAAAAGAAAGTCAATTAAAACAATCAGTTTCTGTTTCTTTATTTTCCGAAATATTTGCCTTATTTTTTTATATCTTCCAAATTCCAGTTTGCCATTTTCTTACCAAAACACCCCAAATAAAAAAATTATACTGTGAAATTTTTTTTCAAAATGTTGGTGAGTGGAGTAAAGTCTCAAAGCCCTCGCAAGAAAGTTTGACTGATTCACTATACGACGTTTAATTTCAATAACTACCAAGTTAAATGTTTTGAGTAGTAAAACATGAACAGCAAAATATTCTCCTTCGACACGTGTTAAAGATCACCACACAAGATCACCACCGTCAAGAACACCATAAAGTTTACTCTCTTATCGCAAAACATGTAATAAAGGTAGATAACGACTTACGACTACAATGATAAGAGCAATGACCTTTAACACGTATCAAAGCAGGAGATACATTTAACGTGGGAGTTATTGAAAACAAACGTCTTACAGTGAATCAGTCAAACTTTCTTGAGATGGCTTTGAGACTTTACTCCACTCACCAACATTTTGAAAAAAATTTCACTGCATAACTTTTATTATTTGGGGTGTTTTGGTAAGAAAATGGCAAACTGGAAGCTGGAATATGTAAAAAATAAGACTAATATTGCGAAAAAAAAAAAAAAAAAAAAAAAAAGAAACAGAAACTGATTGTTTTTATTGATTTTCTTTTGTTTTCTGAGCACAAATCCCCTCAAATTTCCTCCTTATTACAAATTTTCGTGTTTTAGAACTTTCTACATACTTCTGTAGCTCCTCAGTTCAGAAGACATTTAACGGTTAAAATAATCATCGTTCCTCTTCAAATCTAACTGATGGGTATAAAATTACCAAACAATGATAAAAATGAGGGATGGGGTGTATCTAGAAAACGGTGGGTGATTGGGCAAAATGGTGGTCATATTCAGATTCAGGAGGTCATTTTACATAAGAATATGCTGAAATGGTGTAAGAGGAAATTTTCATGCCGAGCAGTGTAATTTGAGTGCATAGGCCATAATGATAAAGAACTTTTCGCTGTATCCATGTAAAAAAAAAAAAAAAAAAAAAAAATCTGCAAGCGCTTGATTCCCCGAAATCTCATATTTCGTGCTACGGTGACTTATACCATGTTTATAAATTTTCATCTCAATCGACTGAAGCATTTATTTGTTATCGGACTTTAGATAATTTGAGCCTATAGGTTATAATGTTAAAGATTTTTTCTTTGTAACCTGTAAAAAACTATGAGTGCTTGTTCCACAAAATCTATACATTTCGTGGTACGATGACCCGCAATATACCTAGAAACTTTCAGCTTATTTGAACAAAGAGTTTAGATGGTATCATGTCCACTCACAAACATACACACATATACATACACATAGATACATATATCATCGCAAAAGTGGCAAAAATGAATTCAAGGGACCTCAAAACTATAGATACGCCAAAATCTCAAAATTGAATTTTTTTGATGATTACATTACTTTTCTTACATAATGTACGTTCGAAAAGTAATAAAGATGACATTAAATATTTAAATAAAAAAGGATGTAATTGGCTATTTCGATCTCATTAAATCTATTTCTTACTTTTTTCACGAAAAGGAAGTCTAATTTTGTTATCACGTGTGAAGTAAAACTCAAGCTCTCTGCCATGGAATTTCTAATCTTTTTCTCGCGTGATTTCGTGATAACTTTTATACAGTAGAAATTGGCAGTGATTGTTACAGATAGTTATTTACGCGACAGTTTCGCAATTTATTAAAGATACGATAACGTTTAACACTTTAAATACAATAATCATGCATTTTTTCACACAGATGTTTTACATAGATGTATAACAGATGTGCCATTCTACCTTTTATAAGCAATATGTGCAGTATTATTTAAATAAAATGATCGCGAAAAGAAATGCACATTGGGATGTAAAAGAGAAACAAGAATCGGTTTATGTTAAACAAATAAATATAAAAAAATAATGACAAGCAAAATTAACTTTTTTTGTTGTTGTTTGTTTAATTTATTCCACATTTATATTTAACAACTATCGCACAAAATACTGAAAAGTATCCCTAAAGATATCATAATAATGTAAAACGATATTTGGAAGTTAAATTATTATATTATGGGAATTATTACTGTTGATTATTATTATTCAAAGATTTATTACATTCATGCATCATACTACTGAAAGCCAATTGTATGTCCGGCTATCACCCCACGAATTTCTAAATGTGAAATAACCCAATAATCTGAGTTCATCGTTTAAATTAAATTATTCCAATTAGTTAAAGACATATCAACTGAAAAAAGAAAGCGAACAGATGATAAGTAGCACAAAATACTGAAAAAGAAAAAAAAAAAAAAAAAAAAAAAAACTGATGCAGTTGGACAGCAAAATACAATCAACAATAGCGGGATATGTTAAGGAAACTTTTAAGTCCAAAATCATATATAATCCCCTAAAACGGGATTTTTAATGACTTTAGTAGTTTGTTTTTTTCTCTTTTTTAACGTAAAAAAAAAAATTAAAAATGGTAATTTATTTATTTTTATTTTACTTTTTTTTTATTTTAGTTAATTTGAATACAGTGAATAGCTAAGCGGGGCAAGCTTGCCTGTTTTGCCTGTTCAGTTCATTCAGTTTAATAGTTAAATATTAAACACAAGAACAATTGAAAATCTATTATAAAATTGATAAGAAGAGGGTTGTAAGCGATAACAATGACACACCAGATTAAATAACTGAACTTCAAGAAATTAGCTTTATTAAGAATAAGATTATACTTTAAAACTACAGCAAAAATGATGTTATATAAAGTAAAGATAAGAGAGTTAGCACAGAAGTCGGCGTAATGATAAAAACAAAAAAAAAAAAAAAAAAAAAAATCAAATATTAATTTTTTTTGCTAAACGATTGCTGAATAATTTTGAATTCACACGTATTTCCATTTACTATTTTGTAGCTATGCTATAAATTAAAGCAATAGCTGTAATAAAACCATGAGAGCTATTTTGCGCAATCTCTCTTTACAGGTTAGGTGTGATTGCGTACATGGATAGGAGAGATTGCCCTCAATTACACCTACAATGAGTTCGTTAACAATAATAATTGCATTTAAATGACATTGTTGTAAGGTGTTTGCAAACCAATATTTTCGTATTAGGGGTGAATATTTCAATTTGATAATTAAAAAATTAGAAAATTAAATGAAAATTAAAATGAATTAAAAAAACAAAAACAAAAACAAAAAACAGTATTTAAAGAATCAGAAAATTGCAAGATCAGATAAGAATACAAAATAATATTGAGTTACTAGATAACATGTTTAATTTAAAATTAATACATTTCCTTTTCGATTTGAATGTTTTCTTGTTTGCTGACCTGTCGTTGTCCCTAAATGTTGCACTTATTTTTGTAAATGGCGTAGATTTTGTCCAACCACGTGCCACAAGTTAACCCATTCAAGAAGGATTGCACATCATGTGCGCAATGCATTTCCGAACCAAAAAGACTGGTAACACACCGTGTGTCCAACCATAGCCTCCTAAACTAGATGCCTTCCGCGTGGCTTGGAAACTTGGCAATAGTTCAAGCGGTAGACAGTGCTACCTGGTACATATTGCGCAACTTTTTTTTCAACTGTCACCAATAATTTTAGGAAGTGATATATGATATATATAATCAACATTTCTCCGATTCTATTCAACTTCTATGTATATCAAATCCCACTTTTAAAAATTTTTGGTGGCTGTTGAATAAAAAAATCGCGCAATCTTTACCAGGTGGCGCTGTCTACCGCTTGAGCTGTTGCCAAGTTTCCGAGCCATGCGGAAGGCATCTAGTTTAGGAGGCTATGGTCCAATGATGTATGGCTGGTTCCGCCCACTTTTAAGCCCAGAATCCGCCCACCATTTATTACTTATTAAACTTATTTTCTCAAAATCTTCCACGCAAAAATGTTCAAAACCCAAAACCTAAATTTTATTCGTTTTTAAATTTTCTCGTTACAACATTGAAATACTTTACGTTAGTTGAATTTATTTTATTTTATTGAAGTTTAGACGATTACAGTCCTTAAAAAGAAATTTGAGAAGGCTGATATATATTTGTTTTTATTCAGTTTTATCGCTTCTGTTTAAGCAGCCGACAGCTGCACAAAACTTGAGCATTATACTTCAAAATATTGCAGAACTTAAGAGATAATATGCATTAATATTAAATAATTTGTGATAAATTTCTCCTAGGCTAACACTAGTATTCAAGAGATAAATACTACCAGAGTTGTGGCTTTTGTTGATCGCTTCCACTTTTGAATAATTAGTCCAAGCGGCGGCTGCAAAAAATTGACTTGAGAAGGTATGAAGCTAATTTTTTTTCTATAGATAGAATTCATTGTTACAATGAAAATCTGATAGGGTTGCCTGGTCAAAGCCGTCAAGTTTAAGAGAAACAACCTCACTTCCGGTCACAATTTAAACGATTTTCGAACCCCAAAAGGTATGAAGATGAAACCGGTGCTAAAATGTAGAGATTAATATGCTCTTTAAAATGGCATAGGGTTGCCTGGTCAAAGCCGTCAAGTTTCAGAGGTTGCCTCGATAATAGGGGTCAAACTTAAACGATTTTCGACCCCAAAAGGTATGAAGATGAAACCGGTGCTAAAATGTAGAGATTAATATGCTCTTTAAAATGGCATAGGGTTGCCTGGTCAAAGCCGTCAAGTTTCAGAGGTTGCCTCGATAATAGGGGTAAAATTTAAACGATTTTCGACCCCAAAAGGTATGAAGATGAAACTGGTGCTAAAATGTAGAGATTAATATGCTCTTTAAAATGGCATAGGGTTGCCTGGTCAAAGCCGTCAAGTTTCAGAGGTTGCCTCGATAATAGGGGTCAAATTTAAACGATTTTCGACCCCAAAAGATATGAAGATGAAACCGGTGCTAAAATTTGGAGATCAATATGCTCTTTAAAATGGCATAGGGTTGCCTGGTCAAAGCCGTCAAGTTTCAGAGGTTGCCACGAAAATAGGGGACGTATTTTACGATTTATTTACACAAGTAAAAAATGATTTACCCAAATGTAAAGATGAAACCGGTGCTAAAATGTAGAGAATAATATGCTCTTTAAAATGGCATAGGGTTGCCTGGTCAAAGACGTCAAGTTTCAGAGGTTGCCTCGATAATAGGGGTCAAATTTAAACGATTTTCGACCCCAAAAGGTATGAAGATGAAACCGGTGCTAAAATGTAGAGATTAATATGCTCTTTAAAATGGCATAGGGTTGCCTGGTCAAAGCCGTCAAGTTTCAGAGGTTGCCTCGATAATAGGGGTCAAATTCAAACGATTTTCGAACCCCACAAGTATGAAGATGAAACCGGTGCTAAAATGTAGAGATTAATATGCTCTTTAAAATGGCATAGGGTTGCCTGGTCAAAACCGTGAAGTTTCAGAGGTTGCCTCGATAATAGGGGTCAAATTTAAACGATTTTCGAACCCCACAAGTATGAAGATGAAACCGGTGCTAAAATGTAGAGATTAATATGCTCTTTAAAATGGCATAGGGTTGCCTGGTCAAAACCGTGAAGTTTCAGAGGTTGCCTCGATAATAGGGTTCAAATTTAAACGATTTTCGAACCCCACAAGTGTAAAGATGAAATCGGTGCTAAAATGTAGGTATTAATATGCTCTCTAAAATGGCATAGGGTTGCCTGGTCAAAGCCGTCAAGAAACAGAGGTTGCCAAGTAAATAGGGGAAGTATTTTACGATTTATTTACCCAAGTAAAAAGTGATTTACCCAACTGTAAAGATGAAACCGTTGCTAAAATATAGAGATTAATATGTTCTTTAAAATGGCATAAGGTTGTCTGGTCAAAACCGTCAAGACCTGGAGGTTGCCTCGAAAATAGGTCAAATCTGTGAAGGAAAGCAGTCAACCACAAAAAAATTGGCGAGTTTTGAAGATTTCTTAACGATGTGTAAAAAAATACGAATAGCATTAACAAAGAAAATGAATAAGGGTGAAATTATATGAATATTTGAAAGGTGTAGCTGGTTCCAGAATGTACAGCGTAGGAGTTTTTTTAAAATGGCATATGTTTGCCAGGTAAAATTCGTAAAGAAATAGCGGTCAGTCTCCTAAAAGCTAACGGATATTAAAGGTGTTCAACACAAAGTGAAACACACATGAAGACTATTTAAAAAAGGTTAAATACGAAATGAATAATATTTAAAAGATGAAATTGCGAGCTAAATGTAGAATATACAACACTTTTCAATTTGCTTACGATTGTGCTTCAAACCTGTCAAGGTAGAGCGGCCAGCTTAGAAAAGGAAGCGCATTCCAGTATTCGTTTATTTTATTTGTTTAATGATATAAGAGATTTTAAAGCATAAAGAAAATTAAATTATTATGCGTGACCATTCTTTTTCTAATTTGTATAAAACTAATTTCAGCTCACGAGTTCGTTTTTTCCCCATTTTGCAATACTTAAAATATTCAAATTGTGTCAAAGTATTGAGAAGATAAGTTCCCTGAAGAAATGTATGCGGCTGCTTTGTAGAATTTTATACGAATATTTTGGTTTGTGCCGATTTTGTTATATTAAAAATTTGTCAATTTTAGAAAATTTTCTCAATTAATTTTTTTATATCTAATTAAAAATAATCAATAATGCCTTCTGAAAATTAATTGTGGGTACAAATAAAGCGAAAAACATTTTTAAAAAATTGATAAATTTTTCGCGTTTCTTAATAACCATGAATTAATTTATGAAATTGAAATTTGTAAATCTTGTTGCAATTCTGAAATAAGAGGTTTTTTTTTTTTTTTTCATTTTATTTAATTATTTATTTTGTATACTAACAGAATTTTTTATTATGAGTTTCTTGGGCATTATTATCTTCATTTCTGTTAACTTTTGCGGGCGTATTTTCTTATCTGTATCGCAATCTTCCTTTTTAATTTTTACTATTAATTCGTTGTTTTTATGGGAAATTTTAGAACAGTTTCATTACAGCTTATTTATTTATTTTTTCTTTTTTTTAAATACTTTTTATATTTTTTCTTCACATTGTATAAAAAACCCTTCAAAATTAGCTTCTTTTTTTTTTTTTTTTTTTTTTTTTTTTTTTTGAGACAACCACTATTTCTCGAGATTTTTACCTGGCAACCCTATGATACTCTAAAGAGAATATTATTCTCTATATTTTATAAACGGTTTCATTTTTAAATAAGTTAGGGTAAAAAGGCAGCCAAAATTCGCCCTCACCACACACACACGCACACACCTTTCGTGGCACCCTCTTTTCTTGGCAGTTTTGACCAGGCAACCCTATGCCATTTTAAAGAGCATATTCTTCTCTACATTTTAGCACCGGTTTCATCTTTACATTTGGGTAAATCATTTTTTACTTGTGTAAATAAATCGTAAAATACGTCCCCTATTTTCGTGGCAACCTCTGAAACTTGACGGCTTTGACCAGGCAACCCTATGCCATTTTAAAGAGCATATTAATCTCTACATTTTAGCACCGGTTTCATCTTCATACCTTTTGGGGTCGAAAATCGTTTAAATTTGACCCCTATTATCGAGGCAACCTCTGAAACTTGACGGCTTGGACCAGGCAACCCTATGCCATTTTAAAGAGCATATTAATCTCTACATTTTAGTACCGGTTTCATCTTCATATCTTTTGGGGTCGAAAATCGTTTAAATTTGACCCCTATTATCGAGGCAACCTCTGAAACTTGACGGCTTTGACCAGGCAAACCTATGCCATTTTAAAGAGCATATTAATCTCTACATTTTAGCACCGGTTTCATCTTCCTACTTGTGGGGTTCGAAAATCGTTTAAATTTGAACCCTATTATCGAGGCAACCTCTGAAACTTGACGGTTTTGACCAGGCAACCCTATGCCATTTTAAAGAGCATATTCTTCTCTACATTTTAGCACCGGTTTCATCTTTACATTTGGGTAAATTATTTTTTACTTGTGTAAATAAATCGTAAAATACGTCCCATATTTTCGTGGCAACCTCTGAAACTTGACTGCTTTGACCAGGCAACCCTATGCCATTTTAAAGAGCATATTAATCTCTACATTTTAGCACCGGTTTCATCTTCATACCTTTTGGGGTCGAAAATCGTTTAAATTTGACCCCTATTATCGAGGCAACCTCTGAAACTTGACGGCTTTGACCAGGCAACCCTATGCCATTTTAAAGAGCATATTAATCTCTACATTTTAGCACCGGTTTCATCTTCATACCTTTTGGGGTCGAAAATCGTTTAAATTTGACCCCTATTATCGAGGCAACCTCTGAAACTTGACGGCTTTGACCAGGCAACCCTATGCCATTTTAAAGAGCATATTAATCTCTACATTTTAGTACCGGTTTCATCTTCCTACTTGTGGGGTTCGAAAATCGTTTAAATTTGAACCCTATTATCGAGGCAACCTCTGAAACTTGACGGTTTTGACCAGGCAACCCTATGCCATTTTAAAGAGCATATTCTTCTCTACATTTTAGCACCGGTTTCATCTTTACATTTGGGTAAATTATTTTTTACTTGTGTAAATAAATCGTAAAATACGTCCCCTATTTTCGTGGCAACCTCTGAAACTTGACTGCTTTGACCAGGCAACCCTATGCCATTTTAAAGAGCATATTAATCTCTACATTTTAGCACCGGTTTCATCTTCATACCTTTTGGGGTCGAAAATCGTTTAAATTTGACCCCTATTATCGAGGCAACCTCTGAAACTTGACGGCTTTGACCAGGCAACCCTATGCCATTTTAAAGAGCATATTAATCTCTACATTTTAGCACCGGTTTCATCTTCATACCTTTTGGGGTCGAAAATCGTTTAAATTTGACCCCTATTATCGAGGCAACCTCTGAAACTTGACGGCTTTGACCAGGCAACCCTATGCCATTTTAAAGAGCATATTAATCTCTACATTTTAGTACCGGTTTCATCTTCATATCTTTTGGGGTCGAAAATCGTTTAAATTTGACCCCTATTATCGAGGCAACCTCTGAAACTTGACGGCTTTGACCAGGCAACCCTATGCCATTTTAAAGAGCATATTGATCTCTACATTTTAGCACCGGTTTCATCTTCCTACTTGTGGGGTTCGAAAATCGTTTAAATTTGAACCCTATTATCGAGGCAACCTCTGAAACTTGACGGTTTTGACCAGGCAACCCTATGCCATTTTAAAGAGCATATTATTCTCTACATTTTAGCACCGGTTTCATCTTTACATTTGGGTAAATCATTTTTTACTTGTGTAAATAAATCGTAAAATACGTCCCCTATTTTCGTGGCAACCTCTGAAACTTGACGGCTTTGACTAGGCAACCCTATGCCATTTTAAAGAGCATATTAATCTCTACATTTTAGCACCGGTTTCATCTTCATACCTTTTGGGGTCGAAAATCGTTTAAATTTGACCCCTATTATCGAGGCAACCTCTGAAACTTGACGGCTTTGACCAGGCAACCCTATGCCATTTTAAAGAGCATATTAATCTCTACATTTTTGCACCGGTTTCATCTTCATACCTTTTTGGGTCGAAAATCGTTTAATATTGACCCCTATTATCGAGGCAACCTCTGAAACTTGACGGCTTTGACCAGGCAACCCTATGCCATTTTAAAGAGCATATTAATCTCTACATTTTAGTACCGGTTTCATCTTCATACCTTTTGGGGTCGAAAATCGTTTAAATTTGACCCCTATTATCGAGGCAACCTCTGAAACTTGACGGCTTTGACCAGGCAACCCTATGCCATTTTAAAGAGCATATTAATCTCTACATTTTAGCACCGGTTTCATCTTCATACCTTTTGGGGTTCGAAAATCGTTTAAATTGTGACCGGAAGTGAGGTTGTTTCTCTTAAACTTGACGGCTTTGACCAGGCAACCCTATCAGATTTTCATTGTAACAATGAATGCTATCTATAGAAAAAAAATTAGCTTCATACCTTCTCAAGTCAATTTTTTGCAGCTGCCGCTTGGACTAAATGTTAGATTTCGGATTCTGGGGACGGTTTACAAAAAGATGCGCGGTCTCGAATGGGTTAAATTAGTCCAGTCACTTGTCGAAGTTTTCTTCTGGTACAGTTTCAGACATTCAACAAGCTCATCCTCATTGTCCTGTCGTCACCAATAAACTACAAAATTTCTCATAGTATAGAATTTAATGGAATCAAGGCTCAATTTCTCCTAAGTAGCAAATGCGTAAATTCTCCCATTTCTGCAGGAGAGATTGCGTATTTTTTTATTCAATAATTATTTGCTTTTAAAAAGAACTTTTGATGTTCGAACTTTTCGTCTGGTTTAGTTATGAGAAATCTTTTGATTAAAAAATCTTTTGTACTATTGCCATTCTGTAGAAATTTTAGGAAGTGATATGAAAATTCAACTTTTTCTTATTGAAAACAAGACAAAATAACCACATTTTACCTTAGACGATCGAAGCAATCAACATGCACTTTCAAGACTGCACTCCGTCATTATTTCTGTTGTACAACTACGTGACGTAGCAACGTTTACTCTCTACACTTTTCCTCCGTATGTGTGCAATCTATCCTATCGCGCGATCTCTCCTTTACTTTATATTTTTTCTTATTACATTTTATTTCAAATAGTTTAATTACAAACTGATTACCTGTGCCTGTATAAAAATTTATATATATATATATATGTATATATGTGTGTGTGTGTGTGTGTCTGGGTCATAATTAAACAAATTTCAGATTCAAATTTTAAGTGAAAATTAATATTATAGCGATTAAAGTAGAACTATTTTTGAAAATTTTCAAATTAGTAGAATGTTTAAAAGTCTAGAATAAATGAATTTACTTCTAAAGTGCTATATTTTAGAAGGTAAAACTAAATTGTCCCCTAAAGAATAAATTCAGAGAAATATGTTGAATACTTTAATTAGGAATGCATGGATGCTTCACATATTGTTAACAATAATTTTTCAAAATGGCACACAACTTAGAATATATTTTTCTACTCCATATATGCTTAAGTTTACTTAACTAATTAAATTTATAGCACATTTTAGTTAATTATCTTAGTCAATTATCTATAGAGAAGTTTTATACATTTTAATATAAAATTTGATTATTAAATATGCTGGAAAGCGATATTTTAAACATAATGTCTTTATACTTTCAATTGAATTTAATATAATTTAACCCTGAAAAAACAAAATGTAGGGGAATGTCTCCAGTTGTGGGCACAGTTTTGATTTTGTTTTATAATTTCTGATAGAGTAAATATTATGCAAACATATGAATACCAATAGAAAGCTAGAACCCTTAGTTAACATTTGATGCAGTAACTGTATCGATTACGTCAACCCGAAACATGTTATCACCAATTTCGTGAAGTGATAATTTTTAGCCAAAAAAATTTTTTTTTTTTGTATCCGGTTGTGGGCACACCTGAAAAATCTGCTAAAAGTGGAAAAATAATAGGAAAATCGCCATAAATACAGAAAATAATAAAATTTATTTATTTTGTAAGGATTCAGCGGCCAAAATAACAGAAGCCAATTTTATTCGTCATCTTCTTCATCCTTTAAATCAGAAGAGCAATACTTGCAAATAAAATAATTTTCATGTATATTGTCACATTTTAAATACACCGAACAGTCATACTCGTTGCATTTGATTGAATTTGTTCTTGTTCGGCATGGTAACAAGTGCTCCAAACAAATGATGCAGAAGTCGGCATCATCACCTGATTGTAGGTATTCTTATTTTTAGCGCGCTTGGTCGGCAGTTTGACAGGTGGAGTTTCCTTACTTTTTCTAGGCTTCTTCTAGAGGGACAGGGAAGCTGCGAGGGAATCCATATTCTCGGGAAGTCGATTTTATGGATTTATTATCTACTAAGCAATCCTAAACGGCTTTAACCAGCGCCTTAAAATGCATTTCTTTTGGATCGGTTGACTTTTCCGGGGTTGACATGGCTAAAAATGCCTAAAAATACATAAAACACTAATAAAATATGTTATGTTGTTATAAACGACCATATTGGACTATTTGTAAGTCATACAAATGCTTTAAATGAAAGAAACATGGGTGCCCACATTCGGTTACATGAAGGTGCACGCAACCGGGAATGTCAGTCATTTTTATAATGACAGAAAAAGCTATTTCCAGTCCACATTTTGACTTAATTCGATAATGCATCACAAAATATTTTGAATATACTGCATAAATATATTGCACTTACATTTTTTAATTAATTCACTTCGATTTATCGCATCATAAAAATATTCATAAATTACTTTTTTTCAGATTTTTTTTTTTTTTTTTTTTTTCGATGCCTACACTTACCAAGTAAATGCGTGTATTCACTTCAGTGTTAGCACAAAAACTGCGTACTGTAACAACACAAGTTTGACAAAAAAAAAAAAAAAAAAAAAAAGTCTTAGAACATTTTGAACTTAAAGTGAGTTTCCTTATCAGAAACGTTATTTTCATAATTATGTAGTAATATAAATACTACATGAAAAAAAAAGGAAGAAGCAGTATATACTATCTATAAAGATATATTATTTATTCATTTGCTTCTGATGAAACGAAGTTTCATAAAAATCGTGTTTCTTACTCCTATTATTTACACCAATTGCATGAAACACTGTTTTTAATATACTCATTATTGTTAAACGTCTGTATTTAAAGGTTCTTTTTAATATCTAAATAGTTTTTCAAACTTGTCTTTTAAATTAACGCTAAAAATGTTTTCTCCGTTATAATATAAGAAAGACTTACGTTATGTATAGATTACGAAATTCTTTTCCGAGATGAGAAAAATCACTATGAAACCTTTTTCAGATTTCTAGGGGAATGTATAATAAAAGGAGACATATGTACCACCCTACATCATTATTGTTATTTTTATTTACACGTGATTTTAAAACTACTTTTACAGCAAGAGTAATATTTATGTGGTACGTTCTTTTTGATATTTAATACTCATTAATTAATTATGTCTGTAAGATTTTTTTAGGTTCTCAAAATTATCTCTTAAAATGCCCTCGTATTTATATTATAACCATAGGACTTATACTATGCATAGGTTATCTATATAAATAAGGAGAAGTGTCTGTGTGTGTGTCTGTCTGCGCTCTGGTGCTCACACTATTGATCGCAGAGCTTCCAAATTTGGCATATAGGTACCTGGGACCCTGCAGGTGTGCACCTCATCGAGATTTTTTTGAATTTCGAATTTGAATTTTTTAAATTAATGTTTTTTCGATTTTAAATATTTGTCTTAATGCTTCATTTTTCATAAATTTAATTCCTTTTCTTCAATCGTCTGCGTATCTTACCAACGGCTATTAAGCAACTTATTTTTATTTATTACATTCATTTGAAGGCTATTTTTTTTTTGTTTTGTTATATTTATTGAAAATAAAATCGTAATGCAGTAGAAAAAATTAAGTATAATTAGTTTTAAATTTATTTTTCATTTTTTAGTTAATTCCTTTAAAAGAAAAAACTTTTATTTATTCATTTTTTTTTATTTACTGTATTTATCGGGAAAAATGGTAGTATATACATAGTAAAAAGGATTAAATTGATTAAAATTTATTTGTTTATATATATATATATATATATATATATATATATATATATATATATATATATTTAATCTACTTTTTATTTTATTTTATTACATTGGTCGGAATCAAATCGTAATATAGTGTAAATAGCATGGGCTACAAAATACATGGTTCAAAACTAAAATATTTAATAGATGCTGAGATACAGTCATCTTTAAAATTGTAGTTCTTAAATAGTAGCAGATCCCCCCCTGTCGTCGATAAATATTCAGATTGAAGTGCCCTGGAAAGATCTCCCTGCAGACATGGGAAACCTAGACCTGATGCAATGCGGGCGGGAAAAGAGCTGCCGTAGACAGCGGGTGCCAGAAGCGAGGTTTGGAGCAATTTCAGTTTCGTTTTTTTTTTTATTCATTTAAATACAGTGACCAGCGAAGCGCTAGTAAAATATATTTTCGCGTAAAAGAAAATGAGTATCAAACCATTTTCGGATTCTTGGAAAGTACATAGGAAAGATGCCTAATAAGTTATTATTATTATTATTATTATTATTATTATTATTATTATTATTATCATTTAAAAAATGATTAGGAATATACTTTTAGAGCAAGAGTAATATGCAAGTAAAATGTTCATTTTCAGTATTTTGTTACTACATATTAATTTATTTGCAGCTTTAAAATATTTAAGGCTACTTTGTGAGGTCGAGCTATGGACCGTCACCAAAAGTTGGGACGGTTAGATTACTTCGTCGCCAGGGACTCGGCGAAAGTCTTGGTCGAGATTGTTTTATGTCAGCATTGTGCAGCAGTAAAATAATTAGAATCTCGGTGTTAGATGAGTAGAAGAGATGTTAAAAGGTTTTGATTGAAATGAAATGAAAGGGAGTTGTTGAATGGAGTATAAAAGAAAGGATAGTGAATTGCTAAGATATAGATATAAGATGTGATGTAGTCGAATGGTAATGAGTTGGTAGCTGATTGGTGTGGAGTTAAGAGTAATGTGGATGGTGATGGTGATAGCTTTATGCGTAGGAGGGTAGAGAGGTGTAGTCGTGTGGCCTAAGTTAAAAGGATCAATCGTGCTTTCGGGAATCCGGCCGATATCCTAGTGTGAGAAGAGTAGTGATAGCAGAGAGCTACCATCGACAAGATCAGTATTGGTGAGACACTTTTAAGTTATGCTTCGTTAAAGTTAGTTTCTGGGGTTTATTGAAAGTTATAATAGTTAGCTCAACGCCCTCCTTACTATAGATTGCTAAATAAACTTTGTGTATTTATTTGTTAACTTTGTCTAGAGCTCTTCTTATTTCTAGTTAATTAAGCAATTAAGTATTCAAGTTTGTATTTAAGATTTAGTAACATCTACATTAGAGAATCATGGCCCACTATGATTCTCTACAACTTGAAATATATTAGTGACACACATATTAAAGACACATCCCAAATAAAAACTACGTACCACATACTTTATATCTCATGCCATATAAATTTTAGTAGGAAAGTTACCATTGCATCCTAATAACATTTCTAAATGCTTTAGTAGTTTAAGCTTATTTATCATTAGAAATTCACAGATAGATAATATAAAAATAAATATAAAAATATTTTTAATTTATTGAAAATGGTTGTAAAAAGGTCAAGTAACTAATTAAATTAAAAATCCATTACCTATATAAATTATACTTTCTATGTAGAAAAATTGAATTTCAAATAGGATTTATTTAACATATGTACTTGTTATACAATTACTAAATAATTGCCGATTAGATAGGTAAAAATATAACACAAAACTGTTCTTTTTTGCTTTAAGTATTAACTTTGTATTTTGTAAATTAAATAAATAATTTGTATTTGTTGTACATATAAAAATAGTTTCTTCTGAAAATGTTTCTTTCGGTACTTACGAATAAGTTCAAATCGTGATGCAATTATTATTATTATTCTTTATTTTTTATTATTATTATTATTTTTTATTACTTCAAGAATTAGTTTCTCAAATTTATTCCATAAAAAATATTCATGATTACATATAAGTTTTAAAACTTTGTGAAACATTTCTTAAATTGGTGATTTTTATAGTTTGCGAAGATATTCATAAAAACTAGAAATTTGCAACACTTAAGTTTTGAAATGCATCCTGAAAGTGGCACCATCTGCTAAACTTTTCTAAAATAGTTGAACGCTTTTAATAGAGCCCAAAAAATAAATATTTGTAGAAAACAAATTTTAAAAAATTGTCTATAAAAGATCTTTTTAAAACTCGCATACAAATATTTCAATAAATCGATTCCCGGATGACTCTACATTTAGAAAACAGACACAAAGTTTTGTTATATGAGGAATATAATAATAATAATAATAATAATAATAATAATAATAATAAAATAAGAAAAAAAAAAAAAAAAACATGAATTTTGCATATATAAAATGTCGCATTATAAATATTTTTCAACTTTCCACTTATGTCGTCGTTTAAATTTCAAATGGTTTACTTCCATGATGATATGACACATTTAAATAGTTTTTAGATTTTATTTTAAAGAAAATAACTCACAAAAATAATCATTATAGCTTTTTTTTTTCAAGTAAATTGGTAAAAAAAGTAACTTTTTATATTAACTAAAAGTAATATGTTTTAAAAAACAAATATTGTGTTTAACTATAGAGGAAAGAATCTCACAAAAAGTCTTTATAGCTTTATTTCTAAAAAAAAAAAAGAAACATAAATTTCGCATATATAACATGTCGCATTATAAACATTTTCCAACTTTCCACTTATGTCGTCATTTAAATTACAAATGATTTACTTCCGTGATGACACATTTAAATAATTTTTAGTTTTTATTCTAAAGAAAATAACTCACAAAATTTATAGTTTTATTTTTCAAATAAACTGTTAAAAAAGAAACTTTTTATATTAACGAAAAGTAGTGAGTTTAGAAAAACATAAATTGTTTTTAACTATAGAGGACAAAATCTCAAAAAAAAAAAAAGAAAAAAAAAAAAATTAATAACCTTATTTTTAGATAAAGTAATCATAAGATTATTTTATTATAACCCTTTATAATGTGAGTAATTTGTGTACTCACTAATAAATAATGTTAAATGTACTGAAATAGAATCCAATGGCGGCTCGTGCACCGAAAATAGGTGAAGAGGCACACTGTATTTTACACTGTATTCGTTTATAGAATATAAATTTACATTTAAATAAGTATTTTTAGTTAATTTTAGTTAAGACCCTGCTTAATAAAAATTATGCATTAAAAATACTTCAGTATTATTTTTGAGCTCTTCACATATTTTCGGTTCACGAGCCGCCACTGATAGAATCATCACAGAATTGAAAGTTTACCTTGAGTGTTTTCCATTTATATCCCATAATGCATCTGGGCAAACTTGAGGAGGCCCTGTAAACCAACAAATTATACCAAACATATATTACTTTAAGGGAAAGTGGTTTTGTGTATTTTATTGATGTATATTAACTATGTTATGTGCTGTTTATTACCTTTCCGACCAAAAGCGTTAGACACCCACGAATCCGCTCACATTTTTGCAACTGGAACAGTCGTATGTAATAAAATCAGGAAAAGAAAACGATCGAGCTAATTAGCAGAAAGTATAAAGTACAATTTTCAATCAATAAATGTTGGTTATAGTCCATATTATTCTATCAGTTTACAAAAACAGAAAAATGTAAAGCTTTAAGGTAAAAATGTTCCCGGTCTCAAAGGGATAAAGACATCAAAATATGTTTTCCTAATGTAGAGTGGAACGTGATGCATCGAAAAACCTTTCTGTACCTATATTCAAACCAATTTCGTTTTTTTGTATTATTTTCCATTAACAGAACAAACTATAGTAAACTTGATAAACATATCAATAAATTCCAAGGCGTTCTAAGTATGGTTATAGTAATTAGAATAATGACAATCGAAGAGATAGACAGGTAGAAAAATCGAAGTTGGAAAGTGTTAAAAACGCATAATACAACAAATGCATTTCCAATATCCTCTAATGTATCTGAATGTTTTGTTTAATCCTGTAAACCAATTAACTGCACTGTTCAACAACGAAATTGTAAATTAAATAAAAGTAGCAAACTTATAGGCATTCGATGCTATTGAAAACGAAAACGATCATAAAAAATAAAAATTTCCTCTAGTTTATTTTTTTCTTTAAATGAACATTGGCTGTAGAGATATTTGTGTACTGCAATAAATGTTACGGAATGAAAAATCTTTTCCCGCTATTAAAAGCTGAGAGGACAATTTCAGTATACAGAAATGGTTATAATTGTTACTTGAAACTACTTTATAAATGAATATTTACATTTAATCTCTCGTTTCCATTCTTAAAACAGTTTTGTGGCATTTATATTTTGATTCTGAATGCCTTGAATTTGTATGCATTCTCTTGACAATTCCTTTACGTTCGTGAGGAAATAACACTACCTAATTAGAGACAAGTTATCATGCCACTGATTAAAGCGAGGATAATATTGTTGTTTTTGCTGTTTGATCAGAAACCAAGATAAATTGTGGACACCTTATATCATAACAGACACTCTTTCCAGTAACTTGTTTAGTTGGGTTAATGAAAGAGGTCTTTCATTGCCCTTTATAATACTCCTGATTTGAAGATAATCCACAAGTCATTCAACATATTATTATGTCTGCATGATACCACTTATTTAGGAAAGAATTTCTAAAATGAATGTAACCTATATACAAGTTCTCTTAGCCTTTCTCAACGAAATTGCCATAAATGTAGCTATTTAATGACTTCTTATACACTCCGACTAGTATAATGATAGTTTGTTACCAAAATCTATATTAATAAAATCAGACTTTTGTGTGTAAATTTATTAGAATAAAAAAATTTTGTGATAGCTGTATGTTTCACATACCATGAAAGCCAAAAATGACTTCAGAAAATTTTGTCTGTGTGTGTGTGTCATCGTGTCTGTATGTCTGTAACGCTACTTTTGTCCGGGTATCACGTGAGAACGGCTGGACGGAATTTAGATCTTTACCCAACTTAAAATTATATCTATCAACTTTTTTGAAATTCCCCTCCGTTCGCCCTTTAGCGGGGAGGGGGGACAAAATTCAAAAACATGTTTGTAAGCGTAACTCGGCTCCAAATTACTTCACAGTAAAGAAATTGCACATGGGGAGACTAGACATAAGTACAAATAAAACGTTATCTAAGATTTAGGCATTTTCGATTTTTAAGGAGAGGGAGGGAAAAACGATTTTTGGCGGAAAATTTCGCTTATTCCGGTTTTTTGAGTAGAATTCTACCAAATATGGAACAAAGATGCTGAAAAAGCTATGCAATTTCCTTAGGATATTTCCCCAAACACATTTTATGATTTTTGTTGAGGGGGGGGGTTTACGAGGGGATAAAATCTGGAGATCCCTTTTAGCACAAAATTTGTCCTGAGAAATCTATGGGAGCTGCGGTTACGAATTTTGGTTCTTGGTTTGTTTATATGTATTTGACACATAAAGTAATGGAATTTATCGAAATTACCCCCGCTTCCCCCTTGGGGGGACAAAAGGTAAAAACACCTTTGTAAGCATAACTCGGCTTCAAATCACTTCACTGTGAAGAAGTTGCACATGAGGAAACTACACATGAGTACAAATAAAACAATATCTGCGATTGAGGAAATTTTGATTTTTAAGGGGAGGGAGGGGGAAAATCGATTTTTGGCGGAAAAATTTTCAAATTCTGGATTTTTGAGTAAAACTCTGCCAAAAATGTAACAAAGATGTTGAAAACAACCATGCGTCTTCTTTAGGATATTTCAAAAACACTTTTTTGATTTTTTGCGATCTGCCATTTATTTTGGGGAGAAGGGGTATGTGTTACGAAGGGCAAATTCGAAACATCCCTTTTAGAGCTAAATTTGTCTTGAGAAATTTATGAGAGCTGCCGTCACAAAGTTTGGTGCTTAAATTGTTTATATGTATCCGATCCCTAAAGTAACGGATTATATTGAAATTCTCCCCTTTCCCAGTGCAGGAAGCGAAAAAAAAAAAAGAAAAAAGTTTGTAAATATAACTCGGCCCCAAATTTCTTCACGGTGAAGAAACTGCACATTAGGAGACAAGACTTGAGTATAAATAAAACATTACGTACAATTTTGGAATTCTTGATTCTTACACGAGGGATTGGTAAAATCTTTTTCGGGGGGAAATTAAAAAAAATTCCGGGTTTTAGAGTAGAGCTTTACTAAAAATGGCACAATGGTATTGAAAACTGCCATGTATCTTTTTTAGAATATTTCCAAAAACACATTTTTTTTGGTGATTTTCGTTTTTTTTTTTTTTTTTTTTTTTTGTGTGTGTGTGTGTGTATGTGTGTGTGTGTGTGTGTGTTGGTGGTGGTGAGAGGGGTGTCACGAAGTAGCAAATTCGAGATCCCCCCCCCCCACCCTTTTAGCGCAAAATTTGTCTTGGGAAATCTATGGTATCTGCGGGATTTTGCAAAACGTCGAACTTACCCGCTGTGGAAGGGGAAGTAAGAAGCGGGTAAGTTGCTTTCCAAGGCAGTGGGGACCCGGACTTCTCACGTCGTGAGCGGGATAAGCCTCTACCGAACACAGCGGGAACTTTAACTTAGGTTAATAATGATGATAAGGGATTTTGACAACTCATTTAAATAAGGCCGGCAAAGGCTGCTAATTCCCGTAAAAGGTTGAAAGTGCTTACAAATTTCACTTTGTAACCACGAATTGTGTATCTCAATAATTTCATAATTTGAATAAATTTCTATCAGTATTCTAAATAAGTCTTGTTTGTTGTCGGATGTCAAAAGCCATGAATGTGGCTCAATGAATGTGATGGGATGTCAAAGGCAGTTGTGAATTCTCTCACGCACTTAAACTTCCCGTTTCATAAATTCCTGAATTTGGAATGTTGTTCGATAAGAATTCTGTTTTCTCTTTCTAATTTAAATAAGATTAAACATGAATGTCAAAAGTTATTATTTATTTAAACACTTAAAATTTTATGCATAATTGCATAAATGTGTAAATTTTACGCGTTTTAGTGAGTTTTGATGAAAACTTAATATAATAAAGATTTATGAAGTTTAGTCTAAACGCTACTTTTAATTGAACAATTTAAATGACTAAGTAAACCAGAATGATGTGGCCACCACATGGCTTTCTGCTATATAATTTTACACAAAATTCATTTAAAACAAATTATTTATTAAGTTATTTTAAATTATAAATGCAGATGACAGAGTTATATAACTAAATGCTGAAAGAAAGTCAATATTTTGCAATTGTCAGAAGAAATACGATTTTTTTTTTCGTTAAAAAAAAAAAAAAAAAAAAAAAAAAAAAATCGATAACTTTGTTTAAAATATCACAAATCTATAGTTCAACCATTCATTTTAAAGGTATTGGCGAGATCTTTCGAAAGATACCTATATTGAAAATTTACTCCCCCCCCCCTTCCTAGGGGGAAGGGATGCTCCCACATGCACAATTTTTTTTCCTAGTTTACTACTACTATTATCATCATCAATAATTAATATTAATTTTACAATCGCATGTTAAAAACGACTCTCATTATGTACATTTATACGAATACTTGTCCTATAATGTCCTGTTAAAAATTTAGAAAAAATGCAATGACAGCACCACCTGTTGAGCGATGGATCCCCAAATCTAATCAGCACCAGATTATGTCAGGGTCCAACTGAATACCAATTTTGGTTAAATTTCGCTCATTGGTTCGTGAGATACAGCGTCCACAAAATTTGTGATACACACAGACAGACATTTTCTAAAAACAGTCAAATCGTGTTCAGGACATCCCAAAACGTGTAAATCCATCAAAAACTGAAGTTCGAAAATTTTCACGAATCCAATACTTTCACTATATATACATATAGAAGAAAGTAATAATTAAAAGTAACTAAAACAAATTATTTATTTTTTAACATTATTTACATTTTGAATCGTTATGTCTTAACAAACTTTTAAATGTAGTATACTTAGAAAATGTTAATAAACAAATAATAATTATGAATTTATAAATTTCATTCAAAATATCAGTTAAAATTTTTATAATACTAATAATTTATAGTTATGTTCGTATGTTAGGAACAATATTTGCATAAGAAAAGCAAATTATTTTGTTCTTTCTTATGACATAGATGATCGGATAATTTATCTCATTGGATAATTCAGGTACAGTATAATATTACAGCAATGTAGCTTTGTTTCTTACATAGTAATAGCGACCTAAAATAGATCAAACTTCGTGAAAAATTTAAACATTGATCCGTCTGGTTCAGTAGCCGACAGTAATGCGTGCAACACTTACAATCAATCGATTAATCGACGATCGTGAAAGAAAATACATAAACAAAGTAATATTATCAGTAACGTTTCTGTTTTTGTTTAAGTTACAGTAGTTTTTTTCATGTTTTATTATATCAAATATAGATCTGAAATCATTTCATATGAGAGATTGTAAATTAATGTTTAAATCAGAGCGAAGTCTGACGTTTCCTTGCAAGGAAATCAAAAATTTGCTTTTATGAATATCAAAACTCTACTATGGAGCACAAAGGTTACCATTATTTCGTTTTTGCTTATCGCAATACTAAAAAAACGGTTTAAGTGGATAAATATTACTTAAAGAGAAAGTAATTCTATAAATACAGATACTAGAAATTATTTCTATAATACCGGGAAACAGTGATTTTAGTGCCTAACAATTTCGACCTATTTTTGGTTACATTTAGGTCACTGAAAATGTTTTCAGTTTTAGCTCATCAACTTTTTTTTAGCTTATCCATATTATATGATAATTTAACCATACTAATCTGTATATATATCTACATTATTCGCATACGATTATAATTAAGTACAGACAACTTTTCGAGGGATCAAGTGCTTTCTTTCTTATATAGCAATTGTATCAATCTAACCACCTTTTTTAACACTTTCCAACAAGGTTAAAAAGTGTTAATGACTTCGGTTTGCCTGTCTGTATGTCTGTCTGTTTGTCCACGCTCTAAATCTCGTATATATGCATGGAATTTTTTGAAACTGAAATTTGTTATTCAAGTTCACTATTTGATGTTCCCTATTGAAAATGGAGTGAATACTTCTATTGGTTTACGTACAGGGACACCCGAAAATATTCCAAAGCATTGCGTTCTATGAGAGGTATTTCTATAAACCATATTTTGGTATCTTTACTTTACACAAATCTTAATGAAATTTAAATATGTTATTTGAGTTCACTATCGGATGTTTCTCATTGATAATGGAGTAAATGCCACCTCTGAGTTTTATACAGAGACACCTGAAAGTATTCGAATTCATTGTGTTCTATGAGAGGTATTTCTATAAACAAAATTTTAATACCTTTACTTTGAACAAATCTAAATGAAATTAAAATATGTTATCCATATGCACAAAAGAATTCTTTCCATATAATACAGTATGATTAACATTAGCTTTACAGGCCCACATAAAAATATTCAGTTACTTTAAAGGCTATTATTGGAAATTTGCTGGAATTGCATTTTCGTTTATATTAAACGTTTTTATTACTTTCTAAATGTTTTTTAACAGTGAATATGATTTCAATTTCTGTATCTGTCTGTCCGCGCTCTAACTCCCGATAATATTCAAGGAATTTCTTGAAACTGATATATGTTATTAAAGTTCACTATCAGATGTTTTTTTTTTAATATCTAAAATGGAATAAATATCACAACTGGTTTGTGTACATTATACCCGAAAATATTCCAAAGCTTTGTGTTCTATGAAAGGTATTTCTATACTATATTTTAATACATCTACTTTACACAAATCTTAATGAAATTGAAATATGATATTCAAGTTCTCTATCGGATGTTTCTCATCGAAAATGGAGTAAATACCATCACTGATTTGTATACAGGGACACCCAAAAGTATTCCAAAGTATTGAGTTCTATGACAGATATTTCCATAAACCATTTTTTAATAACTTTACTTGGCGCAAATCTTAATAAAATTAAAATATGTTATTCATGTGCACAAAAGAATGCTTTCCATAAAATACAGTATGATTAGCATTAGATTTATAGGCACCACATATTCAGTTGCATAAAGGGCTGTTATTGGAGATTTGCTAGAATTTCATTTTCATTTATATTAAACGTTATTATTGCTTTTCAAATGTTTTTGACTGTGAATATGATTTCAATTTGTGTATCTGTTTTTCCGGTTGTGCATCTTTCTATCTATCCGTCGGCTTGTCCCCATCGCCCTTAAATATTTTTCTATTTTTTAAAAATTCATATCTGTTTTTCAAGTTCACTATGGAATGTTTCCTCTTTATAAAAGCTTTAATAGATCCTGTGCAAATGGTTTGTGTACAGACACAGCAAAAAATTTCAATGCTTTGCGTTTTAGACAGACATTTTTATAAATTACATTTAAATAACTTTTTACTGTAAAAATCATAGAGAAATTGACTTTTTCTGTTAATATGCTGAAATAATATTTTGTATAGAATATGATACGGTAAACCTTCAGATTTACAGGGCTACGCTAAAATATTCAGTTACATTAAGGACTGCAATTAGAATATCAGGTCTGCATGCTTTTTCGCGTTATGCAATTTTAACACTTTGCAACAATGTTTAAGAGCGATTATGAATACAATTAGTCTATTTGTATGCCTTTCAGTTCTTCTTTCTGTCCGTTTTGTGATCACGTAGACAAAGAACATTGAAAGTTATACAAAAAGTGTGTACAGTTGGAAAGTATTAATAATCAATGCGCACCACATGATTTTTTGTTCTTGTTTATTTATACTTATGTTACATTTGGTTCATTAATTTTCTCCCATTAAGTCACTGAATCCTCGTTTCTATGATTTTCTCTAATGTATTGATCTTGAACATTCCCGCTGGTTGCTCCAATACTATTCTACCATCATGTGTATGCCTCATGTTCACGATAACTTTCTTCCATTGAACTTATTTTCTGTTGTAAATGCTTACTCGGTCTCTCGCTTGCATCATTCAAAACAATGTGGAAATCAGTAAAAATGACCGTGTAGCTAGTGTAATTTTATGCTAATCTTACAACCAAGTGCACAAAAAGTAATGAGTATATTTTTCACTAGTTTCTCATAGTTAGGAGCTTTATAATTTCCAAGAAAATTCTTTATTACCATGCAGAATGACGACCACGCAGCTGCATCATTATCATTCAGTGAGTTTAACTATATTTAATAATAACAGTAATAATAATAATAATAATAATAGTATAATATTACAATGTCTTAGAACCCAGAACTGCTACAACAAAATGGATTACATTTTTGTAATCAACGACAACAGTACCAAAATACTCAGAATAAGTTCGAAAATTTCAGGCACCACAAAAAAAAAAAAAAAAAAAAAGTTCCCCAGTGTAATATTTAAGCTTTATTTACAATTAAAATCTGTTTAAAAGAAATATAGTAGTTAAGTTATACTAACGTGGGTTTGACAAACTTTATCAAAGTGAAATATTACAAATTGGAATTTTTAATATTATCTCACTTGATATCGCTTTAAAAGCTTAAAATGATTAATCCAATAAAATCTTTTTATATTACAAATCTAGCAAAAATATTTTAATTATTGAATATTTTGATTATAAATGCAGTAAAAAAGGAGACTTTAGAGGATATTACGAAAGAAATAAAGGAAAAATCTCCAAACGGAAGTTTAAATTGGCAATTACTATATTTTCGAAAACACCAATTACTGAAAATGGATTACCAACTGAGAAAAGAAAGAAATCGATAGCTATTTTAAGTATTTTCTCCCTTTTTATCAGTGTAAAGAAAATTAACTGGTTTCTTTAAAATTTAAAGGATTTTTTTGCAGATAAAAGGAAGTTTTTAAACGAAAGGAAATTCTCTCCAGATAATAATTTATTTCATTTACATGTTTAAAGGGTGTTTGATTGGACAAAAATATAGATTATCGTGTCACAAATGGTACAAAATAATAATAATAAGCATTAGAATCCTCTTTTGAAACAGCGTATAATGTTCGTGTATAAAAAAAAGGTTACTTTTTAAGAGAAATAATATAGATTAGGAAAATATATCATAATAAGAAACTTTTTAGATATAAATAGTTTTAATAAACAATATAAATTAAATACCTTTAAAGTTCGTCTGAGAACTTTCCGCTGGGGTTCCAGTCTTCTTCAAAGTTGCTCTTCTGATGAGTGCAGCTGCTTTGTTTCTTCGTTTCTGATTTCAGTAGATAACGCTGCATTGCATCTACGATTTTTGTTAGTTTTACATCATTGCATGTTTGCTCGTCAGCTAAGATTTCAACTGTTCTAACGTTTTACTGAATAATTATGATTATAAAATCCCGCAAGTTCTTTAACATTTTAAAAATCGATATTTATTTTCCGGTTTCTGTTGGTTTTTGTTAAAGCTGTGGTTCCTTTATTACACGCCGTTTGAGTATTCTTTGATTTATTTTTTTCCAGCTTTGTCATTCCTGTGTAGAATCAGGCTTTGTTCTCGTCATTTTGATGAGATATTTTGTAGATTCCTGCGATTTCTAAGAGATGGATAGGGTCTTAATCGTTACTTTGGATGCATTCAATCACATAATATAGACGTAAAGTTGCGTTATCTACTGCGATCGGAGAGAAACAAACAAACCAGCCACACTCATCACAACAGCAACTCTGAAGAAAGCTGGGATCTCAGCAGAAAGTTCTCAGAAGAACATTAAAGTTATTTATTTATTGTTTATTAGTTAAAAAATGTTTTTAAAATATAAAATAAAATTAGTTTTAATAGAAACATTTAAACTATTAACAGATATTTTAAAAAATATTTTTTTGTCTTTGAATTTGCAAAGATGGAAATTCTAAAAATGAAATCCGTTTACGAACAGTATAAATTTATATAGCATTGTCTTGTAGTAAGATATATATATATATATATATATTATTTTATTTTTTGTAAAATTTTGATTAAATCAATGAAATACTTTAATAATAGCATAGTCGCTGCAAATATACTTTTTAGATAACTTTCTTGGTTAAACATATATTTTATTGCGTTTCTTAATTTTAAATAGCTTATAAGTTTTATCATTAAGTTTACAATAGACATTTACGACATTTTGCGAAAACAATTCTTTAGCGCGTAAAATATGGGTTTGGTGTGTTAGTGCAGGGATTAAGGCCATTCTAGACCTAGTATGGGTGGAATGCCCGCGGTTGGGAGTGTTTTTAACGGATCCTAGCCCTTATTTATGCGAGTTAAGTTTAGTACGACATTTAACGTACAACACTTAAGTGTAAAAAATGGGTTTTGCGTGTTGGTGTAAAGATTAAAACATGATTAACACCAGAAATGTCATAAAGCGTCAGTCACGGTTCTAATGACATATTTTTTGATTTAGTTTCTTGGCTGCCGTTAGCTTCCTCAAGCATCAAGAACCATTTCTCTGACCCTGACAACTTTATCACAACCTCTTACAGTGATAAAAGGCATATAAAACTTGGGTATATTTTGTAAAATTCTTCAAAGAGCAATAAAAATAATGTCATTGTTAAACTTCCCCCCACATGTCCAAAAGTTCAAGAGTCACTTTACTATAACGAATAATTTACGACATTTGCCGAGCGGGAGAGTCTGAACTCAGCTTAAGGGACCGCTTCACTGACCGCCGCCGGAAGCTGAAGCTAATGTTATTCTATGGGAAATTTTTCTTTACAAATAGCCTATTAACTAATACATATTTTTAAATTCTGTTTTCACATTCTGAAAATTCCCAGCTGTTAAATTGACGGACCTTTTTTAAAACATTATTATTATTTTTTAATTTTTTATATTTTTTTTGAAGCTGCAAAATACGAATTTTCAATATGTGAAATTTTTTCATTTTGCAATTTCTAAATAAAATACTAAAAATTAAAAAAATACATTTTTAAAAAAGGTCTGTCTATTTAACAGTTGCTAATTTTCTGAATGTAAAACAGTTTTAAAAAATATTTATTAGTTAATAAGTTATTTGTAAAGAAAATTTCCCCATAGAATAACATTGGCTCGGGCTTCCGACGACGGTAAGTTGAAGAGGGCCGTTAAGGGAAATTGAGTCCTAGTTATGAGTGGAATGCCGTTCATAAGAAGCAATTTTTAGAGAATCCTAACTGGTATTTATGCGAGTTTGACAAAAAACCGTAGAAATCTCCAAATGGCTATGTTGACGAGAGCGACCTGCGAATGTACTCGGAATTTCCCATCTACCATTATTGTGAAAGAAAATTTAGCAAAATAGCAAATAAAGATGAAATTGTGATCTTCTTGGGCTTCGTTTAATCATTCATGTTCATTAGAAAAAATTGTAATCAAAAATTACAATGAACTTCCGACTATCCCGCATGTCTGGTGGAAAGGTAGGCCGGATATCAAGAAAGCTGGATAGGCCGGAGTTCTATAAATATTTACTCACTTTCTCTCTCACCTCTCCGCTATTATATCAAAAGTAGCTGTTATTTATTTTAAGATAAATGATATATATATACAGCGCATACAGTTTCAAAATAAGCAAAGCATTGGCATAAAAAGTAAGCCTAATTTGCTTGAGTAAATCTTATTTTATTGTTTACTTGTAAATGATCGTACAAATGTTGGAAATTATGCCTAATATAAAAAAAAAACAAAATTCGTAGGTTTTAGTTTATAAAAAAGACCTCGATATATGACTGCTTCTCTCTTTCAGCCCTCTTTTGCCACGCAATGTCCCTCCAATTACGCAAACATATGATATTTGTTGACGTCGCTTCCTCCTACTGACTAATGTTACTGGAGTACATCCTCAATCATTCTGAACTCTTCCAAATGTGTGATGAGATTTTTCCTGCTGTCCTCCTATTATTTTCCTTATTTTCCTTCTCTCTGTGTTACAGCTTCAAAATATCGTTATTGTTGTCAGTTATTTCCTCAGCCATGTCGTTTGCCAACCCTTCTCTAATGTCTTCTGTAATGACATCGTCAGACATAATCCGGTGTATTTTTCAGCAACGGAAGAAGCTTATCTTTCACATCTTTCAATTCAATCTTCCACACGTGTTTATGTCCACCTTTAAGGTCTGAAAGAATGTCCTAAGACCTTGCAAGAGTTATGTTTGGAATTTCTTCCTATACCTCTGCAACCCACCTTAAGACATCTAGCATGTCAATCTTTTTTCAGAGTAGTTATGCAATTTTTTATACCTCTTTCAGATCCCTTTTGTGTTTGTTTTTACTCAAATTCTTCTGCCTTGATTTGTAATTTTGTTTTCTGGCCCTGTTCTTCTTCTTCATCCTAGGCAACTGGCTAACCACCTTCTTTTTTGTTTTCTCTTTCTTTCTCCTTTACTTCTTTCTTCCTGTGTCTCAGTTCCCCCTTCCACCCCAACGAGGTTTACTAGGATTTTGCATTCATGGAAATATATATTTCATGGCAGAAATTCTCATTTTGGGTGCTACATGTGATGCCGTGTGCAAAACTTGAGTACACGGTTACACGCAACGTTCCTCATTTCATTTACTAAGTCAGATAGTACGGAGGACCAGATTGTCGGAAATTTACTGTAATTCTGAAATAGCCTCTATTAATCTTTTTCTTTCTTTTCTTTTTTTAACAATAACAGTAGAAAAGTATATTAAAAACAATTTATGTTTAAATAAAATATTTCTTAAATTTATAGAAATAATTTCCACAGGGAAAAGAAATATAGAAAGTAGCTTAGCAGCTTTTGCCCCATTTTTGCTGTAATAAAACTTCATTACAACTTTGCTTTCTTCCCAAGTTTACCATTGCTATATCTGATTATCTGCGAAACGAAATTGCATAAAACAATTTATGTATAAAATACTTTTTATGGAAAACTGGGCTGAATTATCTATTTCGCATGTTGCTGAATAGAAGCGTAGCAATGACCTATTTTGTCGATCTAAGTAAAGGCTATTTTTCTAGATCTGTGGGTTAGAAAATGTGGCAAGTTTATTATAAAAGCTATAATGATTTTTAACCTTATTTTTAATCTTGACTAGGTAGCCTATGTACTATGCTTTATCGGATGAACATAATAGCTCTTTACTTGCTCTTTTGGATAAAATGGAACAACTTAAGGCACTTATTAAACATGCTGAGTGATACATGCCTGTGCCATTCAAATATGCATTAAGAATTATGAAGAAAAAGTTTTATTATGATCACAACAAACTTGAACTTTCTAAATCTCATGTATTTCTAGTTTTTTATTATACAACTATATGTGCAATTCTTACATAATGCAGCTTCTTACGTAACAATGATTAAATTTTAGCCTTTTTTTTTTTTTTTTACCCTTTAACGAACATTGCATATTTTCTTTTGAAAATTACCAAATTAATATCTAATAATAATAATAATAATAATAATAATAATAATAATAAAGAAAATTTTTAATTTTCGAAAATGTTTTTGGTTTAAAATATCTATTTGGTAACCTGGTTAAATTCAAATAATAATTAATTCTTTAATAGTAACTTCGTAAGTAAATACTATAAATAATAATAATAATAGTAATGATAATAATAATAAACCCAGAACAGTTGTTTCAGGTCAAAGTAATAGCATTGCTTTTTATCAGATAAAAATCCAGGCATAAGTGCACCATCAAAGCAGCAAAGTGCACTGGCATCTACTAAAAATTTAAATGATTTCTCCATTTGGCTTCCTATGAAACATCTTTTGTTAAATTTCGGAGTTGTGCTGCTATCTACCGAATAGAGAATAACCAAAAGTATATGAATCGATTTGCATATGCACTTTATGGTGCATATGCAAATCTTATTATATATTATGTTCGTTTCTTATGCAATAAAAAAAATCATAAGCTCATTTCTGCATTGTTCAATTTCAGTTCAAATTTGAACCTCTGCATGGGGTAAAGGTATAAGCAATACCACAATATGGTTCAACCTCACTTTTAAGTTTTCTACTTCTTGCGATTGAATTTAAGTTGCACCAAAACTTGGAGATACCATACATCCTCTCACAAGCGAAGTTTGAATCAGTAAAATTCCTATTGAAACTAAACCAATCTTAAATTAAAGATCGTGGTCGAAAACGTAGGGTAAAGTACAAATTTTGTGCAACAATGTACCCATGGGACAAGATAACACCCTAGAAAATAGAAAATTTAGCCTGTTTTATCAAAATCAACGAAACAGAACTAATGGGCAAGAAAGCGTAGCACAGTGCCAGAGTGTTTGACTTCAGACAAGGTCTTCAGTTCAATCTCCGTCAAGGTCTAATTTTGAATATTTTCTTATTTAAAACATAATACCAATATTTGGTTCAACATAAAATTACCAAAATATGGTAAAAGGTTAAACCGTGGGTTGGTTGCAGCTACTTCAGTACCATGTTTTAGTTCAAACTAACACCAAATTTTTAACAGCGGGCTTTCATTTGAGGATGCTCAATTTGTATAAATATTCTTCGTAACAAACAAGTTCGATGAGCGCTGTACTTTTTTTTATCTCCTCGATCGTGTCTCATATCATTTCAGTCGCATACTTTAAAATATCTGAATCCATATGTGAATTATAAAAGCCATTTTATTGGAGGTACTTTCAAAAAAGTTCATATATATAACTAATAATTTTTGCATAAACAACACTGTAAAAAATATGTCCTATTTGCTGTCAGAAATTGTCTGTAATTTGAGAAAATACGCGTAATTTACGAAAAAATTACGTTGTCCGAACGTGTTTTCTCAAATTACAGAGAATTTCTGGCATCAGTTAAGACATATTTTTTACAGTGAACCTGTATTATTCTTTATGATAAAAATAATTATAATGTTTAAAAATAAACAACGCATTTATTTCAAGGACACTTTTACTTTTTCTCATTAGCTAGAACAAGATTTATACTTAGGCAACCTTTTCTTTTTCTTTTCTAATGCATATGTTTGTGACAATTTTTCGCTACCTCAAATAATATTTTTTTGGCATTTTTTTCCTTGTAGAAAAGAAATATTGTCTAAACTCTATGCTTAATAAATATTTTTTCAAAAGTGAAAATATTTATATAAATATTTCTTTTTAATTTTTTTTTTAATTAGTAGATTTTTATTTCAAAATGTTACTCATTTGCGTTACAGTTTTAAAAATTGTCAACACATTTTCATCTACAAATTATGTGTTCATAGTTTGTAGTTCATTAAATTGCACAAACTGTTCTCAATATTTTAATTAGCACAGCAAATTTAGAAAGGGAGAACACTTCGGGTATTAAAAAAATATTTTAAATAGATGAAATATTTTAAATAAATATATCTTCTGAAATTTAAAAAATGGGCATCATTCTCATTCAAAGTTTTTTTCAACGAGAGTATTTTAAACTGGTACTTGGAGGTTTAAAAATTATTTTCATATTTTCATACATGGCCTTTATGGACTGCATTAAGAGATTTCAGGTATAATTAGTTGCAATATCAGTAGAAAGAAAGGAGAAAGATTTTGTTTTTAATATCAGTTTACATCATATTCTTGTTTTATAAACCTATAGTTGGCATGAAAAAAAAAAAAAAAAAAAAAAAAGTTATTTTGCAACACTAGGAAAAAGAAAAAAAATGAATCAATTTAACAATTGATAAACATATTCTTTTTTTTTTTTACAAATTTATTTTAGAATCAGCGCTAAACACATTTTTTACATTACGTAAGAACTTCTATGGACACTTGGAATAAAAATCTGCAAACATTTTTCATAAATTCTTAAAACAGCTTTATTTCTGTAATGCTTTGTTTTCTATTACGAACTAAAATTTTCTCCTGTAAGTAACAACCTGTCAGATCGATTTCTATGAAAAAAAAAGTCTTATGATATTTATTTATTTATATTTTTAAATGGTTAAATTCATTGTTTACATTCTGTTTTTTTTTTTTTTTTTTTTGGACAATGAAGAGAATGATAGTGTAAATTAATTTCTTGAAATACTACAATCTATCATATCAATTTATAATCCTCAAAAACACTTTAAAACACTTTTGGTTTTCACCAAATTAATTAATGCTGTTTACTTTCGGCAATGTTTCTACCCCTAGAAATACGTTAGAAACGTCTAGAAACTTTTCTACCTCTATTCTAACTTTTCTATTTTTTTTTTTTTTTTTTTTTTTTTTTTAAATCTATAATTTATTATCTCACCTGCGGAAGAACGGATTATCAGCAAAAAACTAAATTTTCCGAAGATTACAATTCGTTAGATCGATTTCTATGCTAAAAAACATTAATCTTTTATTTTAAACTAAATGCTTACAACCGTTTACTTCCTATAACACCATAAGTCTGTAAACATTTTAAAAATTCGTAAAAATTGAAGAAGTTGATAGAATTGAACACAGTTTGAGAAAAAATTATTCACGTGAACTTTTTTGGTATAAGAAAAAAATTATAGTTTAAAATGTCATCGATAGAGGGTGCTGTACGTGAACAAATCTCATATTTCCATGAAAAATTATACCTATTTGCATGTAAATATTTACAAACATATAACTCCTATTCCATGTGTCCGCCCTCACCACAAATTACAGTTTGCAAATGAGTACTTTTAACTTCGAATGAAACCGTTAACGGCAGCTTCAGATTCTTAGCAGCGCCTTCTAGTAACGAAAATTTTAGCTTTTTTTTTTTTTCTTTCAAGGGAAAAAAAAATCTTTTCACGCGAATAAAATTTTCGCAGATTGCGTTCAATTCTACCAATTCCTTCAATTTTTATGGATTTTTAAAACGTTAACAGACTTATGAGACATCCGGTACTTAGTATACAATGTAACAAAAATTTGTTTTTATACTGTCTCCAAAATAATACCTACGCTGACTGACTAAAATAACCCTTGAAAATCATATTCATGTCTCCACTAACTGCATATTCTATTATTTGGTTCCATTTTTTGTTAATTAGTTGTTTCGGTTTTTTTAATAATTCGATAGAATTGCTATATTTTTCCACCTTTTCTTTTATGATTTTGTTTAAAAATTAGAATAAAGTTATTGGGTTATTTATTTCATTAACATTTATATTTAGTAATTTAAACAATTTTATTTACTTTTGCGAATTTGTGCAAAAGCATTATAATAAAGATAGTATGATTATACTTTGTACAGCTTTTTATACGCAGAGGTTTAGATTAATGTATATATACACCGTGACCAATAAGTTCTCATACACTTTCAAATATTTATTACAATAGGGCAGTTCCTTGTTTGTAAACAAACATCTCAACTTTTATGAGTGGTTGGCAAAAAGGCTTGGGAAAAGCATAGCGATGGCGGATCACCAATATAGTAAATAGCGCGGGAAAGTCGAGCGCGCTTTTTTGCCAACCACCAGACGTCACTAGGAAATGCTCTATAACACAAAATAAATCATACTAAAACTTTTTGCATAAAATTAAAGTAGCAATCATTGAGTATCTTTACAATAAATGCTTTGGAATAATTCCGCCTTTTAGTTTCTTAACGAGCTTAAATCTCTTTTCAAATCCATCACATGCGGCACGCACGGCTTCCATTGACATTTCCTGCCATGTATTTTGAATTACATTTTTGAATTTGCTCAAGTCGGTGATTTTATAGTTATGCTGTTGGGAGAGCATATATGATTACACAAAATAATCATGCGGGTCACGGTGTATATATTGGTCACGGTGTATATATATATATATATATATATATATATATATATATATATATATATATTAATAGCCAATAATAGAAGGGGGAGAGAGAGAGAAGACCAAGCGTACGTTGAAGAGACAGCTGGATAATAGAAATTAAGGGAAAATTTTAAATTCTCCTTAACAAAAGTTATAACCAAATTTTATAATCATAAGATTTTTGGATATATGGTAGATGAGAATAAAAAATAAAAGTAAGAATTTTTTTTTTTCTAATTACAGCTTTTTGAAAACTTAATATATGTGTATATATATAAGTCACACACACGTTTTCTCATATAATGCACCTTTAAAAAGCCTTGGTAAATTTCATTTAGTACCTAAGTGTTATCTTTTTTTTTTTTTTTTTTGTCCTTTGGACTCTTACTTTGTAAAAAAAAAAAAAAAAAGGAAGAAATTTAAATATTTTTTTAAGCTTCAAATTAATGCTTTTCATGAGTATAAAATTTGTTATGAATAATTATTGAAATTTCCATAGATCATTACAAGGACACATTAAGAAATTCAATACGTTATCATTTTCTCTTTATATGAAATGCCCACGAAATTATGATTTCTTGTTAAGGGAATGGTGGACGTGGAAAATTGGTCTATGAAATTATTATCTTAGAGTTATGAGATTTTTCATACATGTGCATTGAAATATATCAATATTAAATAAATAAATTTTTTTCGAAAACTATTAAAATTAAAATTAAAATTTTATTTATTTATTTATTTATTTTTGCAAATTTTTTAAAATACTCCATGCGACTGAGTTTTTAATTTTTTTTTTCGTTCGATTTTACACTATTATAGTTTCTCAATAATGTCTAAACGTTTTTGTGCATTCATTAGAGGATTGATTGGTACGTTAATTATTTAAAAAATATATTTTTACATTTGAATGTTTTATCATTAAAACATAAAAATATTTAAAAAAGAAAGTTAACTTATCAATCAATTTGTTAATTAATGCACAAAAAAAAAAAAAGTTTAGAATATATTTATAAACTATAATAATGTAAAATCGAGTTTGAAAATTTGAAAATCTCAGTTGAATAGAGAAACTTAAACAACAACAACAAAAAAATAAAAACTTTAAAATTTTGAATTTGAATTTTTACAATTTTAAAAGTTTTTGAGAAATTTTAATATATTTAATACTTATACATTTCAATGTGATAATTTCAGTAATAATAATTTCATTTCAGTAAGTTTACGTTTCAGTTTTTCCTAAATCAATTTTCCACGATTTTCCACGATTTTCCACGTCCAACATCCCTTAAAGTGCGCCGTATTAATTTATATTACAAATAAATAAATAAACAAATAAAACTCATAGTACAATATATAGCTTCTTAAGAAAAATAATCGGACTACTAACGTTCGTTTAACATCTGTAAAATATTTTAATAGACACAAAATTTGATATCATAGTATTATTATTTTTTTTTTCAAATTTAATAGCTGTATCATTTGTAGTATTATTTTTAAGAATATCTCAAATTTATGTTTAATTATTTTAACCTGAAAGATTTATTGTGTGTTTTGTGAATTATATGGCGTTTGTTTACACTGTAATTATTTTTTTCCATTCAACCCATTGTCGACGATTTCTAAAGAGTTTTTCGAAAGTACTTGATGCTTGAATATGTAAATTATTCAGTTTACTGAAGATCAGTGTTAAAGAGAAAAATGTTTTAAAAGGAATTAAAAATAATAATTAACAAGAAATTTTTAATACTAAATTTTCTCTCTTTTCTTTTAATTTTTACACATTTTATTGTGACTATATTTTTTCATTTAACATCTGTAAAATATTTTAATAGGCACAAAATTTGATATCATAGTATTATTTCGTTTAAAATTTAGTAGCTGTATCATTTGTAGTATTATTTTTAGGAATGTGTCAAATTTATGTTTAATTATTTTAACCTGAAAGATTTATTGTGTGTTTTGTGAATTATTTGACGTTTGTTTACACTGTAATTATTTTTTTCCATTCAACCCAAGCTTTTCGACGATTTCTAAAGAATTTTTTGAAAGTACTTGATGCTTGAATATGTAAATTATTTGGTCTACTAAAGATCAGTGTTAAAGAGAAAAATGTTTGAAAAGGAATTAAAAATAATAATTTACAAGAAATTTTTAATACTGAATTTTTTCTCTTTTCTTTTAATTTTTACACATTTTATTGTGACTACATTTTTTCATTTAACACCTGTAAAATATTTTAATAGACACAAAATTTTATATAGTATCATTTCGTTTCAAATTTAGTAGCTGTATCATTAGTAGTATTATTTTTAGGAATGCGTCTCAATTTATGTTTAATTATTTTAACCAGAAAGATTTATTGTGTGTTTTTGTGAATTATATGGCGTTTGTTTACACTGTAATTATTTTTTTCCATTCAACTCAAGCTTTTGGACAATTTCTAAAGAATATTTTGAAAGTACTTGATGCTTGAATATGTAAAAGACTCAATCTACTAAATTCAGTGTTAAAGAGAAAAATGTTTGAAAAAGAATAATAATTAACAAGAAATTTTTAATACTAAATTTTCTCTCTTTTCTTTTAATTTTTAAAATTAGCGCGCATTAAAACATTTTTGCCAATATAATTAAAATTTTTCGACAAAATTCAAATTTCATTCTCGTTTGTTAAATTTCCTATTACGTCATAAGAGGAAGGCAATTAGAGCAGTAACTGAGAAAGTGCACTAAATCATAATTAAAAAATAAAATTTGAATATTTTGAATAAACATGTTTTCATACATTATGAAAAGTGCATCATGCTCTTTTGAAAGCTTTTTCCCGAGAGCCTTTTAAACGTGCACTTGGTGTGATGCGGCTGAAAAATTCTTTTCAAAGTCACATGCACGGCCTTCATCGATTGCAGCTGAAGATTTCAGCTTCAATTATAGTTAATGATGGGCTTGATTTTGAGTAAGTAGAAATTATTTCTTTCTGTAAGTCACGTTCTGTTAATTTTTGGTTACATAAATAAGAGCTTAGAAAGGAATAAAGATTATTTATTCAGACGCAAGCCGTATTATGGAATTTTAAAATATAGACTAGTAGTAAGATAACGGTCTTTCATATTAAAAAAAAAAAAAAAAAAAAGTCGTGTTTGTTGGTAATTTAATTTAATTAATTATTCTTTGTACGGGAAAATATCATAACACTATTAATGTTTTCTTTAGGTAATAATAAAACAAAATATTAAAAAATATTGATTTTGTTTTATAAAACAATGCATAATACATTTATATATAAATTAAAAAAACGTTTACTGGAGCTCTTTTAATAAGATAAAAAAATACTACAAGCAAGTATTCTTTTGAGTTAGTTAATATTTATGAATATATTACTATTTTAAAATAAATTTAAGATACCTGAACTATTTTTCCAATTTTTAATGACACTTACAGTTTTTGATAAAACAGTAACTCAATGTAAATAGCATTTAATAACTCAGATAATATTTTAATAGCTCAAAATATATAATATTTTTTAAAAATTAACACTGTAAAACAGAATACAGATAGTTTCTTCGTAATTTTAACTTCTTCTCTTTTCTTTATAGAAGATTAAATTACGAACAATAATAATAATAATAATAAAATCTTAGTTGCATAATTTTGGAATAGAATTATTTATTTCTGTACCCTAAAAATGACACATTTTTTTTTTTTTTTTTTTAATGTGCTGAAAAGTAAACATTAATTTGAAAAGTATGTTTTTGCCTATTATGAAGTCTACACTTAATTGGTTATAGGTATAAACATGTAAAAAGAAACTTGGTTTAATTGTTTTATACATATAGCGAATAAAAATTGTATGAAATATCGAAGTTTTAATTTGTCTGAGGGAAAAAAAATTCTTACCGGACCATACTTTTATTATGTCTAAGACTACATCTAATGTTTAAAGAAAAAATCAAAGAAGTATTACAAAAATTATATATTAAATTATAAGGTTTTATGTTAAATAACTATATTAAATATATTTGATATTAAGTTATTATTAAATATGAATTATTTTATAACAAATATTCGGATTTTATATTAAATCATAAATTCTATTTACAGCTAATAAAACAAAACAAGAAAAAAAAAAATGGGTTTGCAATGATAATATGAAGTTTTAATCTTTATTTTAACACCGTATTGTTTAATTTTCAATAACTCTCTGATAACACCGTAAAATACCCTTTGTTTTCAATTATGAAAGAAGAAATATTACAAAACTAACTTTATATTTTACTTTTTTTTTTAAAGTATAAAATATATTGCCTTTTTATAATTCAGTATATTGTTTAAAAATTATATATGCACAATATAGTGTACTAAATATTTAATACAGTAAAAAAAAAAAAAAAAAAAAAAAAAAAAAAAAACCTCAGCACAAATGAAAATGCACTTCGAATAATTTCGACTTATATTGCATAACGTATTCTAATTTTTTTAGTGTGGCCTTGTAAACCAATAAATACTGCTAATAAGGATATATTGTAGAAGAAATATGATTTTGTCATCTGAATAATGTATGCTTATTTCGTTAAATTTGCGTAGTATACAGCCATTAAATCATGCTTTAAAGAAATATCTTACATAGATTTTTGCATCCGAATTTTTTCTTAAGTTTTTAGCCTATTTATACCACTTTAGTTAGGAAACATGTGCTGTTTAGCAGAGATTCCTTAACAATAGATTGCTATATGATAGAAAATGATCGGTTATGATCGAATTAAATAATTGCTATTTCGTCGCTATCAGGACAAAGAGTAACAACTCTTAAAATCTCGATTTTAAGTAAAACAAAGAAGTAAAATTTCGAATAATTAAAAAAATTGCTATTTCAAATCAAATCGTGTTTTAATAGGCTGTGTTTTTAAAGGCCTATGACATGTGAAAGGGGAGTAACTCACTCATTGGTTACCTAGTTTGTATCTGAAAAGTTAGTAATATTGAGTTACGCATGTTTATCGTAAGAGCGACGATTTAGCATGTAAAAAAGGTAATTTAGAGACACCTGCGTATATTTATATGATAAAAATAGAAAAATGTTGATTTACTTGTGAAAACAGAAGAAAAAATAGTAAAATATTTAACGAAAATAATTTAGAAATGTTTTGCTCAAAGATTTGTAGCTATTTGATCTTTGTATTACGAAAAACTCAAAATAATGTCAAAAGGAGAAAGAAAGTCAAAAAATCTCAAACTGTATTTAGAAATATATCTAAACACCTGTTTTTAAAGACGAAATTCTATCGCTTTACACCCTCAAATTTTTAACTTCTAAGTAAATGAATAGTTCCCAACAGGTGTTGAATGGGTAGCTCAGTTAGTCGAAAATTTGCGTTCTGTTGTCCAATGACTTAGTTTTATTTTTTTTCTAGGTAGATTTTTACTCTTATTAAAATTAATTCTACATCAATAATCTTGTATTGATCTTCACACTCCGAATTCATTAACATAATTTCACGTGTTATTTGTTTATTTACATTTTAAGAAATGAAATTTGACTTGAGGATATTTCACTCAAATTAAAGTTTTCTTTGTTGTCTCCTATGAGTGTTTCTACTTTTAGACACAAAATACTAAGTAAATGCGAATAAAAAACTGCAATACAAACAATATTTTAAATATAGTATCTTTATAAATAGCATCCCAAATTATTGATTGGGTTCTTTACAATTCTGGTAGAGAAATGGATAAAAATCAGCCTTGATACTCTGAAGAAATCTTTTTTTACTTTGGAATTAAAAATGTAATACGATAGTTAAAAAAAAAGCTACCAGACTGAGCATATTACAAAAATAAATTTTATCTTAATTTGATAATTTTTTTTTTTCAAAATTGTTTTTAAAATGTGTAATCGTTTTCTGTATTTAATTAATTCATTGCAACAGCCGATGAATAACAAATCTCAACTAAAATTTACTATTTGTCAAAAATCAGATTACTATATATTCTGTTACTTCTATGGAAAATAAGTAAATCCTTGTTCATAAACATTTTCTTCTATTATATACACATTCATAACTTTGACCCATACGTATTTTATTCGTAGACATCAAGATACATCATCTTAATTTGTTGCTTCAGTAAGATTTAATGGAAAAAAAAATAACAGAAATATTTATTTCTATAGTTTATGTCCTCGAACTTTTGTTATGTAAATAATAAGGTAAAAAGAAATAAGTACAATCTGTTTGATATGATATGTATGATATACAGTATAAAATATTACCAAAAGGAAAATAACAGCCTGGCAGATTTAAAAAATTAGCTCTATGCTATTTCAGAGCCATTTTCATTTATGAAAGATTTCGTTATTGTTATTTTTATAATTTGAATATTAAACAATTATGTAAATGATTTTAAAATGATTTATAAGTTCATAACTCAGGAAATAAATAGTTAAAGAATAAGAGAAAAATTCTTTTATTCTTATCAAAGATTATATTGTTCTCTTATTGAAATATTGAAAATAAAATTTTAAAAACACTTGGTTTACCATTCGTAATGTTTTATGCTTTAAAGGCATTTTAATCTAACATGCTAATACACTATCCCTAAGGTAATATAATATTTCAATTTAAAACTGAATAAAAGAATGAATAATGATTACATATTTTTGTTTTCAATGGGTTTTCACTTTCAGTTTATTTGCACAGAAAACTGTGATTTGTTAGTGTAAAAATGACTTCAAAATTGGTCTATTAGCAATGATATTGACTGTAAGTTTATATTTTGTAAAAAGGCGTAAAGAGATAAAATGATCGAATTACTAACTGACAAGAGAAATAGAGAAAAAGAAGGAAATAAATAAAGATATACTTTCTTTCTCTTTTTCTTCTTTTTTTTAAGTATGATGGTATTATTACATTATCCTTCCTTTTACAGCTTTAAATGCGATGCCTAGAGGCTTTATGAGGACAAAATATGTCAAGTTGCGAATTTGGCGATAAATTCGGAAAAATTTTTAATTAAGGGTTGACGAATCTGGAAGTCCTACCTTCAATAAGAGGTAAATTCTGGAATTTTCCGTAAAAATCCATTCTTTTCTGGCATTGAACTATTCAGAAAGCTTTCCAACCTATACCAGTATTAAAAAACTGAAAAGAACTTCTATAGAGAATTCAGCTGTGTTCAGATATCTGTTCTGAGAAGATATTTCTTAGAGAGTACAAAATCCTATGGAAATCTGAGACATTATCATTGTACAGGTTCTGTGAGTATTTAAATATTAACAATGATTTATATTTATTTATGGCCAACCTAGTAACTATTGTCGCTAAATATGCATATAGCCATAGAAAGATAAATTAATCAATCGTGTCTAGTTAAGGTCGTCGCAAAAGGGCTACGAAATGAGCTATTGGCGACAACCTAACAGTCACATCTCACAGTGGTTCGGCGTTTCCCATTTCAAATTTTCATCCTCTACTGAGGGAATAGTTCCTCCTGACGGAGATATTCCACCCTGCAGTTGAAATGAACGAACTGCATATGAAACACAACTTTTGTCGTTGTACAACATACTAATGAGAACCAGACACAGATACACTCTCCGTTATTTCCCAGATTAACTGACATGGAATAGAATACAACACACACCCAGATATTGACCACTATATATGGCATTACATTTTTTGTGTTCTAATGAAAACTGAGTTTGAACAGCAAGTCCACAGAAGGACTAAATAAAGAGATCTAATGCGTAAAAGATAGAATATTCAAAAGAGATTCAAGAGATATCTTTTATTAAACAGCTGAGTATTATTTTCTGTGTTTATAGCTAGTACATAGTGGACATCACAAAATTTCTTTTATTTCATTCTATATAACGGTGCCACATAAAGGTAACAAGGAAAAAAAACTATTTAATTTAACTACAATTAACATTTTATATGCTCATATAAGTAACATGCCAACAATCGCGGCAATTACTGCATACACATGATGATTTTACACTTGCAATTTGGTGCAATTTTATATAATAAATTTTGAGATATAGACTCCCGGAAAATCTCAGAATCTCAGCAAGAGCAATGTTATGTTAATTAAAGTTTTGTGCATGTTAACTGGTAGGTAGTGCTAGTTTTGTGATGGTCACAGCATGTACTAGTTTCATTATATGCTGCCGGTTGGCGCAAATTACCTAAAAGTTCAATTTGAAGCTTTCGGTAATGATGGAAAATTTTAAAAAGAGAAAAACACGTTAATGGAGATCCGATATTTTTCTGCTAAGAAATACTTAAAAAAAAAAAAAAAGAAAAAGAAAGAAAAAATTGAGAAATAAGTTTAATTTTTTGGTTATCAAAAACTTCGACTATTAAGAAAAGTCTCAGTATATCACAAGATTCAATATAATTTTAAGAATCTGGAAATTTTGAAACTGTAATATATATTTTAACTTCAAATTTTAATTTTATATGCATATAAGGATGCATAAATTACAGATTTTTTAAATAATTTTATTAAATGAAATTTATTTTGCACTTTCTCTACGATTTTTAAGTTATTTTCTTAATTTGGTAATGTTCAAAATATGACCATAAAGTGTGTCACGTCCGTGAGAAAAATTCATAGCCAAGAGAGTCCGCGAGATATTTTTTTTTAGCCAAAGTAGCTGAACAACTAAATTATAATTATCATAAATTATAATTTTTTTTCAAAGTATATTTCACACACCCTGTTGGTGCATCCAACGAGATATATAAAGTAAAGTGATAAATGGTAACCCTTGAGAAGGTCCAAGATGAGTCATGTGACATGCTCTCCTTGCACCTGCGTATTCGGTGGTTCCCTTAGTAACAGCTTATTTTCAGTTAATTTCTATGGCAACAGTTTGGAGATTGTTCTTCGCATAATTCATAACCGCCAATGTGTTTGTTTACTTACGTAGATTAATATTCTTTTGTTCTAAATCATTTTGATTTTGATTTTACTTCTTTTTTATTTCGTGTAGTTGAACTTTAACAGACAAAATGCTTAAAAATAATTGAAAAATTATTATTTGTTGTTAAATTTAGCTCTTTAAAAGTTTAAATGTTCTTTTATAAACACTTTTAAACTTTGTTGGGAAACGATGAAAAAAAAAAGGTATTTTATTATTTACTAGCAGGCAACGCCCGCTTCGCTGGTCCCTATTTTTAAATAAATCACTATAATTACTGAATTCTCAAAATTGCATTAATTTTTATCACGTGAAAAAAAAAAAAAAAAGCGAAACAAAATCTGATTAGGAAAAATGTCGCACCAGGTTCTCACTGCCTTCGCAAAAAATTCCCAAAATGCTCTGACTCTTATTTCTATTATTTCCCCCCTTCGCCCCCCCCATTCCGTCTATCCTAACAAATTTACAAATTCGAAAATATCCGCAATAGATTTGTAAGTATCAAAAACCTCTATGCACCAGTTTTGAACGATCTGTCTCAATTTTTATTTTTTGCCCCTCTGCTCCCCCCCTTCCCGCCCCTCCCAATAATTTTAAAAATTCGAAAATATCCGCAATTGATTAGTAGGTATCAAAAACCTCTATGTACCAATTTTGAATGATCTAACTCTATTATTTTTTTGCCCCTCCGCCCCCCCCCCGTTCCCGGCCCTCCTAATAACTTTACTTTTTCGAAAATATCCCTATTCGACTTGCAGGCCTCTAAAACCTATCTGTACCAATTTTGAACGGCCTAACTGTATTTCTATTTGTTTTTGCCCATAGCCCCCCCCCCCTTATCGCCTCCTCCCTTCCCACCCCTCCTAATAATTTTACAAATTCGAAAATATCCGCAATCGATTTGTAAGTATCGAAAACCTGTATATACTAATTTTGAACGATCTAACTCTATTTTTATTTTTTTGCCCCCCTCTCCCCTTCCCGGCCCTCCTAATAACTTTACACTTTCGAAAATATCCCCATTCGACTTGCAGGCCTCTAAAACCTATCTGTACCAACTTTGAATGGCCTAACTGTATTTCTATTTGTTTTTGCCCCATAGCCCCCCCTTACAGCCCCACACCCCTTCATGCCCCTCCTAATAATTTTACAAATTCGAAAATATCCGCAATCGATTTGTAGGTATCGAAAACCTCTATATACCAATTTTGAACGATCTAACTCTATTTTAATTTTTTGCCCCCCCTCTCCCCTCTCCCCTTCCTGCCCCTCCTAATAACTTTACACAATCGAAAATATCCCCATTGGACTTACAGGTCTCTAAAAACTACCTGTACCAATTTTGAAAGGCCTAACTGTATTTCTAATTGTTTTTGCCCCATAGCCACCCCCCCCTGCTGCCCCACCTGGGAGCTGAATTTCTAAAATTCCAGAAATTGGTTTTTAGTTATTTGCATTATCTATATTTTAGAGCAAAAATTTCACGTATATCTATTTTTTTGTTTGAGATATATAGGATTATGCGAAATCACGTTTTACGCATGCGAAATCACGTTTTGCACCCCCGCCCTCCTTGGGGACCGAATTTTAAAAATTCCAGAAATCAGTTTTTAGACATTTGTATTAGCTATATTTTAAAGCAAAAATTTTACGGATATCTGTTTTTTTGTTTGAGATATGAAGGATTTTGTGAAATCACGTTTTGCCCCCCCTCCCCCCCTTGGGGGCAAATTTTGTAAAATCGCTTCTTTGTGGATGCCTACGTCATAGAACGAACACAGTCACAAAATTTCATGCTTTTAGGTCCAGGGGTTTGGTCTGGGCGATGATAGATCACCCCCTCACTCACTCAGTCAGGAAGTACTCTTATATATATATAGATTAAAATGTGAAATATGTGTAAAATTATTTTAAAAACAATTTATTTCGGTCATAGGACTGTCATGTTACCAAATAATGATAATTTGTCGAACTGATATTTCAAATGCCAAAATAGCGATAAAGGGCCAAACACAGCAAACTATTGGAGCATGTCACGTGATTCATCTTGAACCACGGAAAGCTAATCCTTCATCCATTGAATCAGCACTCTAATTTATATATCTCGTTGGGTGCATCTATATAACATAGAAGTTGAGCTGTAGCATTCATAAAAAAAGGGAAAATATCTTTTTTTTTATTTAATTGTAAATAAAAAAAAGAGATTAAATTATATATATATATATATATATATATATATAAAGGCCATATAATAAAATTTAATGTTATACAATGATTTATTAAATTGAAATAATATTGAATTAGAAAATAAAAAGCCCACGCACGTGCAGGTTAAAAAAAAAAAAAAAAAAAAAGAGGATGTCACGATAACGATTTTTAGTGGTTTTTTTTTTTTTTTTTCATTAGTATTTTGAAAAAACAGAATAATAACGAAAACACTTAATATTTAAAAGAAAAATCTGAACTAATGTGGCTATTAGAAGAATAAATTAGAGATAGATAACTCATCCTATGTTGTTTTCAATTAAAGTGAAGCATGCAACATTTATTAAGTTATTTTCAATTAAAGTGAAGTGTGTGACAAAGTGACAACGCAAACCCAGACCCAAATATCTTATTTTGGTGCGTTGTTCGTTACAATAAATTATTCATAAAGTAATTATTACTTCCTGCTGTATGTATTAGATTAGGAAAAGTTTTCTACTTCTGGTTTACGATGAATTTACATGTTTTAAGATAGCCTGAACATGATTCGACTATTTTTAGAAAATATCTGTATGCCTGCCTGTGTGCATGTCAGCAAAATTTAGTGGCTGCTGTATCTCTAGAACCAAGCGATGGAATTTAACAAAACTTGATATTTGGTTAGAACTTGATTTAATTTTAGGCTAATTAGCTTTTTTTTTTTTACATATATATTTATCGACCAACAAGTGATGCTGCTATGCCATGACTCCCCCTATTTAAGGAAAGACGATAGCTTAGCTTCTATAGAGTCTAGATGCATTAAATTTGACATGTGGGGCGGGTATTATGTAAAATTATGCTTATTCAATTTTGGTTCGTATTAAACGAGAGGTTGTGTTGCTATGCTGCAATTTTTTCCCTTTTTATATGAATTCTACAGCTCAACTTTTATGTTATATAGATGCACCGACAGGGTGTGTGAAATATATTTTGAGAAAAATTATGGTGATTTACGTTCGGTGCAATTCAGATGATATGGGCGCTGCTATGCTGCACCATTTTCCATTTACAGGAAGGCCATATCTTAATTTTTATGTTTTATAAATACACCAAATCTAATATATGATAAATACTTTAAGAAAAAGTAAGCTGACTTGATTTGTGTGTTTATCGGTCGACAGGTGGTTCTATAATTACTTTCTACGATTTTTCAGATGGCTATATGGGAGTATATATTAGTGAAAGTTTGTTCCAGTTTGAATGTATAAAAGTTAATTGTGAAAAGAAAAGTGGATATTGTGCAGAATTATTATGCTTGTTAGTTTAATTATTGCTATTATTGTTATAGATAATTTATTGTGCACGTTTCCTGGTAGGTGGTGCTGTATATTGAATGATACAAAAGGAAGTTTTGTGATTGCCACAGCATACTAGCATATTTAGCAATGATAGAATCATTCATGTGCAAGTCAAAATGCATGTAGGCTTTGAAAGTAATGGGGGTATTCGACGTCTGCTTGAATATCTTTAAAAAGTGATAAAACAACTCACTATCAAGTTTTATTTCAGGAAAACACTAGCAAAAAATACAATTAAAATATTACTCTGCAGTTATTATAACGCAGTAGAGAATTTAGCTTCGTATATTAAGAGTCAATTTTAAATAATTTCAATTTAATATAAATGCATTCGATGCCTATGATATAATTTATTTGAAATTTAAAGAATCAGATGTAACTACTAAATAATTTTTAGAAAAGTGGTTATTTATACTACATTGTAAAACACAACAATACTATTCGATAACTATTTGGAGTCTAAGTGATAATTTAGCTTCATTATTCCTGCTTTCTTCTAGATATGTAAGAAGAATGTATTGGATTTATGAAAATTTTTGACCCTCAGACTTCGATGGATTTACGCATTTTGAAATGTTCTGAACATGGTCAAATGCCAAAAATGCGAATTACCGAAATTATATGGACGGTATATGACACAAACCGAGAAACAGGATTTAACCAAACTTGATATTTAATCAGACCTTGACTAAAATTAGAGTGATTACATTTTGGGGTATATCGTTCAACGGGTGGCGCAGTGATCCAGTTCCCCCCCCCTATAATTTTTAATAAAGCTATTTAGGACAAAATTTCGTATAAAAATATATTATACAATAATGAGAATTATTTTTAACAAGTCATTGTAAAAATAAATAAATAAGTAAATAAATAAATAAATAAATAAAAATAATATAAAATAAAATAAAATAAATAAATAAATAAATAAATAAAAATATACATAATAGTTGAACAGGAAATTAAGCAATATTTAACTATGAAAACAATTTTGTGTATGTTAAAGCACCTCTTTCCTCTACGGGATAATTACTTCTCCAGTAGTGTAAAATTTCAGTACAAAAAAAAAAAAAAAAAAAAAAAAAAAAAAAAATTGAAAAACTAATAGTTAAATAAAATTATTTCTCTCTCTCTCTCTCTCTCTCTCTCTCTCTCTCTCTCTTTTTTTTTTTAAGAAAGGAAAATAAGGGAAGTTTCATTTTCTCTGATGTCTGTAGGGCTGAAGATCGACTTTCTTTTTGAAATTCAGTACTACACTTCTCTGAAGTAAAAATCATTCTACATTAAAAAAATAGAAGAACATTTTGTCATGTCCACAACGTACTATTTTCCTTTCCTTTTTTTTTTTTTTTTTTTTAATAAATTTCTTTTTAAATTTATCTGTTTCAATGTGTTTTAAATTCTACAAAATTTTAAAAGTTTTAAAATATACTTTAATTTTAAACATTACATTTTATGTTATCTTTAATGCATAAAATTTATAAATTCTTAAATACATTAAAATTTGAGTATTCTGATACTATTTAAAAATTTTAGATTTAGCAGTGTTTAATGTAAGGAAATTAATTAATGTTTGACTTTAATAGCTTTATATTAAACATCAGTGTTGTAATAAACTGATTTTGACCTAAATATCTATATTGAAAGAAACTAAATATTCAAAAAGTAATATAAACTAGCATGTATACGTTACATTAATAAATGATTTATATATATATATATATATATATAAATATATACGAACTATTTTAACATATAACTGTGTATCTCTATACCATAATAAAAATAAGTTATTTCTTTTGTGAAATATATAGCAACTATTTAGAAAGCAATTTGAAATATTTTATTTCTAATTTATTATTCTTTGCTCTTTGTTAGAGAGAGAGAAAAAAAACTGTCTCAACTGCATTCGCAATCTTGTCTGTTTCCGATTCATTTGACTCAACGGATATTACATTTTCTCATAATAGCTAATTCAAAGTAACCATTGGTATCAATGTCTGTAGATTTTATTGTTTAGATTGATTTATACTGACAGAGTCTAATTGAAAATTAAAATAATCTAATGAATATAATATAAGGAAAGATAAAATTAGAGAAATTGATTGATTTATATGAAATAAAAATACCATAGATCTATTAAGTAATTTTATATTCTAGTAATACGAATGATTATAATGCATGTTAAAATATTTTATTTGTTAATGTATATTTGAATATAGATATATTCGATATCATAATAAAATCGATAACGATATCATAATTCTTATATTATAATAATATCAATTTTCGAACAGTAATTTTAAGAATATTATCGTGTTTTGTTTTTTAAATAATGTCGTACAAGGAATATTCGATAAGCACGACATATTATACTCCATTTCAATTCTGTGAAGGAACTTAACCCAAGTGTGATTCAGAGTTACAATACCACAGAAGAATATGTGTAGTATCACAAACGGAATATCATCGAAACTCAATCGAAGTAGGTAGTCAATTCCTTTTTGTTTATATACGCAGGTTTTCAGTTCGGAGGTAAATTTCAAAGAATAAATTTTCTATTTAACAGCATATTTCTCATTACCTTTTTGCCTACTTGCCAATATCCTAATTAATATTCTGTAATATTAACTTTCGTATTTTTAAAAAGTATTTTTCTTCTTATTTAATCCCAATTGCAATTGAAGAATATTCCACATAGCCGCTTACATCCATAAGACGTCTATAAAAGTTAAAAAAAAAAAAATGATCCATTTGACTTCTATAAACATCCTACAGATATATATTAACACGACAAATATCACTCTTTTTTACATCAATTAGATTGTTAGATCTCCAAATATCCAATAATTGGACTGTTACCTCTAATAGATATTAATTAAAAATATCTAAATATTATTTTAATCTAACATGTTACATCTAAATTTAAACATCTAATATATATATCTATAATTAATACAGGATAGTCAGGACTTTTAATGGCCATTCTTAAGATATTTTGTACCTTTTATTTATCAATTGGATGGAATTTAGATATCTAATGGATATAAGTGACTGTGTGGGATTATTCTCGAAATTCACTGATGTGAAAAATAGGACGGTACTAACAACACTACGGAATATTAATAAGGATGTTAGCTAGTGTGCTCTTTTCCCCTTTGTATTTAAATTAAAATTCTCAATTTCTTAATATTTTCAAATCAATATTTGGGGCTTTCAGCTAACCAATCAACTAACCTTACCACCACAGAAAAAAAAAATTAAAATAAAATTTTATCCGTGATTTTAAATAAATAAAAGAATAAAATTAGAAATTTTAACTTCTGAACTTTCATTAAATTATTTAGTTTAATTTATAATTGTTGCCAAAAAAAAAAAAAAAAAAATAAACTTTAAATTTTACATCTACTTTTTAAGATAGCACGCGATCTTGTTTTATATAAAAATTAAACCATTAAATTCATTTTTTTACTTATTTTTATTTCATATTGCTCGCGCACTTCTTATTTCCTAATTCAAAATTATATATATTAAAAAAAAAAAAAAACTTTTTCGATATTGCTTGTAACGATACTGATTATTATTAATTTTCTTTTCTTTTTCTTTCAATAATAATAATAATAATAATAAAAAGATTTTGATGAAATTCTGGCAAAAGCAGAATTTAGTTTAGGACGGAGGACTATTAGTTTCTTTTTTCTTTTTTCAAATTATAACATTGCTTTCAAATTATTCAATTATATTTTCGATAAATTTTAGATTTCGACAAATGTCCAACTATCGAAAACGACAGCGCAAAAATCCCAGATTGAGACTAATAGGCCCTCAGTCCTAAAAAAAAACTTTTTTGATCTTCAGGCTCACTTTTATTAAATTTGAAATCTGTGGAATAAATACTTTCGCATTGCGGCCTGAAAAATTTTCTGTTTTGTACACTAAGCCAGCTCTGGGATGTTCCTCTAAATTATTACGCTATTTAACAAAGATAATTAAGTATGGAAATCTATCGGTAATTGTAAACAGTCCAGTAATCGACCATATAAGCACAAAAATCTAAAAGACAAGAATTAATGCGTGACATTTCTGAGTCTGTTTGATAGACTACATAACTAATATCTAATAAAAATTTCTGTATCAATTTCCAATACTAATAGATGTTTTGATTCGATGTCAGTATGATACAATTACAAAGTTGTAAACAAAGCTTAAAGTAAGTTGTCGTAAGTATTTGCCAGGTGTAATGAAATGTTTAATTCAATCTTAATAAAACATAAAACAGAATTTGATTTAAAAAATTTACTTAATGAGGTATTGAGTTATTTATAGTTATTATATATGTATATATGCACATGCATACATCATTATAATCAATTTCAGCCTTTATCAATCCACTGCTGGATGAAGGCCTCTCTTAACGGACTCCAATCTGCCCAGTTTTCTACAATTCTTCTGCATTTTGCTTTTCAAGATTTTGAAATTTCATCTCTCCAATCGCACGGTTGTCTCTTCCTCGTTTTTTTTTTTTTTTTTTAATCTCTCGATATCCAAAATAGGATTTTGGTGGTCCATCTCTCACCATTTCTCCTGTCAAGGTGCTCAACCCAACTCTATTTTAACTTTGCATCTCCCCATGCTCCTCTCAATTGTTTGAAGTTTTGTATAGTTTCATACTTTAATGTCCAAGTTATATATGTATATATATAAATTAATTATTTTTTATTACATTTTTATATCACACACGCACACACACACACACACACACACACACACATATATATATATATATGTGTATATGTCGAAAATAAAAATGTTTTTTAATTTTTATATTGATAATTAACCCTTTGACGGCCATAACGCTCTAAAGCGCTCTATACAGTCTTGCTAAATTTAGTGACTCTTTTATTCGATAATTTTGTGGAGTGATATTTGGTATACATAATAAACGAATAACTTTCGAAGTAATTAGATTACCGTTACAATTAAAATTTAGTGGTAGATATTGAATAAAAAAAGTATCTTAATTTGCAATACTGACCAGAGATGTGAAATTAAATAAGAGTGATATCTTACTTCAACAGACGGCAAATGTTACAAAATAAAGATTCCATATGCTTACATAACCAAATCTATATAAATCTTTATCCTTCATATAAATTGTTATTTATGCATTTATTTGGATACCTTAGATTTTTCTATTCTGGCGTCTGTCTTTTTAGAATATGCATCTATTCACACATACACAACATTCATATTCAAAATTACGCACTATTTACGTATCTAAATATCTACAATTACTTCTATACATCATTGCATCTATTTATGCATTAGCAGGTCTTCATTTACATTTACATATTCCCTATCTAGAAATCACCATTTATTACATCTGCATCAACTTTTACATGAACATATGTATAGACAGTAGATTTTTTTAACCTACATCTTACTAACGTAAGCTAGAACAGGTATAGTTAAAATGTAATACATACTGTTTAACTTAAAGAAATCTTCCGTAACCAGAGTACTATCCTATTATTCTGTTACGGAATTTTATAAGTAGGAAAAATTTGTAAAAAATTTTTTTATCGTTATATATATATACAGTCGACACCGGTTATAACGTACCTGGGATATAGCGTACTTTCGCTTATAACGTACTCATATGCTTGGTCCCGAATGAAACCCTATATAATGTAATGGTTTACATCTTCGGCTATAACGGACTATGCAAAAGCCTTAATCTGGTTATAACGTACTTTTTAGACTGGATCGAAAAGCCAAAATTCGATGTTAACCTTGTATTTCTGGTTTGGAAATCGGTATATTTTCTTGGATACCGTCTTTCGATGTCTCCTTTATCGCCTTATATCTACTTTATACATTTAAAACTTTATCGCGGTTCGTTGAATTCCATACTGACTGTTCAGAGACTCTGCAAAGTTCCATTATAAATATTGAAAATGTAATTTTTACTGTGTCATCTAATCAAAGAAAACAACGAAAAATAACAGATTATTTTTCCAAATAAACATGTAAGTAGTAAAATGTTTTTTTTTTTTTTCGTTTTTCTTATTTTATTTTGAGAAAATCATAAACTTTCTATTTAAAATCTCTATTATTGCGAGTGCTATTATGCACCTTTTTCTTTCGTTAGGCACTAAATTATATTGGAAATATTGCTTATAACGTACTTCGGTTATAACGTACCTTATTTTCTGGTCCGTTGACAGTACGTTATAACCGGTGTCGACTGTATATATATGTAACTCAGAATACGCTTTAACTATTGTACTTATTAACGTTTCTATCTGAAAGGCAATTAATATTAATTATGTGAATATATTTCACAATTTGTTTAAAAGGAATGTTTGTAATCATACAAATTAGTTATAGTTTATTGTTTTTTAAATACTAATTATTAATCTGTAACAGCTTTTATTTCTAGTATCATTGCTCATTGTTATTTCATTAAAGAAAAATATGCAATAATAATTATTTTCGTATTTGTTATTTCAAACCAATATAAATATTAAGTAAGCTTAAAACTTCTACAATATATTCTGAAATAAAATATAGAAAATTTGTTAAAAAGAGAAACTTTATAATTAGTGCAAAATACTTAAGAGTATTATACAGTCAGTTTTTCATAAAATAATAGTTGTATTAATCGTCTTGTTTTTAAATAATTATATTTCCTGAAAGAAAGCAAACTAGGAAAAGAAAACCCGCCAATGCTGCATTATTACAGCAATATTAAGAAAATGCGTTTTCTTTTCCGGTAAAAAATAAACGATGTATCATTCATACGATTTGCGACACATTGCTTAAAATGGATACACAAATGGATCATCCTCCACAGTTATTCCTCAGTAAATTTATAAAAAAGATTCAGCACATGCTACTTTTTTTTTTTTTTTTTTTTTTTTGGGGGGGGGGGGGGGGGGAGGGGCAGTACGATTTTAGTTTCATTAAATGTGTATATGCTTTTAGTGTTCCTTATTACTTTCTTCTATATTTATATATAAGAAGAGAATATTGGATTTGTGAAAATTTTCTGCATTCAGTTTTTGATGGATTTACAGGCTTTAAGGTGTTTTGAACACGATCTGGCCATTTTTAGAAAATGTCTGTTTCGTGTCTGTGTATATATCGCAAAGTTTGTGAACGCTGTATCTTACGAACCAACGAACGAAAGTTTACAAAACTTAGCAAAATGTACATAATGAAAGTTTTTTATCGACTGATTTCGAAATTTATATGAATTATTGATAACAGTATTAGTGAACTACGAAAAATTTTGTGCGCATGCAGGAGCATCGCCCCCCCCCCTCCGGAGGGAAGCTACCCTGGGTGCAAATTTTCAATATGGGTATTTTTATAAACAACCCTTAAATATCTTTAAAATGAATGATTGAATCATAGATCTGTAATAATTTAAAACAAAGTTATCGAGTTTTTTCATGAATAATAATAATAATAATAATAATAATAATAATAATAATAATAATAGTAAAGCATTTTCCCAGACATTGGCACAAAACGGACTTCCTTTGTACATTTTGCGTTATGCTTTTCTGATATAAAAATCGCTTGCATTCATCAACGAAAATAGTTTCAATAAATAATCTGTACTGCTTGGATTTGTAAAAGAAAGTATGGAAGAAAGTCTTGTGGTGCCCATAACCTACCAGTTCTTAACAGTCCTTGAAACTTATCAAACCTGTAATTTGGACGCAATAAAAAAATCAGTATTATAGCAGTATATGCATTACATGCTACCACATATCATATTGGATTCAATTAAAACTCTTACTTATTAAACTTAAACAAAAATTAAATTAAATAAAACTCATGTAAGCCATCATAAAAATAAAAATAAAGGGGGAGTGGGATGTTTTTGGAATTTATGATTAATTTATTGTTGCCAGTTTTTCCGTGTTCTCAGAAAATGTATTACTACAAATATTTGATACAAATATTTAGTGATGGTTTTTTACTAATTATCTACGGTTAAATGCATTCAAAAATATTATCAGAAAATAGGGGGTGATTATTACTTTAAAGAGCATCAAAAGTTTAGCAGCTATGTTAACTGACTTTCAAAGTTAACTTAAACTTTAAATCTCCCTTCAACACCAATATTTAGTTGAATCTTTCTACAATAAAAACCAAACTACCCTAGCGACGAACAAGGCAAAATTCATTAAGGAAATCAGCCTTAGAGTTCAATTAATAATTTGCGAAACTTTTTTTTTTATATTGATTGGCAGTTAAAGTACAATAAAAGTAAAAACAGGCGTTAAAAGTAATATACGTTCAGTGATATACTAGTGGACATTAAACCTCACTGAAATGTTAATTTACGTGCGACAAATTTCAAATTAATGAATATATGTAATACTTACCGAAGACTAAATGAAATGAAATTGCATTGTTTGATAATAAAATAATTTAACACTTATTTAGTATTCCTCTCAAAATATTAAATAATATTACTTTATCTCAAAAAAAAAAAAAAAAAAAGAAAAGAAAAGAAAGAAAAAAAAGCATCTTTTAACCCTGTGTACCTATATGTGCATTTTTTTTTTTTTTTTTTTTAAATATTAAATTAAATTTTCTTTTATGAAACATTTTATTATACCAAACTTATTATACCAAACTTAAAATACCATTATCTTGTTTTTTATATGATATTTATCAGAAATAAAAATAAACGATATTATAACTGTATTTGTAATTCAAAATGAATACTTTATATCTTGTGTTCATTTTATTTCATATTCCTTATTTTACATAAAAATTTCCATTAAATAATAATAAACAGCTGAGTATTGCAGAAAGAATGACGCTATTAAGGAAAATCCATTTCGAAAATTAAACTTAATTATTTTTCCTTCCCTTAGCTATTACCTTTTAATTATTTTAGAAGTTGTTATGTAAATGAGAAAGTTATCAAAACTCGGCATGAATAAATAACGACAAAGAAGAATATACATCATGAAGTTCAAACAAGGTTTTAATGGGAATTTCGTTAATGGAAACTGAAAATGTCATCTTAAATATGATGCAAAAATAAAAAGTTACTTTTAGCTTTAAATCTATGGAAAATCAAATTAAAAAATTTTACAAAATGCATTAATGGCTGAAGAATAAGAAAAATTCTTTTATATTTACTGTAAGCGATTGGCATTCATTTTTATTATAAATGCATTATTGATGATGCATTTTTCAGTCAAAGTTGCAAATAGATTTCTTTAGAAATTATTTTCTTTTAAATTGTTTATTACTTTTATCAATTAATTAATTTTTATTTTAATTAGTAAAAACAAAATCATTAGAGAGATTTACCACTTTTGATATATAGAGACATAAATTACTTCAAATTTATCTTTAAAATCGATATTAAAAATTTCCTGGTGAATAAATTCAATTTTAGTTTTTAAAAAATGGATTGAATTCCACAGCACTTAACTTGAAAACAGCACTTGAACTGTCCACCGGCGCTTGAGGCACAAATCCTAGGCACAAAAATTTACAAAGTACGATTTTTGAATGATCAATTTTTACTTCATGAATTTTCATATTTTTCATTGTCTTTTAGCTACATTATGCTCTTTTCCTTATTTAATCTTCAAATGCTTCGGTTGTATTTTAAACTTTAATGATTTTTTTCATAATTTGTTTTTTGATTTCTGCGCATTGTTATGAGGAAATGTGATTATATATATCATAGATATTCATACATATTATTAGAAAAATCTTACAATAGTGCAAAAATAAATATGTAATTTTGCGCTGGAATATATTATTTAAATTTTGAAACACTTTTAATTTCATAAATTTATACTTAAAATTTTAACACGTTCGCTGCCGATCCCGCGCTAGCGCGGGATGTGACGTATTGTTTTACAGGTGAAAGTTTACTTTAGGCTGCCGCTTGGCGAAATTTCGAAAATCGCCAAGACGGCGCCATTTCGCATCGTGTTCCGAATAGCAACCCTCCACCGGCGGCGTACGATCGAACACCGGTGATCTAACCTAACAAAGAAATACATCGGGAGAAAAAATATATTAACAAAAAAAAAAAAAAAAAAAAAAAAAAAAAAAACGCAGAACAAAAGGAAAATTTTCATAAAATAGAATAAAAAATAATTATTAAATAATTACGAATTCATAACTAATCACAAATAAAAGAATAAAACTTAGATCATACAGTTACACCAAGGGCGCATTCGAAAGTATTTCCCGGTCACTTCCCGAGTTGGGAAATGACGTTACGCGGGAAGTTCGGGAAATTAGAACTACATATAGGAGCCATGTTTGTTTATATATTTGTTTCCCGGGAAGATGAGATGTGTACGGAAGTAGTTATATCTCGGTCATTTTTCGTAAGGCTCCTATATGGTAGTTCTAATTTCCCGAACTTCCCGCGTGACGTCATTTCCCAACTCGGGAAGTGACCGGGAAATACTTTCGAATGCGCCCCAAATGTTAAAGTACCACCAAGCTAACACGAAGTTGTACACCAAAATGCGGTTAATCGATGTGATCGAAGCGACACTACAGTTTCTGAAGACAACCTTTATTTAAAGGCATTTTTCTACGTTTTCAAAAATTGTATAAAGTAAATGATTTATCATTAATATTTTATTTATAGTCCTCATTTGTTAGAAATGAAAAAATACATCCGGAAATGAATAATTATAGCAAATTTTAACGGCTCTCTATAATAATGGTACTCTGATCTGTTTACCCTCTGATCTATACTCCTATACCAAAATGCATGAGATTAAAAAATATGCAAAGTTTTGTACTGCAGCAATCAGTATTGGCATGAAATTCAAAAATATGCCTCTAAAATTCAAAAGTACCTCTTAAATTCCCTTTCGTGAAGGATCATAATTTTGATGGTATGTTTCCAGACCACCTCGAGAGGTAGCTCAGACGGTCGCCAATTACCCATTATGCAGCATTAGTGCGGCGTAAAACTCAACCAACCTTAAATTCCAACACTATTCAACCAGCCAAGCAACACTAACGCAAACATCAGAAATATTCATATTTCAAAATAGATGGTTGGTTAGATTTTACATCACACTAGTGTTGCGCAATAGGCACTTGGTGACGGTCTGAAGCTCACCCCTAGAGGTGGTCCGGAAGCATGTCATCGAAATTTTGATCCTCCCGAAAAAATATTTCAAAACAGAATGCTTTCTCTCTAATAAAACACGTTTGCTCAAGACGCGATCAAAGTTATGACGTCAGTGATTTAATATTTTATCTGCTTAGTACTATGGAAACTATTTGCTATGGAAATTTAACTTATTACTCATTAACTCCAGAGTTTGCTTTTACCGAGCAGACGAATTTTCATACGTTTGACGTCATACATCATATTGACGTAACACATTACGTAAACAAGCAAAGGTAAACACAAAGCTCATAACATCTGGCGATGTAGCGCTCTTGTGAAATATGCCAAACACAATCGGCAGGTTAAAGGAAAAAAAACGCCGTTTCCAATATTAGTGTCGTGAGATCGGCAGCGAACGTGTTAAATAATGTATTTTCTAAAACAATGTTAAAATTTTCAAAAATTCACAACTATCCGCGATTGTAATGAAATGCTCTTGTGAAATATGCCAAACACAATCGGCAGGTTAAAGGAAAAAAACGCCGTTTCCAATATTAGTGTCGTGAGATCGGCAGCGAACGTGTTAAATAATGTATTTTCTAAAACAATGTTAAAATTTTCAAAAATTCACAACTATCTTCTTTTAAGGACAAAACAATCATAATTAAATAAAGTAATTTGTAGTTTGGGATTAAGGCCTATAGAGGAGAACGATAACTTGAACTATTTAGGCAAAGGTCCACAAAACTCCAGGAACAATAAAATGCAGGCCGTGAAGAAGGAAACCAATAATTTTGCAGTAATCGAACTTTATTTAATCATCTGAACATGGGAATGAATTAATATTATCTTGAACAACAAATAAAAAACAGTCTTGAAGACATCCAGAGGGTTAGATGAGAGAGAGAAAGGGCTTTGCGATGACGTGTTATTCAAGTAAAAGTTGAGGAGCCAATTCTCAAGTTTTCATTGCAGCAATCAAGATCCAACTGCTGAATCACGCCAAGTGTTTCGAAATAGTGCCAAATTTTAAAGCCAAACATAATCCATTGTCTTTCGATTAAATTAATATAAATATTTTGAATTTAGAGAGTTCGTTATAACAGTTTATGCCAATCATTATGCCAAATTTTATCGCCAGAAAAATCGTTGCGTAAGGGAGACAGAAAGACTACGATTTATTGCATATCCTGCCATTTAAAAATATAAATTACCCTTTAATGATATTACAACGGAAATTTATTGCTTAATTTAATTTCTAATAAATAAACTTACGCAATTTAAAAGAATGAAAATGTAATTATGTATACACAATGGTTAATAGATGAAAATAATATTTTTTATATTTTGATTTATTAAATGATTTAGGAGAGATTAGAATTCTGAGAGATGTCATTTAAAAAGATGACTAGCAGAAATAAATTATTAATTTTAAAGAATATGTTTTTGTTCTCGGAAGATTTATTTAATAGATTAAAAGATAAAATATTATTAGAATTAAGATATTTATTTATAGAGACAAATGCGAATAAATATAAAAAGTAATTTAGAATTTCGTTAGATATTTTATTAGACATTCAATTTATTGTAAATATAGTAATTAACTATTACATTTATTTAAAACTGTAATTAAAACTCATATATGTGAAGTAACGACTTCACAGATGCCAATTGTTGTGGTAAGTTACAAATCAACTCGTGTAAATGACAAGCTACAACTCAACTCTATCACTGTTTCAAAAAAAAAAAAAGGAATTGTATTACCCGACTGTAGTATGCGATATTAAAATGGTTATATTGCTTACTCTTAAAACGCTTTCTAATTATTTATTTGTATGTTAGCTTTTTGTTGTTCAGATCATTAATTAATGATAACCTTAATAGGTTATGGGCCCAGGATGCTTTAAATCTGCGTAAATTAATTATCTGAAAATTTTTTGAAAAGCTAAGTGAACTACAGAATTTGTTATTTCTAACAGCGAAACATAACGATGTGGCTGAACTGAAAGTACAAATCGATAAGCTAGAAGGTGCTAAAAATTGGAGTAAGTGGAAGTGGCAAATGAAAATGCACTTTGAACAATGTGATTTGATATCTATAATTGATGGAACTAAAATTTGTCCGGTCGCTGAAAATGCCGAAGTCGGTACGAATGAGTTGGCGAAGAAGGTATCTGAATGGCGCCGTGATAATGCCAAGGCAGCCGCCCTTATTGCAAGTACGTTGAGCACTTCTGTTGCTGATTTAGTGATGACATACTCGAATGCAAAGGACATTTGGGACAAATTAATTAGTGTTTTTGAACAAAGCAGTATTCAGAGACTTAATTTATTGATGACTCAATTTTTTCAAGTCTGTAAAGATCCCAGTGATAATGTTGCTACACATGCTGCAAAAGTTGAAAGAATTTATACGGATATGAATAATGAATTAAACCGTATAGGTTCAGCTTCTATTCCACAAGAATTACTACATGGTAAAATACTACTTACTGTGGGTCCAGAATTCCAAGAATTTAACAATGTATGGGAGTCTTTAGATTCTGATAAACGAACTACTAAAAATCTTGTTAAAAAGTTATGTACAATTGAACAGCGTATTAAATCTACTGCTCCTGTGGATTATGATGCATTTGCAGCTCGTGTTCCTGTTAAGCAAAAAGCTATGAAAAATGGCGAAAAACTTCCTGAAAGTACTCCAAGAAATAATGCCAAATTGAGTAATTTTAAACAAAAGAATTGTTTTAAATGTGGATCGAGTGCGCATCTCTGTAAAGATTGTCCAAAGAAAAGGTCCAATGATAAATTCTCATTTTCAAAGAATAATAAAGGTGCATTTACTGCCAGTGCAAAAAGTACTCAGCCAGATAGTTGGGTCTGTGATTCTGGGGCCTCCCATCACATGACTGCAAACAAACAGTACTTTGTCACATACGAACATTTCCCTGTGCCCATTGAGGTATCACTTGCTGATAATAAGAAGATTTATGCATATGGATCTGGTAAAATAAATATTCAAGTTTATATTCATGGCAAATGGTATGATGCTCACATGGAAAATGTCTGGTATGTCCCTGATGTGAAGAGGCATCTCTTTTCTGTGCAACAAGCTGCCAAGCATGGTATTGAAGTAAAAATGACAGAAAGATATATTGAATTTTATCGTTCTAAAGAACTTGTTGCAGTTGGATCATGGTCAGATCACACATATATTATCTGCATGAGAGTTGTTATTCCAGCAAGTCCAGCTGAAATAAGTACTGCTACTGAATCTGAATCTTTACAGTTATGGCATGAACGCCTTGGTCACCAAAACAAACGACATGTTCGTAAGTTGCTAACTGATATAGGCATATCTGTAAGTCATGCAATGACAAATGAATTCTGTGATGGATGTGCTCTTGGTAAAGCTCATCGAAAACCTTTTAAATCACGTCCTTATAGAGCCATGTCAACTGGTGAAATCATTAATGCTGATGTAAACGGTCCCATGTCTATAACTTCTCTTAGTGGTGCTCGATATTATGTTTGTTATAAAGATGACTACAGTAAATATCGTAAAATATTTTTCTTGAAAAAGAAAAGTGATGTTAGTAGTTGCTTAAGTATGTTTTTAAATGAAGCTACCAATTATGGTCATGCTGTAAAAGCTTTGCGCTGTGATGGAGGAGGAGAATTTGACTGTGGTGAAGTTCGACAAATCCTTGCTGAAAAAGGTACAGTTCTGACTCTTGGTATACCGTACTCGCCAGAACAAAATGGCGCAGCTGAGAGAGAAAACAGAACAATCGTTGAACTGGCTCGTTCTATGCTGTCTGCAAGTGGTTTACCTAGGTCTCTCTGGGCCAATGCATGTGAAACAGCAGTCTACCTTCTAAACCATACTGGTGTATCCCCAGAAGAAAACAAGAGCCCTCATGAGGTTTGGACTGGTGAGCCAACAATTAAACTAGATCATTTGAAAGTGTTCGAAACTGAATGTTATTCATATATACCTAAGAATTTTCGACGTAAATTTGATGACAAAAGTGTTCATGGTCATTTTGTGGGATATGTGAACAAGAAAGATGGCTATAAAATCTATCTGCCTTCTCAGAACAAAATCATAAAATATCGTGATGTATATTTCAAACCTGAACGTTTATGTACCACTCCAGTAACAGTGGAGGTGAAGGAAGACTTAATTGAGAGATGTGAAGATATTCAGAGTAAAGAATCTAATTCTTCAGAAGAGAAACTGCAAACTGTCAGAAAGTCTCAAAGAAACAAAAGCTTACCTGCATGGATGAGATCTGGAGAGTATCTTATTGCAAACATAGCTGCAGTAGAAGATTCCGAAAATAGTGAAAATCCCTCGACATACTCTGAAGCTCTTTCCTCGAATGAAAGTGATTTGTGGCTTAAAGCTATGAGGGAAGAAATAGATGCCCTGCATAAAAATGAAACTTGGGAATTAGTTGAAAGGCCTAAAGGTTCCAAAGTCATCAATTGCCGATGGGTGTTCAGAAAGAAATTTAATTCTGATGGTACCGTGGAGCGATACAAAGCTCGTCTTGTAGCCAAGGGGTATGCTCAAAAAGCAGGTTTTGATTATGATGAAACGTTTAGTCCTGTTGCAAGATATGATACTGTGAGATCTGTTCTTGCAGTAACTGCAAAAGAAAAATTACACTTGCAACAATTTGATGTAAAGGCTGCATTCTTATATGGAACACTTAAGGAGGAAGTCTTCATGACACAACCAGAAGGCTTTGATGATAATAGTGGGAGAGTCTGTCGATTACATAAAAGTTTATATGGACTCAAACAAGCACCTCGTTGTTGGAATCAGTGTTTTGGGAATTTTATGAAAGACCAGAAACTGGAAGTTAGTGCAGCTGATCCCTGTTTATTTATCAGACATAGAAATGGCAAGAATCTTTTTGTTGTTATCTACGTCGATGATGGCCTTGTTGTTGGGACTGATAAAGTTGAAGTGGAGGAATTCATGCATCAACTTAATCAGTCTTTTCAAATCACAAGAGGTTCTTTAAACCAGTTTTTAGGTATGAACATAAAAAGATTGGATGATGGTTCAATTTTTGTGAATCAGTGTGCCTATGCGAAAAAAGTCCTCTCAAGATTTCAAATGGATGGTGCTAATCCAGTATCAACTCCAAGTGACAAAAGCTATGTTTCTGATGATGTTGGAAATATATTGATAGGAAAAGAAGTTCCCTATCGTCAGGCAGTTGGCAGCCTAATGTACCTTGCTACTGTTACAAGACCAGATCTAGCATACGCTATCAGTATTGTTTCTGAAAATCTGGAAAGTCCAAGGACGTCTGATTGGTGTGCAGTGAAACGAATTTTCAAGTATCTGAAAAAAACTGTAGATTTTGGTTTGCTATATCAATCTAAGACCCATCCCAATGAGCTTGAAGTGTACAGTGATGCTGATTATGCGGGTGATTTAAAAACAAGACGCTCAAGAACTGGAATGATTTCAAGATTTGCAAGTGGAGCCATCTCATGGATGAACCAAAAGCAGAAAAGTGTTGTGTTGTCTACGACAGAAGCTGAGTATGTTGCTGCAAATGAGAGTGCGAAGGAATTAATTTGGCTGAAACGTCTGTTCAGTGATTTAACATATGTTAAAACACCCTCTCTTCTGGTAGATAATGCAAGCGCTGTAAAACTTTCCAAAAACCCTGAATACCATAAACGCTCCAAACATATTGATGTCCGTTATCATTTTGTACGAGAAAAGTTCATTGACGGCGAACTGCATATTAAACATGTTCCCGGAAATTTGCAGTTAGCAGACTTAATGACAAAACCTTTGCCTAGTGTTAGGTTTAAGGAACTGTGTACTCTTTTAGGACTATTTTCGTTTAGTAGTCTAGTTGGAAATCAAAATTAAATTCGTGTTAAGTAAGTTGTGGCTTGTGGAGGAAGTGTTGTGGTAAGTTACAAATCAACTCGTGTAAATGACAAGCTACAACTCAACTCTATCACTGTTTCAAAAAAAAAAAAAAAAAGGAATTGTATTACCCGACTAGTATGCGATATTAAAATGGTTATATTGCTTACTCTTAAAACGCTTTCTAATTATTTATTTGTATGTTAGCTTTTTGTTGTTCAGATCATTAATTAATGATAACCTTAATAGGTTATGGGCCCAGGATGCTTTAAATCTGCGTAAATTAATTATCTGAAAATTTTTTAAAAAGCTAAGTGAACTACAGAATTTGTTATTTCTAACAGCGAAACATAACGATGTGGCTGAACTGAAAGTACAAATCGATAAGCTAGAAGGTGCTAAAAATTGGAGTAAGTGGAAGTGGCAAATGAAAATGCACTTTGAACAATGTGATTTGATATCTATAATTGATGGAACTAAAATTTGTCCGGTCGCTGAAAATGCCGAAGTCGGTACGAATGAGTTGGCGAAGAAGGTATCTGAATGGCGCCGTGATAATGCCAAGGCAGCCGCCCTTATTGCAAGTACGTTGAGCACTTCTGTTGCTGATTTAGTGATGACATACTCGAATGCAAAGGACATTTGGGACAAATTAATTAGTGTTTTTGAACAAAGCAGTATTCAGAGACTTAATTTATTGATGACTCAATTTTTTCAAGTCTGTAAAGATCCCAGTGATAATGTTGCTACACATGCTGCAAAAGTTGAAAGAATTTATACGGATATGAATAATGAATTAAACCGTATAGGTTCAGCTTCTATTCCACAAGAATTACTACATGGTAAAATACTACTTACTGTGGGTCCAGAATTCCAAGAATTTAACAATGTATGGGAGTCTTTAGATTCTGATAAACGAACTACTAAAAATCTTGTTAAAAAGTTATGTACAATTGAACAGCGTATTAAATCTACTGCTCCTGTGGATTATGATGCATTTGCAGCTCGTGTTCCTGTTAAGCAAAAAGCTATGAAAAATGGCGAAAAACTTCCTGAAAGTACTCCAAGAAATAATGCCAAATTGAGTAATTTTAAACAAAAGAATTGTTTTAAATGTGGATCGAGTGCGCATCTCTGTAAAGATTGTCCAAAGAAAAGGTCCAATGATAAATTCTCATTTTCAAAGAATAATAAAGGTGCATTTACTGCCAGTGCAAAAAGTACTCAGCCAGATAGTTGGGTCTGTGATTCTGGGGCCTCCCATCACATGACTGCAAACAAACAGTACTTTGTCACATACGAACATTTCCCTGTGCCCATTGAGGTATCACTTGCTGATAATAAGAAGATTTATGCATATGGATCTGGTAAAATAAATATTCAAGTTTATATTCATGGCAAATGGTATGATGCTCACATGGAAAATGTCTGGTATGTCCCTGATGTGAAGAGGCATCTCTTTTCTGTGCAACAAGCTGCCAAGCATGGTATTGAAGTAAAAATGACAGAAAGATATATTGAATTTTATCGTTCTAAAGAACTTGTTGCAGTTGGATCATGGTCAGATCACACATATATTATCTGCATGAGAGTTGTTATTCCAGCAAGTCCAGCTGAAATAAGTACTGCTACTGAATCTGAATCTTTACAGTTATGGCATGAACGCCTTGGTCACCAAAACAAACGACATGTTCGTAAGTTGCTAACTGATATAGGCATATCTGTAAGTCATGCAATGACAAATGAATTCTGTGATGGATGTGCTCTTGGTAAAGCTCATCGAAAACCTTTTAAATCACGTCCTTATAGAGCCATGTCAACTGGTGAAATCATTAATGCTGATGTAAACGGTCCCATGTCTATAACTTCTCTTAGTGGTGCTCGATATTATGTTTGTTATAAAGATGACTACAGTAAATATCGTAAAATATTTTTCTTGAAAAAGAAAAGTGATGTTAGTAGTTGCTTAAGTATGTTTTTAAATGAAGCTACCAATTATGGTCATGCTGTAAAAGCTTTGCGCTGTGATGGAGGAGGAGAATTTGACTGTGGTGAAGTTCGACAAATCCTTGCTGAAAAAGGTACAGTTCTGACTCTTGGTATACCGTACTCGCCAGAACAAAATGGCGCAGCTGAGAGAGAAAACAGAACAATCGTTGAACTGGCTCGTTCTATGCTGTCTGCAAGTGGTTTACCTAGGTCTCTCTGGGCCAATGCATGTGAAACAGCAGTCTACCTTCTAAACCATACTGGTGTATCCCCAGAAGAAAACAAGAGCCCTCATGAGGTTTGGACTGGTGAGCCAACAATTAAACTAGATCATTTGAAAGTGTTCGAAACTGAATGTTATTCATATATACCTAAGAATTTTCGACGTAAATTTGATGACAAAAGTGTTCATGGTCATTTTGTGGGATATGTGAACAAGAAAGATGGCTATAAAATCTATCTGCCTTCTCAGAACAAAATCATAAAATATCGTGATGTATATTTCAAACCTGAACGTTTATGTACCACTCCAGTAACAGTGGAGGTGAAGGAAGACTTAATTGAGAGATGTGAAGATATTCAGAGTAAAGAATCTAATTCTTCAGAAGAGAAACTGCAAACTGTCAGAAAGTCTCAAAGAAACAAAAGCTTACCTGCATGGATGAGATCTGGAGAGTATCTTATTGCAAACATAGCTGCAGTAGAAGATTCCGAAAATAGTGAAAATCCCTCGACATACTCTGAAGCTCTTTCCTCGAATGAAAGTGATTTGTGGCTTAAAGCTATGAGGGAAGAAATAGATGCCCTGCATAAAAATGAAACTTGGGAATTAGTTGAAAGGCCTAAAGGTTCCAAAGTCATCAATTGCCGATGGGTGTTCAGAAAGAAATTTAATTCTGATGGTACCGTGGAGCGATACAAAGCTCGTCTTGTAGCCAAGGGGTATGCTCAAAAAGCAGGTTTTGATTATGATGAAACGTTTAGTCCTGTTGCAAGATATGATACTGTGAGATCTGTTCTTGCAGTAACTGCAAAAGAAAAATTACACTTGCAACAATTTGATGTAAAGGCTGCATTCTTATATGGAACACTTAAGGAGGAAGTCTTCATGACACAACCAGAAGGCTTTGATGATAATAGTGGGAGAGTCTGTCGATTACATAAAAGTTTATATGGACTCAAACAAGCACCTCGTTGTTGGAATCAGTGTTTTGGGAATTTTATGAAAGACCAGAAACTGGAAGTTAGTGCAGCTGATCCCTGTTTATTTATCAGACATAGAAATGGCAAGAATCTTTTTGTTGTTATCTACGTCGATGATGGCCTTGTTGTTGGGACTGATAAAGTTGAAGTGGAGGAATTCATGCATCAACTTAATCAGTCTTTTCAAATCACAAGAGGTTCTTTAAACCAGTTTTTAGGTATGAACATAAAAAGATTGGATGATGGTTCAATTTTTGTGAATCAGTGTGCCTATGCGAAAAAAGTCCTCTCAAGATTTCAAATGGATGGTGCTAATCCAGTATCAACTCCAAGTGACAAAAGCTATGTTTCTGATGATGTTGGAAATATATTGATAGGAAAAGAAGTTCCCTATCGTCAGGCAGTTGGCAGCCTAATGTACCTTGCTACTGTTACAAGACCAGATCTAGCATACGCTATCAGTATTGTTTCTGAAAATCTGGAAAGTCCAAGGACGTCTGATTGGTGTGCAGTGAAACGAATTTTCAAGTATCTGAAAAAAACTGTAGATTTTGGTTTGCTATATCAATCTAAGACCCATCCCAATGAGCTTGAAGTGTACAGTGATGCTGATTATGCGGGTGATTTAAAAACAAGACGCTCAAGAACTGGAATGATTTCAAGATTTGCAAGTGGAGCCATCTCATGGATGAACCAAAAGCAGAAAAGTGTTGTGTTGTCTACGACAGAAGCTGAGTATGTTGCTGCAAATGAGAGTGCGAAGGAATTAATTTGGCTGAAACGTCTGTTCAGTGATTTAACATATGTTAAAACACCCTCTCTTCTGGTAGATAATGCAAGCGCTGTAAAACTTTCCAAAAACCCTGAATACCATAAACGCTCCAAACATATTGATGTCCGTTATCATTTTGTACGAGAAAAGTTCATTGACGGCGAACTGCATATTAAACATGTTCCCGGAAATTTGCAGTTAGCAGACTTAATGACAAAACCTTTGCCTAGTGTTAGGTTTAAGGAACTGTGTACTCTTTTAGGACTATTTTCGTTTAGTAGTCTAGTTGGAAATCAAAATTAAATTCGTGTTAAGTAAGTTGTGGCTTGTGGAGGAAGTGTTGTGGTAAGTTACAAATCAACTCGTGTAAATGACAAGCTACAACTCAACTCTATCACTGTTTCAAAAAAAAAAAAAAAAAAGGAATTGTATTACCCGACTAGTATGCGATATTAAAATGGTTATATTGCTTACTCTTAAAACGCTTTCTAATTATTTATTTGTATGTTAGCTTTTTGTTGTTCAGATCATTAATTAATGATAACCTTAATAAATAAAATGTTTACAACTTTTTATTTTATTTATTTATTACCACAAAAGAAATATTTCTTTGCACGTAAATAAAATAAATAAATTAATAAATAAATAAAAATTTACCCTGTATCATCAAAAATCTTATATCTTATATATATTATAAATGTGAATGTCCGTTTATTTGACTGAGTTTCACGCTAAAACTGCTCGATGGATTTCGATAAAATTTGTTATGGAGATAGCTGATACCCTAACTTAGAAAGTTGGCTGCCTTTTATTCCGAAAAAAAAACTTTTTTTTGTTATTTTTATGCATAAAATAGCAATTTTGTAAGCTAATAATAGCAAAAAATTAGCCATTTAAATTTTAACCATAATTTAATTGTTGCCAAAATTAAATTTAACTATCCATAATTTAATTGTTGTCGAGTTTATTTTTTTTTTCCCAACAGGAAAATAAATACATTTATCTAAACCTGAACAATAAAAAATAAAATAAATAAATAAATTATGCATCTCACAAAAATTGACGTCATTTTAAATTTAAAATTTCTTTTACAAAGTGCTAATATAGTTTACGATGCTAATGTGTGTTGTACTAAAATCAGTTTTATTTATAGATCCTCCTGGGTGATTTTTTAAATTGTTGCGTTGAAGTACACCGAACATTTTTTGCCAAGAGGTTTAATTTAGCAACAGCGATTTTAATCTAGGTAGTTCAAGAAAAATATAAAAGAGGTTTAATTTAGCAACAACGATTTTAATCTAGGTAGTTCTAGAAAAATGTAAAATTAATAAAGTTGTGTAGCACGATAATGTTTATTTATTTATTTATTTTTTTATATACCATTCACTACGCTAATTTAACATACAAATAAATGAGCTGCTGTGTGTGACTGCACTTGCACGCTGTCGGGCAGAAATATTTGATTAATTCAAATTAATATTTAAATAACTAAATAAAGATATGTTTAATAGAAAGCATAGTCTTGGAGACAAACTTGGCGAGTGGGCGACCAAATTTGGTGAAAAATGATAGTTTAGGGTTCCCGATGTTTCGAAGCTCTCCGACACACGGGAACGTAGACCTTGAGCTTACCAAGGGATTCTCGATGGAGTCATCTCCAAGCCCCATCGCCAAAAGTTATAAGTAGGTGTGTGTTGATTTTTGCGAAAGAGTATGTAGTCACTGCGATCCAGAGTTATTCAGAGACCTATTCTGAGTCATTGCACTTTAGGGATTGAGCTCTAAGCAACTGGACATTTTTCGTGAGTGAGTGAAAATTTTTGCTCTGGTGTAGTTGATGTTATTTGCTTTACTCCTGTGGAACAAGTGACTATTTTTTAGACTGTCCCAGAACATTCATCGAATAATGACTTATACTGTACGAGTAACAGCTTCAACTGTTTCCAGAATATTCGAAGAATTAACACCAGCTATTGGACTATTTTCGAAAATATTTGTTTTAATAATAGTTTTTTTGTACAGATTCGAGAAGTTCAAAAAATGTTTGATATTGCCAAGGAGGTCCCATACTAAAGCTGTAACGAAAATAGTCGCCAATCGAAATATATTCAGTTACAAAGAAATCATTTAAATATAGTGTCCAGCGAAGCGGGCAAAGCCTGCTAGTTTCTAATAAATCTAACATCATAATGACTTTAAAAATTTTATTTTTATTTATTTATTTTTAAAATATTAATTTAATAGGCTTTTTCTGTTCTTGGTTTTATCGCACGGAAAGTAATGTGCGTAGAGCTTTGGAATTCGACTCCCTTGACTACTTTTAATATTTTTTCCCATTTTGCGATGAATTAAAACGGCTATCGCAGTTGTGTAAGTAAAGACCTTGGCGAGAGACGTCCGAGCTACTTCGTTGCCAAATTTCAAATTTCACCTTCTGGTTCCTATTTTAAAGCTGTTCCAAAATCTGAATATATTAGTTTAATTAACCGTTATTTTAAATTAACCATGTTTCTTATTAACATAATGAAACTCAAATAATTAAATATCATTTACGGTTCATTAAAGGCTATATATGTATCATGGTACTTATTGGTCATGTTTCTGATTTGTTGAAAATAGTCAATAAAAAAAAAATATATATATTTTTTTTAAATGTTTGTTATTCAATTAAATAGAGAGAGAGAGAGAAAGAGAGAGAGAGAGAGAGAGAGAGAGAGAGAGAGAGAGAGAGAGAGAGAGAGAAACAAAAAATTTAAATAAAGAAACTAGCGATGCGGTCGAACCCCACTTGTTAAAAAATATAATTAGAGGTTCTAAGAAAAAATAAAATATGTTTGTATGTCAATAAATCCAATGCTTTCTTCTATTAAATGTGTAAGAAAAAATATAGAATTTTTTAAATAACTGTAAATAAAATATTTATAAATCGAAATAACAGTACAAATAATATATGAAAAAAAAAACACCACGATGAAAATTATTTTAGAGCAGCATTTCCCAACTTCCAAGTAATCTACTCTGTACCAATAAAATAATTCCATATATAATTTAAAACTGATGAGATTATTTTCTTTCAAAATCGTAATGTAATAAGTCAGATGTATCAAAACTCAAAAAACATACTTTATTTTATAATTTGTCCAGATATGCAAACATTTAATTTATTTTGTAACACAGTTAGTACCTACTTTCTTTTCATACCACTATTTTATAAGAGTTAATTTTTTCTTATTTAAACGTAATTACACATTGGGAAAATTTGCTGTTCAAAGAAGGCACAAACAACAATGTTAAGGAATAAATTAATAAGTTGGCAGCTCTATTTATGCTGTATCTATAAAGAAAGAAAGATTTAAAAAAAAAAAATAAAAACAGAAAAGGACGAAAATGATGAAATTATCTATATTACATAGCTGCCAACATCCTAATTAATAATTCGAGGTATTGTTATAGTACCCGTCATTTTTTTTTCTCTCTCTCTCCCACCCGTCCTTTTTTTAGAATATTTTTCTTTTCATTCCATCGTAAATACATTTAAGGAGAATTACTCTGAAAATTAAGCGATCTGGAAAAAGGGGCGGGTACTAACAATACTCTTGATGAGGTTGGCAGCTACGAAATTATTATTATTTTTTTTTCAAATCTTAATACACCAAAAATAATTGTATGCATTTCATAATATTATTACACTTATTTTAGGGTAAAGAAATAGATCTCCCATAATACAGCATATCGAACAAAGAGCATCTATTCTAAAAGTACTTGAATACACCAGTACAAAAGATGTTATTTTAAATTGTTATTTGTCACACAGCAAGATGGGAACATGAGATCAATCATTTTCAGAATGCAGCGAGAAAAAATAAATCCTTTGACCTTGCGATATTCTTAGCACTTTGAAAAATAGGATTTATATTGATTTTGTTTATTTTCCCAAATTTGTCTTCCTGTACAAAAAGAAAAGTCACGGGCGTTGCATTTAGAAGAAAAGGAGCTAAATATTAAAAAAAAAAAAAAAAAAAAAAAAAGAAATGCATAGACTTTGAGTTTATTATAATTTAAACTGAAAATCGTTTAAATTATGCGTTAAATCTTTTTAATTTATGCGTTAAATCTTTTTAAAAATAAATATTTTAACGGACATTCACAAATTTATCCATTTATTACTAAATGCATATTATCGATTTTCTTTTGGAAAAATTGTCGATTGTTAGTAAGCTTTGATGTAAAGAAAGTAGCTTACGTGGTTTTAAATTATATATTCAAAAGGGTTTATTTATAATTTCAGAAATTTTATATTGCAAATTACTATTGTAATTAAACATACTAAACTGCCTTTTAGAGTGACTCATTTATAAATTATTCAGTAGTAACCCATGTAAATGTTATATAAATTGCATAATAGCCTCTAATAAGTTAATTTTTAAAAGCACGTACATATATTTAAAGCGGTTATAAAAAGTATTTAAAAATTCTGTTTAGAATTATTCTTAAGCGTACATAATTTTTAAGTTTATTTTTAAAGCAAATAGGGTAGGTGCTCCAGTGATTGGCATGCTCCAGTAATTGACATCTATCCCGAAATAATTAATAAATAAGAAAAATAATAAAATCATATATTTTACATATAAGAATTTTAACATTTTATGTCAAACACTGGAGCATAGAGTGCTAATAACTGGTTAAATGAATAACTAGCAGTGTCAAACACTGGAACATAGGGTGCCAATTACTGATAAACTGAAAAACTGGCAGTGTCAATTACTGGAACATTGAGTGGGTGTTAAGTAAAAATTCATAAAAAAAAATTACTTGTTATCAAATGTATATATTTTAACATATATGTGGTTCTGAATGTCTTTCATGCCATATGTACTAACTTAAGATTTCTAAAAATATTTTCTGATGACTAGAATATTAAAAGCATCAGAGATTGTTCTAAAAGTGTCAATCACTGGTGCACTTAACCTATATAATTTCAATTTTATTTAGACTAAAAGCACATTTTCTATTTAGAGTGCAAATATCAAATAAAAATAAATAAAAGTTGTAGCAGCTGTAATGCTTTAAAGGAAGCGCTCCCTTGTGGCCCTATTCATTTAGCAAAAAGCAAACTAAAGAAAGACTGCTGACCCGCCGAAATAACCAGCCGTCTGTCGCGCATGGCGCGACGACAGCGTGGACTATTGTGGGGGCTAAGAAGTTTCATATATATTAGTGTCGTGCTCCTACTTGTAAATAATCTGTATATATTTACCTTTAATTGCAAAGCTGTGCGGAATGTACCTTTGAATGACAAAATAAACCATGTTAAACTAAAAAGCCAATAAAGTTATTCTTAAGTGTCCCCACAAATGGCGCCCAAGTAATTTTATATTAAAAATTAAATACTGTTACAATTGCAGATTCTTATCTTACCCGCTGTCAAAAAACATCCGTCTGTAAATTATCGATCTTCGTGCAGGTTATTATCAAATGAAGGTTCACCTGGAAGACCAAGACAAAACAGCCTTTGTTTGCCTTTTAGGAACATTCTGCTTCCTGTGGATGCTGCTTGGACTAAAAAAAGCACCAGCAACATTCCAGTGTTTAATCTACTCTTTTCGCAATAATCTTGAAGATATCCAAACTCTAACATATCTTGATAATATTATTGTCTTTTCGGAATCATTTGAATAGCACATCTCAGTTCTACAAGTCATTTTCGAGAAAGTTTTGTTATTCAGGCTTACAGCTAACAGAGAAAAGGGTCACATTGTATCTCCTCGTATTAAACGTTTCGGATTCTGAATCAAACAAACTAGTATTGAAGTTGATTCTGAAAAGGTATCCCCTATCCAAAAAGGGGAAAGAAGTCCAGTTTTTCCTTCAAACGTGTTCACGGTTTATAAGATACATGTATATACACAATTTTGCTGATGTGTCATGGCCTCTTAGTGAGTTAACAAAAAAGTAGTCTCCATGGAAGGGGGGATACAGCCAGCAAAAGGCATTTGTAACACCCAAGAATGCCTCATCGCTCCCCCATTGTTAAAACAAGCTGATGGCACAAAACCATATACCATTCTCACAGATACGTCAGTATGCTATTGGATCTGTCCTGCTGCAAGGCAACGGATCAGATTAATATCCTATAGAATATGCTAGCCAACTGCTTACCCAAGCTGAGCACAGTTATTCTACAACGGAAGCCTTTGCAGTTGTTTGGGCTCTGGAGAAATTTAGTGGCTGTACAGAGAATTCCGCGATAACCGTGGCTTCCGACCTCCATCCTTAGAGATGACCTCTCACTCTCAAGTCTACAAAAGGCCAGCTTGCTCGATAGGCATTGGAAATTCAGTCTTTATATATGTCCAAATGTCTCAGTATGTCCTGGAAAAGCAAACACCAATGCCGACTTGCTCTCTCATCCAGTCTGTAAAGAAGAAAATTCTTGTTGCGAAAAATGTGGCATAAATGTAGTTCACCTGTCTGCAAGAAGCGTGAAGGATATGCGCGAAGCGCAACTTAAAGATGATAATTTGAAGAAAATCATCGAAAGCTTTGAATCTGCCCAGATAACTAAATATTACGAAATTTGGACTGAAATCGGTTTCTTAACGAATAAAGGTTTTCTATGTCAATACGTGCCCGACTATAATTTAGAGAAGCCTAACTAGTAATTCCGACCAGTGAACGTGAATCCATCATGCTCAATGGAGAGAAATTATGGTGAAGAAGGTAGATTTCAAAGAATTACAAAACGTTGTTATAGGACTGGTATGAATAAATACGTCAACTATGTCAAACAATGTCCTGAACGCAATCGATACAAGGCTACAAACCAAAACCCTGCTGGTTTTCTGAGAGCTCAGTGTATACGCAATGCTTTGAAATTTTATCCATAGATTTATTTGGACCATTACCAGAAATTGAAAACGGTAAAACATCGTTGAAGACTGTGCTACGAAATGGATTGAGCTATTCGCTCTTACTCAGGCTACTGCCCGAGAATGTCGCAGAAAGTCAACAGAAGAAGTTTTCCTAAGGTATGGAATACCTAGACGAATTATTAGTGACAATAGACCAAAATTCATTAGTTCCATTATTCAAGAAATTTGTTACACCCTGAACATAAGCCAAAATTTCATTCCAAAAGTCTGCCAAATTTAGGCTAAAGAGAAAAGGTCCTTATCTTACTGTAACCCAAAGTTTGCCCAATACTTACGAAGTTGCTGACCTAATCAATCCAGACACCGTCTTTGGTACATGGTCCTTGGACGGTTTCTTATTAATATATATATATATATATATATATATATATATTAATAAGAAATTATACTTTTTTTTTTTAATTACAAATTCGAACGTTTTTCAATACTAACCAATTATATAAAATGTTATAATTTAATTTCAAAATTCTTATCTTTAAATACAAATTCTACTTTTAAAAAATAGAGTGTAAAAACATTTTACATTTAAAAATAAATAAAATTTAATTTTTGAGAGAACATTTTTATATTATATTTCAAACACTTAAAAAAATATTTTGACTTCATGTTTCTAAAAAGGTATTCGTCTTTAAATAAACACTTATATTTCAGCACGCAGTAGTATATTATTTCAGAGTGATTGCTTTATAGTGTTTTGTCCACTTAGAAGATAATGAAGTTTCCTAATTAAGTAGATTTAGGAGGAGAATGCATTTTCCATTAAGGAAAAAGTTAATGATTTTGAAAAATCAATAAGGAGACAACTTTGGTAATTTATTACCCTATGAAGCATCTCATTGATTGCTAAATAGTTCGTTCGTTAATTCAAATAAACAATTGCGTTGTAGTTTTGAAAATTGGCCGGTAAAAAACGATTTCCGTTTATTATTTATATATATATATTATTTACAATCAATTTCTTTAATGCATTTATACAATGTAACATTAATTTTTATTTAGTGTTTTTTTTTTTTTTTTTTTTTCCAAATTAACGCATTTTTTTTTTTTTTTCAAAATTTGAAAACATTCCAATTATTTTTAAAAATATGTATATATACACTGCTCGACATTGAAAATGCAACACCAAGAAGGAATGATAATAACGGAACGAAATTTGTTGGACACATACATTATAGTAGGAAGAACAACTGATTAATTTTTCAGGAAATTTGGAGTAATATGTACTGAGAAAACAGTACATAAAGCAGCGACCTCTGTGAGCAATAACAGCACATATCTGTCTAGGCATTGAATCAAACAGCGATGGGATGACATGTACGGGTAGAGCACTTTATGAAGCTTCAACACGATGCCACAATTCATCGATCGAAGTTACTGGTGAGTGGTGGGGGGCTAGTCGCTTTTCAATGATTAAACAGTCATTTTCATTGGTGCGAGATCAGGAGAACGCGCTGTCCAGAGCAACAGTCGAACACATTCTGTATCAAAGAAGGTCCGGATAATACAAACAACTTGCGGTCGTGCATTATCTTGCTTAAATTTTGCGCTACGGAGGCCTCGAATACAGGGCAGAGGGGCGGGCCTTAACTCATCAGAAATTTAATGGCCGCTGTTCAGAGTGCCAGTAATACGAACATGAAGTAATCGAGACGTGTATCCAATGTGAACCCATAACATCATTGCAAATGATGAACAGTATGATGATGTCGAATCCCAGCTGGCAATGTGCATTATTCATAATGCCGTTAAATACGGATAAGGCAATCTTGATGCTGTAAACAGGATTGTGATTTGTCTGAAAAGTGACTTCACACCATTCCTGCGTCCAGGTTCATCGTTGATCAGACATTAATGACTCCCATACCAGTGATGCACTTTTGAGGGTAATCAGAATTTTGTTAGCCGCATACTGAGTCACCACCTGGATTGATGGTATGTTGTACCATTGGATACACGTCCCGGTCACCTCTTGTTTTCATTCCCGCCACTCTGAATACCAGCCATTACATTTCTGACGAGTTAAGGCCCATAGCTCTGCCCTATGTTCAAGGCCTCCGAAGCGCAACATTTAAGCAGGACAATGTATGACCGCAAGTTGTCCATATTGTCTGGACCTTCATTGATGCCGAATGTGTTCGACTGTTGCTCTGGCCAGCGTGTTCTCCTGATCTCGCGCCAATGAAAATGACTGTTTAATCGTTAAAAAGCGACTGCCCCCCCCCCGCCACTCACCAGTAACTTCGATCGATGATTCGTGGCATCGTGTCAAAACTTCATGAAGTGCTCTACCCGTACATGTCATCCAATCGCTGTTCGATTTAATACCTAGGCAGATATGTGCTGTTATTTCTCACAGAGGTCGCTGCTTTATGTACTGTTTTCTCAGTACATATTACTCCAAATTTCCTGAAATTTTAATCAATTGTATTTCCTACTATAATGTATGTGTCCAACGAATTTCATTCCGTTATTATTATTCCTTCTTGGTGTTGCATTTTCAAAGTCCAGCAGTGTAACATTTAAATACAGATATATATTTAAAGGACTGAAATTTAGATTAAAAAAAAAAAAAACTAAGCGGTTGTAGACAGTTTTTAATTTAAAGTTTGACATAAATGACGAATAGAATACAAACTCTAAATTTCAAATTTGAGTTAAAAAGTCTCAAAATCATTCTGTGTTTTAAAATTACCTTATTATAAATTTTTACACCAATTACAATTTTTAAACGCTTATGAATGTTTTAAAAAACTTAAATTTAGATATAATAATAATAATAATAATAACTGTCCTGTGTTACATTTTAATTAAAATTCCAACTAATTTAGAACTTAAAAATTGAATGTGCGATTTAAAAGAAAAATAAAATACTGATTTTATGTCTAAAAAGAAGATAAAAGATGTCTGAAAACTGTTCTATTTTTAAAATATGGGTTACACTATAAATATTTATGTCAGTTATAGTATTTAAATGATTAAATATATTTAAAAATATATATATATAAATACATTTTAAGCCAGTCGTTGTCGTCTTGTAATTTAATTTCAACTAGTTAATACCCGTCAAAATTTGACGGAACATGTGCATCTTAAATCTTTTCACTGCATAAAGTTTTAAACATCCCTGTTTTAATAATCCGCATTGCTCTTAACCAGTTTAAAATCCACTGCTGTAATCAATTACTTTTTGATTGGAGGGGAAGGGGGAATAAATTTCATGAAATTTCAATATGCAAAATTTAAGCTTAATCCATATAATAAAATTAAAATCCGAAGATTTTTTCTAATTTTACTCTAAATATGACCAAAAGAATGTTTGGAGTAATTAAAGGAGACAGAATTTATAAATTATGGCAAGAATGGAGAAAGAAAGCACTCATCAATGTTTAATGTTTTTCATACATATTATTTTAATTTGCTCGCATCTATAATATTCCATTTCAGTTACAATATGACAGTGGCGCCATCTATAATCTGTCAATAATAATTAAAAAAAAAATATCTCAGATATATATATATATTTTTTAATAAAAATACTTTTAAAATCACATAACTTTATAAGGCAAAAATAATTTAATTTAAAATAAATTTTAAAAGTGTTTTGTGTTTTCTTTACATTCTATAATTACAATTTTTTTTCCCCTTTAGAAATAGAATATACTACTCAGGGCCCGAATAAGTAAGAATGCATTTAATACTTTAGAAAATTAATTTGCTCATTAAATTTTTAATAATAAATTATTCTATGCATATTTTTACTCCTATAAAATATCAATATTTTTAAGGTTATTCTTTTTAAATTATTTTTTTCTGTGATATAGTACATAAATGAAATATAAGAGATCAATTTAAAATTAGATTAAAAAAAAAAAAAAATAAATAAAATAAAACTTCCTTTGATTTTAAACATCTACCTTCATTTTTTCTAAACAAAGTTTTCAGTTGATAAAAGTTAACTTTTAAAGAACAATAAACACCGACAATTTATTAATTTTAAAAGAATTTTTTTCTTTTAAGAAACTGAAAAAAAAAAAAAAATAATAATAATAATATTAGGAATATGGTATGGTATGTTTATATGATAAAAGAGGGAGCCACAAAAACTCTTAAAATATTATCCTGTGTAGGAAAATTTTCGGTGAAATGAAAATGCATACGGCGATAGCCGATAAGTATTCGCGAATTGCTTTATTTGTAATATACTTCCTTGGAAAATATGAATCAATGAATTAATCGTGTGAATTGTTTTTATTACGGAGCTTTAATCAGGCGTCTGCTATAGACATGCGGGATATCATTGTAGTCTGCTCGAGTTCTACCATAGATGTTCATAGTGCACTGCATCAAGGGGAAGGTATATTCTCGTTCCGAATTGGTTCATAATTTTCTCGCGCATGCCCAGATCGGGCAATTTTGGTCTTAAAGAAATACCCTTGTGTTTTAATATTATAGATTAATTTAGAATTTATAAATTGGACATGAGGTATAAAGGACAAATAAAATACTGATTTTATGTTTGAAAATTGGGTTAAAAATGTTTGAAAACTGTTTTGTGTTTATGTCCATTATGCATACCTGCCAACATTATAATTAATATTCCGTAGTCCCAGCCTTTTTTCACACCAGTTTTTTTATAGAGTATTTTATTTTCTTATTTAATCGTAATTAAATGTATGCTAATTTATCCATAATAGTGTTAGGCCCCACATTTATTTCACACCCCTATATTTGTAAAGTAATAGTCTTCTTTTGTAATCGTGATTACATATTGCTGAATATTACTCTACAAACTTACTTGTGTGAAAAAAAGTGGGGCCTAAAGCTATTATGGATAAACTAGCATAATTGGCAGGTCTATACTTATGCTACCAAAGTTGATTTACATAATTACCTATTGTTGTCATTGGTGCTTATGTGAATGTATACGTTATCTGGATAATTATATTTGTGCAAAAACGCAGAGAATGTCAATATTTTAATTTATTACTGAGTATTTTTAGCCCCGCCTTTATTCCATAACCACTAATATTTTAAAAGTACATAAAGTCTCGTACAACGCGAGTGCAAGTTTGCCTCATGAAAATTACAATTTTATTTTTTAACACCACTAATTTTATATCAAAGCAACTGCTTTATACAAAAACAAAATCGAGTGTATGAACCAATAGATTGGTACTCTAAAAATTTTGGTGTATTAAAAAAATAAAACTGTTTTATTTATTTGTCATCCCTGCTACCGCGTTGTACGAGACTTTACTGTACTTGCCAACCTAACTCGGAAGATTGTTAGTTCCCGCCCCTTTTTGTACACCACTTAATTTTTAGAGTAATTCTATTCAAATATATTTTCGATTAAATAAGAAGAAAAGCACATAAAAAAAAAAGACTGGTATGAAAAAATAGGCGAAAAGGAGCGGCACTAACAATCTTCCGGGTTAGGTTGATATGTGTGAGAGTAATTTTTCTTATTTTATTGAAGTTATATACGGAAGAAAATTTTTCTCTAAATAAAACGATGCGAAATAAAGGCGGGACCAAAAATGCTCCTTAATAAATTAAAATGTCGACGTCTATGAAAAGCATTTTGATTGAAATATTAAAGTGGGTATATTTATTCAATATCTGCTATATTATTTTATTTATTGTAAGTACATAAATGATTACGATTAAAGTTAATTAACAGTTTTATATTTAATAAAGAAGCATCACAAAACTGTCGTTGTAAAAATTATTACTTACAAACTTTGAATAAACACCATAAAATGCAATAAACTCGCAACAATTGTTTCGGGTCGAAAAAACACACGACCCTTCATCAGGCGAACAAAGTAAGCACGAGTGCTGCAGTCAATGCGGCTTTGACTGCAGCACTCGTGTATACTTTGTTCGCCTGATGAAGGGTCGTGTGTTTTTTCGACCCGAAACAATTGTTGCGAGTTTTTTGCATTTTATGGTGTTTATTCAAAGTTTGTAAGAAAAACAATTTTATACATTATAATATATATTAATAGCAAATTGAATGCTATTCCTATATAGAATAAGCAGAATAAATAAACAGAAAGTAAATTATATTTGTCCACTCTTTTATTTGCGTAGTTATCTCTCGTGTAGATAACTGGCATTAGCTCACAGCGTCACGTTGTTGCCTTATTACCTAATGTGTTATTACGATAAAATTGCATTTTAACATTTAAATTGTAATACTTTAAGAGAAAACTTATGATGTCCTGTAACGATGAATATCGAGAAAATTAATATTTTTCAAATTTGTCTGTAAAAAATTATGTCTGAGTTGAATATGAGTAACAGAGTGGACATATATTAAGGAATAATTTTATTCATTTAGAAACCAATGAAAATTTACAGCACTTATAAACTGTTTTATAATGTATATAAGCAACAAGAGGTTTCACCAACAAATTTTAATGAAAAGTATTTTAATATGTGGTAATAGAGGGGTTATGAAAAATTGGTAAAAGAGTGCGAATTTCAATAAATATCATTTATTTTAATATATATAAAAAAAAAAAAAAAAAAAAAAAAGAAGAAGAAAATTAAGAAAAGTATTTCATTATATGGTAATAGAGTAGACATTTTAAAACTTTATATATATATATATACATATTTATATATATATAATATACATAAATTTATCTCTCATTCATGATGTTTTGTAGTTTAAACAAGAAGGAATATCATTTTCAAAATATCTTGCATGCTCTATTTCAAGTTTTTTACTTCTTTTCTATTTACATATTCTTTCTTTCTTTCTATTTTTAACTTTAATATAGTTTCAATCTAATATTCTCTATAAAATTAGTTCTTAGACACGTCACTATTCATTTAAAACTTTTCCTTTATATCCTTCACATATTTTCTATCTTTTAATACACAATTTTCTTCCAAAAGTAGAAGAAGAATTTTATCTTATTTTACTTATTTTTTAATTCTTGAGATGGCAGCATGTTCTTTGAAAGTCTTAAAGAAATATCCTTCCAAATTTTTATAACGGCTTTTATGAATGTGATAAAAAAAAATTGGATTTCTGAAGGAGAAATTTTAGCTTAATGAATAATTAAATACTTTAATTTCAAAGAATTTATTATTATCCAAAATCATTGAAAATTGAAGTAAATGGGGGTGATCGTAAGAAATTTAGATGACGACGCAGCAGTGGTAGAAAGAAAATTATGAAGAGGCTATACAATAAGGCTAGAAATTACGGTAATGAAAGTCTAAAAAGAAAAAAAAATCTGATGTGGGCACCACATGACTTCCTTATACACTTTTAGAAATATACATAATGTTAAAAAAAACATTGACACTGGACCCGAAACAGTTGGCTAAAAAAAAAAAAAAAAAAAAAAAAAAAAAGAATTATCACCGTGTTCTGAGCTTTTCTGAAAGTTAGTTAAAACCGATTGCAAGATTTGTACTGGTAACGCTGACGAAGGCAGCAGGGACCCGAAAAAATTGGCTAAAAGTATTAAAAAAAGGCATTTTCACCGTGTTCTGAACTATTCTGAAAGTTTCAAATGTCTAGCTAGTTGGGAAGTTAGTTAAATAAATTTTCTGTTGAACCATATAAACGCTGCCGAAGGCAGCACTGACCTGAAACAGTTGGCTAAAAGTATTAAAAAGATGCATATCCACCGTGTTCTGAACTATTCTGAAAGTTTCAAGTGTCTAGCTAGTCGGGTAGTTAGTAAAATAAATTTTTTGTTGAACCATATAAACGCTAAGTTTCAAGTGTCTTGCTAGTCGGGTAGTTAGTTAAATAAATTTTTTGTTGAACCATATAAACGCTGCCGAAGGCAGCAGTGACCCGAAACAATTGGCTAAAAAATTTAAAAAATGCATTGTCACAGTGTTCTGAGCTTTTCCGGAAGTTTTAAATGTCTAGCTACTCGGGAAGTTAGTTAAAAATCGATTCCAAGATTTGCACTGGTAACGCTGCCGAAGGAAGCAGGGACCCTACACAGTTGGCTAAAATTATTAAAAAAATTCATTATCACCGTGTTCTGATCTAGTCTGAAAGTTTCAAATTTCTAGCTAGTCGGGAAGTTAGTTAAATAAATTTTCTGTTGAATCGCACAAACGCTGCTGAAGGCAGCAGGTATCGGAAACAGTTGGCTAAAAATATTTAAAAAATGCATTGTCAACGTGTTCTGAGCTTTTCTGAAAGTTTCAAATGTCTAGCTAGTCGGGAAGTCTCTTAAGTTGCAAGATTTGTCTATACCGTATTTTGATACATTATGGCCAAAACCTATGTATTTTTGTCATTATGAACCTAATTTTCCTAAATATCTCCAAAACGGTAAATCATACAAAGTCCAAAAAGGGAGGTGCACAACTAGATGTTATAACAAACCTATGTACCAATTCGCAACTTTCTACGTCCAACCGTTTTTGAGTTATGCGACATACACACACACAGACACACAGACACACACACACACACACATACAGACGTCACGAAAAATCGTGTAAAATCCCTTATATCTCTAAAACGAGAGCTCGTGTTAAGACGACACTTGCAGGTGTGTAACTAGACATCATGACAGTCACATGTATAAATTGGCAACATTCAGCGATCATTCGTTTTCGAGCAAGGTGAAATACAAAATCCATTTCGCAAATCGGGATTACTATACTTCCTTATACTTTGTATAAGGAAGTAAAAAAAAAAAAAGCAATTTTAATATAGGTCTGCTTATTCATTTTTTTTTCCTATTTTGAATAGACATTTTAAAATACATTTTTTTCGTTATGTATATATGAGTTACTATCCAAAAAATGAAAAAAAAAAAAAAAAAAAAAAAATAATTAAAGAAAAATCTTCAGAATTTTATAGTATCTAAGATGATATATTTTAATTAAAATGTCTATAAGCATTTTTTTTTTAATTGGTGAAAAGGAAGGCAGGGAGGTCTTGTCTGAATTGAATTCAAATGACACAGAGCTGACATATATTAAAGAATAATTTTATAGTATTTTCATTTAAATAACAATGAACATTTGAAACATTTATGAACTGCCGATTGATGTATAATATATATATAAGCAAAAAAAATAAAAAATAAAATAAAATAAAAAAATAAAATAAATAAAAGTTTTACCAAAAAAAAAATAAATAAATAAATAAAATAAATAAACAAATAATAATAATAATAATAATAATAATAATAATAAATAAATAAACAAATAAAAATTAAATAAAATAAATAAATAAAAAAAATAAATAAAAAAAATCATATGTGGTAAAAAATGGATATTTTTTAACATTTTAATATAAGAACTGTTACAAGTGAACGATTTTTAATGTATTTTATTGATTCTCATATATTTTACCCCGAAAAAGTTTCAAGAAAAGTAAATTTAGTATGCGGTAGTAGAATAGATATTTTTCTACTTTTCCATTAAAGTGTTAAAAGTGTAAGATATTTAATAAATTTCTTTGATTAAAATAATTTTTAAGCCAAAAATAATATAAAGTTCTTGAAAAAAGATTTTTTTTTTTTTTTTTTTTCACATTTTGAAAATTGGAATTGTAACATTTTTGAGATTGACCCACATAACTCCAAAAGTGAAACAGTTTTAAACAAATATTGGGAAACTTTAAAACGGTTCTAAAACAGTGTTACGAAAAACTTGTCGACTTTCTTATGGGAGAAAGTAGTTTGTAAGGAAATAAGCAGAATCTAGCCGCTGAATGCTTTTTACTTAACGTAACGTCTCGAACCAGTACAACAAAACTGTGATTACAACAAATATTTTCAGCAGTTCAATAGTATGATTATTTCATCGAATATTCTAGTAGCAGACCCAATAAACCTTTTACTCGTACTGCGAAAATCACTATTCGACGAATATTCTAGAACAGTTAAAAATAAATAAAAATTCGCTTGTTCTACAGTAGTAATAAAAAATAACAAAAAATACTCCAGACCAGAAATCTTCGCTAGCTCACGAACAAAGTTCAGTCGCTTAGAGAACAATCCCCAAAATGTAATCGCTCAGAATAGGTCTTTGGACAACACTGACTCGTAATTATTTAACACTCTCCTTGTAGAAATCAACTCACTCCTTTTTATACCTTTTGGCTATGAGGTTTGCCGGTATTTCAATGCAGAAACCCATGGAAAGTTCTAGAACTTAATCCCCGCGCATAGTACAGTTTCGAAACTTCGGGTGTCCTAAACTATTTTTTTTCGCAAGATTTGGTTGCCAAGTCGCCAAATTCGTCGCCAAGGCTGACCTCCCTGATAGTAAATGAACTGTTTTTTATTTTTACTTTGACTGTAAAACTACTTTCACTGCAACCAGACAGTTGAGGCAGTGGAAAAGATTTAATCCGTTGTAACAATGTTCCCCTCTTCGAAGACTGCACGTTCCAGGCATTACATCTACATATTTTTATGACTTGATAAACAGTATGAAGCTAATCTATAGATATATATCATTTTCAGCTTACTACATGGCGACTGCTGTGTACTTACAATGACATGTTTCAGTTGCATAGTTACTTTATTTCAGATGATTCTCAATCAACTTTACCTCGTAGCGTGTTTTCGCACGATCACTGACCAGGTTAATCTTTTCTCTAGAAAACTCATGTATATTCACAATGACATTGTTTAGTTGCACACAAAGACACTTTCCTTCGGATTATTTCCAGTGGCCTTTATCTCATAGCGTGACTTCGTTCTATCGCTGACCAAGTTAATCCTTTCCCTGGAGAACTCATGTCTACTTTCCAAACACACCTTTAAATTTTGTAGGTAGTTATTAGGAGAAAAAGGCAAATCGTATAGTCGGCCAAACAAGACGTCACAAAACAAGCGAAATGATCGTTTAAAGAACATTTCGGATGATGTCCATCCCGAGGTTTTGTGTACAGCACTTCTATAGGCAGACAGAAACACAGGAAGTTGTAAATATCAGTCAGTTTGATTCTTGGAAATGAACTGATACAGATCAAATATGCCATCGGAATCAGAATGCAAAGAAGTCATCCGTGTCTTCTGTATTCCAAGATATCTGCAACGATCGTCGCTTCTTGTTCTGTATGGGAACAGTTTCAGCCATCTTCGGAAATAGTCCATTCTCACAAAGATGTATAGGTTATCTTTATAAGTCTTAGATGACGATTGTAATAAATTCATAGCTCTTATATGGAAAACAGAGCCAACATTATAGCGTGGCTTACGTCCTCTAGTTAGAGTTTTTCGTCCTTTTTTTTCCCATATGCATGATATTTCCTAGACCATTTTCTTCATCACTTCGAAGTCGGTCCCAGAAGGAGAGTGCTTTAGATTTACTCAGGATTTCTAAAATACTGAAGTGTCCGCCCCTTGGACTAGAATGTACATTTTGTCCCGCTTTTATGTCCTAGTCCTATCTCAGATAATCATGTAAGGTTTTCAGCTCCTCTCCCATCTGATTTTGTCTCTCTGGTTTAGACCAATTTTCATCTTTTCTCTCAGCTGATCTCGTCTGGTTTTTCGTCTCCTCACATCTGACTGCCATCTCTTCTCCGGATTTAATATTGTCTCGCAATTGATTTTTTTCGGATTTCATCTCCTCTCGTAAAGCTGTCATCTTTTCTCTCATGGTTTTCATCTTTTTTTTTTTTTTTTTATCAATTCATCTTGTCCGGTTTTCTCCGCATTCGTCTGGTCATTTATATCTTCTTGTCCGGTTTTCATCTACTTCATCTCATCTCTCAACTGTTCAAATCGTGCAGTTAAAGTTTCTAGAAGTTTTTCCATTGCGTCAGACGTACTTCTAGTTACTGGCATTCACTCGAACTTCCCTACGTTGGGCGAGAAATGTTACGAAAATCTCGTCGACTTTCTTGTGTGAGAAAGTAGTTCGTAAGGAAACAGGCAGTTTCTAGTCATTGATTTCACATCATTCACATCATTTATTTATCGTAACTTCTCGAATTAGTACAATAAAACTGGGATTACAACAAATATTCTCGAAGCAGTGTAATAGTACTGTTATTTCATCGAATATTATAGTAGCAGTCAAATAAAACTGTTACTCGTATCACAAAAGTAATTGTTCAACGAATATTCTGGAACAATCCTAGAAAACAGTCACTTTGTGGTGTATTTCGTCATTGTATTCCTGATTTAATCTATTGGACTGTTGGTAAGTGACGTCACGTCCAATCAATGATCTGTTCATTCTTTTTTACGTTTATCTCTGCTAGAACAGATCGCAGTCTTAAAAATGTAGTCGTTCATGTTACTTGTATTTTTCATGTGTTATTGTCATAGTCATCTATTAAATTTTGTGTGTTTAAAATGAAACGCCTCGTTATATCCTAGTTATGGCTTATAAATCTTCTCCTGCTCACAAAATACTATATTGGCGACGAGGATGGGATAAAAAAGCAAAAAGAAGTTTTGCTCTTCAACATTTTAATATTATCTACTTCAAGATGATTAAAAATGCAATCTGCAGTTCTTCATAAAGAAAATTGATATTTCGAAATGAATCATTATGCGATCGAAGACAGCAGCAGTTAATATCATTGTCTGGTGGCGGGCAGGTACGATTTAGGCGCCAGTGAGTGTAATTATCGTCTGCGATAATCTGCGACTTTTTATTTTTTCGGGAAAGAGAAAAAAAAAAGGTATTTACACATTTATTTTATTTTTTTTTTCTTTCTGTTCTTTTATTAGATTGCATGTTTTTATTCTTAGAACTAGTATATTTTCATTAAAAATGTTTCAAAATTTTAAGGAATTCAATGATTCAATTGAATCTTTTGAGATTTATGTAAGGAGACTGGAACAGAACTTTATTTTGTTTGATATTAAGGATGAAAAAAAAGTTAGTGCCTTAATAACTTTTATAGGCCCGAAATTATATAATTTACTTACAAATTTACTGTTCCCAGATCTCCCTGAATCAAAAACTTACACTGAATTAGTAAATGTCTTAACAAAACATCTATGTAAAATTCCAAACAAAATCAGCGAGCGCATTAAATTTAGAAAATGTTGTCAAGGAGATAACGAATCTGTGCAGGATTTTAGTGTTCGTTTAAAGAAACTTACAACACATTGCGCGTTTACAGGCGATTCGCTGTCAGAAAATTTGTTAGAACAATTTTTACGCGGATTAAAAAATGAAACAATCCAAAGCAAATTAATGTCTCAGGTTGAAGATTTAACATTTGAAAAAGCAGTAGAACAAGCCGTAACTATGCAAAGTACTGAAAACGACATGATAGAATTACAGAATAAAAATTTGAATTTGAATAAAGTTTCTGTTAGTGTTAGGAAACCAAAACAAAATTATTCTCAAAATAACTTAGTAAGTAAACAAAACGTGAACAAAACAGCGAGTGCAAATAAAAGTAAAACTTATTGTTATCGTTGTGGTAATAGTTCTCATTTAGCAAATGTTTGTAAATTTATTAATGCAATTTGCAATTTTTGTAAAAAGCGCGGTCATTTGAGTAAGGTGTGTCGGAACGCACAAAACAATGTTACTCAAAAGAAAAATGTAAATGTTCTTGATACTGTAGACATTTTGTCATTACAATCTGAAGGCACTAAACCTATAAAAATTTGGGTTTTGATAGAAAATAGTGCTAAAGCAGAAATGGAGCTTGATACAGGATCGGCGATTTCCGCCGTACCGATAAATCGTTTTCGGAGATTATTTCCAGAACATAAAATGTTTCCTGCTGATGTACAATTAAAGACAGCCACGGGAGAAATTTTTCAGCCCGAGGGATTTGTTAGAGTAAATGTAACTTACGAAAACAAAACTAGGAATGTTAAGTTATATTTAGTTAAAAAAGACAATTTTCCTTTATTGCTAGGTAGGGATTGGATAACTACATTTAATATATTCCCAAACAATTTACAAACTGTTCCGGTAAACAAAGTAGTACAAATCTCGGAAAATTTAAATAATTTACTAAATGAATTTACGGATTTATTCACAAATAACGTAGGTGAAATTAAAAATGTTAAAGCTGAATTACATTTAGAGAAAGACTCATCACCAATATTTTGTAAATCGCGAACAGTTACGTATGCATTAAGGAAGGCGGTAAATGAAGAATTGGAAAGATTAGAAAATGAAGGGATAATAAAATCTGTTAGTACTAGTAAATGGGCAACACCTATTGTTCCGGTGGTAAAACCTAATGGGAAAATTCGTTTATGCGGCGATTTTAAAGTCACGGTAAATAAATTTTTAAAGGTTGACAAATACCCGCTACCAAAAATTGAGGATTTATTAGCAACTTTAGGGGGTGGATTACATTTTACAAAAATTGATTTAAACCAAGCATACTTGCATTTACCGGTAGAGGAAAATTCACAAGAATTACTCACTATTAACACTCCTAAAGGCTTATTTAAATTTACGCGATTACCATACGGAATTGCCAGTTCGCCAGCAATATGGCAGAGAACTATAGAACAAATTTTAAAAGGTATAGAGGGTATTTCAGTTTTTATTGACGATATATGCATCTCAGGGGAAACTGATGAAATACATTTAGAGCGATTAAAACAAGTGCTAGAAAGGTTACGTGAATATAATCTTAAAATAAATAAAGAAAAATCTTTTTTCATGAATGATGAAATTACATACTGCGGTTACAAAATTGATAAAAATGGCATACACAAAACGCAAGAAAAAATTTCTGCTATTTTAAATGCTCCAATACCACAAAACGTAACTCAAGTAAAAGCGTTCTTAGGCTTAGTATCTTACTATTCTAGATTTGTTCCTAAATTATCTACGATTGCTTATCCTCTAAATGAATTATTACGTAAAAATGTAAATTTTCAGTGGACTAAAAAATGTGAAAATTCATTTAATGCAATTAAACAGGAAATTACTTCCGAAAGGATTCTCACCCACTTTAATCCTAAATTACCCTTAATTTTAGCCACTGATGCTTCTCCTTATGGAATTTCGGCAGTACTTTCGCATACAATGCCAGATAACTCCGAAAAACCCATAGCTTTTGCTTCTAGAACTTTATCTTCTGCAGAAAAGCGGTATAGTCAGGTAGATAAAGAAGCGTTATCAATAATTTTTGGTGTAAAGAAATTTTTTCAATTTTTATATGGTAGGAGATTTACACTGTATACAGATAGTAAACCCCTAGTTTCCATATTTTCACCCGTAAAAAGTATTCCGGTACTTTCGGCAGCTAGAATGCAAAGATATGCATTATACTTACAAACATTTAATTATGATATTAAATATAAAAAATCTGCAGAGCACGGAAATGCCGATGCTCTATCACGTCTTCCATTACGTAGTGAAGACTTACTGCTGCCGTCGTCCGATTCGCTACAACCAGAAAAAGTGTCACCAACTTTGTCACCAAATTTATTTGGCAACCTTGATGAATCCGATTGTTTATTTAATCATCAAATCACATCGTTACCGTTAAATACAAAGATATTATGTGCAAGTTCTAAGCGAGATCCAACATTGAAAGAAATGTACCGACATTTAATATCAGGCACACAGATGCCAAATTACTTACTTTTTGGACATAAACAACAGGATTTTTCTATACTAAATAATTGCATACTACAAGGGAATCGTGTTGTAATTCCTACTGTTCATAGACAAAAAGTGTTGGAAGATTTGCATTTTGGCCATTTTGGCATAGTAAAAATGAAAGCACTGGCACGTAGTTTTGTATGGTGGCCAGGTATTGATAAAGACATTGAGAATTTAGCAAATAACTGTTCTGTTTGTATTAAATTAAAACATAATCCTCCTAAAATGGAAAATCATCACTGGGAATGGCCTACAACACCTTGGAACAGAATACATGTAGACTTTTTTGGTCCAATGATGGGGAAAATGTTTTTAATCGTAGTAGATGCCCACAGTAAATGGACAGAAGTGTTCATTGTTCCTAATACTACTGCTGAGAACACTATAAACTGTCTTTCTTCGCTTTTTGCCAGATATGGCTATCCTGTGTCCCTTGTGTCTGATAATGGGCCACAATTCATTTCAGAACAATTCGAAAATTTTCTACAAAGTAAAGGCATAAAACATAGTTTAACTGCACCATATCATCCCTCTACAAATGGTCAAGCCGAAAGATATGTCCAAATTATTAAAAAAGGATTGAAATCCTTAAGTTCAGAACCCGGAAATCTCCAATTTAAGTTAAACGAATTTTTATTCCAATACCGAATAATGCCTCATATTACAACAGGGGAGAGTCCCGCATCATTATTTCTGAAAAGAAATATCACATCAAAATTAGATTTGCTTGTACCAAATGTTAAAAATTATGTTGAAAGCAAACAACATAAAAATGTTTTTAACAAGAAAAAGATAAGAGAATTCCAAATAAATGAAAAAGTTGCAGTACGCAATTATACATCAGGAGACAAATGGAAAATAGGTAAAGTAATTACCAGATTAGGTAAACTACATTACAAAATTCAAGTAGGTTCATGTGTATGGAAAAGACACGTTGATCAACTGAAAAGTGTAGGTTCCAGAGTACAAGTGGAGGAAGCTACAAGTCCTGGTGCAAATATTTCCATGGTTCCCGATAGCAATAGTCCACACCTACAAAGCAATGGAGAATCTAAGTCTGGTAGGAGGCCTGCCATGATACCAGATCCAGCGCCAACCGATCCTGTCAGTACACCAGATCCATTGCCAACCAATCCTTCCACTACATCAGATCCAGTACCAACCGACAGTAGATCTGTGTCTACAAAGCCTGGAGAAATTGACTGTGATAAAAATATCAACAGTACTCTAAATAAAAATGAACTAAAATGTGAACATTCAAAACTTAAAAATGCTAATTTGTCTTTTTCTGAACAGGTTGTAAGGAGATCATCTAGAGTAAGAAAACCTCCCATCAGGTATGGTATACGGAATTAAGGGGAGGAGAGTTGTGGTGTATTTCGTCATTGTATTCCTGATTTAATCTATTGGACTGTTGGTAAGTGACGTCACGTCCAATCAATGATCTGTTCATTCTTTTTTACGTTTATCTCTGCTAGAACAGATCGCAGTCTTAAAAATGTAGTCGTTCATGTTACTTGTATTTTTCATGTGTTATTGTCATAGTCATCTATTAAATTTTGTGTGTTTAAAATGAAACGCCTCGTTATATCCTAGTTATGGCTTATAAATCTTCTCCTGCTCACAAAATATTAAACACTTGTTCCACAGGAGTAAAACAAATAACATCATATATTCCAGAGCAGAAATCTTCACTAACTCCCGAACAAAGTTCAGTCGCTTAGAGCAAAATATCCAAAGTGCAATCACTCAGAATAGGTCTCAGAACAACACTGACATGCAATGACTTCACCTCTTTCCGCAGAAGTAAACCTATTACTATTTATACTTTTTGGCGATGAGGTTTGGCGTATTTCAATCCAGAAACTCATGGAAAGTTCTAGAACTTGGTCCCTGTGCATAGTACAATTTCGAAATTTCGGAAACCATAAGCTACTATTTTTCACCAAATTTGTTCACCAAGTCGCAATTTTGTCGATAAGTTTGTTTCCAAGACTAACCTCACTAAAAGTGAATAAACTGCCCCTTTATTTTCACTTTGCCTGTTACTACTTTCTCAACAGGACAACTGAGGCAGAGGAAAAGACAATCCGTTATAACAATAGTATTTTTTCCCTCATTTATGATGTTTTAAAATTTAATGAACAAGAAATATCATTTTGAAATTATTTTTGTACTTGTTCTATTTCAAATTTCTACTTATTTATTTCTTTTTTCTTTTTTCTTTTTCAATATTTTTATACTTTCAACTTTAATATAATTTAAATCTAACAGTCTCTATAAAATTTGTTCTTAGACACGTCACCATTCATTTAAAAAAAATTCCTTTTTATACTTCACATATTTTGTACCTTTTATTACATAAAACATTCTTTCAAACCTTCCAAAATATTTCATTTTATTTTTTGTTTTATATTAATTTTTTAGATTGCAGCATGTTCTTTGAAAGTCTTAGAGAAAAAGCCTTCCTAATTTTTGTAACTTCTATTATGAATGTCAAGAAAAAGAGTTTCTGAATGAGAAATTTCAGCTTTATGAATAATTAAACACTTTACTTTCAAAGAACTTATTATTAACCAAAATCATTGAAAATTGAAGTAAATGAAGGTGATTGTAAGAGATTTAGACGACGACGCAGCGATGGTAGAAGGAAAATTATGAAGATGCTAAGCAATAAGGTTAAAAATAACTGTAATGGGTAGTCAAAAAAAAAAAAAAAAAAAAAAAAAGAAGTTAATAAATAAATAAATACAGGTCTTATTCATTTTTATTACTGTTTTGTATGGAAATTTTAAAATACATTTTATCTCCAAGTTTTTATGAGTTTTCTTTAAAAAATAAAATTATTTAAAGAATACAATTTTTTTATTTTTTTATTAAAAATATGCTTAAAGAAATGTATTTTAATAAATAATATTTCCTGCTGTGTAGGATAGAGAATGTTTGTTTTTGGGTCATATTTTATAAATTGAATTTTTGCTTTTTTTACACGTTTTGAGGTCCCTCTGAATCTGAAAGTGGTAAGTTTGTGTGTGTACACACACTCACAGAGTGCGTGTAATGTTAGCCTGTCAACAGCATATCTCAAGATCAATTCAACTGCGCGGCATGAAAATTGCCACCAACACAATTTTTGCAAATTTTTATGTAAAATGACCTCCTGAATCTAAATATGATGGCCATTTAGCCCTATCACCCACCTTTATTTGTGGACGCCACCTATTTTTTACCACTTTTCGGTCATTTTATGGCTATAAATTTGATTTATAGTGGAGAAAAGAAATATTTTAACTGTTAAATATCTTCTAAGAGACTAGTGAAAAATTCTATAACATGAACATTTGCAGAAAGGGGAAGATTTAGGTGGGAATTTGTCACTGGAATTATAAGTTACATTTATTATATTTTATCAACCAATTATTATTATCACTTATTATGCATTATATATTTTTTATTTTTAAGCGTTAAAATAATTATTTTCCATACTCCAAATCAAACTCATGGCCATAAAATTACCGAAGAGTGATATAAAAATTGGGAGAGGATGTGATGTCCCGAGAAAACGGTGGATGATGGGACAAAATGGGGGTAATATTCGGATTCAGGAGGTCATTTTACACAAGGGTCAGCAGGAATGGTATCAGGGCTCGGGCTGTTATTAACAGGGATCTCAAACTCCTTATTCTGAATTTGTATCATATAATACGGGGCGATACTTGAAACATTTTGATGATATTGAACAGATGGTTCGTGCATAGAGACAAAGAAAATTATTCAAATACATTACATTTAAAGGCGAAATTGCAGATAAATACATATTAACATCTTTAGACTGCACTAAATGAGGGAAAATGCTTTTTTTATTGCACAGAAACTTGTTTTACATAGAATAGGGTATAAAGATATTTATCCTTTATTTACAGGGATGCACAAAAGTTTTCTGATATATTTGTTCTATTTCAGAGGTGGTTCGTAATGCATTTCAATATGTATCTTTTATTTCTGGGCGAAATTTTATTGCACTGTTTTGTGCATATAAGGACTAAGCAAAACTCGAATAAATTTAAAAGAATTGTGTGGACAACAATTATCTGAATGGTTGGATTTCTTTTTTTTTTAAATTTTATTACAGCTCTAAGAGTTTTATAAACTTCAGTTTTTCTGCTGGCCTGTGTGACCGCACATGCTTTAATTCCCGTACGTATTTTCAGAATACTTTTAAACTATATATATTAATCAGGCTTACTATGGCATTCCCATATTGAAAATGTACTGTAAAAATTTTCTGTGGTAGGTTACAGTACAGTGTACTGGTAAGAGTATTGCCTACTCACTGTGCTGTATTTTTACAATGTGCAGTAAAATAAATTTGTTGTGATTTTTACTCACGTGTGCTGTAATTTTCACAGTATGCTTTAAAAATATTTCCTGCGTTTTTGCACATGTGTGCAATGAGACATTCACAACATTAAGTAACTTTTTTTTTTACACATATAATTTACTTTATTTGTTTTTGTATGCGAAGCAAGCGGCCTCGGATGGCCCGGGATTCGAACATACAATCTTCTGTTATAGAGGCCAGCGCTTTGCCAATCGTGCCAGTGGGATTACAACAACTTTTCATTACAAAAACAGATAAGGTCACATCAGCACTGCTTGGCTGATAAAACCTGTCATACGCACCAAAAGGCTTCTGGAAAAAAATTTATACCAATTTACAGCACAATGGGAAGTAACCAATCTTCAATTATTTTTACATAACTAGCTGTAAAAATGTACAGCAACCTATGTCGTATATATGCTAAAACAGTGCTTTATTTTCACAGATTTTTTTTTTTTTTTTTACAGTGTGGTGTAGGTAGTATATATATGTATATATATATATATATATATATATATATATAATATATATTCAGAGATGCACAAAAGGAACCAAAGTTTTATAGTATTTCTAAAAAGCTTAATTTAGCATAGCCTCCTAAATTAGATGCCTGTCGCGTGTCTCGGAAACTTGGCAACAGTTCAAGCGGTGGACAGAGCCACCTGGTACAGATTGTGCGAATTTATTCAACTGCCACCAGTAATTTTAAGAAGTCATATATGATATATATAATAGACTTTTTTCGATTCTATTCACCTTTTATGAATATCAAATACCACTTTTAAAAATTTTTGGTGGCTATTGAATAAAAAAGTCGTGCAAAGTGAGGTCCAGTGGTGACCCCACACCTCAGCGAACCAGATGTAGGTAGCAGAATTGGATCAGGATCGTGATGGCTTAAAACAAATAAATAAATAAAATATATATATGAAAGGGGATAGGCAGGGATTGACAGACAATAAACATAATTCTGAAGCTCTTTCTCTAGGGATGTATTTTTCTATAAGGGAAACTGAAAAGAGAATACGGGATTTTCCCCCTACGTGACGATATGTCACGTGATTAAAATGGTGTAGCTATGTGCTTTTTAATCATTTAATTTGTTCTTCACTCTGAGACTGGGCAGGAACTTAGTCTGGAGGGAAAAATACCAATTTGAAAAAGATAAGGTTAAAACAATAATTAAAACAATAATAGAAAAAACAATAATTTTGCTAACGGTTTAGTTTTTAAGAAAGCGAAAATGGTAGTTTCGATTTAAAAGAACAAATTGGAATTATTATTAAAGAATATATTAATTAAATTATAACTTAATATAAAAAGAGCTAATTAAGGTTTTTCTTTTTTTTAATATTACGCACACACACACACACACACACACACACACACACACACACACACACACACACACACACACACACACACATATATATATATACACACACACATATTAAAAGTAAAATATGTATGTTTATGCGTGTCTATGCTGCTTTAGAAAACGTAGAAGAAAAGACACATGCAACCTGATGTATGTTTTTACTTTAAAAGAAATGTTTTAATAATTTTTGAGATAATTATTTCTCCAATGCTGTAAACAAAATCTATTTTTGTGTTGCTTTGCAATAGTATTTCCATAATATGCAAATCTCTAGGGAAATAGTTTTTTTTTTTTTTTATAATTAAAAATTGAAATTATTTTTGTAGGATCAAAAAAAAAAAAAATCTGTTATTAACGACTAAACTAAAAAAAACAAGATGTAAAAACAGTACTAATACAAGAGTGAAAATTGACTTAGCCAGAATTCGAGTCGAGTCCTGCATCGTGTCGGTTTGACTAATTTTTAATTGCGATTCGGGGTTCGGGCTCAATGAATACTTTCTCTTGCAGGCCGTGTTTAGTTTTCAACGAATCGGATCGACTTGAGAACATCTTTCCAGAAAAAAAAAAAAAAAAAAAAAACTATTTCTTTCAACGAAAATGCCTACTAACCCTAGACGATAGGTCTAATATATCGTATCATACTATATATCGTATTTATCGTAATATAACTCAATACTTATTTCGCTTCCTTCTTCGACTCGTTTTAATACGCATTTTTTATATGCATGAGCCGCCCCGAAAAACAAAAACATTAAATCATTAAATTCATTTTTTTACTTATTTTTATTTCATATTATTTCACGCGCACTTTTTATTTCCTAATTCAAAATTATTAAAAAAACTTTTTCGATATCGCTTGTAATGATACTGATTATTATTAATTTTCTTTTCTTTTTCTTTCAATAATAATAATAATAAAAAAGATTTTGATGAAATTCTGGCAAAAGCAGAATTTAGTTTAGGACGGAGGACTATTAGTTTTTTTTTCTTCACAATTATAACATCGCTTTCAAATTATTCAATTATATTTTCGATAAATTTTAGCTTTCGATAAATGTCCAACTATCGAAAACGACAACGCAAAAATCCCAGATTGAGACTAATAGGCCCTCAGTCCTAAAAAAAAAAAAAAGTGCGTTTTCCTATTTTTATCATTTATTTCAGATTTTTCATGATTTAATATTCATATATATACTTTAATTCATCATTACGGAGAAAAATACATTAAATATTTATTGATGTAACGGATTGAATATTAACTGATGTATTTCGAATGGAAGGATATTAATCAACTTAAAATTGGGAAAGTGGTTTTAAATAACATACACACAAGATTTTTCTTTCTTGTTTATATTTTCTCCTTTTCAAAGAAGTGTATGAAAAATATATGCTGTTTATTAGTAGAACTTTTCGTGGAAATCTTTTCGCATATCACCCTTTATTCTACATAAAACATATATCTTTATAAAATTATTATTCATGTTGTAAGTACAAACTATAAGATTTTTCTTTCTTTCCTTTTTTTTTTTCTCTTTTCAAAGAAATGTATTAAAAATTATGCTGTTTATTAGCAGAAATTTTTGTGGAAATCTTTTCTTCGATCACAATTTATTTTCCGTAAAACTTATATCTTTATAAAATTATTATTCATGCTGTAAGTTTTCGTTATTAAAATTGACTTTTAAACCAGTTTATTTGTAAAAATTTCTTTAACAAAATAACACCTATGAAGCGCATTCTGTTGCTTTATACCTGAATAGTCTTTGTATATTTAAACAGTGTAACGAAGCACTTCATAATATTAGACTGAAGTACCAAATTAAGACATGGATAACGAAGAAGAATGGAGTTCGGAAAAATAAATGGGTGCATAAAGAAGTACAAGACGAGCTAATAAATAAAATTTATATTAATGTTATTCTGTTTTCCTCTTTCAAGCTCATAGCAAAAGAATAATTTCGTTCTTTCTTGCATGGGAAATATAATGTAAAAGGCTGTGATAACATTCAGTTACACAGTCTTTGACTGTAATATGCTTTAAATTATAATTGAATTGAATTAAAAATATGTTTTAGCTTTACACATATTCTTAAAAGCTTTGTTAGAGAATTGCTTTATTAAGTGTGATTTATGAATTTTTCAACCCTAGGATAAAAAGTAGAAAACGCAATGAAATAAGGAGTGGTATTGGCAGAGTTGCTAACTTTTATAATTTATTTCGAAGCATTATTACTATTAGCAACACCTGTTATTCTTACCAATAATTTTGAAGTATGATTTATTTCTTATTTAATCTTGTCGGCAATTGGATAGAAATATTCCACAAAAATTCTGGTGCGAAAAGAAGGTGGGGCTAAAAATATTCCGGAATAAATTATAAAAGTTGGCAATTCTGTATTGGTAGTATTAAAATATTTTCTGTTTTGAGTTTTAATTTGAAGAATTATTTTTTTTCTTGTAAAAAAGATAACTTATAAAATATATTTTTAGACGGTGTTATTGGGATATATTTTAGATGAAACGATAATTATAAATTTATTATTATACAAAACTTTAATATTCTTTTAGAATACTTAAAATAGTTAACCCGCATTATTTGCCTGGCATGCTAATAATACAAATTAAAGCATAATGCAACAACCGAAAAAATCACCTAATAACTTCGATAATATTATCTTATTAATAAAAGCGAAATGACGTATTTCTTTCTGTCAGCTGTCTACAAAAAAGTCCATCGCACTTACAGACATGACATTTGGGTCCACAGATAGTGTCTAACGTCGCTGTGTGCACCTCAAAGATGGATTTCCAAATTTTTTAATTAGGAAGAACGTCCTTAATTAAAATATATTAATGTATTTAACTCTATTAAATTTCTTTACATTTTTCTTTGCTTTGTAATTGCAACCTATTGCCAATAAAATAAAACGCTTAAAAACTTTTTATTTCATTTTTTTTTTCCTAACATAAAATAAAACATTTTTCTACACTTGAAAAATAATTTAAAAAAGAAAATCAAAAACTAAACATGTATTATCAAACATTTCTGATAAAACTGACGTCATAACGTTTTTAACTTTTTACTTTCTCTTACCCATAGGGTCGAGAAAGTATTATTGAGTTTTTGTTATATTTACATGTTCTGAGGTCCCCTGAATACGAAAATCATGTTTTTAGCGAATGGTGTGTCTGTCTGTGTGTCTGTATGTGTGGCTCTCTGTCTGTCTGTGTGTCTGTTATCAACATATCTCAAGAACAAATAGTAGCAGAAATTCCAAACTCGGTATTCTAAATGTGTATCATATAGGGATGCTGCGGTAAGCTTTTCGTTGAGATGAAGCAAATGGTTCGTGTACTGGGACACACAAAAGTATTCAAATACATTACGTCTATGGGGGGAAATTGCAGGTAAGTAGAGTTTAACATCTATAGACTGCTCTAAACCAAATGAAACGAATATATATTTTTTGTAATAGAGATAGTCAACTGGGAAAAAAAATTGTGTATGTAGGAACCTCGCCTCCCGCCTCGAGGGGAGTGAATTTTAATGATGGGTTTCTTTCAAAACAGCTCGCCAATACTTTTAATATGAATGGTTGAACCATCGATCTTCGATAATTTAAAATAAACTTATCGATTTTTTTCCTTTTTAACAAAAAAAAAAAAAAAAAAAAAAAAAAAAAAAAATTCTTTTAATGTATTATTGAGAATAAATTCAACTTTTTTTTTTTTAATATTTAGTGTTATACTACTTCTCTAACATAGAAATCGTCTGCATTATCATAAAAGATAATTTTTTTTAAATAATAATTTTAATAAACAATATTTTTTTAAACATAATTATTTTTTAATAACCGAATTAAATTCTATATAAATGTAGGTGCATTAATTAAACGGGGGGTTGAGGGGGCGGTAGCCCCGTCACACATAATGAATTATCATATAAAACTCTTCCGAAGCCTAATTTGAATTGTTTAACACAGGTTTACATAACAGTACTCGTTATCTTACCTCTTAATCTGGAACCTGTATTTATAGTATTAAATTTCAGGGTAAGAGAAAGTCGTATGAGTTACACACCAGATTATTTATTTATTTATATTTAAAATATTAATTTCATTTAATCAAATAGTCTTATATTCTTTTTTTTTTCTTGATTTTATCGTTCGCTGAGTAGTGTGGATACAGCTTTAGTATAATCTTCCCATGGCGACTTTTATTATTTTATGTCATTTTGGCGATGAATAAAAATAGCTATTGCAGTTGCATAAGTAAAAGCCTTGCCAACTATAGCAATTTCTCCCCACGCGTAGCGTCTTTTAATAGTTTTCTTTAGCATGTATGATTTTTGAAGGTTCTCCTTCTTCCTAGGACATCCTCAGGATATCCTGAGGATGAAAGTACATCTTGTATACATCCTCAATACTAAAGTACCTTACGCAGATCTAAAATTTTCCGATAACTAGTATGTATATAAAAGTTCTTTTTGTAGATGGGGATTTTTTTCAAAAATGAGTGTTATTTGGGAAAAAATTTGGGCTTAAATCTGTTAAATATTTATTTATTTATTTATTTTTTTTTTTTGGGGGGGGGGGGGGGATTTACTTTTTTAGGAGAGATTGAGTTGGAATTTCTTTGGAGAAAATCCCTGATTTGAGGAAATTTGAAAGCCTGTTTGGGGAAATTGACTGTCGACCATCTGGTAACACTGGCTGTAGCATAGCTTTTCATAAAAGTAATCTCTCATATGGAGTTTGGGGCACTTATATACAAAATAAGCTTTGTAAGGCGCCTTAAAATGTTCATAGAAATGTTGAAGTTTTGCGAAGAATTAACGTGCGATGCCGATTTTATATGTGAAGCATGGGAGTTAGGTTTCAATTAGGGAGAAGGGTAGGCAAAAGCGTGAAATAGCTATTATATCTATCTTGTCGGAGAAATAGTTTTGCTGAAAAAACATTCTTCGAAGTTTGTTTGAGAATTTCATGGTCGGCGAAGTTGCTTGGGAAATTTATGGATTGGAGAGGATTTTGAAGGTTGTTGTTTGAAGATTTGCAAGTATGCAAATTGATTCTTCAGTGATAGAATTTAACTGAAAGCAAATCTAAATTCAAGGTCATTTGGAGATTGTGTGGAATAAGATATGTTTGGCCTCAATCCAATCTAAAATGCTAGTAAGCTAGTATATTCATTTAATTTGACGGCTAGTCGGAGTGTTTTAAGTTAATTTAAACAGACAAACACCAATTTAGTTCAAGTAGCTCTAACCACAAAATTTTAAAAACAATACATCTTTATTTGGATTAAAAAAATAAGTCTAGTCTTTACTTCATAAATTTAATCACAGCACGATGATATCAAGGCAGGAAGTTAAAGGAGAGGAATTTGCCCTACCAGCTGAAATAGAGCATTGCAAATTAAGAAAATTGCAGCATAAAAGGGCTCTCTTGGTCGATATGCACTAAAATTGAGTCAACATAAAAAAAAAAAAAATGCTTTTTATCTTAAATATCAAGTTTGGTAATCATATACGCTATAGAAGCTGAAATATAACTTCTTATAAATGGGAAAAATTGCAGCATAATACTGCTACTTACCGGCGAATGAGCACTAAATTAAATCAGCGCAGTTTTACATAATAGCCATCTTATATATAAACTGTTGTGAAATTATACACTATAGAAGCCGAGATATAGCGTTCCTATAAATGGAGAAAATTTTCAGCATAACAGTACAACCTTTTAAGTGACAGCCATCACTAGTTGGCAGATACAATTTTATATCAATGTGCAATTAAAAATAAATTTTATGTAGTTATGTACATTGGATTTTGATCTATAGCCGTATCAAAATTTCATTACACTCACTGAAACAGACAGACTTTTTTTAATGGTCAAATCAAATTAAGGACATATCAAATTGTGTAAATCAATCAAAAACCGAAATTAAATTTTTTTACGAATCCAAAAAATTTTCATGATTAATACAGAAGAAAATAAAAATGAGTCAAGCATGCAGTTTTCATTCATTTACAACTTTATACATTATTAACTGAAATATTACATTTTATCGATATTTCTAATTCTAAAATTCTTTTACGTAAAGATATTTTTTTAAATATCATTATTGTCGTTTATAACAATTGCGTAGAACCATTTGCATAATCTGGAAATTTACATATTGGAAAAATATTTTTTTAAAAAATCATATAATTTGGTATGCATACATAATACTTACATAATACTCATACTCTGTTTTAAGATAACCTGAAAATTTTACTAGAAAGGACTCATAAACTTCTATAAAACTGTGACTCATAAACTGTTTATCAATGTTCACAGATCAGATGATGAACTGATTCTGTGTTTAATATATATGCATATATACTAAACACAGAACACTTCCACATTGCTTTGGTGTACGACCGATATAATTATAAATAACCCTCATCAATGAGCTCTCTAAAAGATGTCTGATTTAATGCGCATATAAAAATATAAATTATTATTGATCCATTATATTCGTGATGTTTTATGTAATAATAAGCTTAAATATTAAATGCGAAATGTCGGAATTAACTTGCAAAGGGCACCGAAGACATTTGAAGGGATAATGAAGAAATTGTTATATGAGAAATCTTAATCGATAAGTTGAGAGAGAGATTAATATGGATTTTAGATTATTACTGCGTCAAGAAATATTGGCGTTGGATGAGAAAGTTTAAGGTAGTTAATCTGATTAATGAATTTTACTTTTACCGTAATAGAATCTCGTGACTTTGGGGATGTGAGTTTAATCTTTTAGTCGAATTAAGACAAAATCAAAGACATGATTGGATTTCTGGTAGTTTCTCGTGTCAGAGTATGATATTAAAATATGTTAACATACTTATTCCTATGTTTTAAAACATCTTTTCCGTGCCATTAAAATATCTAAAGTTTTTGGAAGTCTCCCCCCCCCCCCCATTTTTTTTTTCAAAATCTGTACTGGTGTTAAATTTTTCTGTTTAGTGCCATTAAAATTTCTGATTATTTTAGACAAGCTTCTGCTTCTTCTTCTTCTTCTTCTTTTTTTTTTTTTTGAATTTGAAACCAGTATTTGTACCAAGTACAGTTTTTTCATTAATGAAAAGTTACCGTTTCGGCTGCAGTAACTAACAAATGAATCTGAAATAAACTCAATTGTGATTATAGTACCTCCTTTGTCTGATTGCTAGAAATGTTACATTCAATCCAGATTTACTTACTTTTTCTACTTTTTTTTTTTTTTTTTTTTTTTTTTTTACAACTACCGTTTTTTATTTTCCTTTTCCTATTGGCTAATCTCCACTTTCCAGTCAATTCTATTGGTTGATAATCAGTCGTGGATTACGATTCTCATTACCGAAACAGCTGTTTGCAATTTTATTATTTTCTTTGGCGGTACCCTCATTGAATGCATTTATTACGTTTAAAGAGAACGTTGATTTTTTTTTCTTATGAGGAAAGACCATTACTGAATGGTGTCTTTCAGTTTTGAAACGATTTCTTGTCACACTACGAATGTTAGAAGATCAGCCCGACATTTCACAAATCGTGCAAAATGGGAAACACAACACAATTCAGAAGTTTTTATTTATTTATTTTTAATTTATTTTTCAGAATGCGTAGAGTATAATTAGCTTTGAATTAAAACATATTACTGGGATAGGCACGGACTGACTGCCCCAAATCTTCCGATCTTAAGGCTTGGTACGAGTAGAAAGATGTTTTTTTTTTTCCTTTCCGAGAAAACATTTCTACGCCTTAGAGTTAGTTGTCAGATGTGCTAGAAAACTGTTAACGCAAATTAATATGATATTAGGTCCACTTTAGCGGTTGTCATCAATCAGTGTTTATTACATTACTGCTGAAGAATTTGGGTTATTTTTGGTACCTCTCTCTCTCATTGTGCCTTTCACAAACATTTATGGACACTTCGAGCGCCGTATGTACAAAATATTTAAATTCTTATTAAAGCATGGAAAGCTTTCAGTTTTTTATTTACATAAGATTATCTGAAACCTTATTAGTGAAACTCACATCCAAGGATAATATTTTCCAAAAAAGAAAAAAAAAATCTTGCAATTTGATCTGTAATGTATGCGTGCCATTTACGTAAATTCACTCTTTGTTTGCTTCATCATTATTCTGTGAAATGTGCACATTTCGAATCGATTGGGATGCAATTGCAACGACGGCTTCAAAAATAAACATATTATGTGTTTTCGAAACTCTGTCGTCTATATATACTGGCCCTACACACTGAAGGAAAAAAAAAAAAAAAACTTGTGTAAGTTGGCATCAAGAAGCGCTGGCAATTTGAGTTCCAACATTTTTTACTGAAATTCATAACATTTTTGTTAAATGTTAGTTTTATAATTTTATTGCATTTCTGTAATTTTTCTGCTACTAAATAGAAAAAATAAGACAAAAACTTGTTTTCCCGCAGTTGGAAGGTTTATAAAATCTACTGTTGTTAATCTTCTATACCTATAATAAAATAAGATGTTTGTGTGTGTGTCATTGTGTATGGTTTCCAGAGCTTTTTAAGAAAACGGCTGATGGCTGAGCTACAAAAATTTGCATGGTGGTTCGTAATGACCTTCCCTGAAGCACCTCGAAGCCCGATTTTCAAATTTTGTTTTAGTTTTCTTTTAATTAATTAAAATGCTAAAATAAAAACCTTCTAATTACTGATAAATTGGCGATTTAATTTTAATCCTTAATTTAATTGTTGCCAAAAAAAATTATCATTATTTTTTGGACAGAAAAAAAAAAAAAAAAAAATAATAATAAAAAAAAAAAACGTGAACAATAAAAATTACATTTATTTAAAATATTTAATTTTATTCCTTAATTTAATTGTTGCCAAAAAAATTATCATTATTTTTTCGACAGAAAAAAAAAAAAAAAAAAAAAAAAAACGTGAACAATAAAAATTACATTTATTTAAAATGAGGAAAGTAAATTAAAAAAAAATTAGAAATATCAGTCGTATCGTTACAAATAAGATACCAAATGAAAGATGCAATTTTTGTGAATCCAACGGATTAAACAGCTTATCGATCGGACAATTAGATTTTTTAAGATTAACTAATGTATGTATTTTAGGTGGCAAGAGAAGGAGATTGTATGGAAACCGTTTGGAAAAATTTTTTAAATGTGCTACTGATTAAGTCACATGTTTTTTTTAAAGTGGGATTAAAAATTGCAGTTTTGAATTTTTTTTAAATTTTCTTTCAGAAACACAAACATATAGTATACAGCCTGTACAACACTAGACCAAATTGAAGTTCAAATTTCATCAATATTTAAATAAATAAATGAAAATAAAAATATGTTTAATGGGAAATATCTAAAACCATTAAAAGTTTAGTTGTCTAAAATATGGCAGAAATAGCGCTCATAGCATATTGTTACAAGGTATTAAGTCTTATTTTTACAAGGGATTAAATCTAAAATGGTGACAAAAATTCAAAAGTCGCCAAAGAGAGCTATATTAAGGCGGTACTATGATCATGCTTACAAACCATGAATTATATATAACCACAAAAAATTAATTGTCTCATGCAACAGACGTAGCCGGTCATAGCATATTATAATATTTAGCGTGAAATTGTTATCATTTTTATGGTTGATCGGGGATAAACAAAATAAACATAGGAAATAACGTAAAAGCAAATGTTATGTGCATCACGTATAGTGTTGTTCATATGTAACTGGGATTCAAATATAAAAAGGATACTTCATTTTTTTCGATACTATGTATTTCGAAACTCTTATCTAATAAGGACTTAATGGAAGCCTATTGGTAAACCATTGTCTCAGGTAATAGGGACAAGCGCCCGAGTTTTAGCGGATGACCAAATCGCTACCGAAGGCAGCAGGGATCCGAAGTGAGCTTTTGAGCAATTTTAGTATTTTATTTTATTTTTATAAAGCTATATAGAAAAGAGTTTCTTTTGAATTTAGTGACCAGCGAAGCGGGCAAAGTCTGCTAGTTATTAATAAAACGTTAAAGCTAACTTTTTAAAACTTTTATATCGTAAGATTTAATGACTAGAATTAAAATTGTAAAAAAGTTAAATTTATAGATTTTAAATTCGTACATTAAATGGTTGCGTTTTTTTTTATTACTATATTTTATATGATTCTTAAATGATTGTTTTCCACCATTTTGTTAAAGATACTTATTAGAAATGTCGAATAACTTTTAAAGATTTTTGTCAGCAGTACAGAAAACTAATAATAAATTTACAAAGAAAAAAAATCATTTAATTTTGACACTAATTTTAATTTGCCAAAAACAATATCATATCTTTCTTTTCTTTTCTTTTCTTTCTTTCTTCCTTCCTTCCTTTCTTTCTTTTTTTTTTTTTTTTTTTTTTTTTAAATTATCGTACAAACTTAAATATAAAGACTAAGGCATAAATTATAATACAATAGCCACCGCTTTATAAAATCACGTTTGTTCTCATCAAAATGATTTTATTAAGCGGCTGACTCTTATATCCGACGAACATACCCGAACTTAAGAAAAAATTATTTGTCATCTAAATTTCGAATGGAAAGAATTTTCAAATGTAATGATTAATAGCATTAATAAAGAAGAAGAATTAATTTTTGACAGATAGATAATTAACTATTCACTTATAGTTAATAAATTAAACATATATTCCCTATAAAATTAATACACAAATACTACAGATAAAATTAGTTTATATTTTTTACAATAGTTAAATACGGGGTACTTGAAAAACTGACACTGATGTGCTTTGTGTGAACGGATCAATTAAACATTTAATATTTCCAAACATATTGCAAAACTTGTCACACATTATCACAGTGCGATTCGATTCTCTAGTATCCTTGCGAGTATATTGAATATATAAAGAACTTTCTGTGCATCTAATGCTGTAGATGCAGAATCCGGCACCTCGTCTAAATCAGACCTTCATTTTTATTTCGTCTGTTCACTTGAAATTTATGAAAACGGGAGCTGCTCTACGATTACATTGTCAGATACTTCTGCCGATATTAGGAGGCCTTCACTCATCTCATCATACTAAAATAAATCCTTATCAAATTATTCCTTATCTTCGAAGGTGGAACATTTTTCTAGAGATTCTTCTTATGACTCAAACATGCATGCTATGAATCCTTTTGGAATTATGTTTGACGTCACGCTGTCTTCTCTTTAGACATTTTTATGTAACACATTTCTTCCATGAGAGTGACAGAGTTTGGTAAAGTATTTATAGGTGACGACGAAAAATAATCACATCGATTTCTGTAACAGCTTTCTTAACCAATTCTTTTCTGTAATGACATTTAGAGCTCAGATCCCTGATCAAGTAGTTGAATGACACTGGGGTGTTTGGAAGAAGAAATATTAGTTTTATGTTTTGAAGCATTAAATCCGTTGTATGAACAGTGCAGTTTTCCTAAATAAGACCAATATTTTATGGCTTCTTGTCCCATAGTATGTAGAAATCCAAGAAAATTGTAGATATCATCCATGATTTCTCACAATTTCGGTTGTCAGTAAGCCAATTCATTACTTCTTTAAAGCAACGAGGTTCCTTGCTTCCTATAACAACTGAAAATGTTTTCTTGACAGTTCCCGTCATACTGCATATCAAAAGATCAATTATTCGTTCACCGTTTTCGGTTTTAAACATATGAGTGTACTTTGTTACAGACAATTGAAACAAGGTAATTTCGTGAATACTGAACATCTCAGCTGAATCAATGTCATTGCAGAAATCTATTAAATGACTGTTTTACAGCAATTACCCCTTTAAACGATGAATGTAGCTATCATAATCGAAATAAATTTCTTTTCCTAGTCATATTAACATTCATTAAAAAAAAAAAAAAAAAGAAGAGAAAATCCATATCCATGAAGTATAATTGATGACTGCATCATACTTGACAGATAAACACAGACTTTTACTTTGATTACAATTCTACTTGACGAAAACAAAACACACATTAAAAGAAATAAATATTTGCAATGTAACATTTTGTCAATCAGCTTGTCAGTGTCCCTGCTACGACTTTGCATTCTGCAACACTAACTAACTAAAAAAAAAAAAAGTTAATCATTGTTCTTTTTGTTGAGTCACGTGATTTCACCATTTGACGGGGAGGGGTCAGTTCACTAAAAGCGTTATGTAAAACTCAGAGCTATAAGAAGATGATTTTTTTTTTAATAGTCAATAATCATAGAGAAAAAAAAATGTTATATCAGTTTTTTTCCTTTACACCCCCGAAATCCGCGTCTTGTTTTTATGCGTGAAGTTTGTAATAAACAATACTTTTTCACCTTTTCCTCTTATCAACTAGTCATCCGTAGACATGAAGTTTACACCACTTATCATTAATGCAAATTTTTTAGTTTTTAAGGACAAATTACGCAAAAGACGGAAATTTTCTTTGACCTGACATTCTTGAACCAGTCTAGAAATTCTGCGTGGACAATTTCTGCTTTCTCCATTAGTTTTCGCTTGCGGTTCACTCCTCCGTTTTTTCCAATTTTGCCTATATTTTACATCTTTATTTTTATGTTTACATAAAGCAAACTGAGAAATGTCACATTTTGATGTCGCTTTCCTTTGTGTATACATTCGAAACAAATTATCATACTTTAAGAAAATTTTGCGTTTTACCTTCAAAATAAAAACTATACACTTACACATTTTGCTACTAAATTGCTTCAAAATTACAATTATGATAACAATTATGAAATAACATAATAACAATTATGAAATAGAAATTCTATGTAAATATTTAACGACGGAAAATAGTACTCATTGGCCAAACATTTGAAGAATTCATTTCTTGAATTTGTAACATGGCGGGACATTTTTTTTTCTTTTTGTTGCAAGAGTAAAGTAAAAAGAAATAATGTAGTGGCTTGCTAAGTTTTGTTTCGTTTTTTCTCTTCAAAAATCCAGTTAGAATTATAAAATTCGTTGTGTAGCTTACAAGCATGGTCATTTTTACTGTTGAAGAGATTTTCTTTTGAGTTTATTAACCGGCAATTCTGATTTTTATCAAGCGGTGGTTTGGATTGGTTTGATTCCGGACCATCGATTTGATCAGTTTAAGCGGTTGATTTTATTAACCAGTGAATTTATAAAGTGGCGGGTACTGCATATGATATTCGATTGTTAGAAGATGGTGCCACAAATTACAGCACAGTTGCTAAAAACTTGTAATTTGGTTTTTTTTGGTTGAGAAATGTATTTACAGCATTTTTTCTTAATGTAATTTCATCCTTTTTCCTTTCTCTTACCCAAAAGGTAGAGAAAGTATTGTTTTAGGGTCAAATTTTCGAATGTAAGTTTTTGTTATATTTACACGTTTTGAGGTCCCATGAATCCGAAAATCACGTTTTAAGCGGATGGTCTCTGTGTGTGTTATCAGCATAGCTTAAGAACAAATAGTAGCAGAAAGTCCAAACTTGGTATTCTGAATGTATATGATATAGGGACACTAAGCGTTTCGTTGAGATGAAGTAAACGGTTCGTGTACAGGGACGCCCAAGACAATTCAAATACATTACGTCTATGGGGGAAAAGAGCTGGTAAGTATGAGTTTAACATAGTCAAGTTTTTTAACGTTTGATTTTTGTCTGTGTCTCTTAGAGTGACTTAGAAGCAAATAATTTTAGGAGATCCAAATGTTATATTTTGAAGTTAATATAAGTTTGATCAAGATTGATAAGATTCAAAATTGTCTGATTAATTTTAAGTGAACGCTTCATTTTGATAACAGATTTAAATTCTATGTAAATGTAGGTGCATTAATGAAACGGGGTTTGAGGGGGGCGGTAGTCCCCCTCATATAGAACTAGTTATCATATAAAACTCTTCCGAAGCCGAATTTCAATTGTTTTAACAGAGGTTTACATAACAGTACTCGTTATTTTACCTCTTAATCTCCAACTTGTATTTATAGTATTAAATTTCAGGGTAAGAGAAGGTCGTGTGAGTGACACACCAGATTATTTTGTACAATGCAGTGTACAGCGACATTTGTCATAGCCAGGGATGGAACACGGGCGCAGAATTCATACCGGAATCTGTTTAAGAAATTTTACTACCTAGAATATCGTTGATTTAAGAAGTAGAAAATTTTCTTACATTGATAGTGGTATGAATACTGCGCCCGTGTTCCATCCCTGGTCATAGCATTTCGAAACTAATTTTAATATATTTATATGAAAATTTTGCGGCTCAAAAGAAGAAAAAAAAGTAAATAAATAAATAAATAAAATAAAATAAATAAAAATAAAATAAAATAATAAATAAATAAATAAAATAAAAAAATAAATAAACCTATTTATTTTATTTTTTCTAACATTTCTGTTTCCAAATTATTTAATTTTAAAATGAGGAAATCGTCTCGCTGTTTTAGTGAAACACCAAATACATAAAATGTATGCGTCGTGGATACTTTCATCTGAAATATTTGTTAATCTATAATAAAACTGTTCCTATTTTGTGTTATTTTATAATGTTTGAAAAATAAATACATTTAAATGTATTTAGTTAAGTTTTTTCCTCGGAGTTAATTATCTATTACTTCATTTTATGTATAAAATGTACAGGACATTTAGTTGTACGAATTGGTATACATATAATCATCATTTCAAATATTATTTTAAAATTTGTTGAAATTCGCATGGTACTAATTTATTTCACTTTTAAAGCTTTTCATGTAAAAGAAACAAAGTGTCTTTTAGAGAAAATCCTTTTTCTCAAACATTAAAATGAATTTCTTCCCTTGTGTCAACACTTAATAAAAGTTTTCAGCTGAAATAAGCTTGATAGATTGCCCGTGCTTGTACTGCTGACATAATATGAATAAAAATAAGACTATGAGTAGTTTTAGGATATAAATGGCACCGAAAAATGAAAAAAATAAATTTTGTTCAAATAGAATATATGCATTGTCTGTTGCGTTGATAAATTGTACTTTAAAATATTATAAATACTTAATGTAATATGTAATATAATATGCATATACAAGCAAAATATGGAATTTATGTTAAAACATTGATATTATTAACGTTCACTTGAATTATTTAACGTAAGAATCTCAAGCTCAGTAATTTATAAAGCTAGTAAATATACAGAATGTTCCAAAGACAATGAACTCGATTTTTATTCTTTAAACATTTACCAGAGATGTGCATGGCAAATAAAAATACAGAAACGTACATAATTTTTATAAAATAAATAAGAATTTTCAAAGAATTCATTTACAAAAATTCAATTTTTTTGCGGAACCATGCAAATTTCTCCCCCTAATCAGTAGAAACTGTGTCGCACTCTATTTGGACATTGTATAAGTAGATTAGATGAGTAATTTTGGAATGAAATCATCCCCGTTAAAATTCTTTGCCACCCGTGAAATAAAACAAAGAAATATTTAAAGGAAACAAAAATGTCATCGCGTTGTCTTAGAAATAAATTAGCAAAAACCCGAATTAGATTGTCTATTAATATATAATCTCTCTTATAAATTCTGTTTCTAGTTGTCAATTCTTCAACAACCACATTCTTTTCAAAACCAATATTAAGGGAACTTCAGACACTGGCAACAGACATAGCTTCAAAACTCATAATTTATCTATTGTCCGAAAGTGACCCTTGAAATTTTGCACATGTTTACAATGAAGGACATTACTTTTTATTGCTCTTTTACAAAAGAGACCAGTTCCATGCAATTATCGCACTAGGGGGTTTGTGAGCGAGCGCTCGAGCGAGCTTCGATTCTCAAAAACTACATCAAAGAAATATCAAAAGAAACCGAAGTTGAAGCTTCCAGTTGCCAGTGTGTGAAGGCTCCTTAAGATAATTAGTTTTCTGAATTATAGATGGACGTTTTAAATGAAATTGTACATTAACTAGTTTCATAGGAGTGACCGACTATAAAATTCTTAATAGAAATACCTTATTTAGCACTGATGAATCAAGGTTCATCTACTTTTACAATGAATTTTGAACCAAGCATAGAAGAGCTGGCAGGGGAGTTTCATCTTCAATTAGGCACGGTGACAAGTTTCTGTGAAACGTAACTGGACCTCGGAAGAGAAACCAAGAATCCATGTAATAAGAAGTTATGCGTTCGCCTGGAGCAACGTCGTTATCAGAACCCACTCGTATAACAAAGCTGGAGCTTAAATCCAACTGTTTTTTTTTTCAAGTCAATACAGCATTTTTTAGCAATAGAGGAATAATAAACAACGTCTTGGTAGTCAAAGAAAATAATAAACTAGCAGACAGCGGTTTCGGTAGCATTTAGCGTACCGTCATCAGCGCATGATGCACTTAGGATTTCCTGATGATAGTATGCTGAATACCACCAAAACCGCTGCCTACTAGCTTGCTATTTCCTTTTGTGTTCAATACGTTGTTTATTAGTCATGTGTTTATTTTACCAGCTCCAATTCTGCTGTCAATATAACATTATTTAACATTAATTCTCTTCTAGCTAAAGTAGGGGTTCAACACAAAAATCATAATTGAATTCTCCCCCTCCCCTCCTTCTTTTATGGGAAAAAGAACATGTATTAATAATAAAAAAAATAAAATATTTCTAAAAATGATTATAGCTTTAAAATAATTTAAAAAAAGATTATACATTTTTAATAATTTTTAAAAAAATTGTAATTTTTTTTTAGAAATATTGAAAATATTAATTATAGTAATTATACGTCGTCACAGCAATTGTATCATAAAATAGACTTGCTTAATAAAATTGTTTAATCAAATAAGTCTCTAGAAATTAGAGACTTGTTTAATCAAAGTTGCTGACTTATTTGTTGCAAATTAAAATGTAAAATGTAGTTTTATTTACGTTATCATTGTTTGTCTTTTAGTTTGTTATGACCTCTAAAAGCGATCTCCCGATTTTTTTTTCTTTCCCCTGAAACGGGGGAACTGATTGAAAAGTAGTGTACGTCAGATTTTTTGTCTTGTCATACTTCGAAGACTTTTTATGATACAATACTGAAATACAGTTCACGTTTTTTTTATTATTGCATGGCGCAATATTTTAGTCACTGAAATACTTTTGTATTGGAGATATATAAATATTTACATTTTGTATTGAATCTTTTCAAATTTCTAATTGATTTTACACATGTCTCCTCGTTTACGAAACATTGCTATTCGCAATATACATCTAATTATATATAATTAACTATTTCAAGCTCAGTTCAATCTTTTCGAATAAATTTTTATTTAAAGAAAAATCAAAAACTTTAGAAAAAAAAAAATAGTGTAGTTCTCTTGATAGTGCAGTTTCTGATGATAATGCGTAAAAAAGTATTACTGTCATCATAATGTTCTCAGACCTAGAAAAAAAAAATTCTTAATTACTGATCGTTGTAACAGTACCGATTAAAGAACACTGACGCATAGGTGTCTGATTAGACTGATTGTCATTTTTAGATTCCTATACAATGATTTGCCCGAAATTCATTGTTTTTTAACTCTATTACACAACTAAGGTTGATAATGGATGTAATGTATTTGAACAAAAATTTCAATGTCGAGTTTTCACCTAATTTATATATTTTAACCCTTTAACGTTTACTACTTAATTTATTTTAAAAAAAATTACTAAACTAACTTTAAAAATGGCTTTTAGACACGTAGCTGATCATAAATATAAAAAAAAAAAATAGCATTGTTCTTTTTCAAAAATTTTTGGTTTGAAATATCTATAAGTTAACATTATTAAATTCAAATAATATTAAATTTAATAAATAAAATACTTTGCAAGTAAACATTATCGACTACAAAATCTCATAAAAGTTGTTTCAGGTGAAAATAATAGTCCAGCTCTTCATTAAATGAGAATAACTGGACATGAGTGCATCATCAAACCAGCAATTCGCACCCGCGCACACTAAGGGCCTTATTCACCAACTTCTTAACACTCGGATTAAACCATGGATCAGCAAATCCGAGAATTAAAGTAGCCGGTGAACAGCGGATTTGGTTGATCCGTAGAACAGAGGTTCACTTTCTGCTTCGCGAACTTCCGTAGCAAGAAACTGCCTATCCTTGTAAACATAACATAACAATTCTATTATGACGCAGTATGGAGAGATTTGATTGGTTCATTTGTTTTTTATTGATTTGAATGTATTTTACATTGCACTAGAGCTACATTATGGGTAATTAGGCTATATTTAATTGGTTCATTTGTTTTGAGTATATTTTACGTTGCACTAGAACTACATTACAGGAAATTAGACGATATTTGATTGGTTCATTTGTTTTGAGTGTATTTTACGTTGCACTAGAGCTTCATTATGGGTAATTAGGCTACATTTAATTGGTTCATTTGTTTTGAGTATATTTTACGTTGCACTAGAGCTACATTATGGGAAATTAGGCGATATTTGATTGATTTATTTGTTTCGAGCGCATTTTACGTTGCACTAGAGCTACATTATGGGAAATTAGGCGATATTTGATTGATTTATTTGTTTCGAGCGCATTTTACGTTGCACTAGAGCTACATTATGGGAAATTTTGGTCTTAACATGCGCGATAATGATTGCCGCGGAGCCGAGTTACGCGCGTTTTCAGATTCCTGCACAGCGTGGTAGGGGTGTCCAGTGATGTTTTTTTGGTTTTAACATGCGCGACAGTGATTGCCGCGGAGCCGAGTTACGTGCGTTTTCAGATTCATAGCTTTATACAGCCATGCTTCTTTGTTGGTTCATATACATAGGGGTATGTCCCAATTCATCCTCCGTCGTTACAGTGGCCGGATCCGTGAACTTTTAAAACAGAGAAGCTTTAAATTGCTACAATTAACTAATTATGCATGTATTTTTTTTTTTTTTTCATTTTTAATTAATAAGTATTAAAATAAAATTTGAATATTAAATAGTTTACTTTCTATATTTTTTTGAAAAATTATAATAATGCGAATAAAGTAAACGTTGTCTGTAGAAAATGGGGATATTTGGTTGCCGTACTCATTGCCCACAACGTAGCACTAGTTCGACGTAAAACTCACTCACTCAATCACTTGTTGGTCAAGTTTATGAAAACTAGGGAATTTTCCCCTCCGCTGAAATGTAAGTGTTAATGAAAAATTCGAAACGATATGTGTCTGGAGAAATGAAAGCGTATCATTTGATAACTTGAAAATATGTTTTTTATTTTATTTGTATATTCTCATAATTTTTATACCGAAGTGTATCGATTCATTTGAATGCGGTTTTAGAATCCTCGAATGTTACGAATTAACTGAGCGTGAAGTGAAATATTTGATATGTGATTTACGTATTATGGAGTCAACAGAAATTTCAAAATGGAAAAAAATAAAAAAATAAATAAAATTCATGTTGCATATATTGTAAGTTTTCATGCTTTTTTAATTACTTTTAAGGTTATATTTTTATTCTGAATTTTCATTTATTTAATTACATTTATTGTGTTCTTGACATTAATTTACTCTTAAAACTTCGATGACAAAACGTGCATTTTGTTAAGTTTTTGCTTATTTATTAAAATATTGTAGTTAAAAAGTTAATTAACCATCGCCATTTTATGAAATTTCTTCGATAATTTTATTTAATTACGTTAAATAGTCGTCTGCATTAATATTTCTTTCATTTCGAACGTAAACAAACGTTTTGTAAGGTTGCCATAAGATAAATTTATTTCCTTGGTTCTTTGGCGCACGGATAATATCGCCAAAATGTAAACAAACACCAGTGAACCTCTGTTCTACAGATCTGCCGCGGATTTTTGTTGGAGAATACCGATTTTTGTATGATCGAGCGATTACCACTGATCCGAGGTTTAATCCGAGTGTTAAGAAGTTGGTGAATAAGGCCCTAAGAAACGTCAAGTAACTTTAGCTTCCTTTGAAGCCCTTTTTATTAAATTTTAGAATAGTGCTGTTATCTACAGAACAGAAAAGGAACAAAAGTTCAAAACCTGATTAAAACAAGGGAGAAATAATAAAAAATCTGCTGCATAAAAATTGTTAAATTATGTCAAATATTTGGTTTCGCTGCGAAACGAATGATCGCTAAAGGGTTAAGCTTTCGTATGCCCATTGAAATGATTTTCTGGGAATTGGCCAATGTATGTGTGTGTTTGCGTAATCTTCTGACTAATACATTGCCAAAATGAAAAAAAAAAAAATAGTGCAACCAAATTTTTTATTTATCTCCGGTATATAGGTGGGTTTGTCTAATTTTGGAGAAAATAAGGTAAACGGAAATGCGACATTGAAGTTCGAAAGTCGAATAGAAAGCCAGTACTTAATAAAGGTTCCAACAATTTTCTTCAATTTCTTTTACTATAAACTTTTTTATTATAAATTTCTTTTTAAATGACCTTCCTTATGTATTAACGGATTACTACAGAGACGGTGATAGATTTCTAGATAAGTAAATCAATTTTAAGTCTCTGAAAAGAGTGACTCAATTAACCATTTGCCGGTCCCATTTAATTTTATTCTTATGGTCAGTGTTGCAAATTTTAAGGACTTTTCCATTCAATACCCACCACTAAATTTTAACTGTAAGGGTTGCCTAATCATTTCTAAGGTTATTTTTCCATTATGCATAGCAAATATCACTTCTCAAAATTATTGGTGGTAGTTGAATAAAAGAGTTCCTAAATTTGGTAACATTGTTTAGAGCGGTTTAGAGCACCAGGCCGACAAAGGGTTAAAGGCAAAGGGTTTATTTTTTAAACTCACTATATTTACTCACGTTTAATCGCCTTTTTTATCCATTAGTTGGTTAATGTATGAAAATAGGTTGAATCACAGGAAAATTGGTAGTTATCCTTATTGGTGGATTGGAGACACTTCATGTTTGGAATGGTTCCCTTACTTTGGTTGTCCAGCGATCTGCACGAAGTCAAGCATTTGACAATTCAAACGCAACAGAGATTGACGAGGACTAGACTATTAATTAACATACAACAAGTACATTAAGCTAAAACGCGAATCGAAACATAATAGAATCACGGCGCAACACGGTGGAACTAAGAGCTTTCATTTGCTATATTAATATGTATAGTATATATATCAAGAGCATCTTTGGTTAAATATGGGTCTTCAGATTTTAGAAATACTAGCAGGTTTGTAGGTAAGTTTATTTACTCTATTTTTATAAATTTTGTGTACATAAATGTCTACTCAAAAGATTCATGAATATATATTTCACTTAGGAAGTCAATTTTATTTTCAAAATGTCTTAATACATATTTTGTTATGCTCATTCTTGTTTAAACACAAGAAAGAAGTATAAATTTTATTTCTAAAATGATAACATGAAATCCTTAAATATTTGAAAAATCTTGTTTTAAATTATAATACAAAAAATATTAAAATAATATATATATATATATATAAATATATATATATATTTCGGTGGCAGTATGTTTTCTAAACATGATTGATTAACATCTAGTATTCGCTTTTTAAATAAATTGCTATGATGCTTGAACTTGTAAAAAGTGACAAATCTGGTTGTTTAAAAAAAAAAAAAAAGATGGGTGCAATAAAAATAAGACGAATGATTACTGAACCCAAAATTTTCCAGAAGCTAACAGCTGTGGCGTTTAATCATTGCAGTTGCATTTTGGTTATCACCAAAGCCTAAGCGAATGTCCTTTCTGTATTATAATCTGTGGGCCAGATAAATAAGTCTTCAGTACTTTCGCAGGTTTGATGGAAAATCGTAGATAAGAACTGATTACACCCAGATCTTCGGTGTTCTAATGGGAATCAAATTAGAAAAGACTAATCTATTTAGGTTCTTCTATAATTAATACACCAAATTTTATTCTTTAGTTAGAGTTTTCTAGAGCATAACCATTCTCGCTATTTTCAAAAGAACCTACACTGTTAAAAATTTCAGTTCAAACTTGAACCATTACATGGAGTAAAGTTATAAGCAATGCCATAATAACGTTCAACCTAACTTTTTAGTTTTCTACTTCTTGCGATTGGATTTCAGTTGTACCAAAGCTTGGAGAAGTATTTCGGAGTAAATGCAATTGTAATTTCCTTTTATTCAGGAGATGACACCACTAGCGTACTGAAAATCATCAGCTGTAAGCCGGAGAGTGAAAATAAAATCTGTGAAGTGATATCCCGTGCGATTATGGGTTACATACAAACGGAACGCTTGCAATTTCGATGACGTAAATTTTGCAATTTTTTTGCAAATACAGTCGGCAGCTAAAGTATTCGAGCACTAGCAAAAATTCCTATATAAAAAAGCACACTTAATGCAGTTTTGTTAAATAAATCCTTATTGAATCATATTCTTAGTCAGTCTAAGAACATGATTCGAAAAGGATTTATTTAACAAAGCAGTGTTAAGTGTGCTTTTTTTACACAGGAATTTTTCCTAATGCTCGGATATTTTTGCTGCCGATTGTAGTCGTACATTTGGAACTCTTGCAAACGACTTTGCAACCGAAAGTGTTTCATTTGTATGTACCCATTTATCTTTCAAAACTAACATTCATTACAAAAAAAAAAAAAAAAAAAAAAAAAAAAAGAGTTCTTTATTCAATTAGTCACTAACCAGATGTTACTGTAAGAAAGTTTAATGAAGTATATCTTTTTAAGAAGAGAGGAAAATTATACAGTCCAGGAAGTATGAATCAGTAAAATTCTTTTTGAAACCAAACCAAGCTTAAATTAAAGAGCGTGTTCGAAAATATAGTGTAAAGAACAAATTTTGTGCAATAACTCATTCATGGATCAAGATAACATTCTAGAAAATTTAGCCCCTTTTATCAAACTCAACAAAAAAAAATCTGGTGTGAAACAACCACACGACTTCCATTACCCGCTATTACATGTATTATATGCATTTTTGAGAGAGAATGTGATCAGAAAACATAAAAGTGACCAAAAAAGAAAATCGTTAGAGCCGTTTTTGAGATACCAACTTTCACAAAAAATCAATTATTGAGCGGAAAACAATAATTACATACAAAAGCATATTTAAAAGTGAGTTAAAATGGCGAGTTTGAAAAAAATCCGTACAACCGTTTTTAAAGGAACGCCTTTGCGATGCCTGAAATTGAGCTATTTATACAGGACGCCTATCAATTTTCATGAACTAACCAACTATATCATTCGAAAGGATATCTGATAGAGTGTTTATATAGCAAGTTTGAAGAAAATCGTTAGAGCCGTTTTTGAGATACGGACTTACGGTCCCACTTCCGGTTTCCGATGTCCCATTTCCGGTTAAACTCAATTATTGACAGGAAAACAATAATTACATACAAAAGCATATTTAAAATTGGGTTAAAATGGCGAGTTTGAAAAAAATCCGTACAACCGTTTTTAAAGGAACGCCCTTGGGAGGCCTGAAATTGAGCTATTTATACAGGACGCCTATCAATTTTCTTGAACTAACCAACTATATCATTCGAAAGGACATCTGATAAAGGGAAAAATTAACGGTCGCCACCGGCCACATGGCGACTAAATAGAAAAAGATGGCGATTAAAAATTATGCATCGATCGCCACTAAAGTCGCCACTTTTTGTGATCTTTAAAAGATTCTAAAAATCGAGCGACGATAGGCAAACGAAGCCTGGTGATTTCCAATCTTTTTCCATCCATGACATAAACATCAATGTTCATTTTAAACTTGCTTTATTGTATTCTGCAACCTATAAAGAGGTAGAATTTCTTAATATATCTCACTCATATAATTTTTTAACCCCCCCTTTCCCTTCCCCTATCGATACGTGATCACACAGCTTATAGAAAGCTTTATAATTTCTAATCATTCTCCATCTGCCGCAGAAATATAAATATCTATTTTAAACTTGCTTTATTAGATTATAGAATCTGTAAAGAAGTAGAATTATTTAATATCTCTTACTTGTAATTCCCCCCCCCCCCCTCCTCAAACGATTGGCAATCACATGCTCCACTGAAGCCTTGTGATTTACAATCTTTCTCACTCCATAACATAAATACAAATATTCATTTTAAACTTTCTTGATTGGATTCTAGAACCTATAAAGAAGTATATAGATTTTTTTTTTACCCCCACCCCCCTCGCACATGTGTGCTCCATTTCAACTTGCAGTTAATGATCAAATGTCCTGCAAAGCACAATATTTTTCCATTATTATCTCCATAGTATTTAGTGTATATTTAACCCATTTAAGATATTTGACAAATGTGTGTATCAAAATTTGATTTGGCTTAAATGTGTATTTTTCAAAAATTTTTGTATTTGCTTTCTTTGGAGTAGAAATCTTTCTTTTTCCTTCCCATTTTAAAGTAGAAATCTCCCTATTTTTAAAGCTACAAATTTGGCAGCTAAGTAAATTATTTTTAATGAAGCAGCTAAGTTTCCATATCTGTACTTTTTAAGAGAAAATATTTTAACTCTATTGGAATAAAATCATTTAAAAAAGTGTTTCTTTAGAAATAAGAAAAAATAATAAAACTGCTAACTGTATTTACACATGACAATGTAAAAGGTTGTGATAAAGATGAATCAGCTGATTCATTTACTAGAAAAATACCAATGTGAACTGTGAATGATAAAAAAAAAGTACTACTGAATTATCTGAAAGATAAAAACTTTTGCTGTTATTATTACAGTCCTAAGCAGATTTTGGTTATACCCCCGTTTCGCCGACACGAAAATTTCCTACCCCCTTTCGTCGACAAATTCCCCAAAGAAGGGAAAATCGACAATATCGGTTTAACACCTGTTTCGCCGACAGTGAATGTTCACCCCCATTTTGTCGGCGAGATGGAGGTATAACATACATTTTTCAAGCTCATTTAAGACTAGTTGTGTAGTTTGAAGGCAATAATCCTAAAAAACTTGAAGCTAAGTTGAAGAAAAACTTGGGAAATAAATACGAGAGTTAGAAATAAAACCCAGAGTTAGAAATTAGAATGTGAAAAACAGCCGTCAATGGCACTTAATTATTTTTTCTTAGTTGCCAAGATGGTCTACTCAGGCAAAATTGTTAAATTTTTTAATAGGATAAGACTTAGTTTATTATTATTATTTACTAAAATAATAAATACAAGCACAAAAGTTTAATATAAATATATTTATATTTAAAAAATAAAATAAAATAAAAACTTCCGTAAAACAGAATAAACAGTAGAATTTCTTTTTTAATTACCTGCTGGCCAAATCATTTTTAAATTTAGTCGAATTCCAAATATTACATCTTCAAACAAAATGAGAACTATTAGAAAACATTCATTTAAACTTTTTTACTTTCTCTTACCCATAAGGTAGAGAAAGTATTGTTTTTGGGTCAAATTTTCGAACGCGAGATTTTGTTATATTTACACATTCTGAGGTACCCTGAATATGAAAATCATGTTTTTAGCAAATGGTCTGTGTGTCTGTGTGTGTGTGTGTGTGTCTGTCTGTTATCAGCATATCTCAAAAACAAATTATGGCAGAAAGTTCAAACTTGGTATTCTAAGTGTGTATCATATAGGGATGCTACAGTAAGCTTTTCGTTAAGATCAAGCAAATGGTTCGTGTACAGCGACAATCAAGAGAATTCTAATACATTACGTCTATGGGGGAAATTGCAGGTGAGTAGAGTTTAACGTCTATGGACTGCACTAAAACAAATGAAACGAATATATATTTTTTGTAATAGAGATAGTTAACTGGGGAAAAAAAATTGTGTATATAGGAGCCTCGTCTCCCCCCCCCCTGGGGGGAAGTCCCCCCTCGGGGGGAGTAAATTTTCATGATGGGTATCTTTCAAAAGAGCTCGCCAATACCTTTAAAACGAATGGTTGAACCATCGATCTGCGATAATTTAAAACAAAGGTATCGATTTTTTTTACTTTTAACAAAAAAAACTTAGAAAAAAAATCGTATTTATTTTTTTTTTTTTATTGAGAATAAAATGGACTTTTTTTTGGGATATTTGGTGTTATACTACTACTCTAAAACGGAAATCGTCTGCATTATCATAAAAGATAATTTTTTAAAATAATAATTTTAATAAATTATTTTTTAAAAACAGAATTATTTTTTAATAACCGAATTAAATTCTATACAAATGTAGGTGCATTAATGAAACGGGGGGTTGAGGGGGGCAGTAGTCCCCCTCACATAGAACTAATTATTATATAAAACTCTTCAGAAGCCTAATATGAATTGTTTAACACAGGTTTACATAACAGAACTCGTTATCTCCTTTCGAAAGTCGTATGAGTGACACACCAAATTATTTTTCTTTCTTTTGGGTTGTTTTAATTATTAACTTTTACTTTCAGTTTTATAAGCCCAAAGTTTGGTAATTAATTCAGTATTTCAGAAATTATCATGATAAACATTTTTTGGTGATGTATTAATAAACTGAGAAATAACAATTGGTAGTAGTAAATTAAAAAATATATATATAAATTAAATAAATTGAAATATTATATTTATTTATTTTTATTTTTTTAACAGCATTTATGTAATTTTTTACTTGCTGGTTTTTATTGAGCTTATGTATCGATGGGTTTAAACTGAAAATATAAGATTTTTTTAAAAGATAATAAGAAACAAGGATTTTGAAAATTTCAGTAGACTTCAGAAATCTGCTGATCACGACCAGTTTAAACATTGAAATTTCTGATAAAGTTCAAAGAAGAAAATCATGATAGAACTTACTTCAATGGTGTTATTTTAGAAATGGAGTCTAATGAGATAAGGAAAGTTAATTTTAAGCAAGGTCTTGAAGATAAGTCCCTAAATTCTTTTAAGTCAATAACATTTGTGCTTAAACACACACACAGCGAAAAAAAAAAAAAAAAAAAAAAATCCGTAGACTGCAAATATAAATAAATAAATTACTTGTCTTTACTTATATTTCTAAACTGTAATAAAAGTCGCAAATTTATTATACAATTATTCTTATACTAGCAGGCTATGCCCACTTCCTTTTAAAAAGAATTCCTTTTGGAAAGAAATTATTAAAAAATAATGATAATAAAAAGTTGCTATATTATAAATGTTGCTATACTATAAATTTTATATGTGCGTTTTTATTACATTATTTATACTCTTTATTTGCCTTCATCGATACATTTCATATATCTTATGTAATGGCAACCATTTTCAATGCATTATAATACCAAAATTCTAATTTTAAAATGAAAAAAAAAAAAAAATCTACAAAATTTTAAAATTCGCGCAGTCTCTGGTCTCAGGCTGAATGAATTTCTGGGAGTGCACTGTAAAGAGAGAAATAATTTTATGACAGTAACGTGGTCATAAATTAAGCGTAAAAAATGACAAGTGAAAATTGTAATTCACCGTGGGTTTGGGCACCTGAGACTGTGAGTCGTATCAACTGATAAAAAGTGGTGAACTGGACACTAATCTTCTTACGTAACTAGTACCCGCCATTTCATTGAATTGAAATTTCCTTTCCACTTGTTTTCCCCATAATTATAGGACAAATCCCTAAATAGTTGGAAAGGGAAGCTTCAATGGGAAAAACAGGGGGTAGGAAATTTTTTGTCGGCGAAACGGGGGTTACACCCAGATTTTAATTTAGGATGTGCAATTTTGGATTTTTAAAAAGAGCGTAATTACAAATTACAATTTCATTGTCCATTACCCCAAATTACAATTTCATTGTTAATTTTATTATAATATGCATTTCTTATTTTTCTTGTGGTGATTATACCACAAAATGGTGACAATTGCTTTTTGCAGTCTGAAAGAAATAGTCTTACCATATGAAAAGTGGCCACTAACTTAAAAAAAGTGGCTACTAATGAAACTGACAGTACCGGCCACTGGCCACTAATGAATTTTCTCAGTTTTGCCCTTTAACATCTGATAGAGTGTTTATATAGCAAGTTTGAAGAAAATCGTTAGAGCCGTTTTTGAGATACGGACTTACGGTCCCACTTCCGGTTTCCGATGTCCCATTTCCGGTTAAACTCAATTATTGACAGGAAAACAATAATTACATACAAAAGCATATTTAAAATTGAGTTAAAATGGCGAGTTTGAAAAAAATCCGTACAACCGTTTTTAAAGGAACGCCCTTGGGAGGCCTGAAATTGAGCTATTTATACAGGACGCCTATCAATTTTCTTGAACTAACCAACTATATCATTCGAAAGGACATCTAATAGAGTGTTTATATAGCAAGTTTGAAGAAAATCGTTAGAGCCGTTTTTGAGATACGGACTTACGGTCCAACTTCCGGTTTCCGATGTCCCACTTCCGGTTTTTCAATTTTCACCAAAATTTGGAAATTTCATCTGTAGGCCAGACGTATTTCAATTCTAAAGTTTCGTAGCTCTATCTTTATTAGTTTATGAGCTATAATAGCCAGAAGATTCTCCACATACATACATACACACACACACACACACACACACATACATACACACTGACCAATTGCCAAAAACCACTTTTTTGGACTCAGGGGACCTTAAAACGTGTAAATCAGGTGAAATCTCGATATCGAATTTTTGGACCGAATACAATACTTCCATTACCTACGGTAGTAGGGTAATGGAAGTAATAATTAATACATATCTGCCAATATTTTAATTTATTCCGGAGTACTTTTAGCCCCGCCTTTATTTCGAACCACTTTACATATCGAAATATTTTCTTCAATGCATAAGTTCTATAAAATAAGAAAAAATTACTTAAAAAAAAAAAAGCACGAAATAGAGGCGGGGTAAAATTACTCCGTAATAAATTAAAATATTGACAGCTATGTTACTGGGTGAGAAAGCGTAGCACAGTGCCAGAGTGTTAGACTTGAGACACGTAGGTTTTCAGTTCGATCCCTGCTTTAATCGAATATTGATTTTTTCTTTTATTTAAAACGTAATACCAATATTTGATTTAACATAAAATTACCAAATAATAGTAAAAGGCTTATCCATCAGTTGGTTGCAGCTACTTCCGTACCAAGTTGTTGTTCAAACTAACACTAAATTTTTAATGGCGTACCTCTCACGCACATAAAAGATAGCCAATCCAAGGTGAGGCCCAAGATTAGACAATTCGCGTTAAATCTTGCAACACATACCTGCTATTTTCATCTGAGATTCTTTGAACAGAACCAACTTGTATTTATAAATATGCCTCCGTCGTACTAAAAGTTTTTTTTTTTTTATATATTAATATTCTTATAACTAGTATATAACCCCGTCAAAAATGACGGAATGTGAACGATAAATGTTGAAAACAATGTTTAGATCATGAAGATTACCACGTGATCATTTAAATGTATTTTCAGTTTTTGTTTATAAATCAAATGTGTTTCGATATTTTATAATTTTCGTTCTGAAATTAAAAAAATTCTACCCGATCAATAAATATGAATGACAATAAAAAAACTGCTGGTTGACAAAAAATATAGGCCCGAAAACACAACAGCAACAACACATCCCAGTGTTCCGTTAAGTGCTCTATTTAAAGTCCTCATAATAAGAATAATCTAGTGTGTCACTCACACGACTTTCTCTTACCCTAAAATTTAATGCTATAAGTACAGGTTGGAGATTAAGAGGTAAGATAAAGAGTACTGTTATGTAAACCTATGTTAAACAATTCAAATTAGGCTTCGGAAGAGTTTTATATGATAATTAGTTCTGGCCCCCCTCAACCCCCCGTTTCATTAATGCCCTACATAGAATTTAATTCGGTTATTAAAAAATAATTCAGTTTAAAAAAACAAACAATTTATTAAAATTATTATTTAAAAAAAGTTATCTTGTATGATAATACAGACGATTTCCATATTAGAGAAATAGTATAACACTAAATATCCAAAAAAAAGTTGAATTTATTCTCAATATTAAAGTAAAAAAAAAAAAAAAATGTTAAAATTGAAAGAAATCAATAACTTTATTTTAAATTATCGTAAATCGATGGTTCAACCATTCGTTTTAAAGATATTGGCGAGCTCTTTTGAAAGATACCCATCACGAAAATTTACTCCACTCGAGGGAGGACATCTACCCCAGGGAGGGAGGCGAGGCTCCTACATACACAAAAAATATTTTCCCAGTTGACTATCTCTATTACAAAAAATATGTATTCGTTTCATTTGGTTTAGTGCAGTCTATAGATGTTAAATTCTACTTACCTGCAATTTCCCCCATAGATTTAATGTATTTGAATGTCCGTGTACACGAACCATTTGCTTCATCTTAACGAAAAGCTTACTGTAGCATCCCTATATGATACACATTTAGAAAACCGAGTTTGGAATTTCTGCTACTATTTGTTCTTGAGATATGCTGATAACAGACACACAGACACACAGACAGACACAGAGACCATTCGCTAAAAACGTGATTTTCGTATTCAGGGGACCTCAGAACATGTAAGTATAACAAAAACTCACGTTCGAAAATTTGACCCTAAAACAATACTTTCTCGACCCTATGGGTAAGAGGAAGTAAATAACGATTCACTTCATTTTACCAAAATACTTTTTTTTAAGACTATCGAAGATCCTGTTTCCAAATACGTAAGCGAAGTGTGACGTCACTGACCGTCCGTGGATGCAAGAAAAAGATTCCCTATATTAAACGTCCATTGTATTTTTTGTAAAAAATAATTAAAAATCGAGGAAAATTATTTCCCGATTTTAATACCCGTATTTGGGTATATGCTATCGTATATGCTATCGTATCCCTGTGTTAGATTGAGTTATTTTGCTGTCAAATTGACAAAATTTTAAATTTCAAAACTGTGTCATCTTTGGCGTTTTTTTGTATTTGGCGATTAAAAACATACTACGAAAATGTACATGCCAGATGTTTATTTTCGTAATATGTATTGTACGAAATATTGTTTCATATAATTCATCGCTCTCTTAATATAGGTTGTTAAAATAACCATGATTTTTGAAAGGAATAAAATATGTTCGCCAAATAATTTGGCGATATATTTTTTCCGCCAAGGATGACAGATATATTAAATCTATTCCACTGCAACATACGAGTATCTTATATCAGACACTTTATTTAGACATTTGAAAACAAATTTGACTTCAAATTATGATAGAATATTTATCATTTTCCTTTTAATTAGTATACCAGTTGGATATTTATTGTGTAAATATCATCCTTTGAAATGAAATGCTTGCAGTCGGCTGCAAAATTATTCGAGCACTAGCCAATAATTCCTATATTTAAAAAGTACACTTAAGACTGTTTTGCTAAGTAAATCCTTGTCGAATCATGTTCTTAGACTGATTAAGAACATGACTCGACAAGGATTTATTTAACAAAGCTGTATTAAGTGTACTTTTTTTTGGCAAGGATTATTGCTAGTGCTCGAATAATTTTGCAGCCGACTGTATGTTTTCAATCGAATATGGAAGTTTGCTATTTTATTTTTCTAAAGTTTTGAAATTTAAAATTAAAATTTTATCAATTTTACAGCAAAAACAACTTAATCTAACGCATGCACACGATAACTAATACATATCTATACCGAAATATGGGAATTAAAATCGGGAAATAATTTTCCTCAATTTTTAATAATTTTGTACAAAAAATCCAATGGGCGATTAACATAGAAAATCTTTTTCTTGCATCCACTGACGCCCAGTGACGTCATCACTTTGCTTGCGTATTTTCTAACTAACTATCTAATAATAAAACAGGAATAAACTACTACGTCAGAAACGCAAAAGAAAAATTACTGAGGTGCATACAGCTGTTTCGGTAGCCTAAAGCGTACCGTCATCAGTGCAAAAAAAGAATTCTGAATCTGGAGAAGTACTCGTATATATAGGAGAGGGAACGGATTTAGTTCAACCAGTAGGATTACGGAAGAGGTGGGGAGTGTGGCCAATAGGAATTAAGGAATGTGTAGCTGTGTAAACAGTAGAAAAATTAAGAAAATGTGGACTGAATGTAAAATTTCCAGCAATCAGACAAATAGGGAACAGCGAAATCACAATTTACAAGGTTTTTAAAATTTTTATAAATATGAAAAGCTTCAAAGAAATCGAGTTCATGAATGGATTTAGGTCTGCAAATTATTTTAGCTGAATTAAATTTAAAATTATGATTTTCCTCCCAGCAATGTTTAGAAATAGCCGATTTATTGGTTTCTATAGATTGGCTATTTCTAAACATTGCTGGGAGGAAAATCATAATTTTAAATTTAATTCAGCTAAAATAATTTGCAGACCTAAATCCATTCATGAACTCGATTTCTTTGAAGCTTTTCATATTTATAAAAATTTTAAAAACCTTGTAAATTGTGATTTCGATGTTCCCTATTTGTCTGATTGCTGGAAATTTTACATTCAGTCCACATTTTCTTAATTTTTCTACTGTTTACACAGCTACACATTCCTTAATTCCTATTGGCCACACTCCCCACCTCTTCCGTAATCCTACTGGTTGAACTAAATCCGTTCCCTCTCCTATATATACGAGTACTTCTCCAGATTCAGAATTCTTTTTTTGCACTGATGACGGTACGCTTTAGGCTACCGAAACAGCTGTATGCACCTCAATAATTTTTCTTTGGCGTTTCTGACGTAGTAGTTTATTCCTGTTTTAATATTCCAACGCCAAGTCTCCTGCTATTATTAACTATCTAATAATTACAGACACTCCATGCTAACCCAAATTCACCTCTACTCTATACTCCCAACCAGCTATCTCACCCACAACATCGCCAAAATATCCAGGATCCAGCTAGGGACTTTCTCATTCTCAACCGAACATTTTATCTTGACTCGACTTTATCTCCTTAGACTATCCTACTTTCAATACTCATTTCAACTGGTGACCTTTACTTGCCCAACCAAACATTCTATCCCAACTATAACTTTACACTAATTTCAAAACTAAAATCAACTGGCGACATTTACGTACTGAACTCGACGCCAATCGTACCTTACAATGTAAACAAATAATGAAGCTTGATAAAAATATTTAAAGACTTTAATATGTTTTAACAAATATTTTAAGATTTTTAAGGCTTTAATGGACCATATTCCCACTTTGGGTTCGAGGCTACAAGAATATCAGCTGGTTAGGCAAACAATCCTCAACTCTACCATAGAAAAGCATTGTGGCTTGAAAATTTTTATCTTGCAATATTATTTATAAGAGTTACAGATTATATGAAATTGAAGTAAGAGTGATATAGTGATACCTTTGTTTTGTTTTTAATCCAGTTTTAGTAATATACTTTAATATTAATCAACATATGTAATATTAAAAGTTGCCATGTGAACTGTGGCGATGTTAAAAAATTTAAATGGATGTTCCATTTAATAAATTACTTTATTAAAGTGATTGAAATTCTAATTATTTAAGCTTTGATGTCTATATATATATGCGTGTCTGTATAAAATGTTCTTATTAATCTTTTATCCATTATATATATATATATATACATATATATATATATATATGTGTGTGTGTGTGTGTGTGTACATAAAATGTTCTGCAATTTTACGATATGGAATAGTCTTAACTTTATCATTCGATTCAGTTGTTTACATTTCTCTTTTGTTATTGTTTGAACAGATATCTGATTATTAAGTTTCACTGGAGAAATATTTAGGAAAATGTTATGCGTAACAATAAAATAGCATCTTGAATCTAGTTTGTTTACAAAATATCGGCCACGTGTTCGGCGATTTTACCTACTGTGACGTCACAGGAATATTGTCCATATGTTTTAGAAATATTTTAAGCGTTTTGTTTAATGAAACAGTCAAAGAGTCGTTCATTCGCAATTAAAGAGTTGTCCATTTGGAATTTGTATTTTCTGAATGGCAACAGTTTATGTTTGTTTTTATTGACATTGCGTTGTTTATAATCATGAAGTTACATAATTCTATTTATAGGTTCATGGTTATAATAGCCAGTGATCCGTTATATTTAATTAAACATTTAAACATTACAATTGAATAGTTTTTCAAGGTTTTAGAGGGAATAAATAACAATATGTGTGATACAAAACATGAAAATGATATGTATGTTTTCGTAAGTTAAATGGAACAAACGGGGAAAAAAAAATGGCTGCCAAAAGTCTCTGTTTTGAAGCGGTGTAAACCGGAATCGTGAATGACAGATGAGGGTCATTATATATATTAATTATTACAAATGTTTCATATTTTAATTCATAATCTACAATGTATCATTTACATTTTCTCTCTAAATATAATTTTAAAATTATCATATAATTAGCAAATATGAAATATTAATTATGAAATATCAGGTAAAGTTTTAAAAAAGTAAGTAAAATTTATGGTAAATTTAATAAAATGAAATTTCTTTTACTGATTTATCTAGAAAAAGTTGTATCATTGTATAACTGTAAGTGATATATTTCCACGAATATAATTCCTGCAATAAATGATGTTTCTATTGAGTATTTCCCCGTTAAAAATTCTTTTCCTAGTTATATTTTATCGTTCAGAAAACATAACGTCTGTCAAGCAAAACAAAATGTTTTCTTAACAAAATTTTCCTTTCCCTTTCATATATTTCTTTTACGAAAATTTCGCCTTATTTGCATATAATTGCCAAAAATGGTTCTCCATGCACGAAAGAAAAAGAAAATATATAATTTTCTTGGAGTAATGTTTAAGGAATAATTTTGTACATGAAAAAGTTAAAAGAAAAAGTTTGAATCACAAATAACGGACAGAATTATTTTCTTTTCTTTTAAATCATACGCATTATAAAATGCGTATCTTAGACAGTTTTTAAGCACTTAAAATAAATTTTTATCATAACTATTTTATAAGATACAAGTGAAACACACATACACACACACACAAATAATAAATAAAAACCAGAAACACATAATTTTTAAATGATAACACTATTAGCTATTTTTTTTTCAGTAAAACAAATTATAGCACTAGCAATAATATTATTAAAGTATTTTTGTGCAGTATCCATGTATTATTCAACAATTGGTATAATATATGTCTACAATGATCGAAATAGCAGCATACATTTTAATAATGCTCAGTCACTTTTTATCAGGAAACTAATAAAAGTTAACACTATTTGTCTGACTGAATGTGAAGACTATAATATAACGCTTTTACTTTGGCCTCATCTATAGCTACCATGATTATTAAACATTTTCATCCAGGATAACTAAAAAATTGTCGGTGGTTTTATCAAACTTTCACAGGAGTTGCATTTTACTATCACAACAAAACTTTCCTATTTATGAGATAAAAATTTTTAAACTGTTTAGAAATTAGATTAACCCTTTTTACTGGTCCTATTTAATTTCACTCCGCTGGTTAGTGTTGCTAAATTTAAGGACTTTTTTATTCAATATCCCCCAGTAAATTTTAACTATAGCAGTTGCTTAATTACTTCGAAGGTTAATCGTAATTTATGTATATCAAATATTGCTATTCAAAATTATTGGTGGTAGTTGAATAAAAGAGTCCCTAAATTTGGCAACACTGCTTAGAGCGCTTTAAAGAGTTAAGGCCGAAAAAGGGTTATAAAAAAGAAAAAAAAAAAAACCTCAATAAAATCTTCAAATTAGCCATTACGTCATGAAAATTTGTTTGAGGACATTTTCAATATCCAAAGCTTTTTGGTGACAATCGGATTTAAAAGCATCGTGTAAACAATTGTTTGCACGTTCGTACAGTTAAATACGAAATATATATATATATATATATATATATATATATATGTGTGTGTGTGTGTTACCGTTAAAGTATATAATTCAGTTATTTCATAGAATAACCAGGTATTTCATGAAATAACTAGACAAGTCAGTTAAAGTATATAATAGATAAAAAATTTCACACTTTACCTAGTTAGTCTATGAAATAACTAGTTATTCTATGAAATAACTAATGACAGACCGTTAAAGTGTAAAATAAACAATTTCAAAATTATTTTATAAATTAATTGATCATAAATTCATGTACGCAAAGCGTACAGGCGTGCGTAATACTGCCTGCGGCAGTACAAAATTGTGCATACTTTTCAGATTAATGCATTTCGAGATAGGGGTATCTAGTAATGTTTTTTTTTTGTTTTCATGTACGCAAAGCGTACAGACGTTCGAAATAGTGGTTGCTGCAGTACTAAATTGTGCATAAGTTTCAGATTCATGCATCTTGAGATAGGGGTATCCAGTGATGTTTTTTTTTTTTTTTTTTTCATGTACGCAAAGCGTACAGACGTTCGAAATACTGGCTGCTGCAGTACAAAATTGTGCATATGTTTCAGATTCATGCATCTTGAGATAGGGGTATCCAGTGATGTTATTTTTTTGTTTTCATGTACGCAAAGCGCACAGACGTTCGAAATACTGGCTGCTGCAATAAATAACCGTGCATATGTTTTAGATTCATGCATCTTGAGATAGGGGTATCCAGTGTGTTTTTTTTTTTGGTTCTGATGTACGCAAAGCGTACAGACGTTCGAAATACTGGCTGCTGCAGTACAAAATTCTGCATATGTTTCAGATTCAAACATCTTGAGATAGCGGTATCCAGTGATTTTTTTTTTGTTTTCATGTACGCAAAGCGTACAGACGTTCGAAATACAGGCTGCTGCAGTACAAAATTGTGCATATGTTTCAGATTCATGCATCTTGAGATAGGGGTATCCAGTGATGTTTTTTATTTGTTTTCGTGTACGCAAAGCGTACAGACGTGCGTAATACTGCCAGCTGCAGTACAAAATTGTGCATATGTTTCAGATTCATGCATCTTGAGATAGGAGTATCCAGTCATGTTTTTTTTTTCGTTTTCATGTACGCAAAGCGTACAGACGTTCGAAATACTGGCTGCTGCAATACAAAATTGTGCATATGTTTCAGATTCATGCATCTTGAGATAGGGGCATCCACTGATGTTTTTTTTCATGTACACAAAGCGTACAGACGTTCGAAATGCTGACTGCTGCAGTACAAAATTATGCATATGTTTCAGATTCGTATATTTTGAGATACAAAAGTTTACTTAAAATGCATGAAATAAAAAAAAAATATGCAAAATTTTGTACTGCAGCAGCTAGTATCACGCACGTCTGTACGATTTGCGTACATGAAAAAAAAAAGTCACTGGCTACCCCTATCTCAAGATGCATGAATCTGAAAAATATGCACAATTTTGTACCTCAGCAGCCAGTATTTCGAACTTCTGTACGCTTTGCGTACATGGAAACCAAAAAAAAAAAATTACTGGATACCCCTATCTCAAGATGCATGAATCTGAAACGTATGCACAATTTTGTACTGCAGCAGGCAGTATTTCGAACGTCTGTACGCTTTGCGTACATGAAAACAAAAAAAAACATTACTGGATACCCCTATCTCAAGATGCACGAATCTGAAACATATGCATAATTTTTTACTGCAGCAGCCAGTATTTCGAACGTCTGTACTCTTTGCGTACATGAAAAAAAAAAAAAATCACTGGATACCCCTATCTCAAAATGCATGAATCTGAATAGTATGCACAATTTTGTACTGCAGCAGCCACTATTTCGAACGTCTGTACGCTTTATGTACATGAAAAAAAATCACTGTGGGTACTCCTATCTCAAAGTGCATGTCTGAAAAATATGCAAAATTTTGTGTTGCAGCAGTGCTAAAATAACCAGTAAATGTGATAAATATTGAATAATTAATCACATTCCCCAAAATTTAGCAGTGATTATGCATAATCATTTCATACTTTAACGATCATGTAATCGTTATTCTATAGAATACCTAGTTAAATAGTAGAATTCAATAATATTATATACTTTAACTGACTTGTGTAGTTATTTCATGAAATACCTAGTTATTCTATGAAATAACGGATTTCATACTTTAACGGTAACATGTATATAAACTTAAATTTAATTCAAGTGGTTTATTTTCTATTTGGAGCTGTAACAAAAATTTTTTGAAAAATTAGAACCGACTCTAAAAAGCAATTAATATTCAAACTACTAAAAATAAATTGAAAACTGACGTTAAATGGAATTGTAAATTGCGCCTAAAAGTATGAAATAAATTTCTTTTCCAGATAACATAAACACTACAATTAATCATAACCTTTGAAGTTAGCGCAAAATTACATAAGATTTGACTTTTTTTGCAAATTTGATTTAAGATCGATAGCTATGCTGACCGATAACTCGCCAATGTTCCATCGTCATAGTTTGCTTTATTGTTTCATAACTGTGTACAATTAATCCATTAGTAACACACAAGTAGAGCAGTGAACATCCTTCACAATTTGATTTTTATGTTTCTACGGTGCTGCTAGAGTTTTCATTGTAAACTTTTGCTGCTTACGAAATCTTAATTGTTTTGTTTGAATTTAAGTATTTTTCTGTTGTGTTTCCAGAAGCCAAAGTGACGCAGTGAAATAAATTTAATTTGTGTATTCAATAAAAGTATCAATATTTATTTTGCACTGACTTCAATGGCTATGATTTATAGTAGTTGATTAGGAAATTAGAATGACAATTTGAAAAGAATAATAAACGAATGAAAACAAAACTTTATACATGAATAAAATTAAATGCGTACTCACCTTTCCAGTTTTTACGGACCGAAGTCAGCAAGAAATCACCACACATAAAAAAAGGAGTGCGTTGATTTTGTATTTTGTAGATTTAATTTAATCAGGTAGTAAATCTTTAAGACTATGTTGCTAAAAATAACAGAATTTGTCATGCTTGCCAGAGAATTATATTACTTAGATTAACATCTGAAATAGAGTTTATAGAATATTCATTATTGAAAGTCTTTTCCGACTAGAATGAAGAAAAAAGAAAAAGAACAAAAGCTCCCCTTGTTAATACAGTCATGTGACCCTCTGAGAATCTGTTGGCGAAACCTTTGCATCCGTCTTTTTTGATTCAACTTGCTGTGCGCGATAGGGAGGCACCGGGGTAGACATCGACCTGTTCGGAAGAAGTACCACTTGCGATATGGGTCGAACGTCCAGCGGCTGATGTTTGAACCTCGAAGACTCTGGTGACTCCGTTTTGTCCAATTTCCGTTCACATAATTTTTCCTGGGCTCCACTGCAGTGGCATCGATTGCTTGTCCCTCATTAAAACTAATTGTCCAGGATAGAATCTGTGGATCTTGTTTACTCCCGTTAGATTTGATTGAGGTTCAGAAAATATTCTTTGGAATCTTTGCCAGAAGTTTTCTTTCATCTGCATGATAAGCTTATACCTGTAAGAGAGACTTAGAGAAATAGATGTTAGTGAATTCTCTGGCAATTCTAATAAATCAGAGCCAATTAACAGGTATCAAGGGGTTAGTGCACCTAAATCATTGGATCATCTGATAATGGTACCAAAGGCCTAGAATTGAAACGGAATTCAATTTGATGCAAGTGTAGATAATTCCTGGTTTAGTTAATACTGCACCCTGTGTTACTTTTACGAGATGTGTCTTTTCATATTTAATGGAGGCTTCTCACAAACCCCCGAAATTTGGGGCATACGAGGGAATGAAATGCCACGGGATTTTTTTTTTGGGGGGGGATGGGTGTGGGGGGGGACACACGCAGTCTTGTACTGTGACTTCTTTGGGCAAATCAAATAACTGTTTAAGGTAAGAATGGTCTCCAACAAAATTCCGACCGTTCTCAGAGAAAATGTCTGATTAAACTACAAAAACAGTAATTTTGAAAAGAATACCAGTACGCTATGCATAATTCACGGTCATTACACTGCATTAAACATAATAAAGCTGGTATACGTTTTAATTATATGTAATAAAAAAAAATAGTTTTTGCAAAAAAGTATAATTAAAAATTAGGTTACATGGTTACACAAATTAATTTCGTTACATTATGTCCTATGCATGATTTTTACTTTACACTCAATATTCTCGGAAATCAGTATATAAAATTAAAATGCTTTAAAGCATGATATTTGAAGAAAATGCCATGAATAGAATTAAACATTAGTTTACCTGACTGCACAAATTTATTTTGATTCATTATATGACTTATATGGGATCTTACATTGAATGCCTATACTTAAAATTGTACGTAACGCGATTAATGATGAGATACGCTTCTGTTGGATTTGTTCTAATGAAATATAATTCTCAATGGGCTATAACCTCGTCAATCCCACCTTATCTAACTATCTGTTTATCTATCTATCTATATAAAGGGTGGTTATAATTAAACTTCCCCTATAAACAGCATACTACAACGCAAACGTGTGAACGGAATGCAACGAAATTTGGTATATAGACTATGCACGAGATGCGCTCACGGAATTTCGAAAAAAAAATTTTAGTTCCAAAATGTCCACCAGAGGACGCCTTTTCCAGAAAAACATTAAATTTAACACGATTAACGGCCAAAACGAAATACAGAAGCACTATTAACAATCCAGAACAAGAATTATGAGTAATAAAATGTAAAATCGGGAAAAGCTGTCAGTTCTAGGGAAAAAAAATATGTCGAGATTTGCATGCTTGCGAAGAAAAGGAAAACGCAAATCAGGTTTACGCAAAACAGGTTAGGGTATAAAACGTTTGCACACGTTGTCATGTTTTATGTCGATGTTTCCGGCTGTAATGATGACGGTATCTGACTTCTCTGCGATAATATTTTTTCGTGAGATATCGTGTACAAAGATTAACGTACTAACGTACTAACAGATTAACAAACTAACAGACACCCTACAGATGGACACCATACCCAATTTGATACTTTCGGATTCATCACACCTCAAAATGTGTAAAAGAGTAAAAAAAAAAACCTAGGTCGAAAATTTTCACGATTACCTAAGTTTCCCATACCTGTAATATGATGGGGAACTAAAACAATAAAGCTCTCAAGATAATTTTATGATTTTATTTCAACTACTATATGAATTATATTTATAAGGAAGCGCACAAAAGTATCTTCATAACTCTACGAAGAGAAAACGTTAGAAATATTGCAATAATTTTCCTATTCGTCTGCAAAATGCGTAATTACAGAGAAAACGCTATTTCAAAAAATTGACTTTAAAATAAATTTTCTCAGACGTACTTGGATAAGTGAGGAAATAGTAGTAATAGGAGAGTTTCGATTATATTTTGACTGGAATCGCGCGTTTCTGGAGAAAAAATCGGATTATTCTGGGGAAGGTGAAGACGTGAGAGTAATTCAGGAGGAGAATTAGACGGACACAGTTGCCAACTTTCTAACGAAAGGCATATTTCTGTAAGCGCATTACATACGCATAGGTGCCAACATCCTAATTAATGTTCCGGAATATTGCTAGTATCCGCCCCTTTTTCCACAACTCTTAATTTTTAGAGTAATTATCTCCAATTGTAATTGCAATTAAATAAGAAGAAAAATGCTCTTAAAAAAGACTGGCGTGAATAAAAAGACGGGTACTAACAGTACAACGGAATATTAATTAGGACGTTGGCAACTATGCATACGTCCTCACTCATACTTTGGTTCAGATAAATGATACTAAGAAAACCTCATCTGATTTGAAGTACTCTTAAAAAAAAATAATAATAATTTTGGGATTAAAAAAAAAAGACTAATAACTCTCTGGATTTTTAATTAGATTGTTGGTAGCTCTGTTCCTGAATAAATTATAAAATTGCAATTGCCAACTTTTTGTAATTTATTCTGGAGCATTGTTGGTACCTCTCTCTTTTCACACTATATATATTTTTAGAGTCATTTTCGTGTTTATGTAACAACTATTGAATAAGAAGAGTATTACTCGAAAAATACATTGGGCAGGTCGATAAAAAGAAGGCAGAGCTAACAAGGCTTTGGAATAAATTATAAAAGTTGACAAATATTCAATGATAAGAAAGGAGGGTGAAAGAGTAACTAAAGATTTTCGTTGAGTTATTTTTGTACATAATGACTAACAAAGGGTAAGTTAAAACACGCCTTTGTTGTAAAAAAAGAAATCAACGTCTACAATCTGTATATTTAAAAAGGGACTATAATATTTTATCTAAAATTTTTAGAATAGTAAAATACATAAATATATTAATTGGGTCGTTCATTGTAAAAGTGAATAATCTCCTTGGAAATTGATTTTGAAATAACGAGCTTTTTTCAAGTTTATGAGTAGGAAAAGAAAGTCAAGATTCAGTAAGTGTTATCGATTTTTGCGTTTATAACAAATCATAGTTATAAGAATTTATAAATTATATTAAAAATAATTTGAAGTAACTTAGAAACTTCATTTTTATAATGAATATTTAGAAATTTTAGTTTTCTGTGAAAAATATGTAATGCCATTAAGGAGATTTCAATGCAATTATTGGAGTTTTTTTTCTTTTTTATAATGAAAGATGTGACAAAATGTGATACAATAAAGAAAAATATTTATACATATTTAAAAAATATAGAGTTACACGACTTTTACAATGAATCGTACGATTGTCAGATATAATAATTTAATAATTTTATCATCAATCATAATACATAATGAAACAAAATGTTCAATTTTCAAAGCAGATATGGCATAATTCAGTGTTATAAAAATAAATATAACATTTTAAAAGTTGCTTGAATTATTTTCATTTTTATGAACATTTTAGAGTTCATTTTTCTTTGTAACTCTTTTTAGTGATAAACGGCGATAATTTACACAGCTTTTAGTATGCAATATTGATCAAAGTTTATTTTTATTTTAACTTTTAAAATATAAATTATAACTTTTAAACTATAACTTTTAAAATATAAATTATATAAGTTATAATTGTGCGAATTGTTTCTTCAAAAAAAAAAAAAAAAGTAAAAATTTTCTGTAAAAAAAATTCTGATAGAGAAATGATATTTCTTACCTGCGGATTATACACCGAAAGTTACAGTAACACAAGTTCATCTGAGACAATGAATTACGGGATCATTATCTAAAACGAATCCACGTCTTCTAATTTCTTGGTCATTTTCTAAAATGCGTAATCAGGCATAGACAACAGTTTTTACTTCCATTACCCTACTACCGTAGGTAATGGAAGTATTGTATTCGGTCTGAAAATTCGATATCGGGTTTTCACCTGATTTACACGTTTTAAGGTCCCCTGAGTCCAAAAAAGTGGTTTTTGGCAATTGGTCAGTGTGTATGTATGTGTGTGTGTGTATGTATGTGGAGAATCTTCTGGCTATTATAGCTCAGAAACTAATAAAGATAGAGCTACGAAACTTATGAATTGAAATACGTCTGGTGTACAGATGAAATTTCCAAATTTTGGTGAAAAATGAAAAACCGGAAGTGGGACATCGGAAACCGGAAGTGGGACCGTAAGTCCGTATCTCAAAAACGGCTCTAACGATTTTCTTCCAACTTGCTATATAAACACTCTATTAGTTGTCCTTCCGAATGATAGAGTTGGTTAGTTCAGGAAAATTGATAGGCGTCCTGTATAAATATCTCAATTTCAGGCCTCGCAAAGGCGTTCCTTTAAAAACGGTTGTACGGATTTTTTTCAAACTCACCATTTTAACTCACTTTTAAATATGCTTTTGTATGTAATAATTGTTTTCCTGTAATAATTGAGTTTAACCGGAAGTGGGACCGTAAGTCCGTATCTCAAAAACGGCTCTAACGATTTTCTTCAAATTTGCTATATAAACACTCTATTAGATGTCCTTTCGAATGATATAGTTGGTTAGTTCAGGAAAATTGATAGGCGCCCTGTATAAATAGCTCAATTTCAGGTCTCCCAAGGGCGTTCCTTTAAAAACAGCTGTACGGATTTTTTTCACACTCGCCATATTAACACACTTTTAAATATCCTTTTGTATGTAATCATTGTTTTCCGGTCAATAATGATTTTTTGTAAAAGTTGGTATCTCAAAAACGGCTCTAACGATTTCCTTGAAAACTGTTATGTAAATCCATTACTTTCTCGTGTATTACGTGGTTATTAGAGGAAAATTAACAGTCTTCCTGCTTAGGTAGGTCATCTTCAAATCTCGGAAATTTGTGTTTCAAAAAAACAACTCTACCATTTTTTTTTCTCTTACTTTTTATCTCGCTATAGGTAAGCTTCGTTTTATATGTCTTTCTTACCGGAAATTTCTCTTACCGGAAAAATTTTAGGTTTCTACTTCTTTAGGCAACTTTTATGTTTTCTGATCACATTATCTTTCAGAAATGCATATAATACGTGTAATAGTGGGTAATGGAAGTCGTGTGGTTGTTTCACACCAGATTTTTTTTTTCCTAAAACTTATTTCTGGATCTTCTTCATAGCTGTGATTTATGCAGTAGAGTCATATTTCTTTGTAAAACATCTTCACAAAGGTTGCAAGATTTTTTACTGACGAATGCCGTGACGAATTTCTCAGACGCAGTATGAGGGAAATGATTTGTATCTCGCGTTTTTTTTTTTTTTTTTTTAAATGTAATGCGTGTTGTGTATGACGCCTATCTTTTGTATATTCTGACGTGTAAAGCGTATTCTGTTGTTAAATTTTTGAGCTTTTCCTTTCCCCTGTCACACTCTCCCCCCCCACTTTTTTTCTGCATATTAAAGCCAAATTTGAGTTAATTCTAAAGAGGGGATTTTTTTCCCGGCTTTCTTCAAATTTGAACTTCATTTATTATCATCATGTCAATTACATTACTTTGTATTTTGAATTTTTAGAACTATTCATCTTGCGTACATATATTTGCAGTTTTTTTTTTTTTTTTTTTTTTAACGATAAGGCTAAATGTAACTTTGTTCTATTAAAAAACGATGAACAGAAAAAAAAAAAAAAAAAAAAAAAAAAAAAAACTTCATCACTAAAATTATTTTTTGTTAATGCAATTTAAAATAAAGTGAACTTTTTTTTTTAATGTGTAATTAACATAATTTAAAAGTTTTAAATTATTATTAATATTTTTTTTTTTATTGCTTTCAGTTTAGACCAAAAAAATGCCATTTATATCAGTCAAATATATCTATATAAATAAAGAGAAGTGTCTGTGTGTGTGTCTGTGTGTGTATCTGCGCTCTGGTGCTCACACTACTAATCGCAGAGCCTCCGAATTTGGCATATAGGTACCTGGGACCCTGCAGGTGTGCACCTCATCGAGATTTTTTCGAATTTCGAATTTGAATTTTTTAAATTAATGTTTTTTCGAATTTAAATATTGGCTTCAATGTTTCATTTTTCAGAAATTTGTTTCGTTTCAAAAGTCTGCTTATCTTAGCAACGCCTATTGAACTATTTATTTATTTGAATTCATTTGAGGAAGAAATCTTTTTTATTATCTTTATTGAAAACAAATAGTTCTACTCATACAGTAGAAAAAATTAAACATATAAAATTTTTAGATTTTGGCATATAGGTACCTGGGTCCCTGCAAGTGTGCACCTAATCGAGATTTTTTCGAATTTCGAATTTGAATTTATTAAATTAATGTTTTTCCAATTTTAAGTATTGGCTTCTTTGTTTCATTTTTCATAAATTTAATATTTTGCTTCAATCGTCTGCGTATCTTAGCAACGGCTATTACGCAACTTATTTTTGTTTAATACATTCATTTAAAGGCGATTTTTTTTATTTTTTTATTGGAAACAAAATTGTAATGCAGTAGAAAAAATTAAGTATAATTAATAGTTTTAATTTTAAAAACGTTTTTATAACAGTTACGTTTAAGTTATTATAGTAGCCCAACTTCTTATTTTTCATTTTTTAATTAATTCTTTCTTTTAAAAGAAAAAACTTTTTTTTTTTTTTTTTTAAATTATTATTTACAGTATTTATCGGGAAAAATGGAAGTACATACATAGCAAAAAGGATTAAATTGATTAAAATTTATTTGTTTATGTATGTATATATATTTTAATCTACTTTTTATTTTTATTTATTTTATTACATTGGTCGAAATCAAATCGTAATATAGTGTAAATAGCATGGGCTATAAAATACATGGTTCAAAACTAAAATATTTAATAGATGCTGAGATACAGTCATCTTTAAAATCGTAGTTCTTAAATAGTAGCAGATCTTTCCTGTCGTCGATAAATATCCAAATTAAAGTGCCTGGGAAAGATCTTTCTGCAGGCATGGGAAACCTAGACCTGATGCAGTGCGGGAGGGAAAAGAGCTGCCGTGGACAGCGAGTACCCGAAGCGAGGTTTGAAGCAATTTTAGTTACTTTTTTTTTAGTTTTTGTGTATAATGTGGTGTAAAAAAATAAATATTGATAATTCTTTCTAAAATTCATTTAAATATAGTGACCAGCGAAGCGGGCGTAGCCTGATAGTAATTAATAAAATGAATGGACAATTTTAATTTAAAATGTCATATTATTTTTTGTACTTACATAAGAAAAATTTTCTTTTTATTTAAATGCTAAAAATTATAGCTAAAAATTAAAATATTTTCAGCCGATTCTTTACCTAAATGGAATGTAATTTATATTACTCATCAGATGGTTTTACGAGAAAGAGCATATTGAAGGAGCACTTTCCATAGAAATATTTGCAATCACTTATTTCTATGAAAACCTTTTGAAGGTCACGTGTATGCTGCTTTAATAGATAGACATGCATAATAAGCATGCTAACGTAAACCTTCTCTCTAGCAATTTATAACTAATATAAATGTTGCGAAAACATTTCCTTAAATTTGAAATTTGAAACTTTTATCACGTGGCGCACTTCGATGAAATGAAGTTTCTCTTTTGTTATCCATTTATTTCGTATCTATTTATTGAAGAAAATAGAGTTCGGAATACGGTGTAAGAAACATGTCGTTACGATAAAAACAATTTAATAATGATATCAATAATAAAAATATATTAAAGCTATATTCTATTTTATGCTAGAACATAAATTAAAAATATCCATCCAGTTTTATTTTATGGAAAACAGATACTAAATTTCTTCAAAATACTTTTTAAAAAGTAAAAATATAAATAAATAAATAAAAATAAAATAAAATAAAATAAATAAAATTAAAAAAAAAAAAAAAAAATCTGGAGTGACTCCACTCGACTTTCCGAACATTGAGTAATTAACAGTTTTGTAGATAAAGTAAAGAAAGAGGAGTTGTTAAACAAACAAAAGAGAGAAAATCATAATAGAGTGTTTGAGTATTTTTTTCTCCATTTATTACAAGATGTTTTATTTAACGCTACTGAACTTTGAGCCCATAAGATCAAAATGATAAAGAATTTTTCGTTGAGTCCCTGTAAAAACCTATGAATGCTAGATTCACCAAAATGCTTATATTTAGTACAACAGTGATTTATAATATTCATATAAATTTTCATCTCAATTGAATAAGGCGTTTAGTCGCTATCGCACTTTTAAAAATTTGGTCCCATAGGCCATAATGATAAAGAATTTTTCTTTGTGTCTCTGTAAAAAAAATTGCAAGTGCTAAATTCACCAAAATCTATACAGTTGGTGCAACTGTGACCTATAACATGTGTACAAATTTTTTGCTCAGATTAATAAGGCATTTAGACGCTATCACACTTTTAATAATTTGTCCCCATATGCCATAATGATAAAGAATTTTTATTCGTGCCCCTGTAAAAAAACTGTGAGGGCTAAATTCACAAAAATCTATACAGTTAGTGTAACTGTGACCTATAACATGTGTACAAATTTTTTGCTCAGATTAATAAAGCGTTTAGACGCTATCGCACTTTTAAGAATTTGGCCCCATAGGCCATAATGGTAAAGAATTTTTCCTGGTGTCCCTGTAAAAAAACTATAAGTGCTAGATTCACCAAAATCTATAGGGTTCGTACTATGGTGACTTACAATATACGTACCAACTTTCAGCTTATTCGAACAAAGCGTTTAGACGCTAGCGTGCTCACTCACAGACATACACACACACATACACACACACATACATACAGCATCGTAAAAATAGTGGAAACGGACTCAGGGGACCTCGAAACGTATAGAAACATCAAAATCTCAAATTCGGATTTTTGACATGATTACAATACTTTCCTCACTATAGTGTTCGGAAAGTAATAATAATGAATGAATTTGAATTTGGTAAATTATTATATTTAGTCAGAGGAAAATAAAACTTTTCCCAAATACCGTTGTTAACAGCACACAGTTTAATTTCCCACTATTACTTAAATTACAAATTTCAGTAAATTTAATTTTTAACGAAATGCATATATACTCATTGCCCTAAAAAATTGCGCACCAGGATTTATTTCTAGAATCATAACGAAATCTAGCACGAAGGTACGTGTTAAGCAGATATGCAAATGGTTAGAAATGCAACAGGATTCCGTAATGCCACCAGAGGGCGTTGAACTTAGTTCTCTTACAAGTATAAAACAGGTAAGCAGAGCTTATTTGTGTGTACTTAATATGTCGCAAATGGACACTTTTTAAACAGAGATGCCTTTACACCGCCATCGAAGACATTATGAGCAGCTGTTAAAATCGAAGAGGGGTAGGAAGAATCATCTTAAGATGGAAGCTGGGTGGTCAGCTCGATGAGTAGACCTCCACCGAGGCCTCTCTGATACTGTGAGGAAGTGTTGGGATTAGTGGACATGAGAAAGTCGCATGCACGGCAACCAGGCTCAGGATGCTTTCGAGAGACCAATAGCTGAGAAGATCATCACATCATACGGCACCCTCGCATAGCGCCAACTGTCTCATTGTCCGCACCTTCACTATGGGTCCCAATATCTGTCCGTACCCTATCAAGGCGCCTAGCTGAACATTTGCTATCTCGGCGCTCATTACGTGTGCTGCCAATTACAACCTTCACTGATTCCTCCGTTTGGAGTGGCGTCACATTCGACGGGATTGGACTGCAACAGTATGGAACTAGATCATCTTTAACGACGAACCTAGATTTAATTTGGGCGGTGATGACAATCATGTACGTATGTGGAGGCCCTGGGTAAACGCTTCAGTTTTGCCTTTGTTTTAGAGCGGCACACCACACTCACAGCTGATATGATTGTATGGGGTGCTATTGTATACGACACACGATCACCCCTGATATTGATCCTCGTCACCATGACAGCCTAGCGGCACGTTCATGACATCCTCCAGCCACATGTGTTGCCCCTCATGGTGCGGGCTCCCAGAAGCAATTTTTCAACAGTACAATGCTTGGCCGCACGCAACAAAGGACTGCGTCCGCCACATTATTTCCCTTCCCTGGCCTACTCAATACCAGATTTGTCGCCGATCGAGCATATCTGGGATCACCTAAGACGGCAATATGACAGCCTATGTGTTTGATCGAACTAAGAGGCGCGTTTACGGTAACTGTGGAACGAGATGCTGCAGGACATCAGATGGATTTGTATGTCTTAATTCCCACCCGTACCACATCGTGTATTCAGGTAGAGGTGGCCCAACAGGGTACTAATACCTCCATTCATTTGTAATTTTTCCTGCGCTAAATGATAATTTTTCTTCGATTTTGTAACCACGTACTTATATCAAAGTTGTACTCATGCAAGTAAAATTTCGTTTCATTCTGACAATTCTTTCTTGGTGCGTAAAATTTTATGGCAATGAGTGTATTTAGCACTTTAATTCACAGAGAAAAATTTTAAAAATTAAAAATTTAGATCTGAAAATTTCTTCTTGATTTTTTAACATAATGTCAAGTTTAATATATGCCCATACCTGTTATCTTGTACGGTTTTAATTTGCTTCCAGAAATGTTTAATAGAAATCTTGCAGTTTTCCATTATTAAATGAAAGGATTTTTTTTACGTTTGGGTTAAAAAGAGTATATAAGTTGGCTCAATGCGCGCATTTATATCAGATACTCATCTTTAATGCATACAAGGGATACCGTGAATGTTTTTTTTCAGTGATCTTATTAAATGGTCCTAATTTAAAAAAAAAAATGTATAAGTAATGTAATCACATATATTGAGTGTGAACTTCATACAATAACGTACTCGGATAAGGCAAAGTACATTCTATTTATACTTCTCTTTTCTTTCTTACCCGATTAAATTCTCTAATGATCTGGTGACATTTGCCAACATATCTCAGAAAGATGGTGAAAAATTTACTAATCATTTTATGGGTTAAAAAACACTGGATGAATTTGTTTATTGTAATTTTTTTTTCAGAAAATAAGATTGCACATTTTGATAACTGAGATAATGAGATTATCATTTCTATTTTACCGATTCATTGTTTACTTGTTAACGAATTGAAAGATAAGGACAAGAAAGAAAGAAATATTTTAACTAATTTTGATTATGGTTAGAGAGTGGCTCTGACGTTCTTTCGAAGGTTATAGAGGATAATCATTGTGACTATAAAATACAATAAATTGATGATAAAAAAACTGTAAGTAAAGCAATGTCATGAAATGTGCAAGATTTTACTTTGTTCCATGCGTATTCTGTCATAGAATATTCATTTCAGACACCAAATAAATAATTCTGGTTGAGAAATTAAATTTTATGGGACCTAAAATATTAAATAACAGTGTTGATAAAGAAATCTCCCTCCTCACACAACTGAGCTTTATTTTCCAATAACGATAATTATGTGACAAAAAGTATTTTTTCTATAAAAAATATACATGATTTATCATTAATTGCATTTACTCAAACATTCAGACATACACACATGTACACAGAAATAAATTAATACAGGATTTTTTATTTCCACCTGTCATTCAATTTTTTTATATTTGATTATAAAATAAGAATATTTTATATTAAAGAAAAGTTACTGCGCCGCCGTCCGATTTTTTTTGTCTGCGCCTGCATCTTCTCGCCAAGAAGAGCTCAGCATCGCAAAAGATAAGTCGGTAACAAAAGTATCTGAACATTAGCAAAAATTCCTAAAAAAAAAAAAGTAGAGTTAATACTGTTTTGTTAAATAAATCCTTGTCGAATCATGTTCTTAGTGTATAAGAACATGATTCGACAAGGATTTATTTAACAAAACAGTATTAACTATACTATTTTTATATAGGGATTTTTGCTAGTGTTCGGTTACTTTTGTTACCGAACGTTTGCCATGTAATCAAAGGAACACATTTATCTTGGTTAGAAGTTTATATCCCCTTAATTAACGAAGTTATGAATTGAAAACATCCTGTTAATAAAGGTACTCTAATTGCCAATTTGCAAGCGGTCTCTCCCAAAATTATTGTTCCTTCCTCAGAAAGCGTTTCGCGGATAGAAGAAAGGAAGATATAAAATTTCGTGTGTTTTTTAAAAGCGATCTCTCTATAACGGATCATGACATGCAAAATAAGTCTGTACCATTCGAAAGAGCGTTTATTTTCTATTCTAACAGTGTAGTTTTTTTAAAAAATACAATTTTTTTATATTAAAAAGTATATAATAATAGTAATAATAATAATAATAATAATATGATATCCAAAATTTGGCTTTATTTTGATCAGCTATTTTTGAATCGCGCTGCACGGAAAACTAATCATTCAATATTTTAACAAAAGGTACCATTAGAAAAACCATTCAATCTCCTTTCCAACCGTACAAAATTAAAAAAAAAAAAAATACAGATCAGCAATTCCTTTTTTTAACATTTATGCAAACATCGAATTTTTCATATAACATAAAAAGTCTTCAATACAAACCCATTATTATTATTTTTTAAATATAGAACACAATAGGAGGAACAAATTCCAAATAGATTGAAATCCAATTTAAAAAATTTTGCGAGTAATAAATTTTTTTGTGAAACACGCATAAATTTTCCGACTCTCATTTAGAACTCTTTCTTTAAAAGCTTTGTTTTTAAATTTCAATTCTGTGCAAAATAATAATACATCTGTACCATTCGACAGCATGTTTCTTCATAATTCTAACGATGTAACTTTTTCTGAAAAATATGGACACTTAATCTTTTTTAACAGCTTTTTAAAAAAATCTCCAAAATTTCTGAATTTTTCTGCTCACATTCACTCATCTCTTTTTGAATCACCCAGTCTAAAAAACCAATGGTTCAACTTCTTAACTATAGGTGTCATCAGATAGGCCGTTTAATTTTCTTTCCAATCGTATAAAACTTTTAACAAAAATACGGATTAGCGGGTCATATTTTTTAAATTTACAAAACATCGAATTTTTTACTAAATAATTTATAACAGAATTTTTTTTGAGATAAACACATTTTTTTTATGTATATATTACAAAAAGTTACCCCCACTGTTCTTCTTCTTCCCCCCCCCCACTTCTGTCGAGCTGAGAATAGGCGGGTAAAGCCCCGCAGGATTGAGCAGAGCCAATCGGGAGGGGCGGCGAAGCCTTTCTCGGGGGTTGGTGAGCGGAGCGAGCAGGGAAGAGTCAGTGTTGCCAGACTTGGGGACTTTTTTATTCAATAGTCACCAATAATTTTGAAAAGTGCTAATTGATATGCATAAGAGACGATTAATCATCGAAGCGATTAGGCAACCGCTACGATTAAATTTTATCGGTGGATGTTGAAAAAAAAAGTCCCCCCCCCCCCCTAACATATATGACAACACTGAAAAGAGCACACTAGTATATAAATGCAAACCGCACGTGTTAAAGATGGACTTTAACTAATGCAGAGAGAGAGAGAGAGAGAGAGAGAGAGAGAGAGAGAAAGGAAGAAAATGCAAAATTAACTTTTAAATAAAGCATTTTAAATTTTAAAGTCAATTTTTACATTAATAACTTAATTGTTTTAAAATAAGAAGACAAAGTTAACAGAAACATCTTTTGACAGTTGTTAAATCGAGGGATCTAGTTTTAAGTAAAGAAAGAAAAAAAAAAAAAAATATATATATATATATATATATATATATACATGAACTCATTTTTTCTTTTAAATATAGAGAGATGTATGTGTGTCTGTGTGCACTCTCGAGCTTAGAACAGTGATTACAAAGATACAAAACTTGGCAGAGGGGTAGCTTGGGCAAAGCAGTGATGCACCTCGTCGAGATTTTCCTGGTTTCCAAATTGATGTTATTTTAAAATTAATTCTCTTTTTTTTTTCTTGTTGGTTTTTCAGGTTCAGGTTGATTGATTTTTTATGTTCAGATACTTTAAACAAACGAAGAAATAAAGAAATTACTTTTTTCGCCTGCTTGAATCTGTAACATCGAAGGAATTTCATATTAAAGTTTGATTACTGTTAAATTTGTCACGTCATTCACTTTTTTGAATTAATTTTCTGAAAGAATATATATATTGAAACTCGAACTGTTTCCGTGTCTCTATCTATTCATTTAAATATAAAAGAAGCATAAAATAAAATTAATGCGTCGATTTAAAAAAAGCTGTTCATATATATATATATATATATATATATATATGTGTGTGTGTGTGTGTGTGTGTGTGTGTGTGTGTGTGTGTTGTGTATGGCAAAGATTATTATATTATTGTTATTATTATAATTATTTTTGTTTTTTGTTTTTTTGAATTCTTTCAGTTAGAAGTTATGATATCACTTATTTTATTTGTTGAATTTTCACGAATTTTATTCAGATTGCATGTCTTTTCATCAAACCTGTCGGTGCCCCTTAGCAACGGTTAATCATATAATAACAGGAGACTTGGCGTTGGAATATTAAAACCCGAATAAACTACTACGTCAGAAACGCCAAAGAAAAATATTTGAGGTGCATACAGCTGTTTCGGTAGCCTTAAGCGAAAAGAATTTTGAATCTGGAGAAGTGCTCGTATATTTAGGAGAGGGACCGGATTTAGTTCAACCAATAGTATTACGGAAGAGGTGGGGATTGTGGCTAATAGGAATTTAGGAATGTGTAGCTGTGTAAACAGTAGAAAAATTAAGAAAATGCGGACTGAATGTAAAATTTCCAACAATCAGACAAATAGGGAACAGCGAAATCACAATTTACAAGGTTTTTAAAATTTTTATAAATATGAAAAGCTTCAATGAAATCGAGGTCATGAATGGATTTAGGTCTGCAAATTATTTTAGCTGAATTAAATTTAAGATTATGATTTTAAATATTAACATTGGTTAATTAAATATTAACATTGCTTAATTTCAACATTGCTGGGAGGAAAATCATATTTTTCCTCCCAGCCTTTCGTTTCCACCTTTTCGTTCGTAATTCTTCAAGAATTATTTAAAAGTATATAAACTATACCTCTTCCCGAACTGCCTCGATCTCGGAATTTCGTAATTGGATTCAAAGGTAGGTGTTACTATTTGAAAAAAAATGAAGTTAATGCAGATTTTATTATAAAAACGATCTTCTAAAAAAAAAAAAAAAAAATTAACTATAACATTAATCACCAGACACTATTGGCAATCCATTGGCATCAGCCACTTATACAATAGTTTACGATAAACTTAGTTGAGAGTGGCCCTTTTTCCGGACTATACATTATGAGTTTATCCTTTTAATTCGCAAGTTAATTATGCTCATTTAACATCGCTAGTCACCAGAAATTACAATAAAATTAGAAGAAAGGAAATAAGTGATTTTTTTTTTCCTTGCAAAGTTTTAAAAGAAAAATTTTGTAATAGAAAAAAAGAAAAAAAATTGGAGTGATTCCAGTTGGAAATAAAAACCAGGTGGTATATAATACATAGCTGCCAAAATTTTAATTTATTCCGGAGTATTTTTAGCTTCGCCTTTATTTCATACCACTGCTTTTTAAGAATAATTTTTTCCTATATAATCGAAGTTATATATATGAGACATATTTTTTATAAATAAAGTGGTGCGAAATAAAGGCCAGAATAAAAGTACTTCGGAATAAATTAAAATGTTAGCAGCTAATATATACCACCTTGCTTCAAAAAGTTAACTAATAAATAAGTACGAATAAATGTGTATCTAGAGTTTATATTAAAATTTATATTTATCTTTTGTTAATTGATAACTCAACGCATTTTTGACAAAATTAGAGCACACAATAAAAAGAAAAATAACATTGAATAGGGTAGGTACTCCAGCGGTTGGCATGATCCAATAATTGACATCTATCCCGAAATAATTAATAAATAATAAAAATAATAAAATCATACATTTTACATATAAGAATTTTAACATTTTATGTCAAACACTAGAGAATTTAACATTTTATGTCAATTACTGGAACATTGAGTGGGTGTCAAATAAAAATTCATGAAAAAAAAAAAATAATAATTGTTATTAAATGTACACATTTTAACATATATGTGGTTCTGGATGTCTTTCATACCATATGTACTAACTTACTATTTCTAAAAATATTTTTTTGATGACTAGAACATTAAAAACATCAGAGATTGCTCTAAAAGTGTCAATCACTGGAGCACTTACCCTAATTCCTTTAAATTTTAAAACAATACTAAGTTTATTTAAGTATTTAAAATTTTTAGACCTTTTAATTTTAAATAGTTTCAACTCAAATCTTCCTTTTCCTTAAATGAAGAAATTACTCTCAGAGGATCTATGATCGAACTCTTACTCTAAACGTATCAGTGATAAAGAGGGAATAAAGTATTCCACTCAGACTTTGCTATCAGTTAAGAAAATATTTCTTTTCCAAAGCCTTTTTGTCAATAAGCATATTTTAAATTCTTGGGATGATGTTAAAAATCTACAAAATGAATCAAATTAGGTAAAATTTAACCTTTTGTTTATATAAATGTGTGCCATGGGTAAAAAAAAAAAAAGGGGGGGGGGTAGCAAAAGTAGTCTTAACTGAAATGCAGTAGTTAGTTCAGAAATAAAGCCATACTGAAAATATTGTTTTATGGATAATCGTACAAAGATTTGAAAAAAAAAAAAAAGGAAAAGCATGGGCGATTCTTTTTCCAGGGATCTAACATAAGTTCAATTCCTAACTACTCTTCACTTCTCACACTTGTTAAGATGATTTAAGCCTTTTCCTTAAAAAAAAAAAAAAAAAAAAAAAAATGCGTATGTTTGGAATAATACTAATCATTTATTGTAAACCACCAATAATGAGTTAATAATTATCAACATAAAGAATTTTACACAAGACTGGGGGCATCGTTATTCTGAGAAGAAATAAAGTACAAATAATATTATATTTTTAAAAAATTAAAGAACACGCTTTTATTGAAATGTGAACTAAAAAGCACAAAATATCTATATTTATAGTATTAAAATGCAGGGTAAGAAAAAATCGTGTGAGTGACACACCATAATATTTACATCTTTAATAAAAAAAAATTAATTGATTAATTGTTGCCACTCAACGCTATACAAATATACAACGTCAAATCCTGTACCACATACAATAGAGTTTAATATATATATATATATAGATTTTTTTGTTTGCCCCTGATGGGATAGGAGCCTGTAAACACTTGTATGTAGTATTGTCATCGACTATGAAGTCGTGTGCAAAAGTTTAGGATAATCGAACGAACAGATGTGGTCGAAAATTGAATTCCAAGATTCCGTTACATAGTACGTAAATAGTTACATCATATCAAGTTAATAAAAGCATGTTAAAAATAACATAATGAAGGAATGCGAAATAAATAATTTATAATTAAACAAAAACATTTTAAAAAAATCTCCCCTGACTGGGCTCGAACGTTAGGCTCGTAGCCCGGAGCTTTTTCTCACAGCCACAGCGTTCACGTAGGGAAAGTCTTTTTTAACACGCTTTTATTAACTTCACCTGTATGTATGTATGTTTGTATGTATGTTTGCATGTTTGTAACTGCTCTGAGAGCAAACAAAAAATTTATATTGTCTCTACGTGAACGATGTCGCGTTGAGGTAAGGCTCCGCGCTACGAACCTAAAGGTCCAGCGTTCGATCCCAGTCAGGGGAGTTTAATTTAATTTTTTTTTTTTTTTTTTTTTTTTTTTTTTTATTCTAAGTTATTTTAATTAAGATTTAAATGTATGTAAATATTATGGTGTGTCACTCATACGATTTTCTCTTACCCTGCATTTTAATAAGATAGATATGTTGTGCTTTTTTAGTTTACATTTCTATAAAAGTGTGTTTTTTTAATTTTTTAAAACTATAATATTATTTACAATATGGATTTTTTGTTTGCTCCCAGAGCGGTTACAAACATACATACAAACATACATACAAACATACATACAGGTGAAGCTAATAAAAGCGTGTTAAATTCTAAACTTCCTGTAAGTGAATTGTGCCTATTAGTAGTCGAGAGTAATGCCTCAGTGACACAACATTGGTGTGTATGGCAAGGAAACGAAGTTAGATTCTTTGCCTGGTCACTTTTCGCTGTTTAATTTTTTTTTCTTTTGTTAAATATAAATGATGTAGCCCGTAGAAGGTTTATAAAACATAAATATCGAAGTCAACGATGAGATTTGCGTTGAATAATGACCCTTAAACAATCATATGTTATTTATTAAATGTAAAATAATTTCTGCGAACTGGCAAAGAATTCAATATTTTTAGCTTTATTTTAAAAAAAGTATATTGCTCACACAATTTAGGTACTGTATTTAAAAAAAAATGTATGAGTATATTGTGAAAAATCAGAAATTGGTATTTGTTTCTTTTATAGTTTATGTAACAAATTTGGTAGTTGAATACATTGTAAGGTAAGAGTGGAAAGCCAAGAGGAAAATTTATTACATAATAATAATAATTATTAATATATATATATATATATATATATATATATATATATATTAAGTTTCCCCTCTCTCTCTTTCTTTCTTTCTTTTTTTTTCTTTTTTTTTTTTTTATATTTTGTACGATTTTGAATATTTCACGTTTTAATGCTTTTTCGCTTGACTTCTGTATGTTACAAAGAAATATTGATGACTACCACCGAGAAGAACACATGATTTAATTAAAAAGATGTTTGGTTCATATATTTTTGTTTAAAAATAAAATTTATATATTTTTTTAATATTTTTAAAGACAACTAACCACTTACGAATTTTGGTGATTTAAACGGATTTTATTTTAAAATACTTTTATCCGCTAAATTTGAATTCGAATAATGAATTACGATAAAATACAGCTTTTTAAGAATTTTTACAGTTTTGAAGCATTAATACTATTTATAGTAATACCACTTAATTCATTTTTTCTAATAACATTTTTATTTACGGTAGTAAATGAGGTAGTTTTTAATGATATACATAAGGTTAGGGCGCCAGAGAGCAGGTGTTTTCTAGGCCGGTGGACAGGCTTTTAGAGTATGCCATGGGCCGAGGGCACTGCCGTTTTCCAAAGTTTTTAAGAATTGTAAATAACTTACTTGTATTTGCCACAGCCAGAGGTGTTAAAAACAACACGTAATCACAGCAGGCGCCACCGAGCGAAATTTCCTTTAATTAGAATTTTAAGGTGTTGCAAACAAGCTGGCCACTTAATGTGGCTAGTAATAAATAAATAGTGAACGATATATAATATTTATGCACGGTTTGGGTTTCAAAGTTAACAAAAGCTTAGTTTACTGAGGACACCACAAAACATTTTCTTGGATTTTTCATGTCCATATTCATTAGCATAGTCATATTATTGCAAAAATTACGCGTATTAGATGTAAATTTGGCACGTTTTACCCAACCCAATTATGAGGGAAATATCTGATGATTATTAAAATCAGAAGGGTTCTTCTGTGCCTCCTTTTTAGTAACCGACAAAAATTAAGTCAGCTACGTATTTTATACAAATTATCTCATGCATCATTTTGGTGAAAAACTATGGTATAGACGCTGTAATATAGCTTTTAAGTAATGCATGAAACAAACGACATTGCAGAACACATATCGAGGCAATTTGAATTAATGTGTGCCAGCATATTAATCATTTTTATAATAACTAATTTCCATGTTTAATGATTTCTGATTACATCATATACAAGCTCAAATACAGTTAACAAATAATTCGTCGTAACAGAGATAATGCAAAGCCATGTGTAATAAATATACACTACTATCACTCCAATAGGAAATTATATTTGGTTTTAACTTAATATAAATTATCATTGGATGTGCAGCAACTATACATGTTGTTATTGTAAAAAACTTTTATTTTTGTACAACAGCAGCAGCACTACAACTAAACTATGAACTCAAGCAGAACTGAAGTGAAATCAATGTAATGTTGGGATCAGCTTAGGTAGCTAGTGTCGCGCGTGTTGCACGAGCACTGTTAGCGTGTAACTTTAACTTATTATTATTTTTCCTACTTAATTAAATAATGTTTTAGTAAATCAAATTTATCCATACTTTCTTGAACATGCTACACTATTCTGCCGTAGATGTTACGCATAAAATTGTAAGCCAGACAGCCCCAAAAAATTATGTTATATACATAGCCATTTCCTTAGCGAAGTGTAATTGCAGTTTAAGCATTCTAAAAAAATCAAAATTCGCCAAAATGTTCAAGACTAACGTCGATATTTACCATTAACTCCGACTCCCGCTTGAAATTGAGAACTTGAAAATCGTTTAAGCTTAGGAGTTAGGACGCAACTTTCCAGTAAAATTTTACGCACTGCTTCTTCCCTCTAAACCATTGTAATTCTAAGACTTTTAGTTGAGAATAACAAACATCACAGCATTTGAAATCTTTGTTGCTAGATATCAGAAACAACGAGTCAAATTATGCTGGAATATTGCACGCTGTCTCTACACGCCTTTCAAGTTTTACGTTGAACCGGAAGTCGAAGTTAATAGGGAATAGTTGCAGATTAAATATTATTATTAGATTAAAATATACTAAAATATTATAGACTAACATCAGTATTCACCATTGACTTCAACTGTCGATTGAAACCGAGAACTTAAAAAACGTTTAAGCTTAGGGTGCAACTTTCAGCAAAATTTTACGCGCTGCTTCTGCATTCTAGAGGGATTGTTTTTTTTTTTCAAAGTTTTAGCTGAGAATAACGAACATTACAGTGTTTGAAATCGTTGTTGCTAGATATCAAAAGCAACGTGTCAAATTATGCTAGAAATTGGCACCCTGTCTCTGGACGGTTTTTAAGTGTTCGTGTTGTACCGGGAATCGACATTAATAGTGACGTGTCCATAAAATATTTCGAAATAGAATACTTTCCCCTTATGAATACGAGAGAAACTGAAAACAAATCATTATTATTTTTTACTTATTTATTCTCAATTCGAAAATAATTTTCAAGCATCGTTACTTGTTAAATATGCTAATTTATTTTGAATATTTATTATCTTATGAAAATGTTTAAATAAATGTACCATTTAAAACTCAAACTTTTAAGAAGAAATTGGAATCGTAACTTCAATTCTCAAATGTATTCATTATAATCTTTTAATTAATTAAAGCCATCTATTTGAATTTTGGTAAATCAATACAAATGAGTTTATTATGCTCTCTTGAGGTTAAATCAAGAGTTGGATATATACAATGATAAGTAAATAACACGCATTCGCATTTTAACACGGGAATTAAAAAATAAAGAATGCCATTGTTTATTTTATTAGTATATATTTCTTTAAGTTTATTAAATTCTTAAAAAGAATGTTTAAGTATGTATTTTGTAACTTTTCATTTAAAATGTATTACATGCATTTTGTTATTAAAAAAATTAGTTAGTTTATAAAAATTTGAATCAAATAACATTTTTTAAATCAAACGGCTTTATTATGAATAAATCGATGTATTGTGCTGAAACTTAATTCAATATATATATATAGAAGACTATTATATTTTTCTGCACAGTACATATAACATTTAATAGTTTTTGAAATTTTAAAATGTAAATTTTATTCTGTTTTCCAGTTTTTGAAACATTAAATCTATGCATTTAGTGTGCTCGAAGAAAAATAATCTGGTGTGTCACTCACATGACTTTCTCTTACCCTGAAATTTAATAGTACTCTAAATACAGGTTGAAGATTAAGGGGTAACATAACGAGTACTTTTATGTAAACCTATGTTAAAACAATTCGAATTAGGTAAACAGTTTAGAATGTTTGTTCTTGTTTTTAAATAAAATTATGCTTGGATAACTTCAATTTCAATTTGAAAATTACTTCGAAATTAAATTTTTTATATTTACATGAAAAATGCAGTTTTTTATGGTGTATGTAGACTTTTGTGACTGATTGAAAATTACAGAAAATTTTATTCTAGTAGACTAATACTATTAAAAATAATTTCTTTTAATTTACAAAAATTGGTTAAAATTAGTCTTCATTGTATATTTATACAAAATTTTATGTAACATTACCATATAAAAATTATTTTAATACGGCACGACAGTGCCATGTGTCGAGCGACATGTTTCAAAAGCTATATTTTAACTTAATACAAATTTAATTGCACCAACTTAAATCAAGGTGCAACCGAATATAAACTTATGGTTTATTACATCCATTCGTCCGAGAGATACAGAGTCTATAAAGATTTGGTTACACACACAGTGATGAATATTTTATAAAAAATTGTCAAACCTTTTTAGGACAACGCGAAACGTGTAAATCCTTCAAAAACTGAAAATCTGAACACTATACGATACAAATGCTTTTCTCTAACAAAAACAGAAGAAAGTGCATATATATATATATAATTTAAATGACATAAAGCAATAAGTTTGATTAAAGTCAAAATACGTATATATATATAAGAGGTATGTTAGCAGTTACCAAATTACTGGAATGGGATTCATACTTTAAAACAAAATTAATTGAAAAATACAAGTTATTTGCAAATGGTAAATAATAAAATTATAAACTATTGTTGCATTTAAAGTTGGTCAGTTTATCAACAATTAATTTTCAGTTATAAATTACAAACTATTTTAAACTGAATTATCATTTAAGGCCATTTATCTGTACAGAAAATGAAGCATTTTCTGAAATAATTTTAGAGAATTCATTTAAACTTATTAAATTTTTGTAAATTTAAATATTAAGCACTCTAAAAACCATATTAAATTAATTAATAAGCATACTATTGTTAAATTAATAAAGAAACACTTGTATTAAAAAGTATCTAAAGTGCTATGTACGAAAAAACTCCGTTTGAAATTTATGCAATTGTATTTATTTCAGTTCACTATTGCTCTCTTATGGAGTAACCCACAGTTATATAGATTTTGCAGAAGTGGTTCATAGGTTGTGGTATAGAGACAAATATGGCTTGCAAGAGGGATCAACTTGTTGCCCTCCGAAAAGTTTTATAAATGTTATTATTATTTTTTTTTCATCATAATTATTCAATAAATTTTAAATAACTATAAATTTTATTTTATAAGAAATAGGTATTCGTTTCTTACTGTGAATGGTAAATTTAATAACATCTATGGATACACACACACACACACAAAATTTGCAACAATGTTTGTACGCAATTTATCAGAAATTCTAAATAATATTTGTGAGTTAAAGAATTTATAAGTACATAAAAAAGATCTATTTATCTTCGGTTACTCATAACAAGACCAAATATTAAAAAGGAAGACTATTTTAACATATTCTTTTTGTACCGTTCTTGAAAATTGTCTTAATTTGCTCGATAAATTTATTAAGAATTCAGATATGCATGAAATGCTTTTCTATAATAAACGTAGAAGAAAATTGCTGTTAGACATACGTGAATTTTCTTCTAATGCAAAGAAGTTTACGGAATTCAAGATATAACTTCATTCATCATATGATGCCATACGTCATATTTTTCAAGCTTCGATACTTAGAATAAATAAAAATTGAAAAAGTAACTAATTTAAATTTTAAAAGTAAGATCAAAGTTTTAATTATAATCTCCTACAGTTAAAATTAAATAAGTTGGCATAAGTGTGGATTATGCTTAGTCCCCCATCATTTTATTTAATCCCAAGAATTTCTGCTGTAGGACATGCAATATTCTTGTTAAAAGAAACTAAGTCAATGGAACACTCTATATAACATGTTTTATCCAGAAGACTAGCTCCCTCCATTTTTATACATTTACCACGTACAAATTAATCGTTCAATTTTATTAGGGTAAGTTTCATATTTAAGCTTTCATGCAACTTCCTATACTCTAAGTGTATTCACAACATGATTACTGTCAGTGATTGATAAATGATTTTCCAATCACTTAAAAATAAAGTTGTGTTCGTTAAAGTTATGACCTTTTTCTCGATGAAGGGAAGTAACAGTCAAAACTCATAATTTAAAGTAATTTTGTACAAATACGGGTACGGTGTTTTTTCTCGAAAACTTGTATAATAATTGATATTTTATAGCTGCTTTTGCATATTTACAACTAAAATACATATTTTAAAGCTAATTTCAGTCAAAATGTGCCCTATTCTGTCATGTCAATAAAATCGTAAATTTTAAAAAAGTTATGAAGTATAAAATTAAACTATTGAGGAATGCTAGTTGTTTTCTCTGTATCATACATGGTATTTTAAAAAATGATTGTCCTTTTTACGATTATTTGTTCGTGAGATAATCTGTACACGAACTGAGAAAAAAATTGAAGAAATAAACAAACGAACTGACAGTAATTTACAGAATTAGTACTCCACACCAAATTTGGGATTTTCGAAATTCTCATACCTCGAAACGTCTAAAGAAGATTTTTTAAAAAAAGCTCCCAAATTATTAAATAAAAGCGAAAATAATTGTTGTACCCATTAAATACTATGTGATTTTTTTTTTATATCTTCATTCTTCAGTTACATTGACCTGTCAAATATTGGTATTTAAATAAAATGGTAAGACATGCAATTAAATAAAAGATATTAAAAAAAAAAAAAAAAAAAAAAAAAAAAAAAAAAAGGAATGAATAGATGAGTACTAAAAATAAATTTTGAATATTTTTCAAAATTCTTAGATGTCAAGTTATCTATATATTTTAAAATTTATTCTCAGAAGACGTTTAAATTTAAGAATGAAAATACAAACGTAAAATCGAATAGCCTTTTGATATTTATTATAGAAAAAGATTAATCCGTTTAAAGTTTTTCAAGAATGTAAGAAAATTAAACTTTATCAAAACGAACAGAAGCTACTTATTTCGTTTTTCGTTTGAGCTTGAATCTTTCTTGAATAAAATTTGAATATTGTTTAGTCGTGCGTAAAAAATAAAATAGAATAAAATAAAATATGTATATGCATATATGTAAATTCTTGTACTATAGTTTTTCGAATTGAATCTTGTATCTTTTGTAAAAAATGAAAAAATGAAACTCAGTAAATAACCTTAACAGAAAAATTAGAATTAAATGTAGAATTTTAATGTGTATGCTTCAATATATTGTTCGCTTGTTAAAGATGCTGTAAAAGAGATAAAAAGGGAAAAATGTCTAGATGTGTTTCAATACCAAACGGTACCTTTTTCAAGACTGATTAAGAACTACGAAATCTTCGACTTTTTTAGATAGTTTATATTCTAGCGCCATCTATAGATGCACAGTAAATTTATTTTTTTCTATTGCATTTCTGAAGTGATTCTAACCAAATTATCGGTGAATTAAATAAGGCTGTTTCATTACACACAATACTTTCACGGGTTTTGATTGCCATTTCTTGCTGTATGATAACTGGATAATAGAACATAGACTGGTATATTAATTTACTTTTTTTAAAGTATACTTCAATATTTTATTTCAGGTTAATTCTTCGAAAAGCGATAGTATTTCTATTACATTTAATATTTGCAATGCGCTTCTTCTTCCTATGAATGAATTTCTAGTTTGTCATGTCTATAAAATAATTCTTTGAACCATTTTTTTCAATGAAAGGAATTTCATAAACACCTCAATTTTGGGTACCTTTTGCTTGCACAGTCGTTAATCCTGATAGATATAATTAAATATTCACCTGTTAAGGTCTATGAATGGATCCTACTGTTGAAGGCATTGTAGTATAGCACGTTTCAACAGGATGATGTACGTCTTCATATTACCCATGCTGTTTTTGCTTTTGTCGATTCGGACTTCGTTCGACACTTACCTATTCATTGCCTTCTTCCAATCTATTTACCTAACGAAAACATCTAGTTATTTATTCCCAAGAACTTAGTACGTTGAAACTGGATGGTTTTGTGATTGATTAACTCTTACAAATAGTTGATGTTTAAGAGAATGATGCAACCGTATCTGTTGTCTTAGTACAGTTAGACTCGATGTTTATTGGATTAGAATGTTTGCTACTGCAACAAGGGAGAGGCAAAGGGGTGTACCAATTTCTATATGCTATGTACATCTAACCATTTAAAAGTTTTACGGTACCAATTTTATAATTGTACTTACTAATGTATTATTTGCATCCTTTCTTAATACCGTATTTCAGGTCTGACATAGGCGACTTTATATATACATATTCTTTTCGTTTCACTATTTCTAAAAAATAAAATTTATACAATATTTATCAGAGTTGCCAAGTTTTATAATTTATTCTGGGGCATTGTTATCTCCACCTTCTTTTCATACCACTATATTTTTAGAGTAATTTTCTTTTTGTTCAATCGTAGTTACTCATTCATGAAAATTGTTCTAAAATATATACGGTGTGAGAAAAGGGCGTTGCCAACAATGCTCCGGAATAAATGATAAAAGTTGGCAACTCTATATTTACCCAGGTAAATCTGCGTTTTGCCTGCATTAATTTATTATAAATTTTATGTTATGGAAATAGTGGTACGAAAATAATAAAAAGAAATAAAGTCCCCTCTGGCAGCCCTGTTATTTGTACTATAATCGTATTCCTGCTACTTGCTTTCTTCCCCATGGAATAGTTTTATTAACAGTGTATTATCTGAATCGTTTACGGAAATTTAAAATATGTATCGTTTTTGCTACTAAATATATTGTTCAGTACTTTGAAATATCTATAATAAACCAAATATACTGTCGGTTTTATTGAAAAAGTTTGAGCTCAGTAGTGCAATGAATTATTGTTACTGAATTATATTTAATTTCTTTTATCCAGATACTTCTGTTTATTACAAGATAAACTGCCAGTATTGAATTACCGTCTATTATTATATGAACTACATACATTTTATTTTCAGATGTAATTAAACGATTGTTAACTATGTTTCTTTCATGCAGTGCTTTTCAACAATGTTCAATCTATAAGTTTTTTACTAAACAATAAATTGAAGAAATGGTTTTTAAATTGTACTTATAAATGAATTAGGCTTTTTGAATTCATTTAAAAGAGCAATAAAATTAAGCGATTAAAATTTGAATATATTTACAATTAAAGAAATATCTGCGTGAAGTAAATATCTAGAATTCATATTTAAAGAGTCGTTAATCACATCTCTGTATACACAACTGTAATAATACTTAACAATTGAAATTATAAATGCAGATGATTTATTTTTCTGATTTTACAAAAATAATACAAAGTATAATTTAAATAATGGATTACATTCATACACATTTAAAACCTTCTAAAATTTTTTATTTACGAAATTTTAAATTTTAAACCTACATTTAATGAAATTTTCCATGTCATTATCGTGAACTATTATTAACTCTTCATCTCTCTCTTTTATGCATTATAAACAGCATTTCCAAGTGTTATGAATGGTAAAACATTCTTCTGTCAGTAACATATCAAACTTCCTCTGATCGGATCGGCTCTCTGGCATGTTATAAATATGTCGAGGCTTTGAACAATGATGAATATGTCACTGAAAATATGATGTACGTCAAAACTAGCTGTGATTTAAAATGGTACATCATGTGACATATTATTCAATGTCAGGTGTGTCTTGTTTAAAGCGAACTTTCTATCATTTTGTCAAAATATGAAGAGTATATTTCTTAAATATTTATTAAAAGTGGCTCCAAGGAACTAGAAAAATTGACACTGCAGGCAACTACTGAACGTAGAAAATGGTATTTATGTATAAAAACCTACATATTTAATAAGCGGTTTATAAGTTAATAAAGTCAAATATAATGTAAGAAATGGATGAAATATCAACAATATATTGTACAAGAAGTTAATTTTATTCGAAATATATATTTTACATTAAGATTTGACTTCGTAAAAATATATTTTGACAGAAATATATTTTTTCAGAAAATATAGCGCATAATATAGCTCATACTAAAATATATATATATATTCGACTTTGCTGTTAAAATATGAAAATCATAACTAATTATCTTAAGGGAATTAGTTCTAACTAGTTACAGTATGAGATTAATTCAATAAAATATGACTTGCTTTTGAGATTGTATTAGGCAGTTGATTAGAACGGTTACAATATTTACAACTACTTTTTATGCAAAAAGAATTTAGCAATTTTCAGATTCGGTAATTAAGGCAAACGTAAAAGTTTTAGTGTGGCATTTAGAAAAAAGTATGTTATGTATATTAGATTACCCATGTTCTGGTAAACCAAAGCTGACATAATTCCAAGGTACCTAGTATACTCTCGTGCAATAATATTTATGTAGTCAAGGTTGTTAGATGAATATTAGAATTTTACATTATAACGCCATAAATTTTGTTAATTTTAATATAATGGTCAGAGATGAAATAGTTCCCCTTTTCTTACCACCAGTACTTTACTACAAAAATTTCTACCTTGTAAAAGAAAAAAAAAGTAACTATAGAAAAAGGATAAAAAATTACTGTATGGAAATATCGGTGGCAGAAAAAGCGGAACAGTTTCATCCCGGAATAGTACAATCACAATTTTTTATGATTTTTACATTAAGTGACTGGATTAATACAAAAATAGTGGTGTGCAAAAATAAAATTGTATTATTCCTCTGACAACACTACATATAAGAAAGCTCATACAGAAAAATCCTGTGAGGTTTGTTTTAAAAATCACATGCTATAGATCTCGTGAAATATTTTTCTGAGAATTTTCCTCTATGTCTTCATTTCGGCTCAAAACAAACAATATTTAACAAAATGTTAAGTATTGTAAAGGAAATTTCTTGTGAAAAGTGGGAAATTTCTTGTGAAAAGTGATTAAATCTGAAAATTAAAATATCTATTACATTTCTTATGCTCACCTTTTCTGATATTTTTATTTTGCATATCTGGGGTTAAAAACATGAGAGGATTTATATATATATATATTTCATCTTATGTAAATAATATCAAATTTCATATCACATAAATTACTATTCATTTATAAAATACAATATAAATTGAGACATATTATAGAATAAAACATAGTTAATATATAAAAATGTAAATGATAAAACAAAAAACATAAATAAACGTTTTGAGACTTTTTCAGCTTCTCGTCTGTATTAATAGGAATGGTACATTTTAAACAATTTAACAGGGAAAGCTAATAATAGTAGAAGGGCAGTGTATTCAGCAGGCACTGGGCATTTAAAGAGAATCTTCATGTAACCCTTTAACATAGCCATTTAGTTCTAGTAATGGTGTATTATTATTATTATTATTATTATTTATTTATTTATTTTTTGTGTATGATTGAAATTGATTTATGAAAAGCAATTCATTCGATTTATTAAATAAATTTAATTTTAATTTTAATCCTTTATAGTGATATGAGAAGTTTACATACTCCCAAATCAGTGTTGCAAAATTTAGGAGTTTTTTTATTTAATTATCACCAATAATTTTGAAGAGTGATATTTGATATACATAATAAACGATTAATTTTCGAAGTGTTTAGTCAACTGTTTCAATTAAAATTCAGTGGTGGATATTAAATAAAAAAGTCTTTAAATTTGGCAACACTACACAAAATTCATTAAATGAAAAAGGCATGGTAAGCTACTTTTCTACGCCTATGGTTTTTAGTCTAATAAGCACACATTTTTGTGAGAAAATTACTTACCATGGTCTTAGAAATAGAATTTCAGAAAAAAAAATGAACACCGGATCTGACACTTTCTTATTTTATATTGTTCTTTCGTGTATTTTGGTAGAGTAGAAAACGGCAGTCGTAGTAAATTAGCTTACAGTCGGCAGCAAAATTGTTGAAGCACTAGCAATAATTCCTACTTAAAATAATGGCACCTAATGCTGTTTTGTCAAGCAAATATTTATCGAGTCATGATCTTAATCCTATACTATTTATGAAAAAGTAGGTTAATGATAAAAATTAGCGATAAAACTAAAAATATATATATGAAAAGTGTTGACGTGTGCTTCAATAATTTTGCTGTAGAATGTAACATCCCTTCCAGTATTGCCAAATTTGGGGACATTTTTGTTCAATTATCACCAATAAGTTTGAAATTTTGCCTCTTGGGGACACCGAAGTGGGAGAGCCATCCCCTCCGTGGAGGATAGAATCTGTGATGGCATGTCTCCAGATCATTCTTAGGGGTTTGCACAGATCGTTACTAATTACCCATTTCACTAGTGCGACTAGTGCATACTAGTGCGACGTTAAACCCAACTAATCCATAATTTTGAGGTGGGATATTTGATATACATAATAGACGATTAATCTTCGATATGATTAGATAATTGTTACAATTAAAATTTATTGGTGGATATTGAATAAAAAAGTCTCTAAATTTGGGAACACTGACCCCTTATCAATTTAAAGTCTAAGGATTTTGGTGGTAAGTATATATACCAAAGCCCGTTAAAGGGTTAAAGGAAAATGCTGAACTCTTGTAAACCTGAATAATAATTGAAGTAATTTAGAATAATAATTGTAGTAATTTAAAACAGTATATTTAACTTGATTGAAATCAGGAAAATTATTGGTCTCTATGGAATGTTGGATATTTTTTGGAAATGTTGGATATTGGTGAACGACAGGTTCACCAATATAAAATAATCTGATATGTCACTCACACGACATTTTCTTACACTGCATTTGAATACTATAAAGATAGATTGACGATTAAGTCGTAAAATCAATAAAGTGAAATAATGAAATTAAATCTAATTTAAAAATAATCTAAAATAGGTTTAGGAAGAGTTTTATTTTACAAATATATCTGTGTATCCACCGTTCAATTACTGTGCCTACTTTTATTTAAAAAAAAATTTCCAGGATGCTGTAAATTTGTCTTCAAACTTGCCAATTTTGAGTAAAATACGAAATTTAAAATATCAAATTTGCACTTCCAGTATTTATTTGTATTTAAGTTATGCTTATAACAAATATGCATGCAGATCAAACGCTAAAAATTGGACTTTCATATTCAAGGAACCTCAAAACTTAATACTATACAAAAAAAAAAAAAAAAAAAAAAAAAAAAAAACAGAGTTGAACTTTGAACTTAAAAAAATTCTTCGTTTACAGTTGTTATTCTTTGTTTTGTTTGTATATAAAAAATTAATTTTCCTTCCTCATCGTTGTTTGTCGGCATAGTAAAATGTAACAAAGTCTTTCCATCAATTATATTTAATTGAAAAGAGCGTTTACCTTAATTTTGGGGAACCTTGTAAATTTTTTAGAAGCTATATGCACATCACATTGTGGACTTAAATTCAGCCTTATATGAAAACACCTAAAACAAAATGAAATGCACTTCCAGTAATTTCCGAATATAGCCACAATATATCCAAATACTTTAAGTAGCCCTGTAAACGAATGATGAATAATTTCCATGCCACAATCGACAGAAAATATGCTTTTATGCATATAAAAAAATTTGTTCATTTTATTTATTTTAGGCCAGTCTGTAGTTATCACACTGTACTTACCAGAAATTTCCCCCACAGACGTAAAGTATTTAAATTCTCTTGGATGACCCTGTATACGAACCATTTGCTTGATCTCAATGAAAATTTTAGTGTAGCATCCCTATATTATACAAATTTAGAATAGGGAGTTTCGACTTTCTACTGTAATTTGATTTAGAGATATGCTGATAACAGACAGACACACACAGATCAACCGCTAAAAACATGATTTTTGATTTCAGGGGACCTAAAAACGTGTAAATATAACAAAAACTCAATTTCGAAAATTTGACCCCAAAACAAAAAACTGTCTCTACCTTATGGGTAAGAAAAAGTAAAAATGAATATGTAAAATATGAAACAATTTTAAATTGAAATAATAAACTTTTAATGCTAATTTTTAAGACCAAAGAAACATGAACTGACCAATCACTTGTTATTCTTATTTAATAAAAATAGTTTCTTTTATGTTGAATGAAGAAGTATTGAATTATGAATATGTTTCTTCTATTTAATTCTTCGGTGTTCAGCACAGGAAATGCACTAGTGTTTTGAAATTTGGGATTAATAGTGATTGTCTACTCGCAGAGCTGCCAACCTAATCCGGCAAATTGTTAGTACCGCCCCTTTTTCTACACCACTTAATTTTTAGAGTATTTTTCTATTTAATTCATCATAGATACATTTGAAGAGAATTGCTCTAAAAATTCAGTGGTGTAGAAAAATGGGCGTTTTTCAATAGGCGTTAACAATTTGCCGGATTAGGTTGGCAGCTCTGTACTCGTGTAACCTTAACCTGGTTCAGATGATTTTCATAGGTACTTTCTAACGAATCCTATCGCGACATTTACAATTTTGCCTTCTTCCTTTTTTTTTTTTCTAAGAAAATGAACTTTTGAAAACTGCGAATGGCTGGGCGGAACAGCACAACTTGGATTCGAACTCAGCATTTTCCGCTGGCCAGCGTCAAGAGCAGAATTTCGCGAGCACGATATTTAACAAAAAAAAACCACCATATTAAACTCTATTTTTTAAAAGATTCCCATCACGACTGACTAATAGAACCCATTATTAAGCGGAGCTAGCAGGATGATATACCAATTGTGAGTGTCAGCATTATTTATTTATTTATGTATTTTTTTATGTACAGCGCAAGTTTCATAAAATCACTAAATTCATAAACACATGAGTATTATAAATGACATAAAATCATTTCGCGTTTATAATATAACTATACGTAAAATTTAGTGGAATTATTTAAACCTTTTTAGCATAATTAAACATTAAGTATTCAAATAAATTGTGTCACTGTAAATCATTGTTAGAATACTTAATCATTAGGAATTTTTTTTCCCAATTAAAGTTTCGTACGGGCCTGACTTTTTACTTGAGTCTTACACCAGTAATTTTGTAAAATTATGTTTTTATCTAATAAGTCTATAGATTAAGATGAATTTTGTTGTTTCAGAATAGTGGTGTGAGACTCAGGGAAAAAATAAGGCCAGTACGAACACTGCAATTGAATCATTTTGTTTTCCTTGAATATTGTTTATAGCTGAAAAATTGTACGTTTTTTCGCGACGGAAAATTTTAATAGAATTTTTTAATATATCTTTTTAGCAGTCTTCTTCTATTAAATTTGATAATTTTTTTTAATCTAATAAAATAGTGGTGTTAAAAAACCGTACAAGTTGGCACCTATAATTTTTTTTTAAAACTTAAAACCATGCTTTATAGCAACCAATCACATAAATAAAAATGAAATATCATGATATATAGAAACTATGTGATTAGTCTTACATATGGGTAATAAAAGGTTTACATAAACAAACAAACATAAATAAATAAAATAGGATAGGCGCTCCAGTAATTGGCATGCTCCAGTAATTGACATCTATCCCGAAATAATTAATAAATAATAAAAAAAATAAAATAATATATTTTACAAATAAGAATTTTAACATTTTATATCATATATCCAGAAATAAAAAATAAATAATAAAATTAATAAAATCATATATTTTATATGTAAGAATTTTAACATTTTATGCCAAACACTGGAGCATAGGGTGCTAATAACTGGTAAAATGAATAACTAGCAGTGTCAAACACTGGCACATACGGGGCCAATTACTGATAAAATAAAAAACTGGGAGTGTCAATTACTGAAACATTAAGTGGGTGGCAAATAAAAATTCATAAAAAAAAAATAATTGTTATCAAATGTATATATTACATATATGTGGTTCTGAATGTCTTTCATACCATACGTACTAACTTAATATTTCTAAAAATATTTTCTGATGACTAGAACATTAAAAAACACGAGAGATTGCTCTAAAAGTGTCAATCACTGGTGCACTTACCCTATATTGATAAATGGAAAACACTAACAATGTATTGAAAAACTTATTCATTTTCTCTCAATTACTGTTATTTAAGATTTAAGACAAAATAGTAATCCCATCAGTAAAATGTGCTATAAGCATTCCAATATTTAACAATGTTTAAGACTTAAAAAAGTAATTTTCCTTAAAAACAAATTAAAAAAATTAACGATACTTTTATAAATGTTTCGTCTACTGTCTGAAAACAATACTAACTTAAAGCTTGTTAGACCATTTGGTTGCTGAATATAATAAATTTCTGCAGAAAAATGGACCGAAATGCTCATGATAAAAAGTGACAAATGGAAACTCTGTAAATAAATACCAGAAATTGCAACAATATCAAAGACTACAACAAAAACTTTCGTGTAATTTTGCAGTTCGTGGTAAAGTAAATGTTCCGTGAACACTTTCAGGAGAAACTCCGGTTAATTTTTGAAAAATGAAATTTAATTTTAGAGAATGTGACAAAGGAAAACAGAGTTTAATGCATCAATTAAATCTTTCTTTATATAACTACACAGCAAAAATTGTAATTTGAAGAATATTTTTACTAAAACAATTTCTCGGGCAGCTTCAAATGATCCACTGTCACAGTGATCACTGAAAATCCAGATGGACACCTCTCTGATCCACTTGTGTAGTTTTCAAATTGTTAAAAAAAAAAAAAAAAAAAAAAAAAAAAGAAAAGAAAGAAAAAGCTAACAGATTGGAAATATATATTTAAGGACAGATGGCTATTTTTATTTTTAAATTAATGTCTTCATAGAATGTATATTTGATCAATTTTTACTTCTTGTAGCATTTTTTCTTTTTAGCTTTTTTCTGTGATGTATTTGAAAAAGTTTCTCATATATATTAGGTCAACCGGAAAGTTCTGTTCGTTTGCATTAATAAACTGACATCGAAAACTTTTTTAACGATATTTATATGGTACTTTACCAAGTATTATCTTGAAAGTTACCTAAGAATGTCTTAAATATTATTCAAGATAAATTTTTAATGTCATTATTTTAATTCAAAAGAACAGAACTTTTCGGTAGACATTATATACATATGTCGTTACAATAATTGTAGAATTCAAGAAAACATATGATCAAGTGTCAGAATTATCTACAAGAACCAGAAATAAATATACCCTGGAATAGTTTTATTGAAGATATACAAAATGCATAATACTCACTAAAAATACTTTATAGAATCCCCTATTCACAAAAAAAGGGAACAAATTAAAAGTAGCGTGATAAACAGCGAACTGGCGAAAAAAAAAAAAAAGTGCCTATCTATATCAGATTCTTTAGCAAAAAAGGAACAAAAATAAATTTATTAAAAAATCGAAAGAGTTAAAAAATACTTAATAACTGAAAAAAAATTTCATCAGAAACGTATAATTCTTTTGAGGAAAAAATAAATAAATAAAGATTTCGAAATATAATGGCCGTTTTAGTCGTATCACTATATGATACGATATACATATATATTATATATATATATATATATATATATATATATCTGTATAAATTTACTTAACAAAAGTAAAATTCTTTGACGAACTTGGATACAACTATTTTCTTTTTAATCTATATAGTTTTGTTAAATCATTCTTTTATATTTCTTGTTTGACTGTCACCTTTTTCTTCGTATTCGCTTCTTCCTTTCGTGATTTTTTCCTCATACTTACCACGGCTCTGTTTATTTGATTCTAATATTTCAGCTACTCTTCGGACGGAATAATAGTTAGAACATCGCCGTTTAGTGTTTTTTTTTTTTTTTTTTCTTATTTAGATGTGATCATGGCCAACTGGGAATTATCATAAACGCATTAGACTTTCGTAAGACAAGATTTTCTACACCTATAGTTTAATGTTTAAAATACTATGAAAGTTTATAGTGTTGTAGCGAATTGCGAATTTCGTTATAAAGCGATGTAAGTAGAACACTAGATCGACAATTTGTGAGGCTATCCACTGTTCTTATATTGCCATGTGGCATTAACAATAGCAACAGCTGAAAACATTATATGCTATAATAAAGTAATATATATATCCCAATAAATAAATTCTAGTTACATATTTTTGTCATATGAAAGCAGAGTTTTCAAGAAATCCGCTCAAAATAAGCTCATAAAAATAAAATTTGGTCTACCCTATTCAAAATTAAAGAAAGTACTGTAATATTACAAAGAAATTCGTGGTCTTTCAGTTAACCTCTTCAGACCCGAATATTTTGTCGTTTAGGAAAAAATTATTTTTATACTAAAATTAACTTAATTCATGTGAATGAAAGCAACAATATACTTTTTACAAAAATATTTACTCATTTATATGTAATTTTTAAATGTACATTTTAATGGACATATTGTCCCTATTCAAAATTTGTAGCATAGAAGATCTTGAGTGATATTTGTATGGAAAAAAAAAATTCTCTTACTATGTTATAAATAATTTATTATTATATTATAAATAATTGCTTTTGAATAAGCAGTTATATATATATAATTATTATTTTCTTTGAAATCGTCCAAAACAATTCCTCTCTTTTACTAAACACAAATGAACACGACATTTGTCACAATAAAAATGTGTCCTTACTTTGCATAATGGCATCTTGCATCGGGTTGCTGCTTTTTTTGTCATCGATTTGGGGCATATGGTCCACATTATCGTGTTGAATTTCTCTTATTGGTCTTTTCTCACAGCAACGAAATTTTCTTTTTCTGTCCGGTGTAATTTCTCCTTCACTTTTTGAAGGACGACCACGTTTTTTTACATTTACAAGCTTGTTCTTATAAATTAAACTTTTGGAAACGTGCATACGAAATTCCAACAAATCCATAATATCTTTTTTATGAATTTTAGCTTCGATGCAATCTTGTTTATACTCTATCCAATTATTAGATAGAGCAAAAGCCACAAAATGCATAATTACTCGAAGGGTCCATTTTCGAGATCTAATATATATGCGATATAAACTTATATACATATCGAGCAGATCAACTCCTCCCATGTATTGTTATATTGCCTAACAACTTCAGGTCTATCAATTTCGATATATGCTGATTTTTGCTTATCCCACCGTTTTGCTTTATCAATTGTTCCAGTGCCAACAAAGTTTGAAGCCATATGAACTGGTTTGTTGTCCAGCCACTTTACCATGATAATGCCATCCTGACTAACTAGATCTTCGGAATAGCCTCTTTTCTTCTTTTTTATATCTTTATCAGATATAAAATGTGGTTTATAAAACCTATTCATACGAACTGTACCAGCAGCATACATTTTCAATTTTAATAATCGTAGAAGAAGAACATAAGAGTTGAAATAATTGTCAAAATACATTGTATGACCTTCTTTCTTTGCAATTTCTAGTAATTCTAAAACAATTGTACTACTTTGGCCATATTTTTTCACGTTGTCTCTGTTCATTTCAGTGGTACTACCTTGATATGGTATAAAATTGTGGGCAAGTTCATTTGGACTGCATAATACAAAAATTTTTAATCCCCACTTACATGATTTATTTTGAACATATTGCAACATGTTTATTTTTCCTGTAAATGGGATCATTTGTTCGTCTATGGAAATATTTTGTCCAATTTCTAATTCCTTACAGCGCTTTAGCACTGCATCCATAATAGGCCTGCTTGTAAAATTTATCTGTGCAAGCGTTCGGCCTTTCTAAATTATTCACCAAATGTAGCATCGTCCGTAGCTGAAAGAACCTACTTTTTTACATGTTTTCCAGGAAAACATTTATGCCAAGGACGGAATTCCAGTACATTCGTATACGTGGGAACTTATTTAGACATCCAATCATAATATGTAATCCAAATAAAGTTTCAATTTCAATAACATTTGTTGGTTTGAATCGAGTTTTTCCTTGTTGAAGTGCGTATATGTTTCTACATTCGGCCATCTGTTCAAAAATTTCATCTGTTATATATTTAGAAAAATATTGCATAGGATCCAATACAATAGAATCACCAATTTTGTCATTCTCTGTCCACTCGAATTTTGGTACATCGAGTGTTTGTTTCCTCCATCGTACTCTTTTCTTATTTCGAAAACCTTCTGTAGTGGGCTCTGGATTTAAAATTTCATCTTCTCTACTGTCTCCGATTTCCTCAACTTCCCGTTCTCTTCTTACTCTTTCATCTTCACCAAATTCATCTTCACTTTCTTCTATGTCATCAACATCCGAATCATCCCCATTTTCCAACAATTCTAATAGTTTATCTACATATTTTTCATTTTCTAAATTAGATTTATTTAGTTTCTTATTCATCTTGAAGGATAAAATAATCTGAAAAAATATTTTCAAGAATTGTATGTCTAACTATTACTCGCAAAAAATTCAAATCGAAAATTTTGTACAGTGTTTCCACTGATTGGGACAGGATGTACATTAGGATGTACATATTTTTTATAGAGGTTATAATACGAAGCCAAAGTAAATATCTTTTGTACAATTTCATTATTATGTAGACCCATACATACTTTAGTGATGTGTATATGTTTTGACACTCATTTGAAAAAATAAGAACGAAAAACTAACAATATTTGCTACTTACTGCTGTCACGGCCATTCGAATTTCAAACTACTCACATAAGAAGCACTATAACTCAACACACAAAAATCAGATGGCGTTATAGACGTTATTCTTTCATGTTAGATGATCACTTGTAGGTACATTAGGTGTTGAAACGAAGTTTAAACCTATACAGCATAAAATACAGCACGAAAAGTGTTATGTACATTACAATGTGCATGGAGACCGAAGGGGTTAAGTAGATTTCATTCTAGAAGTGATGACTTGAAATCTTCGACGTTCAAAACGTTAGTTGTTGAGAGTTGAAACAATACCATTCTTGAACGAGATCTGTGCATACACTGTTTATTTTTTAGAGTTTAACTGTAAAAGTGTGTACTGCTGCATGGTGTCGACAGTCGAAATTTTATCCCTGACTCTTCCATCAATATATTTATATAATATTTTTATTTACTTAATTAATAATGCAAACTTACTACTAAAATTTCTTAAAGAAAAATACTGGTAGAAGAATCAGAGAAAAAAATTCGACCCTGTACTCTACATTTATTTCAATTGCTTTCATTTATCACGGAATACGTTTATTCTTAATTTATAGAAATAAGCTAAATAAAATGAAATAGAAATGTAAAAAATGAAACATAATGTAAGTAAAAAAAAGTACTAAGCATTATTTTCTATTATTTTTTATTAGAAAGAATTTCTATTAAAATTTACGATCAGAGAAAGAAAACATAAAAAAATATGTCAAAAAAGCATAACGACTTACTTAGATTGTCAATGTGCCGCTATTTAATCTTAAAATAATTGAGTAAAAAATATAGAACAATTAACAAACAACATAATTTTGGATTAAAATTATTTTATATAATTTTCAAGATGATCCATGATCAATACAAATTTAATTCAGTGTAAGGGAAAAAAACTGCCTTATTTAAAATGACTTTCAATGGATATTATAGAGGGGAAAAAATGGCTGACATTTTTAGATGGAGAAAAATAATTCCAGAAAAAAAAAAATATGTCATCATTGGTTATCACACTATTATTCTTATTATTTTTTATGTCAGATAAAATGAAAGACATTAAAAACAGTGCATTTTAATTAATGAAGTTCTATCAACTAGTTTCGGAAAAAAAAGTGTTTTATTCTACCAATGTTCATTCTGATAATTAAACTGTTTTTTTAGAAGGCATTATCTTCTTTCCTCGCATGTTTAATCCATTAAAACAATGAATAGCCAACATTTAAAAGGTTTTATTCGGGATAATGAAATATATAGGATTTAAATGAAATATTCGATTCTAAAAAATTCGAATATTAGTGTGACTATGAATAATTATGAAGTTTTAACACACGTGCAAGTATAAAAAATCATAAATTTTCTAAAAGGTGAGAAAATTGAGCAAATTAGGAGTCGAATCTGGGTCCCTCTGTTATAAGTGCTGAGCTAAATGAATCGACATCTTACTGCTGAAATTCACGCAGCTAAAAATAATGTTGCCAATTTTAAGTACTTTTTTATTCAATATCCACCAGTAAATTTTAATTGGTATGTTTCACATCGAAAATTAATCGCATATCATGTATAACAAACATCACTCTTCAAAATTTTTGGTAATTATTGAATTAAAAAGTTTCTGAATTTATCAATACTGGCTAAAAATTGGATAACTAATTTATTATGTGATAAATGATGCAATTTCTCGGATAAAATTTACTTTTTCACAAGTGATGACACAGAACAAATTAACGGATATTGTACGTTAATTTTGTACACGTATCAAACAATTTGAGTTTAAAAGGTTTACACACATAATTAAAAGTTTTATTGTGTTTAGATAAATTGGAATAACGATTTCTAATATAAGTTTCAAAGAAATTATATACTTTCTTTAAAAGTTTTCTCTCATATCTTTAAACGCAAGCTAAGGAAAATCTATAACTTTTGGGATATTTTGTTTTTTATTCTTCAGGGGGTCAACAGATTTTGCTCCCTCAGGTTGCGATTTAATTTGTTTAATACATTTTCTTAAAAATGAATGAATTTTTTCGTGAAAATAAAGAAAGTAAAAAATTATTTGTTGAAAGAATTGTATGATTAGACAAATTTCATTAATTATTAATTGTCTTATTTTTGGAATGAGTAATGTATTTCCTGAGGCAAATCGATAAATTTCTCCCTCTCTCTCTTTTTTAATCTTGACAAGAAACATAAAAGGATTGTTTACTTAACTAATATACTTGAAATGCAGTTTATGCAATTTCGAACTTTAGTCGTAATGCGTCCAAGTTGCTTTATGTGAACCTATAAACAAATGGTGAGTTCTTGTCGCACCATATTTTATATGAAGAATAAAATTATTCTTCTGCACATAATAAGAACCATTTTATTCTTCACATACATATTATATACTAGCTGTTACCCGCGACTTCGTTCACGGGGAAATTTTGATGTGTATGTGTGGGAACTGACGGTTTGATCATAATATGTAATGTAATGAAACCTTATCATTGTGGTGCTGTGCAAAACAGAGTCTGATAAAGTATACTCAAATAAATTTGTAACTCATTGAACGATCTACAGGAAAAATATATAATTTATTTTTATTCTAATACCGATCTGTATGCAACATTAAATGACTTATTATTTTCCGTCAGCACATGCAAGTTCTGGGCACTTGAAACACGTGAACAACCAACATATAATTGACCGTGTGAGAAGCATGGAGTTCCTAAATGAATGCCTGTCACTTTTAAGGTTTGGCCCTGGGATTTGTTGATCGTCATTGTAAAAGCCAATTTCAATGGAAATTGCAATCTCTTGAAATGAAATGGCAAGTTGTTTGGAATAATAGATATGCGGGGAATGAAAACGCTGTCTCCTTTAGCAGTTCCTGTAATGATGGTACATTTTATAATATTAATACCCAGCTCTGTGATACGAAATGGATCTTATGCACATAATAAAAACCATTTTATTCTTCAGATACATACTATATATATACATTAATTTTATTTAAGTTTAGTGAAATCTGAAGACGTTAAAATGTACCAATTAGAGATTTAGTCCACAGACGTAATGTATTTAAATTCTTTTATATAGCCTTGTGCATGAAGTATTTGTCTGATATCAATGAATGCTTCATGCAATATTCCCAAATGGTATATAGATTTAAATTACCGAATTCGCGCTTCCTGCTAAAATCAGGTTTAGAGCTAAATTGATATCACACATACAGGCACGCTGGAAATCTTAATTTCGAGTTCCGAGGACCTCAAAGTGTGCAATTAATGCAAAAACTAAATTTTGAAACTTCCACCCTAAAAAAATATTTACTTTTACATATATGACTGAGGGAAAGTATCTGTATTAATAAATATTTTGCGAGTTGTTTAATTACTATTTTATTTAATCCCATTTATCTTAATTATAAGAAAAAGAATAAGAAAAAAATTATCAGTAAATAAGTAGGTGGTTGTCGTTTGATTTATTTTCTTTAATGTCATCAATCTTGATTTCGGATCCAATCTCTGCAGATATCCTTTAACTCAATTTGAGGAGTTATCGACGACGCAAGTTGATTACTGTTGAGTAATCAATCACAACAAGAAATCCATGATCAATACAAATTTAATTCAGTGTAAGGAAAAAAAACTGCCTTATTTAAAATGACTTTCAATGGATATTATAGAGGGGAAAAAATGGCTGACATTTTTAGATGGAGAAAAATAATTCCAGAAAAAAAAAATATGTCATCATTGGTTATCACACTATTATTCTTATTATTTTTTATGTCAGATAAAATGAAAGACATTAAAAACAGTGCATTTTAATTAATGAAGTTCTATCAACTAGTTTCGGAAAAAAAGTGTTTTATTCTACCAATGTTCATTCTGATAATTAAACTGTTTTTTTAGAAGGCATTATCTTCTTTCCTCGCATGTTTAATCCATTAAAACAATGAATAGCCAACATTTAAAAGGTTTTATTCGGGATAATGAAATATATAGGATTTAAATGAAATATTCGATTCTAAAAAATTCGAATATTAGTGTGACTATGAATAATTATGAAGTTTTAACACACGTGCAAGTATAAAAAATCATAAATTTTCTAAAAGGTGAGAAAATTGAGCAAATTAGGAGTCGAATCTGGGTCCCTCTGTTATAAGTGCTGAGCTAAATGAATCGACATCTTACTGCTGAAATTCACGCAGCTAAAAATAATGTTGCCAATTTTAAGTACTTTTTTATTCAATATCCACCAGTAAATTTTAATTGGTATGTTTCACATCGAAAATTAATCGCATATCATGTATAACAAACATCACTCTTCAAAATTTTTGGTAATTATTGAATTAAAAAGTTTCTAAATTTATCAATACTGGCTAAAAATTGGATAACTAATTTATTATGTGATAAATGATGCAATTTCTCGGATAAAATTTACTTTTTCACAAGTGATGACACAGAACAAATTAACGGATATTGTACGTTAATTTTGTACACGTATCAAACAATTTGAGTTTAAAAGGTTTACACACATAATTAAAAGTTTTATTGTGTTTAGATAAATTGGAATAACGATTTCTAATATAAGTTTCAAAGAAATTATATACTTTCTTTAAAAGTTTTCTCTCATATCTTTAAACGCAAGCTAAGGAAAATCTATAACTTTTGGGATATTTTGTTTTTTATTCTTCAGGGGGTCAACAGATTTTGCTCCCTCAGGTTGCGATTTAATTTGTTTAATACATTTTCTTAAAAATGAATGAATTTTTTCGTGAAAATAAAGAAAGTAAAAAATTATTTGTTGAAAGAATTGTATGATTAGACAAATTTCATTAATTATTAATTGTCTTATTTTTGGAATGAGTAATGTATTTCCTGAGGCAAATCGATAAATTTCTCCCTCTCTCTCTTTTTTAATCTTGACAAGAAACATAAAAGGATTGTTTACTTAACTAATATACTTGAAATGCAGTTTATGCAATTTCGAACTTTAGTCGTAATGCGTCCAAGTTGCTTTATGTGAACCTATAAACAAATGGTGAGTTCTTGTCGCACCATATTTTATATGAAGAATAAAATTATTCTTCTGCACATAATAAGAACCATTTTATTCTTCACATACATATTATATACTAGCTGTTACCCGCGACTTCGTTCACGGGGAAATTTTGATGTGTATGTGTGGGAACTGACGGTTTGATCATAATATGTAATGTAATGAAACCTTATCATTGTGGTGCTGTGCAAAACAGAGTCTGATAAAGTATACTCAAATAAATTTGTAACTCATTGAACGATCTACAGGAAAAATATATAATTTATTTTTATTCTAATACCGATCTGTATGCAACATTAAATGACTTATTATTTTCCGTCAGCACATGCAAGTTCTGGGCACTTGAAACACGTGAACAACCAACATATAATTGACCGTGTGAGAAGCATGGAGTTCCTAAATGAATGCCTGTCACTTTTAAGGTTTGGCCCTGGGATTTGTTGATCGTCATTGTAAAAGCCAATTTCAATGGAAATTGCAATCTCTTGAAATGAAATGGCAAGTTGTTTGGAATAATAGATATGCGGGGAATGAAAACGCTGTCTCCTTTAGCAGTTCCTGTAATGATGGTACATTTTATAATATTAATACCCAGCTCTGTGATACGAAATGGATCTTATGCACATAATAAAAACCATTTTATTCTTCAGATACATACTATATATATACATTAATTTTATTTAAGTTTAGTGAAATCTGAAGACGTTAAAATGTACCAATTAGAGATTTAGTCCACAGACGTAATGTATTTAAATTCTTTTATATAGCCTTGTGCATGAAGTATTTGTCTGATATCAATGAATGCTTCATGCAATATTCCCAAATGGTATATAGATTTAAATTACCGAATTCGCGCTTCCTGCTAAAATCAGGTTTAGAGCTAAATTGATATCACACATACAGGCACGCTGGAAATCTTAATTTCGAGTTCCGAGGACCTCAAAGTGTGCAATTAATGCAAAAACTAAATTTTGAAACTTCCACCCTAAAAAAATATTTACTTTTACATATATGACTGAGGGAAAGTATCTGTATTAATAAATATTTTGCGAGTTGTTTAATTACTATTTTATTTAATCCCATTTATCTTAATTATAAGAAAAAGAATAAGAAAAAAATTATCAGTAAATAAGTAGGTGGTTGTCGTTTGATTTATTTTCTTTAATGTCATCAATCTTGATTTCGGATCCAATCTCTGCAGATATCCTTTAACTCAATTTGAGGAGTTATCGACGACGCAAGTTGATTACTGTTGAGTAATCAATCACAACAAGAAATCCATGATCAATACAAATTTAATTCAGTGTAAGGAAAAAAAACTGCCTTATTTAAAATGACTTTCAATGGATATTATAGAGGGGAAAAAATGGCTGACATTTTTAGATGGAGAAAAATAATTCCAGAAAAAAAAAATATGTCATCATTGGTTATCACACTATTATTCTTATTATTTTTTATGTCAGATAAAATGAAAGACATTAAAAACAGTGCATTTTAATTAATGAAGTTCTATCAACTAGTTTCGGAAAAAAAGTGTTTTATTCTACCAATGTTCATTCTGATAATTAAACTGTTTTTTTAGAAGGCATTATCTTCTTTCCTCGCATGTTTAATCCATTAAAACAATGAATAGCCAACATTTAAAAGGTTTTATTCGGGATAATGAAATATATAGGATTTAAATGAAATATTCGATTCTAAAAAATTCGAATATTAGTGTGACTATGAATAATTATGAAGTTTTAACACACGTGCAAGTATAAAAAATCATAAATTTTCTAAAAGGTGAGAAAATTGAGCAAATTAGGAGTCGAATCTGGGTCCCTCTGTTATAAGTGCTGAGCTAAATGAATCGACATCTTACTGCTGAAATTCACGCAGCTAAAAATAATGTTGCCAATTTTAAGTACTTTTTTATTCAATATCCACCAGTAAATTTTAATTGGTATGTTTCACATCGAAAATTAATCGCATATCATGTATAACAAACATCACTCTTCAAAATTTTTGGTAATTATTGAATTAAAAAGTTTCTAAATTTATCAATACTGGCTAAAAATTGGATAACTAATTTATTATGTGATAAATGATGCAATTTCTCGGATAAAATTTACTTTTTCACAAGTGATGACACAGAACAAATTAACGGATATTGTACGTTAATTTTGTACACGTATCAAACAATTTGAGTTTAAAAGGTTTACACACATAATTAAAAGTTTTATTGTGTTTAGATAAATTGGAATAACGATTTCTAATATAAGTTTCAAAGAAATTATATACTTTCTTTAAAAGTTTTCTCTCATATCTTTAAACGCAAGCTAAGGAAAATCTATAACTTTTGGGATATTTTGTTTTTTATTCTTCAGGGGGTCAACAGATTTTGCTCCCTCAGGTTGCGATTTAATTTGTTTAATACATTTTCTTAAAAATGAATGAATTTTTTCGTGAAAATAAAGAAAGTAAAAAATTATTTGTTGAAAGAATTGTATGATTAGACAAATTTCATTAATTATTAATTGTCTTATTTTTGGAATGAGTAATGTATTTCCTGAGGCAAATCGATAAATTTCTCCCTCTCTCTCTTTTTTAATCTTGACAAGAAACATAAAAGGATTGTTTACTTAACTAATATACTTGAAATGCAGTTTATGCAATTTCGAACTTTAGTCGTAATGCGTCCAAGTTGCTTTATGTGAACCTATAAACAAATGGTGAGTTCTTGTCGCACCATATTTTATATGAAGAATAAAATTATTCTTCTGCACATAATAAGAACCATTTTATTCTTCACATACATATTATATACTAGCTGTTACCCGCGACTTCGTTCACGGGGAAATTTTGATGTGTATGTGTGGGAACTGACGGTTTGATCATAATATGTAATGTAATGAAACCTTATCATTGTGGTGCTGTGCAAAACAGAGTCTGATAAAGTATACTCAAATAAATTTGTAACTCATTGAACGATCTACAGGAAAAATATATAATTTATTTTTATTCTAATACCGATCTGTATGCAACATTAAATGACTTATTATTTTCCGTCAGCACATGCAAGTTCTGGGCACTTGAAACACGTGAACAACCAACATATAATTGACCGTGTGAGAAGCATGGAGTTCCTAAATGAATGCCTGTCACTTTTAAGGTTTGGCCCTGGGATTTGTTGATCGTCATTGTAAAAGCCAATTTCAATGGAAATTGCAATCTCTTGAAATGAAATGGCAAGTTGTTTGGAATAATAGATATGCGGGGAATGAAAACGCTGTCTCCTTTAGCAGTTCCTGTAATGATGGTACATTTTATAATATTAATACCCAGCTCTGTGATACGAAATGGATCTTATGCACATAATAAAAACCATTTTATTCTTCAGATACATACTATATATATACATTAATTTTATTTAAGTTTAGTGAAATCTGAAGACGTTAAAATGTACCAATTAGAGATTTAGTCCACAGACGTAATGTATTTAAATTCTTTTATATAGCCTTGTGCATGAAGTATTTGTCTGATATCAATGAATGCTTCATGCAATATTCCCAAATGGTATATAGATTTAAATTACCGAATTCGCGCTTCCTGCTAAAATCAGGTTTAGAGCTAAATTGATATCACACATACAGGCACGCTGGAAATCTTAATTTCGAGTTCCGAGGACCTCAAAGTGTGCAATTAATGCAAAAACTAAATTTTGAAACTTCCACCCTAAAAAAATATTTACTTTTACATATATGACTGAGGGAAAGTATCTGTATTAATAAATATTTTGCGAGTTGTTTAATTACTATTTTATTTAATCCCATTTATCTTAATTATAAGAAAAAGAATAAGAAAAAAATTATCAGTAAATAAGTAGGTGGTTGTCGTTTGATTTATTTTCTTTAATGTCATCAATCTTGATTTCGGATCCAATCTCTGCAGATATCCTTTAACTCAATTTGAGGAGTTATCGACGACGCAAGTTGATTACTGTTGAGTAATCAATCACAACAAGAAATCTTCAAGTTGTTTGCAAAAAAAGAAAATAAAACGAAACTGAAATTAATTCTATGATAAATAAAACAGCGAAAAAGAATTGTTGAATATGTATTTCGTTCCTCTCAAATAATATTTTGATACTTGGGAAAATATCAGAAGTTAACTTTTAATCAACCCTTAAGAAGAAAAAAAAAAATGCTTTTTGTTCTTGTTAAAAAGCACTTAGAATAAAAAATTGATTATCTTGAGAAATAAATCCAAGTAATTAATTAAAAACATTTACAAAATATTAATAGACATTATTACTCACATAAGATTCGTACCAAAAAATAAAATAAAATAAAATAAAATAAAAAAATCCTAAAGTAAAGAAAAAAAAGTTTTTAGAAGGAATGTTTATTGCTTTTAATAATTCCAATTTGCATTTGTTGTTTTTTATTGCTATCATTCAATATTTGGATTTAAAAAACTAAATTTTATAGGACAATACTCTTTTCTAAAAATTTAGTGATTCAATCTCTCTCTATATAAATGGCTAAGAGAGTTTTCTTCCTGTAGGTCCGTGGCTGGACGCATGTTGATTGGCTAAGAGAGATTTTCTTCTGTTTGTCTGTGTGTTGTTGCCACCAGCTTTTCATACTTTAGTTAATTAAAAAAAATGTCACCAGCTTTTCATACTTTAGTAAATTTAAAAAAATAGAATTGTCCGATCGATAAGTTAATTAAACCGACTGATTCAGAAAAAAGCCGCTTTCATTTGGTACTTTATTTGTAACGAAATTTTGATTAGATTTTTTAAAATTAATTAAGATGTGAAAATAATAACCTGGTAAAAGCTTTAAACGTGGACATTCAAAATTTTAATTGTTGCTAAAAAAAAAAAAAATAAAATAAATAAATAAATAATAATAATAATAATAATAATAATAAAACCTTTTTTTTTTTTTTTTTTTTTTTTTTTCAAACATGAAATGAAATATGCTTTCACGCGATAAATATAAAAGAAATATAAAATATTTTACTCATGCACATGAAAAAATGAAAATTTAAAATGGAGTAAAAAAACAATTTAGATAAAGTTGCACGAGAGTTCAAAAAATTAATGGAAATATAAATGAACGTTAAATAAATAAAATAGTCGTCTGCTTAATCACGTGATATTGTAAAACAAAGAATCGAATTCAGTAAATATTGTTCTTAAGGGCAAAAATATTAATATTCAATATAAAATTAAATAAAAGTAATATTGTGCATTTGTAAATAGTAGAATAATTGTATTTGTGAGTTTAATAATTTTTAATAATACTTTATATGTTTATTTATTTTCATGGTTTCTTTAAATTTTATTTTTGTTTGTTAAGCGATATAGAAAAGAGTTTCCTTTAAATATAGTGACCAGCGAAGCGAGAAAAGCCTTCGTTGATTCCATACCTTCATTGATTTCATGAATTAAAAAATGGTTTCGTTAACAAACTTTGATCTATTGGCAGCATCAGGCCGAGTTTTGTACATTTCGAGTTTGGTTTCGAAATTTTTCCCGCATTCAGAATTCGGTTCGTTCCCGAACCGGGGCTTTGCTAGTTAAAAGATAAATGAAGGCCAAACGGATCAGCAAAGTAGTAAGTAGTAATTAAATAAAAAAATTCTCTCTTAGAGGTGAAAATTAGTGGATACAAAAGTAAAAAAAATATTAAAGATGCATTGTTTTTAAAATTTACTTATAATTTTTATTCAATTTAGTAATACTAAATAGTATATACTAAATAATAGTTAAAATTGAAGTATATAATATGTCCAATAACGGGTATGTCACTGACATATGCAAATTATTATCGAAAAATCGCCAATAGCAACAAAATATTTGTTTGATAAAGTGAGCTTATGAAATTTTTGAATACAAAATATATTATAGAATATTTTAACTTTAGAAAATAATGGCAATTGAAGCCATAAATTTTTTGATACAGTAAATTGACCTAAATATTTCACTTCATGTCAAAATTTCGAAATAATTAAAGTAAACTGAATTAATTTGGCCTTTTGATATTTCATTGTATATCTATTTATTTGTAAATAAAACCATTGTAACTAAAACGTTTTGAAGAGTTTTTGAAAAATAAAAATTTTAATTATTTCTGAAAACAAAATGATTTTGTATCACGTGCGAAGTGTTCTTGTTTCAAAGCACTTAAGAGAAAATAATTTTTTCATAAGAGAGCTAATTTGTTCATGTTATGTATTTCTCAAAAATAGAAAAAAATTCCTTTCTCTCCCAAAACAGCTTTAAAAGTTTTAAAAGCATATGAGAAAGAGAGATGTGAAAATGAGAGATAAATGAAAAATTTTCACTTCTTGGAGGTAGTTATGGTTGATGTCTGCAAGCTTATATAATGAAAGCATTCTACTAGATGTTTTAAAACAATGGACGAATATTCTTGGAGGGGAAATATGTATGTATGTAAAAGTTTTTCTCATAATTGCATAAGAAAAAGCATTTTGAATCTCGAACGTTGTTTCTTCTGATCAATACACAAAATGGTAAAAAAAAAAAAATAAAAAAAATAAAATACCAGTTTTTAAGTGTAAAACGCAGAACGCAGGTAGTAGACCACCTCAAAAAATATTCAACTCTGGAAGATACCTAAAATCTAGCTCGTTCTTTTGCCAACAATTTGCTTAATTTTAGTGCTATTCAAGTGAACGTTTGACAAAAGCTTCCCAATATGTCTAACTTTCAATCTTTGTAATAAAATGCTTTATATCTTTCGCGCATGTGCAGTAAAACCTTATTTACTATAAATGCTCATATCTCAGCGAATATTACACGTGTGACAATTTTTTTGCAAGTTTCGTAAAGTTTTATGGAAATCCATTCTATTTATAAGCAGAAAAAAGAAAAAATGTATATGTGCTTAGGTAATTTCATAATTTCCGTAACAAAACGTACAAATATTGCACATAGTATGATCAACAATGTCAAAAGTACAATTCATTTGTAGTTTTATACGATACAGGGTGATCCATAGTATTCGCGCTCTTCTTCAATTTGTTGTTGGTTCCCTAATTTCACTTTGGACTAAATCAATAGTGGGAAATGCGAGTCTTTAAATGTTTTATGCTTATAATTTCATTTCAGGTCATTTCGTTAAATAATGTTTTAGAAAATCAAAAAAAAAGTAAAAAAAAAAAAAATCTAATAATTTGATCACCTACTATATGTATGTCGCACTTATGAAATTTCGACATAAATTCTGAGTAGCGTAAAATGTAATAATTAATACTTTACTTTTATACTTTAATTCACAAATATATTTTTTAATTATTTATTATAAAAAAATACTGTATTAACATGTTATAAAATTATATTTATGTATATCTACATGCATGGAAATGAAGCTGTGTAAAATGTTAAAATATTTTTAGATTTTTCATCTGTTTGAAAATTTTTATATTCAGAACATTTTGAAAATGCCAAAATTTAAATTTTCATCCTCTTAAATTTTCTCGAGAACATGAAAATGAAGTAATTTATTATTTCAATGTTTAATATTTATTAAACAGTTTTAAAGAAACAAGTTAATTCCACAGCGGATTATATACATAAATAATCATGAACTGTTTCTTGTACTAAATAAGCTGTTTTAAAGAAGAAATTGATTCGTTAATTAAGAGGGAATGACAACGATGGTAAATTGTATTGAAATTGTGACAAAGTCAAGCTATATTCTTAATTGAAATTAATAATTCTTAAAAATTAACAGATAAAATATTTACATAATTTAAGTTAGAATACGTGTGTAAATTAGAACTAGTTTAAAAAAGTGAATAAATCCGCATTAAAGTGGATGAAAGGAAAATTGTAAAGATCTATTATTCACTCAAAATTTATCAAAGTGATCAAATTAAAGTTTTACATAGATTTACATTTGATAATGATGCAAAATATTCACACAGAATCAATATTAAGAAAGTTTTCCATATACTCTTCTACTTGAGAAATACTAAATTATTTCAAAATGAAAATGTATTGACAATACTTACCTCCTTTTGGCTTTTGAGTTAATTATCAATTATATTAGTTTGTTTTCTGAGGCAATAAAATCGAAATAATAATAATAAAATTCGAAGTGTGCGACAGTGCCTCATTAGATGAAAATTCCAAAAACGGTATCAGTGAGTCTAGAACTGAAATGTATGAAGGAAACAACAAGAATTTGGAAATGGAGTCACTTAAAATAAAAATTTCCGGTGAAATACTATATACTTTTTAAAACTAAGAGAGTTAATCTTTTAGATGTTTAGAATTATTCACAATTAAAATAACAATCTCCAGTTGTTTTCTGTACACAAAGGACAAACGGTTTTCATTTATAAAATGTATAGTCGGAAATGAGCAATTGGCTGTTAAAAAGAAATTTATGGGTAAAAACATTGATTAGATGCGACTTTCAAACGACGATTAGTATCGGAACTATAAAATAATTACAGAAAGATAGGGAATAAGTGACAATGATTTTTCGACATGAAAAAGCATAACACTAATAATATATTTTCAAAAAATTATATCTAATGACAATAATAATATGAAATAATATTAATAATGTATTTGTATACTTTAATTTATATTTTAATAAACAATGTTATTATTAACAATGAAAATTATGAATCAACACTCTCTCAGAAATGGCATTGCGTATGCTTAGTGTACATGAAAAACGTATATACAGTCGGCAACAAAATTATTGAAGCGCTAGCTATAATTCGTATTTAAAAGATGCGCACCTAAAACTGTTTTTTAAAATATTTGTCGGTCATGATCTTTTTGATGATAAAAAGTAGCGATCAAACTGAAAAAAAAAAAATATTGATGCTTGCTTTAATAACTTTGCTGCCGACAGTAAAATATCAAAACAACACAAGCGAGCATAATCGTTAAATAACTATCGATTTTGTTGTTTTTCTTAAATTTCACAAATTACAAATATTTTGTGAACAATTGCAACACTTTTAAAAATCTGTCAACATGATTTTTATGAAACCTATTGATACTATCATGCAGTATAAGATTAATAATATTTCTGATATCTTCTTATAAAGAAATTGAGAAGAGATACATAGGTTGGAATTTAGTACAAAGTAATGAGATCCCGTTGACTTATGAATACACTAGAACGGAAATTTTACATTTGGAATAGCGAACGCTGAATTGATGGGTCGTAATGATTTTCTATTTTTTTTTTTTTTAATCCTGAGAAAAGAGTGAATTATCAATGGAATGTATCTTTTTTTTCGAAAACACAGCGTCATAAATCCCAATATAAGCCTCATTAAAGCATTTTTATTCTCTTCCGAATGTTCATAAGCCCATTATCTGCTTCCCACCGATTGTGTCTAATATTGGTACAGCTTCGTATAATCTTGTTCGTTTTCTTTCAAGATCTCTTTCTCATTTAACTAATACTAACCTTTATACAGTAAAAAAATCGTATGACTTTGTGGACAAACTTATATTTTTGGTGAGTTGCCGCTTGATGGCAGCACTTGTGCCTACTTTGTTTGCCTGACGAAGAATTGTGTGCTTTTTTTTCGTCCCGAAACAATTGTTGCGAGTTTACTGCATTTTATGGTATGCATTTTACTGCATTTTACTGCATTTTATGGTTATTCAAGTTGAAATAAGCATTTTTTTAGTTTATTGAAGTAACTGTGAGAAGTAGTAAACCAGTGAGAAGTAGTAGCGTACGCAATGTATTCACTGTAATCAATTCTGTAATTTTCTTTCAATTTTAACTTTTTTTATATGAGCCAAGTGGATCAACATTTTTATCTTTATGTATGAGTTACGACATAATGTACTTCACAATATATTTTAATAAGAAAGTGTTGTTCTTTTGCGCTCATATAAAAAAAGTATTTCAAATTTCTAAAAATATGGGGGCTTTGGCCCAAAATAAAGTTTGCGTAACTTTCGGCCCATTGGGAACAAACAATTACTGTAATAACATAAATAATATTGATTGAAAGTTAAAATACACGTGTTCTTAAATAATTAAATGTATAAATTTCACTTGTGTAATCAATCTTATATTTTAGTCAATTTCAGGGCCGAAAACCCTTCTTATGGACCCTCATTCTTTGTAAAGATATCTTATTCTATTTTTATTTCAGTACCATTATATGTAAATTTAATTCAACAATAATTTATTCGGCGCTATGTTACAAAATAAATGTAAAACTTTTTATCTACGAAACATATGATTAATCATTTTTTCGACATTTTAGGGCTATAAAAGTGGAGAAAAAAAATAATAAATAGAAAATAACAAAAGCCTACATATATGTTGTCGTTATTATATCCTTACAAGAGGAAACGACGGTAATTGTGTTTTATTTCTTTTCTATGAAGATCAGTGGGAAATAAACAGGCGGAAAAGAGTGATATATTAAAAGAATATAGAAGTTTGTGTTCAACCCTGCACGCAAGTTCCACAGTATTTCAACATAGGTATTTTTCGATCGAAAATTGTAGTTTAAACGTAATGTTTCATTATTTTTGATAGCACAATATTTGTTTTTGAAGAAATTTCTTTTTAGTAGAAAAAGATTATATTTATCGTTACACAGCAAAGTATCTAACAAAGTAATCTGAACAATAGCCTTTAATTGAAATCTTTATATATTTTTTGACACTTACAATTAAATCAATATTTTACGAACTTATATTTCGTGATATTTGATACGAAACGTCACAGTTGCACTATTTTACAAGTTAATTATTATTCTTATTGTGAAGTAGAAATCACATATATTTTAAAATTTTCTATTTAATTTTAATTCAAATGTATTTTAACTCTTTATATAATAATTTATTCGTGTATTCAATATTAATCTTTAATAACCGCCGAATTGTTTCTCAATCAGTAAAATAAATAAAAAATAAATGTAAAAGAAAATCACTCTGCAAGCAAAATCTCGTACAATTTCGTCTCATAAAGAATAACAAATGGCTTATTTCATTTATGTTCCTCCTAAATCATACTCTAATCTAATTTCTAACGTAATTTTATTCAGTTAATCAAAATTATCCTTGAACAGCATTAAATTATAGCTATATTTCATGTATCTGTCCGTTGTGGCTTCTCATTTCTCAAAACGAAAGTTTTGCGAAATTTAAGGGTTATCATATGTGGCAATCCTGCTCTGTGTATTCAAAATTATTAGCTTGATTGGAGTATAATGTATCTTAAATGTTTTTCCGTTTTATATGTTCTTGTGGCGTAAAAATTAAATGTCAAAATGTTATTCTTCGTTAGAAATTGGCAAAATCTATTCGATTCGCTGCTGGAATTTTGAATTGCAAGCATGTGAAGAAAATTGTTTTATGGCACTGTAAGGCACCGTCCCATCCTCCATAACTATCATCCAGTATCTGCAGATAAATAAAGGGATTAAAAATACAGCCATACTGATGTCTCTCTATTCATTACTCTGTCTTTAATGTTTTCCCTTTCAGTCCTCTGTAGTTCAAAGAATCTGGATTTGCGGTATCTGTTCTTGAATTTATTCAACGCATTTTTTACGGCCCTTCAGAGTAAAAATATTGACTGATTATCATCTCCGATTTATCACCTTCTGATAAATTGGTTCTAAAGACTGGCTCTAGAGGACGAATTTTGTATAATTTGCAGGGCAGTGTTTTAAAAATAAATCGTTCATAAAGAAAATATTTTTCAAAGTATTATCAATAAGAAAATGAAAAAGAAAATACTTAGCAGAAATGCTGTGTTGATTTTTAATCAAGACTGACTTAACCTTTAGCTCTACTCTAAATGTGAAGTACGTCGGGCTGAATGATATAAGTGAACAAATCCATAAATTGATGAAGGAATCTACTATATTATTATTAAAAAAAAAAAAAAAAAAAAAAAAAAAAGGAGGAATCTTTTAATCGAGCTATACTCGTCTACGAAATACGAAAGGCAGCCTCTTCATGTGAAAATTGTTTGCATATTTTTCCTGCCATTTTTATCTAAGTATTTGGATGAAGAAAAATCTACGCTCTATTTTTTTAAAATAAAGATTCGAATTTAACCCCCTCCTTCTCGATCCCGTGAAAATGAAGGGGTGCGTTTTCGCTCTCTATTTATCGTGACCATGCTATTTCCGGGGTGAAGTGTTCAGAAGAAACTTACTAAAAATATTAAAAAACAAATCATTTCTGATACCCGAAAGTTTTTTGTAACATACTGTTTAAAATGTAATTGGTGATAGTAGGTTTATTTTAAACTGTCAGTACTATCGAATTTTAAGTATCTGTAATACTTATTTTGTAATCTTAGCTCAGTTAGGCTTTTGAATGCATGTGGTTTTGTGCTCTGTGGTAACTTTTTTTTTTTTTAAATATTGTATATATTATGTAGTCAGAATCACAAAGTGACTTAGATTCTAATTTGAGTACGAATGCATCTTATGGCCATATCACACGAGAGACTTTCGTTCAGCATTTTACTAAACACAGTATTATACCCAACATACTCAGCCTGATTTTGTTCAAGGAAAGAAAGTTTTTGGATGATCAACTTTTATGAAACGGTTTAGAAAAAGCTGAGTATGTTGAGCGTGCTGATCAAAATTGAGCAATAGGAGGAATAAAAAGGATTTTTTCCTGGAATACCTTTAGAGAAGGGAATACATCACGCTATCAATTCGGGGGAACCCTACGGACAGCTGGCCGGTTTCTCGTTCGTTCAGCATAGTCAACGTGTTGCGTGTAATGTTGTGTTGAGTATATATGCTCCCGTGTGATATGGCCATTAGTGATTCGGAAATAAGTGATATATATGAAAGTTCGGATAGCAAGTCTGAGAACAATGTATTATACATATAGTGTTGTATCGTACGTCAAATTCTTTTTATAAAATTCTATTTTAATGTTTAAAACACATATCTTTTATTTTTTCGGCGTACTGGAAAACCAACATTCAATCATAATTAATCCTGATTGTCTGTTTTCCTACAAAATTATATTTTCTTGATTTCAAGCTAAAAAAAAAAAAAAAAAATTGCAAAAATTAAAAATGACTATATATATTGCTGATACACTTTATTTTACAGAATTTTCTTGAAGAAAAAAAATAGGCACTTTTTTTTTTACCATTTTCCTGAAAATTACGAGATTGTTAAGGGGTTAAAAAGAAAAAGAAGAATATCAACGATTTTTATGTCAGCGGTTTTGAAAAGCCAGAAGCACTTTATATATGCCTCTTTTTGGAATAAATGCATCTACGAGTTAAAAAAAAAAAATCTGGCCGATGAACTTATTTGCTGAACTTTTAAGCGGAGATTTAAAGTGATTATCCAAGTATTTTGATTTATAGAAATATGGAGAATTAAGCACGTTTGTCTGACGCTTTTAATTATTTAGGAAATGTAGCTGTCCTATAATTTTATTTTCTTGGATTTCCTGTGAGAATGCTCTTCAAGCGAAGTGTGTGACTAATGGATTCCGATATATATATATTTATTTTTCTTTATATACCGATTATTCAAGAATACGCATGAAATTGTTTTTATTTTTTTTCAAACTATTATATATAGGTTATTACGCAAAGTTTGCTCTGAAGAGGAGGAACTTGGTGTATCTTACGATGTCTTAAGCTGTAAATGAAGCGTGTAATTCACAGATCTTCGTTTTAACATATTTATTAATGACCATAAAAAGAATTATTTACATATGTACATTTTAAACTAATGATACTTTCGCGCACAGCTACATGGTAGTACATTTCAAACATCAACTACAACTGACTCAATAGCAAGTCAAAACGAAAAACATTCTAAGAACTGGCTAAATAGCTCTTTGTTATTCTACCAGAATTCTGCTATCGGCAAAATAGCTTTTACGTTGCATTACCAGAATGACGAATATTGCTATCTCTTAGAAAGGAGGTAGTTAACCTTTGTTACTTTGTCACAACGAGATATATAAAGTAGAGTGATAAATGGTAACCCTTGAGAAGGTCCAAGATGAGTCATGTGAGATGCTCTCCTTGCACCTGCGTATTCGGTAGTTCTCTTGGTAACAGCTTATTTTGAGTAAATTTCTATGGCAACGGTTTGGAGATTGTTCTTCGTATAAGTCATAACCGCCAATGTTTTTGTTTACTTACGTAGTTTAATATTCTTTTGTTCTAAATCATTTTAATTTTGATTTTACTTCTTTTTTATTTCGTGTAGTTGAACTTTAACCGACAAAATGCTTAAAAAAAATTGAAAAATTATTATTTGTTGTTAAATTTAGCTCTTTAAAAGTTTAAATTTTCTTTTATAAACACTTTTAAACTTTGTTGGGAAACGATGAAAAAACGGTATTTTATTATTTTTTAAAATGTGAAATATGTGTAAAATTATTTTAAAAACAATTTATTTCGTTCATAGGACTGTCATGTTACCTAATAATAATGATAATTTGTCGAACTAATATTTTAAATGCCAAAATAGCGATAAAGGGCCAAACACAGCAACCTATTGGAGCATGTCACGTGATTCATCTTGAACCACGGAAAGCTAATCTTTCATCCATTGAATCAGCACTCTAATTTATATATCTCGTTGCTTTGTCCCAAGCGTTTATTTATTTTTATTTTGCTAATATAATAAATTATTACCACAAAATTACAGAGGACAAGAGGAAGGTAGTTTCTTTAATATTTTTATATCTAAATATTAATCTCTAAATTAGCATATTTAATTTTTTTTTTCTTTAAACGTTTATAGATTTTTACATTATTTGGAAAATAATAATATTTTTAAATACTAAATTTTGATTTTTACACGTTCTTTCTTAAAACTTAATTACTACTCAATTCAAAATTGCATTAAAAAAAATTTATAATTATTGTGTAATTATCATATATATTTATTAATAATAATATTATTATTCCCATATGCTTTAAAAAAAAAAAAGTGAAAATTTTTAATTTATTTTCAATACAAATTTACTATTATTATTAATAAATAATAATAATGATTTCTCTTAATATATAATGCTATTATTATTATTATTATTATTATTATTATTATTATTATTTCAAGAAACTTATCTAAAAATTTAGAGAAAATTAAGCAGCAAGGTATAGATATGAATAAAAAATCTGGTGTGAAACAACCACACGACTTCCATTACCTAATACGAGTACTACACGCATTATGTACATTTTTTTAGAAACAATGTGATCAGAAGACATAAAATTTACCTTATGAAATAGATACTTAAAAATTTTTCAGTAAAAGAAACTTGATACACGTATAAAGACATATAAAACAGAGTATACACAGCGAGTGAAAAAAAAGAGAAGAAAGAAAAAAAATCCGTACAGCTGTTTTTAAAGGAACGCCCTTGGGAGACCTGAAATTGAGCTATTTATACAGGGCGCCTATCAATTTTCCTGAACTAACCAACTATATCATTCGAAAGGACACCTAATAGAGTGTTTGTATAGCAAATTTGAAGAAAATCGTTAGAGCCGTTTTTGAGATACGGACTTACGGTCCCACTTCCGGTTTCCGATGTCCCACTTCCGGTTAAACTCAATTATTGACAGGAAAACAATAATTACAAACAAAAGCATATTTAAAAGTGAGTTAAAATGGCGAGTTTGGAAAAAACCGTACAACCGTTTTTAAAGAAACGCCTTTGCGAGGCCTGAAATTGAACTATTTATACAGGACGCCTATCAATTTTCCTGAACTAAACAACTATATCATTCGAAAGGACATCTAATAGAGTGTTTATATAGCAAGTTTGAAGAAAATCGTTAGAGCCGTTTTTGAGATACGGACTTACGGTCCCACTTCCGGTTCCCGATGTCCCACTTCCGGTTTTTCAATTTTCACCAAAATTTGGAAATTTTCTCAATTTTATAGTGAAAACTTTTCATTTTTGGCAACACACAAGTTATTTATTTTGTTTTATTTAATATTTCTTTATAGTTCAATATTCAACTAAAATGCGGTTAAGGTAAATAATAATCATAATGGTAGCAATAATATATATTTTTTTAAATTTTAATATTTAATTACTATTCATATAATCTTATATTTTAAAATCAATAATATAAGATAATAATGGTAAATATTAAAAAATAAATAAAGATAAAAATAAATAAATAAAGATAAAAATAAATAAATAAATATAAAAATAAATAAATAAATATAAATAAAAAGTAAGGATGTATATTTTTATAATTTTGCATATTTCCAGAGTAATTTTCCTATTAAAATATTATGTTCTTAAAAATATTTTTATTTTTACATACCTCTGGCAAAAAAAAAAAAAAAAAAAAAAAAAAAAAGTGTATTATAATAAATAGCAAGACGTAAGAAAATAAATAGATAAATAAATTGTTGTTCAAAATGTTTTAAAATATCAATGATAAACAGAATCCGGTAATTCTTGTGGTAAGTATTTTTTTGCTAGATTTTGTCAATGTTTCTTCTGTGTAAATAAATATTTAATATTTGTTTATTGTTCATTGTTTTATGACCAATGAATCATATATTTTTAAATTTTAAAATATTCTCATTTTTGACCTAAAATTGTTGGTATGAAGTGAAACTAATAATATATTTTTTATCAATTTACGCACACATTTTAGTTTCACGTGACACATTTTTTCTAAAAATTCTGCTCAATTTTAAATGCCAGCATTTCGTAACACAATAATACACAAACTATACTATTATTTGCATATTTTTCTTTTCAGTTTGAAGCATATTATAATGAAAAAAATTTCATTTAATATTTATTACATGTTTGCAAGGTAGTTGTGCCAATAAAAATATTAGATTTTTGAAAACTTTTCATCTTACATACTTCAAAGTAAAATTACAGTAAAGAAGGCGTGGTGAATTAATAATTAACAAATAAATAAATAATTAACAAATAAGTAAATAAAATAAGGTGCAATAAATTATTACTTCAATTAATTTGTACAAAAAAAAAAAAAAAAAAAAAAAAAAAATCACGAATAAATAATAGAATTATGTGTCTCTACATATATTTTTGCTGCATTATGTACATGTGTTCCTATACATGCTTATTTTTGAGTCAGAACTTCATTGTCATTTGACTAATTTGGGGTACGGTCAAATGGCAAATTTTTTCAACAGTTCCTTTACAAATTTTTACACGTTTTTACACATTTCACTCATTAAGTCATGTTTTAATTGGCCTAACAACCAAAAGATTTAGGCATGTTCCCTTCTGAGTTTACACATTTTTCTCTGACTTAAATATTTGTCATGTCATGCGTTCACATGTCAGATGATCGGCAATATTTTAATCTGACTTTTTGTTATTCCATTTTTATAAAATAGTTATAGATTTATAAAAGATACAACAATAATAATAGTAATGATAATTTATTCATCTTTAAGATTAATTTATAGGGCTTACCTTGCGGTGTGTTAAAAAATAAATAAATAAATAAATAAATAAAATAAACAAATAAACAAAACAAATTTTATTTAACACTAATGTTATAATTTTATCAATAGCTATTTGCTAAGTTTATATTTCTTTCATACATTTTAAGTAGTTGCTTAAACTTATTTATTTATTTATTTTTATTTTTTCAATATTTTTAAACGATCTATAAAGGATTTTTTAGAAAATTAAACTCCTTGAGAAGTTATGCTTCTTCACTCTTGAAACTCTCTAGACCGGAAAATTTTTATGGTCCGTTGAAAAATTTTAACATTATTTGATAATTATTATTATTATTTTTTTATTATTTTCATATCACCTATTAATATAATTTCATATCACTTATGAATAATTTTTTTTCACTTATTAATATAGTAATGTATCACTTATTAATAAAATTTCACTTATTAATATAAAATCTCAAAAAAAAAAAAAAAAAAAAAAAAAAAACTTTAAAACCGTTAAAATTTTAATTTGAATACTCGATGTCTTTGGGAGCGCTTTTTTTGGTCGTTTCATGCTGGTTCTCGATTGAAACTACTTGCGGCATCGCCTTGTCTAAGCGCTCTTCGTACACACTGAAGGTACAGCATTAGCATATGAACTTTGGTCTGGATCTTTCTGCCTGTTGCAGCGGCGCCTCCACCTCCTTTTTTAATTTTACAGTTTCAAAAGTAAGTTCAATAGAGTCCCAATCCCCAAAGGTTAGAACCCCGGCTATTATCATTCTTATATCGATTTTAAATATTAAAATAATTGTCCCCATCTCCCCAATAAGGTTTTCTGCTTCGAAAGTGTGCACAATCGATTCCTAAAATTAAAAAAATATACTTACACGGTGGAGTTTTGATGTCCCGCCCCCTGTTGTTTTTAAGATTATTAAATACATGTTCCACATATCTCCCAATAATTTTACAGCTTCGGAAGTATACTCAATCGATTACTCACCCTTAAAAACCCCGAGACGTGATTTTCCAAGGCCTTAGCTCTAATTAAAAAATTTTTATTTATCTGCTTCCCATTTCTCTATTAATTTTACAGCTTCCAAAGCACGCTGCAAAAACTGAAATCTCGCTGCAACCATTTAGACGTAAATTTTGTGGTGAACTGTGAAATTTACGAAAAGATTAGGGTAAATTACGGAAAATACAGCAAACTTAAGTATAAACAAGTAATATAAAAGAAATTTTTTTAAAGTCAATTCCTACTTACAAACACTATCGAAAAAGTTTTTTTTAATAATTTAAAATTAGGAAATAAAAAGCGCGCGTGCAAAATGAAATAAAAATAGTTATAAGATAAACAAAACTTTTTATATACCATGCTTTAAATTTTCTGATGAGTCATAGAGCTCTTATCAATGTGCATAAAATTTTAAAGTGATAATGACGTCAATTTTTGTGAGATGCACAATTTAACTTTTTATAATTTTTTAATGTTCACGTTTAATTAAATGTATTTATTTTTATGTCGAAAGAAAATAAACTCTTTTTTTTTTGGGGGGGGGGGAGGGGGGCACTTAAATTACAGCTAATATTTTAATGGCTATTTCAACGCTATTAGGATGTTATTATTTTCATACTTTAATTAATTATAAGAAAATTAATCACAAATTCGAAAATTGGATTTCGAATTATTGTGTTGTCACCGTGTTCTGAGCAATCCTGAAAGTTTCAAATTTCTAGCTAGTCGGGAAGTTAGTTAAAAATCGATTGCAAGATTTGTACAAGATATATATAGGGAGAGTGTGAGCTAATAGTAGGAATTGAAAATACAGATTAGCCGCAAAATTTACGGCTCGATTTTGGTAATGAAGTTACAATTTTTTACAGTGTCGATTCCTGACACTAAACATGTATTAAAACGGATTTGTAGCTCCTAGCTCTATTTTTACTTTTCTAAATACTTCTCCTTATTTCCTTCCTGATAATTTTACGGATTCGAAATTATACGCAATCTATTTTTCACCGTCGTAAAAGCGAGTAACACAGATTTTCAAAAATCGAGCTCCAATGAATATCTGCTCTCTTGTTTCTACTCTTATCATTTTTAGAGCTTTGAAATTATGCAGAATGGATTCCTCACCTCTAAAAGAAAAACAAACAAGCAAAGCCTTTTTAGTCCTCAGTTCTGTTTAAAAATTTTATTTTTTTATTAAATAAAGTTAAAAATGAATAAAATGAATCTTTTCTCATGCATTGTGCTATAGTATTACTTTCAATATATTTAATATACTAGCATATACAGCGACAAGTGGCGCTGTTATACTGAAATTTTCCCTTTTGAGGGAAAGCTATATCTCAGTTTTTATAGAATTTAAGTGTCTCACATTTGAATGGCGAAACGGGTATTTGAATGGCGAAACGAACTGTAGGCATAAGATTAAACAAAAACATAATGGTGCCTGTAATACGGTTATTCTTGCGGGTTAACAATGATTATTTTAATTTTTCACTTAATATTATATTTAATATTTTATTATATCTTTATATTTAATTATTTATATTTAATTTATATTTTCATTTTTAATGTTTTACTAGAAATTAAATTGATGTTAATTTCAACTTAATATATATATATATATATATATATATATATATATATATATATTTTTTTTTTTTTTTTTTTTTTTTGAATCACTCATACACACAACAGTAGGCCTCAGAATTTTCTGGATGAACGAGAAGTTATATGGGATATTTTTTAATCATCTGTCACAAAAATCTGGATTTTATAACAGGCATAAAAATCGCTTGGGATTTCTTACCAGCATTTGATACAGTAGCTACTATTGTTCTAAATTTATCATATTATTCGAATTTTTCAAAGACTTCAAATGAACGTAAAAAATATAATTAGACACTGATTTTAATTATTTAAAAATACATATATATATATTATTAGATTTAGTAAATATAGTTTTATATTTAGAAACACGAATTTATCGCAGTAGTTTAATGTTTCGTCATAATTTCTAATAATTTGGAAGCAATAAAAGGTGTTCATTATTTTCCTGCAATTGTTTTATTGTAATCAAAAATTTTTTAAGCATCATTATTATGATTTTGATAAAATAAGTATTTCCATTATTTTGCTTAAATAAGTTCTCTGAGCATTATTCTAGAAATATATTTACATTTTCTAAGCAACCACATTAGTGGTCCGCGAGGTATTAAATTGTCAATCTGGTGGTCCGTTATGTCGAAATGGTTGGCGACCACTGACTAGACTATGTCTTGATACTTTTAAACAGTTCGCGTAATTTTATGTTTCTAATGTCATACTAATTACAGTGTCTTTAGGTTTATTAGGTTTCTTTTTTTCTAGGCTTCTTTTTTTTTTAAGACTCTTTCTTTAGGTTTCTTAGGCTTCTTCTCAGGTTTCTTTTATTTTTCTTAGGTATTCCTATTATTTTTTTGGGATAATTAAAAAAAAAAAAAAAAAGTATATTTTCTTTTTTAATTATTAGTATAAATTACCCATTGACACATTTCAGCAAAATATAAAACCTATAAAAAAAACAGACAAAAAATGATTTTTAAAGATGTAAACATTTAACTTTAAAAAGTATAGAATATTATAAATATTAAATATTTAAAACAACTTATCATGAAAACTCTTATATTTGCGTTAACACTAACTAACTAAATATAAATATTTGATTTAATGTACTAAAATAAATAATTATTTACAAATAGCGTCGTATTTAAATTAATTTTCATTTTGATCAATGATTAATATTCTAAGTTGAAAGCATTTAATATAATAAACCATGTGTGAAATTGGACGAGATTCAAATTGTTCAGTGAATCGGAATTGCATACTATAAATTGATAAAACAGATGTCTATGAAAAACTAATATAATTTATTTAAACTACTGAATTATGCTTATTTTGATGAAAATTAGGTCAGGCAATGCTCGAAATCTGTTTCGTGTGTGCACGGATTTCATTAAATTTCCCAATGTCTCGGTAGTTATAAAATCCCTATCTTATATTAATCATTATATTTATACTTTTTTTACATTATAAGAATAGTTGTATTTAATGAAAGTGCATCATACAAACTGCAGAGATATTTTTTTTTTTAACGTTTTACACAGAACAATTTTGATGTGTGGATTTATTATAGTTAATTCTGCCAATTCTTCATGAATAAGATGGTAAGCAATGTTGCCAGTTTTTGCGACTTTTCAAGATTATTGGTGACTATTGAATAAAACAGTCGTGCATCAAATAATTTGGGATCTATATATTTTGTTACCTTGTTACTGTTTTTTTTTTTTTTTTTTTTTTTTTTTTTTTATAAGCAATAATTACTTTTCTATGAAATATTTTCAATTTCATAGATGTTTCAATATTTCCCACTTAAAATTTTATTAGATCTTCATAAGTGCACAATATTTGGATGAAAATTTTTTTTCTGCCTACAAAAATGTTTTTGGTATGTATTTTGTAGAGATGTCCAAGAAATGTTAATATTAAAAATGAAAAAAAAAAAAAAAAAAAAAAAAAAAAAAAAAAGATGCAAAATTTGTATTGTATGTTTGAAAATAATTTAATTTTATTCAGATAATATAAAATTAATTTTAGGAAACTATACAAAGATCTCACTTTATATTTTCACGGTGGTGTAGCCACAACAAATTTATCATATAACCTTTTGCAAATCCTATTTAATTTTACTCCTTTGGTGAAAGGGTATTGCAGGTTAAGCATATGAAAACTGCACCAGCGTCGAATGAAGAGTTCTTGCCTTCTATTTATTGTTCTTTATCTGAAACATCTTTTGCCCACAATTTTAGACTTCTAACCTCAACAATTAGGGAGTAATGGGGGTGGCAACCTAAAACGTTAAATTTATTTTTTCTTTTATCTATTCAAGATATGTTGTCGAGGTTGAAACTATTTATAAATGTTTATGAAGTACATTATATATATTTTTTGCGGAATTTTCTATCGATTTTAAACGGTAAAAAATGATAAGTATATTTTTGATGGGCGATTTTTTATACTGTCCACCAAAGTGACACCTACCAAAAAAATACAGTTTATTTGTTTATTAGTTACCTGTTACATATAAAAATTACAGAAGTGTCAAATTACGGAAACGTAGTGAAAAAAATAATAATCATTTAATAATAATACAGAGGTGCAAAAGTTTTCACTCTCAAAATAAAAGAGTCACACCAGCATTCGTTATCAATAATTTCTATTATGGTCAATCGCAATAAATAAACCACAAATATGATATAAATTATTGATAAAAATACGCTGGTGTAAGTTTTATGTCCTGAGATGGAAACTTTTACATCCCTGTAATAGTACCAATGATATAATAAATATTTTTAAAACCTACATAATATTAATAAATAAACAATGCAAGCAAATATAAAAATGCTCTATTAACATTTGTTATTAAAAAGTACCAATCTGGAGTAAAAAAATATTATATTTAATTGTTATCAGGGATCTTACATCTCGCCCTTTTTTTTTTCCAAGATACTTTTAGGGATGAGAAATGTCCCTAATTTTTTCTACTTTTTTTTATACAGTCTCTATCCTGTTTAATCACGACATATTACTATGAAAATACTGACAAAAAGATTCCTGCATGAAAATATTATAGATGCTAACTTTTTAATTTATTCCGGGGTATTTTTTTTTCCGCCTTTTTTCATACCATTTATTTTTTTAAGGATGAAATGGAAGTTATATATTGGAGAAAATTTTTATGTAAATAAAATGGTTCGAAATAGGATATCTTATCGAGGTTGAAACTGTTTATGAATGTTTGTGAATTATATATATATATATATATATATATATATATATATTGTAATTTTTTTTTTCTTTTTTTCAAAAATTTTGCTCGATTTAAATCTGAGAAAAATAACGTATATTTTGGTGGACGATGTTTTATAGTATATATCCACCGAAGTGACACCTACAAAAATTAAAGTTTGTTAGTTTATTAGATTGCTATTACATACAAAAATAACAAAAGTGTCAAATAAGTAGACCATAGTTTACAAAATGAAATCCAATATCGGTATCCGTATAAAGTAATTTATGTTTATAGAATCAATTATAAAAAGCAAAGATAAATTACAAAAAAGAATCGTTTTCAATCAAGATTTAATCATCATCACTATTTTCTTTCTTCAGTAGTGATAGTTACACTAGTTTTATCAAATATTGAAGTCAATATTTCAGCTGGTTTTACAATTTTTGATTTACATCGACCATTTTATAAATAGTAAAATATTGCTGCTAAATGGGGGAAACTCCCGCTGTTTTTTTTTTTTTTTTTTTTTTTTTTTTGCTACCACTATTTTTATAGATGCCAATATTTTGATTTATTCCGGAGTACTTTTAGCCCCGCCTTTATTTAGCACTACTTTATTTATAGAAATATTTTATCAAACATACTTGCTAATATCCTAATTAATATTCCGTAGTGTTTTTTGTACCGCCTTTTTTTCTCACACCAGTAAATTTTTAAAGCAATATTCTTCAAATGCAATTGCGATTAAATAAGAAGAAAAATACTCTAAGAAGATACTGGTGTGAGAAAAAAGGTGGGGTTAATAATACTACGGAATATTAATTAGTGTGTTGGCAAGTATGATCAAATATATAACTTCGATAAAAATCACATAAGTTTATCCCTAAAAAATAAGTGGTATGGATAAAAGGTAGGACGAAAGATATTCCGGAATAAATTAAATTTTGCCATGTATGCTATTTTCATATAGAAATTTTCACATCAGTATTTTTGTAGTGTTATGACGTGATTAAACAAGGTAGAGGCTATTATATAAAAATAAAGGTAGCAAAAATTACGGAAATTTCTCGTCCCTAAAAGTATCTTGAAGAAAGGGCGAGATGTAAGATCCCTGATAATAATCAAATAGAATATTTTTTTTTTTGCTAATTGTTACGTTTTGATAACAAATGTTAATAGAGAATTTTTATATTTCCTTGCATTGTTTATTTATTAAGTAGATTTTAAAGATAGATATTATATCATTGGTATTATTATTAAGTGATTATTATTTTTTTCACTACGTTTCCACAATTTCACACTTCTGTAATTTTTATATGTAATAGCTAACTAATAAACAAATAAACTGTATTTTTTTGGTAGGTGTTACTTTGGTGGATAGTATAAAAAATCGTCCATCAAAAATATACTTATTATTTTCTATCATTTAAAATCGAGTGAAAATTATCAAATATATTATGTACTTCATAAACATTTATAAATAGTTTCAACCTCAATAAGATATCTTGAATAGTTAAAAAAAAAAAAAAAAAAAAAAAATTAACGTTTTAGGTTGCCACCCCCATTACTCCCTAATCGTTGAGGTTAGAAGTCTAAAATTGTGTGCAAAAGATGTTTCAGATAAAGAACAATAAATAGAAGGCAAGAACTTTTCATTCGACGCTGGTGCAGTTTTCATATACTTAACCTGCAATACCCTTTGTTAAATTTAGGGACTTTTTTATTCAATATCCACCACTAAATTTTAACTGTAATGATTGCGTAATGACTTCGAAGGTTATTCGTCCATTATCTACATATATCAAACATCACTCCTCAAAATTATTGGTGATAACTGAATAGAAGTGTCCCTAAATTTGGCAGCAATGTTTAGAGCGCTTTAGAGAGTTAGAGCCGAGAAAGGGTTAAAAATAGTTGCACACTTGTACGGATTTTACTAAGTGAAATTTTTAATAGAAATTTTTTTAAAATAAATTTTCAAGCAGAATTTTTCACTAAGAAACAGTGGTGTTAAAAATCCGTACAAGTTGGCAGCTATGTATAAGTAATAAATTGAAAAATAGTGAAATTTACTTTTCAAACATTTCATGGGATTTAATTTGGCTCATTTGTTTCTTGAACAATAACTAATAAATTGAAAAATAGTAAGAATTGCATTTCAAACAATTCATGGGATTTAATTTGTCTCTCTCTCTCTTTTTTTTTTTTTTGGTTCCTTGAACGATAACTAATAAATTGAAAAATAGTAAAAATAGCATTTTAAACAATTCATGGGATTTAATCTGTCTAATTTTTTTTTTCCTTGAACAATAACTAATAATTTAAAAAAAGAGTAAAAATTGCATTTCAAACAATTCATACGATATAATTTCTCCCTCTCTCTCTCTTTTTTTCTTTTTCTTGAAACAATAAAAATATGATGTATGCATAAAAATAATAGACGTGTTGGCTGTGCATAATTTTAGAAGTGATAGGATGAAAAACAAAAATAAGGGGACAAGGGATGATGAAAATTATCAAACTCGATGCTATTAAAAATATTTAAATAGTTATTATAGAATGCATTAGCTGCCAGCATTACTAATTTTTAAATTATATCTATCCACCAGTATTTTTAACATTGGATCTGTCACATATATTTTCGACGAATACTTACAATTAAATAGAGTGAAAACATCTATAAAATCATTCCGGTATAAAGTCTCCGTAGAAAATAACGGAGACTTGACACCTATGAGAATGTAATAAGCCATGTAATACTTTTAAAATAATATCATTCTACAGCTCATCAATGATTATTTAAAATTTTCTACAAAATTTTAAACTTTAAATGTATTTTACTCTGGCTCCAAATTTCGGGAATAATAAGTTACTTAATATCTTGATAACTTGTTTACTTGATAAATTAATCCTTGATAACTTGCTTATGTAAAATCTTCCTAAAAATTTGTGTGAAAGTTAATCAATGTATTTATTACAAAACTATAGGCAAGAATATTTTGAAATCAAGGAATATAAATTTGTTACGTTCTTTAAAATTCAGTCGCGTGACGAAAATTCATAAAGATTTCAAGTTTTAATTAATTAATTAATTAATTTATAAATTTATTTTTGTAACTGATGCTGTAATTGAGATATAAAAAAATTCAATGAATAGATATGTTCAGTTACACACAAAAGACATACCTTAGAATTAGCATGGATAATTTTCAAAATGGACATTATGTTGTTCTATTTTTCCCATAAATTCCCTCCCATTTTTCCCATTATTTGCCTCCTTTTTTATCTCAAAAAATTAAAATTTGTTATTCAAAACATGCTATATACATAAAAATGATAGATTTCGTGCCAGTATTTGATTTGAGAAGCAATAGAATGTAAAGCAAAAATAATTAATTTCAACGTTCCTATAAACCACATATGCTTCATATTTTATTCGTCTGTAAATATCGCTCAAAATCGCTTAAGTATAAAAACGAAATAGGCACAATTCGTGAATTTAAAAATATTATTATAAAAACAAGTTTATCTGATCGTAAATCATATTAACAGAGTTTAGTTCTAAACTTTTTTGAAGTATCAGAATATTTGTGAAAGACAAACGAAATCTCATTCATATGTTCAGCAAGATATTTTTGTATATAATAATATTCGTTTGATAAACGACAATAGCATTCTATGGTGCATAATATTCTGCTATTTTTCTGTTTAGTTCATGATTGTACAAAATGTCGAATAATTCATTATAATATTCTTTTAATGTTAAAAGTATTATCCAGAAGAAGAATATGGTGCTGGTTGAAAATATTTTCTATCGAAATGATTGCTGCAGCTCAAATTTTAAGAAAATTAAGAATCTCCTTCCTAATTCTAAACTATCAGATATTTATGTGCAATAATGCGTACGTTAATACTGGTTGCCTAGACTATCACTTTATTCAAAGTTACGTTGTTGATTCATCCACGATTTTTCGATATATTTGCAAATTCGGAAAAGGAGCGCTACACAGATATTCCTAATTTACCAGTGGATAAATGAAAGGAAATTTTCTGCCTCATATTGGGCCACCCTTTTTTTTAAAGTCATTTTTTAATTTCATGTTCTCTACAGGTGGATATCAAGATTTATCATACGGATTCAGGGTTTGTACGGTTTTGATCTTTTGTAAAAACTCTTTCATCACATTTTTTTTTTTTGGTAATAAAAGTGCATTTAATATAAAAAGCTTATTTTTTGGCAAAAATTGCTATACAATTTTACTTGTGCCAAAAAATAAGAATTGCACGAACCCTGAGATTGTAAAATGGACACAGTCCTGAAATGAAAATTTACTCGATTCTTTTTCTTTCTTTTGATATTATTTCGAAGGACATATTAACAACCTCATGGTGACTGATTGTAATCGAAGAAGGAAATACCTAATAAGGTAGTTTTATAGTAAAACAGAGACATAAAACAGAGTTTGTACGGACCCGTCCTTTTGTAAGGACTCCTACACCACAATTTTTATAAAATAAAATTTTATTTTGCCTAATAAATGATAATATTTCTAAAAAAATTTTCTGGCGTCAAAAAAAAAAAAAAAAAAAAAAAAAAAAAGGACTGTACGAAACTTGTAAAAGCACTAACACTTAGTTTGAAATAAGGATATTAAGTTTGCAGTGTCCTTATCACGCATACTCAAAAGTGAACAAATAATTAATGGAAATTAATAGGCTTATGTGTCACTCTTATGTTTAGGGAAAGAAAATTAACGATTGAGTTTGCATAAGTTAAATTCTAGACAAATATTAAAATTTTCGCAAAGATGTATTGAAGCATACATTTATAAACAAAAAATGTTTTTATAAATTAGCGTTTTTTTTTTTTTTTTTTTTTTTTTTTTTTTTAAACATAGAATGTATGAATACGAAGTTGCTAATTGCTACGAATTTTTAACACATTTACGTATAAAAAGAAATGTATTTTTTTTTTCTGATCACATTTTCTGATTGAGTATGGTAAAAGTTTTTATTCAAACATAATTGCACTAAATTTTCTTCTAGTTTAAAGCCCTTGAGGTATTATATATTTTCTATTTATTTTACAATATCTGTTTTGAACTTAGTTTTAAAAAATTAAATAAATATATGTAATTATATCTAGCATATTTATTTTACTTTGCATGTTTAATAATCTCTCAGTTAAAAAAAAAAAATCGTGTTCATGATAAGAAAATTTTATTACTATAATATACTTCTAGTCAATTCCTTTTGTAAACATTACTTTAAAACGTGACATTGTTTAAAAGATGAAAATATAATTATAAGAAACAGTACTTTTTATATAATGAGAAAATACTTAATTATTAAAATTGAAAAAAAAAAAAAAGAAGATCTTTATCAAAGAACTCTCTTATGTGTTATTTTTTATAAGTAAAAATTACACTATTTTTGTAATTTATTAATGAATGAGAAGGGTATTAATTTAAATATTTTCAGGTATAGAAACAAGACGCATACTGTTGGTATACAAAATAATTTAATATATGAAAAGTAAATGGTTAATTAATTCGTTTATTTTTCAAATCGTAATTGTTTAAATTCGTTACATGTCTAATTTATAGTTTCAGCTTAACATAGTTCAAGAAATGCAAATTCAGCTAATCAGGATTTTATGTATTTACTTAAAAAATAACGTTTAAGTTTAGCTTAAAATAATGATATTGTTATAATAATAATAATAATTAAAATATATATATATATATATATATATATATATATATATATATAATAAAGATGATCTATTAAGCATAGTAGAAGTCAAGCAACAGATAGAAGATCACTGAAACACCAATGACCAATAAGATAAAAAAATAAAAATCATCAGTGGATGAAATACACTAATGTAAAGAAACCAGATCTATTAATTAACAGCCTGCAAAACAAACGAATCAATAAAGTAAAACAACAAATCTTAACTTGCATTCTATATTATTAATTAATAATGAGACTGTAACCTAAAAGTTTAAAATTATTTCTGTTTTCCATATATCATAATTGTTTAATTCAAATCGTAAATAATTTTGCTATTACTCATTGGCATTTACAAGAGTTTTTTTTTATATCTTTTCTACTTGTATTATTTGGGAAAAAATTATAAACAGTTCATCAATTTTTGTTGCACAAATATAACAAATTTAATTAACACATTGCAATTTACTAGGAAAATTAGTTTGTTTTTTTCAATTTTTTAAAGTATCAGCAATAATTATGTAATAAGTACGCAGTTTTTATGGTAATAAATAAATTATTTAGAATTAAATAGCTTTAAAATTTCATTTAATAGTTCTCCTTAATACAGCTAAATTAATTATAATAGTTAATAAAAATAAACATCATCCAGTCTCAAAATATGCTGAAAATATTTTTAAAGAATATATTAATAATAGGGAAAAAATTAACCAGTTAACGCCCGAATTAATTTTGCAAAATATTATTAGCTGATTATTTGACTTCTAAATTAATATAGAAAACTGACAGTAAAATATATTAACTTAAACATTTTAACTTTAAAGCCTATCCTCATTTATTGACGTTTAGTGTTCTAGCGAAAAAACTTCGAGAGAGAAAAACTTTGAGGAAACAGTTTAATTTATTACATGTTGACAAAGATCTCAAAAGTCAAGTATTATAATATATAATATTATTCAACTAGATTTAAGTTAGTATACCTGCGCAAAAATCAAATATATGTACGGTGAATGAAAAATCATAAAATGACTATCCAAATTATGAAATAATAATTAATAGTAGGCACATAAAACCTTCAGGGATCATTTAGAGTGACGCTATAAACTGTCACTAAAAAGCAGAAATCATTCCAAGAAACCACAAAAATATTCATGCAATTTTATTAGCTGTCCTCAAATGAGGACACTGGGTGCTAACGGGATAAATGCATATTCTAAAAACATTAAAAAAACTCTTAAACGTAAAACTAACATTTCAAGCCTTGACCGAGATCTATGTATAAAGAATTAGCTTAGCCGTATTTTTTCCGAGCCTTGACATGCTACCAACCATTCAGCAGCATTAAAAAAAGCTTATACAGTCGCTCCTTTGTATTCTGTATTTCTTTGAAAAATAAGTTGTACATTTTTCATCCTATTTACTGTTGGTGTACTGCGACCTTAGCAATGCTTGATGGAAATCTGTTTGATAGATTTTTAAAATTATAAAAATGTAATAATTTAGGTCAATTTGCATTGATATTTTGAAATTTAAAACCTTTCAATTTTCCGAATTCTCACTCATGTTCAATAATTAGTCGCATAGTTTTAGATTGAAATAATAATAATAATAATTAAAAAAAAAAAAAAAAAAAAAAAAAAAAACTAATTTCAAACAATTTTGACAAATATTATAAATTATGATTTCAGAGTCTAAAATTCTTAAAATATTTAGTTGAAAAACAACATTTAATCAAAATCAAGCCCAGCTATGCGTCAACATTATAAAATTTGCGATTTAGCATTCTTCCAACTAAAAATTACAGATCTTATAGTAAAATAATATACAATTAAATTTAATACGTTGAGTGCCACGCGAATTCTTAAAATCCATTAAAATTCCATAATGATTCCTCCTGTAATAAATAAAATTTAAGCAAATTTTTAATAAATTTTCAATAATTACTTAAAACAAAGCAATATTTTTAGCTTTATATCCTATTTTACACTGTCAACCACCGATGGTTCACGCGGCTTTATATCATATTTAACACTGTCAGCCACCGATGGCTGACATGGCGCTCAACGTGTTAATTTTTTATTGGTACTGCTTTCACTTTCGGGGTAAAACTTTCACTGAAATGTTTGAAGTATAACATGTTCTGCACACTCCTAAAGTTTCAAGACGATTTCTTCAGTACTTTTAGAAATATATGACAAAATGTCTAGAATCCAGAATGGCTGGCATGCCGCTCAATGTGTTAAGGTAGGGAATTTTTAAAAAGCCAGCTTTACACTTTTTGATTGTTCATTAAACAAAAAGCAAAATTGAAATTATAATCAGGATGGTTGTGTTATTGTGCATGCTTCTAAATTATTGTTTAAAAAATACTTTTTTTCTAAACATTATTTTATAGTGAATATTGCATATTTTGTTTCGGAAGTTGCTAAGATGACTAACAATAATGTATAATTTTTCAGGGGGAAAAAATGTTAACTTTAAGAAATAATCAGCGTAAGAATTAAATTGGTAATTATCTGAACGTTCCTATATTCTTCCGATCTCTGTACCAGATTATTTAATATAAGTTAGTGATTGTTTTTTTTTTCTTTTTTTTTTTTGGAATTAAAAATAATACATACCATAAATTCATTCGTTTTAGAAAATATTAATAATTATATGTTATTTTTATCGATTTAATCTAATTCAATTTGTATTCATCTAACACATCATTATGCGTTCGAAAGTAATGTATATTGTTTACATAACAGCAATATTTATGTAAATATAAAATAAATTTAATGTTTTACAGTCTCATATAAATTTAACGAGGTAGTTTACAAAAAGTTAGATGATATTACTTTCAATAAATGTCATTTAATATGATAAGTTTAAAGAATACAGTTTTGCGTATTTATATTAAAGCTTACATTTGAATTTTTTGAAATAAATTTTATTAATATACTTGCATAACACATAAAGATTTTTTTTCTTTTTATGTAAATAATATTCACAATAAATGTAAATTTTAAAGCTCACTTACAATCCAAAGATAATTTTTAAAATTTTAATAAGGTGCAGAAAATTAAATGTAAAATTAAGGAGCTTCTCTTAAATGTTAATTATTTAAAGGATTTTTTGCTTTTCTTTTAATATCCCCCCCCCCCCCCAAAAAAAAAAAAAATAAATAAATAAATAAAATAAATAAATAAATAAAAAATCTTAGCCTTGTAAATCGTTAACGAAATGCAATTAATAAATTACAAAATGCTTCGCCAAAATTTTTATGATTGTATCTATCTTTTGTTCCTAATAAACACAGCGTTATGCATAAAATGTGTTTATCTATCACCAAAGTTTTGCTGTCACAATTTATCCCAATCCAAGAAAAGTATCAGCAAAAAACTAGCCAGTTAAAATATTTATCTAATAAATTTAATAAAATTTGCATTTGTAATAGTGATTACATCTTTTTCTAAAGTTTTTAATTCATGAAACTCTGAATTACATTTGAATATATTTTCACATGTATGCAGTGAAAATGTATTCCTGTTCTTAATAATATGAGAAAATGTATGTATAATTCATAAATTCATGATTTTTTTTTAATAATGAAAACAACATATTTTAATTTAAATATAATGCATATTCATAAAAAAGCATGTACAAACTAACTTCATGCATATTAATATTGACATACGCATACATACAATTTTCTATCACTTATAGAATTATTTATTAAAAAACATTTCCTTACATTAACAATAAATATGAGTACATTCTTTCGACAATATACTCATAAAAAGAATCTTTTATTAAAATGGCTTTCCTGTATTTAAAGATGTCAACAAAGCTTTAAAATTAGAACTGATAACTAAAACTTTTACTCTTAAAATCATAATCCTACAACTTGTTTGAAATATTCTGAAGGAGCAAGTTTATTCAGGATCTAAAGGGAAAACAAAATGCTGCTAGTATTTTCAGACTCGTATCACGCAAGATCATTGAATGTATCTTTTATTCTTTCTTTGGGCATTTTCTAAATAACGACTGTTTTTATCCAATTTTGTTTATCTCACGAAAAATTGCTGGAAGTGTCATAATTCAATTATTTCATAAGGTAAACATGAAGAACTAAGTTTTGAAACTATTACAAACACACACAATACATAAAAATCAGTACATATATATTGCATTAGATGAAAATATCTTGAATATTTTACAAATTTAATAAAAAAAAAAACAGAAAGAAAAAAATGAAATAATAATAATAAAACGGAATAAAAAAATAAAAAATAACTGGAGAAATACTCGTTGATAAACTGTTTCATATATATACAATCATTTGCAAAATTTAAGACCAGTAGCCGATTTTCAGTATTTTAAAACATTGCACAATTTGTGCAGATTATTGCATCATCTCATGTGCTGATTGCATCAAACGCAGTCAACTGCTATAAATAAAGATGTCGGTAGGTTTATCGCTAGTTGTTTATTAGATTTTGTTGTAGACAGTGCTGTTATATAATTATTGTAATGGGTAAAAAACCTTCACCTACTGTTACAAAAAATACAGAAATACTGATCATGCATAAAATTGGATTTTCTGAACGTCAAATAATTTCGAGGGTAAATGTGAGCAAGACAGCTGCGCATCAAGCTATTAGTAAATTTAAAATTTCAGGAAAATTTGTGGCCCTTAAGAAAAGCGGTCGCCCTAGAAACTAGTTGGCATAGGTGGACTCTGCTCAGTTCCCCATCATATTTATGTTCTCATACATTTCTATTGCGAGACATTTTATAATCATGTTAAAAGAAATGAATTTGACCAAAGCTTGATACAGTGACAGAATGAAATCCCCGCCTAATAGGCTATCCACCGTTCACTTCGATATATTTATCTTATTCTAATCTATTAATTTATTTTACCAGGGTCAATTCCGTAGTTTAATTTTCATGCTACTATTTCCAATGCAATAATCCTCAAAATTCATATTTATATGAAAAATTTACAATTTCGCTATGTTGATAAAATCGTAAATTACGAATAATTTACGAAAATTTCCTTCCTATTTGAATATTTGTATTCAATCATGTTCAAACAAATATCATAAAAATTTTGAAGTTGTCTAATGCATTTATGATCCTCAAAATGGAAGTTTATGCTCAATTTTGCCTTATTCTGACATGTTAAGTAAATCGTAAATTCCAAATAACTTACGAATTTTTTAAATTGGAAAAATCATAGTCTATGATATTCATGCCAGTATCCTAAATAATATTTCGAAAGTGGTTTGACATCTTTACGATGAAAATATCCCTCAAGATTGACGTTTATGTGAAATTTTACTCTATTCTTCCATGTTAAGAGATTCGTAAATTTCCAATAACTTACGAAATGTTTATATTGGAAAATTCATAGTCATTAATATTCATGCCAGTGTCCTAAATAATATTTCAAAAGTAGTCTGACATCTTTACGATGAAAATCTCTCTCAAAATTGACGTTTATGTGAAATTTTGCCCTATATACTGCCATGTTAAGAAATTCGTAACTTTTCCAATAACTTTCGAAATTTTCAAAGTAGCATATTTATAGTTACTGATGTTTATTCCGGCATCAAAATTGATATTTTAAAACTGGTCTGACATTTTTACAGTAAAAAGTTTCCATTTAATGCACGTTTAAGTGAGTTTTTGTCCTATTCTCCTATGTTAAGAAAATCGTAAATTTCGAATAACTGCTGAAGTTTTTTAATTCGAATGTTGCAAATGAATAGGGTTCTTGCCAGTGTTGAAAGTAATATTTAAAAACTGATCTGACCTCTCTGCGGCAATTTGTTCATGAGATATCGTGTACGCAGACTAACAAACTAACGGACTAACGGACTAACACACTAACTCACTAACAGACTAACACACTAACAGACACCCTACAGACAGACACCATAGAAATTTTGTCATTTTCGGATTCCTCACACCTGAAAACGTGTGAAAAAGTAAAAAAAACGAGGTCGAAAATTTTCACGCTTACCTAAGTTCCCCATACCTATAGTATGATGGGGAACTAAAACGAGTGCACGTGATGGTAATGGGATAAGGATGGTCGTACGAGATCCAAAAACCTCCTGCAATTACTCTGGCTGCAAAAGGCACCAACGTCAGTTTGAGTATTATTTCATTTGACCAAAGATTTTGGTTTATCATCCCATAACCCTTCAAAGAATCCTAGACTTACTTCAAGTATGAAAAAAAAGAAAAAAAGTCTCTTAAGGTCCACAAATGTTTGACTTCGTTGAAGATGCAGTTGATGAATTATTTTCAAAAAATTTAGAAGTAACTACATTTACTGTGTTTTCCTGCATTTTTTTTATGTATTTTACGCATTGTTACACTTTATAGGTTACATTTTAATGTTCTTTTACTTTATAAAATTAACGAATATGGAATTGTAAATTTTGAAAGAGAAAAATACTTAAAAATATGTTTGTCGTTATTTGCATAAATTTATAGAGTAATGTATGTTGGAATATGTACGATTTCATAATCATTTAAACTAAAGTATAGTAAGTATTTTAGTATAAATCAGTTCATTATCATGTTGAGAAAACAATCGAAGAATTATCCCAAGACTGTTCCTTTTTCGAGTTTTTCAAAATTGGTTACGTTTTTCCCGAAAAGAAAAAAAAAAAAAGAAGAAGAAGAAATTTGAATCCTATCGATATTTTAACTATATAATTATGCTTGAATAGTTGAAATTACAATAATAAGTAGACAATTGTTAAAACTGTTTAATTATTAAAATTTCTTAGTAGTACTTTTCTATTTGGTTTCATAAGATAAGAAAGTATTCATGTGATTTCTTTCTAATATATGCAGTTGAAATTACATATATTTCAACAGTTGAAATTACATATATTTCAACAGTTGAAATTACATGCATATGAAATAGACAGTTGTTAAAAATATTTTAAATGTTAAAATTGCCTAGCTGTAATTTTCTATTTGGTTTCAGAAGACAAGAAAATATTCTTGTGATTTCTTTCAAATAGAAACACATTAATAAAATATTTAAAAAATTTATCAAAATTTATAATATCTATTTACAATGCACATAATTCTCTATTGATTATTTCATTAAAAACTTACAAAATTTTCAGATTTTTATCCTTTTTTATTTCACCCTATCGAAAATTTAAGTCTTTTAGGGCATATTATTAAAAGTTCTGCTTAAAGAACTTATTAATTCATAAATTATTTTTGCTGTTTTAAAGTTAATACACATAATGAAAGGGGAAAAATTATCCATGATTTTAAAAGTCCTTTATCTTCAATATCTAAAATGAAGTAAATACCATAAAGAGAAAATTTTATGATGAGATTCTCCAGAATTCCATTACCATAATTTTCAAATACAACGTACGGTGGTATCCTTCATCATAAAAAATTTATTTGCTTCACCGCAAGCAACAATATACTCTGATCCAGCTATTCTTCGTCGTTTTCGGAGTATTCATTGACTCTTGTTAATAATAAATTTCTCGCAGAAAAGTTATTAATTATTCAGTGTTCATTTTTCTCCGTCAAGGTCTTGAAAGTTCGAAAATATGGATTATATGGTTAGAAAAATTCCAAAAGCTATTTTTGCTGTTTTTTTTATGCAAAAAATTAAAAAATATGTAAGAGTTGAAGATTTTTTTTTTTTTTTAACAGTAGCTTTTTTTTTTTTTTTTTTTTTTTTTTTTCGATTTCCTCTGTACAGTTTAGATTCTCTCTTAAACATGCTTTTAAAATAAGACTGTTATAAATAAAATCCTAAAAAACATTTTATTTTATTTTAATTTTTTTGAGTAATATATTACCTTTCAATAATAATTACAATAATAAGAATATACAAAAACTACCTTAAAAATATGGCATTAATTTTTAATTTAAAATATAACTGCAGGTAAAAAAAATATTTATTATTAATTATATAACTATTCTAAACATTATATGTGATTTGCATGTTAAGACGGAAAAAAATAAAAATAAAAAGAGGAAATTTTTGTATTAATATAATTGTATATTTATTGTATGAAAAACCATATGTTTTTGTCTAGTCAAAAAATTCTGATTTAAATATACAGGAAAATATCATCATAGTGTTAAATACATGGTCTGGTTAGTATTTTAGAAAATGCTTTTCAAACATTTTGTAATAGGTTTTTAAAAACTTACATATACAGGGAGAGGTAGAGTGCATCCTAACGATTCAGAAACTTATGGCAATGCGAGGTCGGAAATGCTTATCTGAAATACACAGATACATCATAAATAGAAAATAGTTATTATTAATTTTAATAATGAATGTGCATAAATATTTTAATCAATGAGCACCGCAGTGAACCCATTGGTGAAATATCAAACACTATCATTGACCCACGTTCCCTTTGTTTATGTACTTTCATCATTAAAACGAATAATCTCTCTTTTTATTTCTGCTGTTTTTGTGTTCAACCACCATGTCAAAAAAGTATTGCTTAGTGATTCTGAATCGTCAGGATGCAATCTAACTCTACTAGAAGTTCAGAAACATGGTATTGAAACACCCTGTATATTCAAAGTCAATGGGATTCTATGTATAATTTTGGTACGTTCTTAAATAGATTCTCAATAGTTATGCTATACACATGAAAAATAATTGATAGGAGGTGTTCAAATTTCTGTGCCTGGTTCCTTGATAGAAAAGGTATTTGCTATCAAGGTATTTGAAAATATTAAACGGCTATAGGTTTACCCATAAATAAATGTAAATGTATATATATATTATATGCTTTGCATGTATGAGGAGCAAACACTCAAATCATGTTTTTGCCTTCGGATACAAATTTTTAGAAAACACAAAAACTAATAAATTAAAATAAATAAATAAATAAATAAATAAATAAACCCCAATTATCGTTTCTTTAGATGCATTACTAGTTACTAGACATATAGAAATATTTAGAAAGATATATGAACAAACTTTGATATGTTAAGTTTAAAGAAAAATCACTAATTCTTTTTTCTTTCTTTTCCCTTTTTTTTCTTAGGTTAGAAAACTTAGGTTAAGAAATTTTGTTTTTAGGTTATATTAACAAAATATTTTGTTGCTCAAAAAACTCTTTTTTCTTCCAACAAAACATTTATAAATATATAATTAAAAAAATTTGCACGTATGTTAAACGAAATAATAAAATGTAAATTTTCTTAATAATAAATTAAAACTCAAAACATAAGTTAAAAAGTTTTTCTTATTTTTCTTCGCATAGAAATCAATAATTTATTCGATAACTTTTGCATTTTGAATTAATTAAACGTAAATAATTGCCTAAGCAAAAGAATTTTACTAATAACAATAAACAATGCTGTTCCATTTATTCTTTAAACAAAAGCTTTGCAAATTTACAAGTGTAACATATGTTACATGCAAGATTTAATATGTAAGAAATATTTGTGATGTGTTTTACATAAGTTTAAATTTTAAAAAAATTGTAAAGTATTATGTTTTAATAGCACTCATTTGAATTTTCCAATATGTAACACAAGAACTTTTTGATTACTTACTAAAGCCACAAAAATATTATTTTAAGGAGTTAAAAAAATATCTATAATTTAATAACAAAACTGCAATCAGAGATAACTTTTAATTCTAATGGTCTGATTTCAAATAAAACTTATATAAAAAATATTTTAATGTTAAACTCAATTAATAATTATACACAAAACACCATTTCCAGAGCTGCCAACATTTTAATTTATTCCGGAATATTTTTAGCCCCGCCCTTATTTATTGCCACTTTTGCTTAATAGTATTTTTTTTCTTCTTATTTTATCGTAGTTATAGATTGGAGAGAATTATTCGATAAATAAAGAAACAAAAACGAGACTGAAAATGCTCCAAAATAAATTAAAATGTTGGAAGCTATGATTTATTTTTGATAATTTTATAAAGAAGTTTGAAATTTTAAAGAAATTTTAATTTTAGATGCAGAATTTTTATATAACTAACGTAATTTCAAAAGTTACAATAAATATTTTGAAAAATATGTCTTAAGGTAAAACATTACAAAGTTAAACAAATCATGAATAAAAAGGGAAGACTAACCAACCAATTACTAGACTTCAAACTTAAAGCTTAATACCTGTCAATATGGAGATCTTATTTTTGGCTCTTTATAAAATATAAATATCTGATATTAAGTGAAAAATTAAAGAGATTATTTTCAGCTACATATATGTCTTAAAATTTTCTCATAAAACAAAAATGAGGCTAAAAATGTTCCAAAATAAATTAAAATGTTAGAAGCTATGATTTATTCTTGACAATTTTATAAAGAAGCTTGAAATGTTTAAGAAATTTTAACTTTAGATTCAGAATTTTTATATAACTAATGTAATTTTAAAAGTAACAATAAATATTTAAAAAAATATGTCTTAAGGTAAAACATTCCAAAGTTAAACAAATCATGAATGAAAAGGGAAGACTAACCAACCAATTACTAGACTTGAAACTTAAAGCTTAATACCTGTCAATATGGCGATCTTATTTTTGGCTCTTTATAAAATATAAATATCTGATATTAAGAGCAAAATTAAAGAGACTATTTTCAGCAACAAATATATCTTAAAAATTTCTCATAAAATAATAAGCGTATAATGAATAAGCGCTTGCAGTATTTGGTATTAAATGGGCTTATTTTATATTTATAACATAGGTGTGTTTTGATAATTATTCCTATAAATACAGAGGTGCCGAGTTACAACTAACGAAAAACCAATTTCATAACACAATAAAGAAAATGTAAAACTTGTCCTATTAAATTGCAGATAATTATTACAAAAGAATACATTAAAAAATTTCCGGTATTTAGTTTACGGTCAATCCGTAAAAACTTGGCACCTCTGTAAATATATTTGCGTTTTATAATAAATATGGTGAGATGTCCTTGATATTCTTTATTATAAATTTATTGGTCTTCGGTACAAAATATGAATTTTGTGGTTACAGAAATAGAAAGGATTGACTATCTTTGATATAAATCACACATATTCAATGAAGAAAATTTACCGATAGCAAATTAGAAATTAAAACTATTTTTAATAATTCAACTTAATATGTTTTAACATATTTTTTGTGTAGATATATATAGAAAAGAAAAAGAAAAGAAAAAAAAAATATGTATTCATAGAAAAATTATAAAAAATTCATTCTTGAATCTAACATAAAATACGGGATTTAAAAAGTAAAAAATTCATGTTAAACAAAAACTGACTGAATTTTCTACAGAAATATCATAAAAATTTACTTGTAAAATTTCCATATCCAAAAGAACTTATCAGATAAAAATTTTAATTAAAAAAAATAATAAAATGTAATATTTTAGTTTTTATTTCCTGCTATAAAAGTCAAGATTAATAAATATGTATTAAAGAATTTATTTTGTCTTTCAATCTATGAAATCTGTCTCTGAATAATGTAATTTCCTAACTTTTCCAGATGGAAATCACTTTCATTACTCTGTATTTTTATTCTACCTTTAATTGTGATTAACCTTCCTTAACTCTTGATCTAAGGCATTCTTTTGGGGATGGAAAAGAAATAATAAATTTTGTCGTTAGAAATATTAAGAAGAAATGGGCGTTCCTTAATTTATTTCTCAGATACATTTAGACCAACTCAAAAATCAGTTTTTTTTCTTTTTCATTTTTTTTTTTTTGTGTGTGTGTCTTTCAAATATTTAAATATTAAATTAATTAAAAAATCCCTAAAAGTAATTTCAAAAATAATTTGAAGTGTACATGTATGTTAAATTAAGTGTTTTAAAATTTGAAATAAATAACCGGTGAGCATAAATATATTGCGTACTTGGGGGTTCGTAAGTTGTCCGAGAATGAGAGGCGAAACTTGCAAAAATTCAGTAATTTATTCACAGAAGGTTCCTGAAAAATACAGGTCTATAAACCAAGTATCAGCTTCAATTCACCAACAAACACAGCTTAAATAACAGCCGTTAACAGCAAAACCACAGTACAAACTGTATAGCAATAACACATAAAGCAAGTCTCATTCAAAGAGGCTCAAAGCAATGCATGCATTTGACGGAACTCCTTGAGACAGATCTGAGACTGAACTGCCTTGGCGAAAGAAACGCTCCTTTTATACTTCTCTATCGAACCTGGATTTTTTGAGAAAAATCCAGAAAGTGGTCAACCAATATGAGATTTTAGCTCATATTTGGTATATTGTTAATAAGGATTTTCTCGGCAAGGTCGCCAAAAAAGTTGCCAAGGAGGGGAAAAGTCGCCAAATTTGGCGCCAAATCCATTACCTGCCTTATTCGAGTTTTTTAATGCGTTTTCAAGGGAAAATTAGCTATTTAAACGCTAAAACAAACTTGAAATGCACAAAATTAACATTTTATCCACTAACTAAGCCTCTTTAAAGGAATTTATAGAAAAATAAATACAGTTATTTAGAATTCCGTAACAATATCTACAGCAATATATCAAACTGGCACAATAATCCCCTTGATACAATTACATTCTTTTTCATTATTTTATCCATGTATGGTAGAGAAAGTATTGTTTTAAAATAAAATTTTTGAAATTAAGTTTTCATTGGAGGTTTTCATTGAAAAGTTTGATCAATATTTGTAAATTCCAAGCCGTATTGTCGGTAAAAGTTTTCTGAATAACTTGGAATAAACTTTGATTTTTTTTTTTTTTTTTGTAAATGTATGTAAAGATTTCAAACGATGGATGGTATGCCCCTTTTCTACACACAGAATTACATGTTAAATAAAACTATTTCTAAACCTATTTCATTTTTTTTTAAAGTAGATTCATTTTCACTATTTTTTTTTATTACCCCTTAATCTGGATTTTGTCTTTGAAATATTGAAATGCCGGGTAAGATAATGTCGTGCTCAGGCACACGTCAAATTATTTTGTATGTTTTGCATAAACTATTACATTGTAGAGTAAGACGTTGGATTAGACATGGTGCTGTTTTAAGCAATTAATTCATACGCAAGTACCGTAGTTGGGACTCCAACCAATCATAGGAAGGTTACCTCGACTACAACACGTGCATTATCTTTTTGCTAATTTTATAAAATTTCTTCTCTTGAGTTTTCAGCGAAAAAATCTTTTTTATTCATTGTGTAACTGTAAAAAAATACTGACATGTCTTTTCTTTATTTAGTTATGTAAACCATAATTTTAACAGGAAAATAAGGATTCGAATAATTAAAAAAGTGTAGTGTCTTGCATTCACTAAAAACCCACAATGGTGACAGGTTTCTCCTTTTGTAAATTAGTAAGCAGACTTAGTCTTGTACAGTTATCTTGTACAATCTATTACGAAATGTACAAGATTGTACAAACATCTTGTACAATCTTGTAAATTTCGGGGTTAGATGAAAATTTTGAGGGGATAGATGCTGGTAATTTTACTTTAAGAAAAGGTGCCTGGTTGACTTCTTTGTTGTTTTAATTCATAGCTTAGAATTACTTAATAAATAAGTTAATAGGTAATATTAATAAGGTAATATATCAATCATCCTACACTTAAAAATATAGCTCAAAAAATATTTTATTGTTTCAACTAATGTTACAAATCGAAAAAGGGTTAAGGTAGAAATATCATATCGAACTTAAATTAGTAATTCGATTAAATTAAATCAAAACTAAATATAAAATTTAAAAAATATATAATTTCGCATACGATAAATAAACAATGACTCTACAAGGGCGGTCGTTCCGGAGTTGGTGCGGCGGAAGTAAACTGAACGAACTGTATGGTTATCGGAATTCACAGGAATGAGTTTGGCAAAAAACTCCAGGCGCGGAAGTTGGCTTATCTTATCGCTTATTTTATGTTTCACTTATTTTATCGTTGTAAACGTGTTTAAAGCCAAGAACGGTTTTAGGCAATTTTTTGTTTATTAATATCACATAACATTTTAATTTTAAACAAATTTATGTAGTTATACTATGGCTGCTAAAAGGGATTAAAATAATAATAATAATAATAAAAATGTTTAATTTTCTTTCAATTAAAGAATTAAGTGGGTGAATCTGAAAAATTAGAAGTCTAGAAGAACTTATTATGGTCTCTTTTAAATATTGAACATAAAATTAACACAGTTGTCAGCACCGGAAATTATTATGTATATGGTTTCTATTACCTCTTTACCTTTCAATTTCTCAAATATACTAAATTTTCATTTAATATGTTCATCCACTAAGCTCTTCAATTGTATTCTGCACTACTGATGCTTAACTAAACCGTTAATCAATGTCTGTCTATAGTTCAATAATAATTAAGTTTGACTAGTGTTGAAGTACAGTCACATATCAGAATAATCTAAACAAACATAGTTGTCAAAAAGTTATCTAGTGTATTTCTGGAGAATAAAAGAAGAGGTATATATCAAAGTAATTGATTTAAGTTTTCTATAAAATTGTGTTAAAGAATCATATTGCAGTTAGAAATAAAAGGCTTTATGCTAAAAAAAATATATAATATTGGGTGGGGTGGGGGTGGGGGAGCTAAGTCAAAGAAGTCCCTAATTATGATATTGATATGAAGGAATGCAAAAGTTTATGGGAACATTGATTTATCACTTTGTCCTTAGTACTGTTTTATGAAAAAAATAAACTAGCCTTAATTTTTTTTAAATGAAATTTGGTTTTCAAAGCTCTATGTATAGGTAAAACTAAATAGATGAGCCATATCTGTTAATGTAAAAATGTCTAATATAGTTCATTTTTGGTATTGATTGTGCATGATGGACATAATTATGCAAGAATTTAATACACTCATCTATTAGAAAATATCTTTTGTTCATCAGAGGATATTTATGAGAATACTTTATTGTATTGATATTTCAAAGTTATATACAATTTTCTTTAATTTAAAAATTTAATGAAAGTTCTTGTTTTCAACACAGATACTTAAAATAACATTTTCAAAATATGAATTTTCAATAACAAATACATAGTTTACATATTTCTGATAATATCTGTTTATCATCAATATTATTATCTTGTTTAACGAAAAAGGATAATAAATAAAAATATGTAACATTTGTTTTGACAGGTAAGAATATGTAAAGATAAATTTATCCATTAATTACACTATAATTAAAAAAATAACAGTAATTACTGTATGGCTTTTATTTTCAATTTATAAAAATTAATATTTTAGCTAGATGTTGGAATATCAGTATAAAATTGTAATTAAACAAAAAGCGAACGTATACATGACCTCACTAATTAATTTAACTTGAAGTGTGTAAATTAACACTTTTATAAGAGTCTATTTTAATAGCCTACTTTCTTTTTTTTAATTTATAATGCAGAAAGTGTATTCGGAACTAAAAAAATAAATAAGTAAAGTAAAATCATATAGTTTGGGGAAAAATGTAAAATTCAAAATAATTTTTTCTTGTATATTAATCATTTTTTTAATAATAAAAATAAGAGCTTATATTTATTTATTTTATGTTTATTTTAGTTTTTGCTCTGAAATTGTTTTCTAAATTAAAGGCATTTTCCGTTTTTAACCGATTTCAAAAAGGAGGAGGTTCTCAATATAGATCTTTTTTTTTTTTTTTCGTTTGTTAGCTCATATCTTCTGAATGGATGCTCCGATTTGACACTTTTTGTTTTGTTGTAAAGATCTTGGTCTGAAATAAGTCCCTTTGCAATATCTTTACGATCCAAAGAAAATAAAAGCGCCACCTGGTGGAAAACAGAGAAATTAGCGTTCATATTTCGAAAACGGTTCAAGATGGGGGGAAAAGCGCATTACGGAGTTGTAGAGCATCATCGATTTAGTACGAAAAGACAGTTTTTATACATTAATGCTAAAAATAAAACGCTTAAAACGTGCATTTGTTTGTTCGCAATTTCTTACACTGTGCACACTTGAACTACGTTACACACTTTGCAGCGTAGCGAGTGACTATGCTATCTAGATCAAAGTACGGTTACTGTAAGCGGTCACATCTATTAACGCAAAGTCGTTTTTAACCGACTTCACAAAAGAGGGTGTTCTTAATTCAAACCATATATTTTTGTTGTTTTTGTTTGTTAGCTTATAAATTTGTGAGAGATTAATACTTTTTCTTTTTGTTGTTGTTGTTGTAAAGATCTTGGCCTGAAATAGGTCTCATTATGATTTCATTAAGATATAAACAAATTACAGGGTGCAAACAGAAGTCCATTATTATCCTTTTAACTGTTGAATGACTGGAGCTACACTCCTAGAAGTAATATGTATATATATATTAAAGTAGTTATGGGCTACGAGATGTGACCACTTACGGCGCCACCTGGTGGAAAATAGCGGAGTTAGCGTTTCTCTCTTGAAATCAGAACGAGGTAAGGGGAAAAAAGTTATAATGTTGTAGAGCATTATCGATATAGTACAGAAAGACATCTTATAAATATAAATGTTATAAACAAAATGTTTAAACTTGCATCTGTTTGTTTGCAGTTTCCTGGAATGTAACGTTCCGAAGCAATCTTAGAAATCAAAATGACCTTATTTCGATGTTTAATCTTTTATCCGTCTGCTGCAATGCATATTTGGATCCTTTTTTGAACTATTGATCCTTTATTTCACATTCCAGTGTAGTGGGTGACACGTTCACTCTGTAAAATTCAATCAGAATCCAGATGTGCATTGCAGTTGCGGATATTGTTATATCGCTTCTATGTTTGCTTTAATTTATAAAGATATACGCTATAATTTATTTTCAGAGCTTCATTTAATAACCTTATATGAATAACAAAGAGACATAAATTCTTTTCAACTGCTTCTCTTTTGAATGATTATATTTCATATATTTACTGATGCTGGTTACTTTTACACTACGTACCTAGCCGGATTTTCGGTTACGAATGCAGGCATCCATTCTTTACATTTCTAAAACATTTTTTAATTCAAGGTTCCCTGATTTCAAGGTTAGCCCACAGAAGTTTTCAGTCTGATAAAATTACATAACATTATGACAAACGCAACCAACATGTTCATAATGATTAATTTGCTGACTATAAAAATTAAAATGAAAATATGTTAGAATATTTCATTAATTGATATTCATGTTCAAATAAACAAGTCGATAGATAAATATTTAATGGGAGTTTATACGATTACTAGAAAGCAAAAATAAATAAATAAATAAAATTAAGTATATTCATATGTTACGAATCAGTAATAAATCATATTAAAGTACTAATATAAATAAATAATTTACGCAACATGACATAAAAAAAAAAAAAAAACTTTTTCGCTTTATCCTTCACTCTCTACCAGAAACGCTCTACATAGCTTTAACTTTCTTAACTGCTTGCAAAAGCCTACAATTAAGAGAGTTATACTATGTAATTTTTATTTTCCCTAACAATTATAGAGCAACATAAAATATGCAAAAACTTCATACAAACCATTTACATGAAAAAGTGATTATAACTTCATAAAAGAAATAATATATCAAACAATATATCATTCGTACATATATAATATATGTTATAAATATTTTATATAAGAATTATTATTTTACATAAGAATATTGTAGTATTACAAAAGTTCATAAAGAATTTTATGTCATTCTTTAGAAAATGGGTTTACAAGGTTAATATAGTTGCTGCTATCATTTCCTTTTATCTGTCTTTAACAATAATGCGTCATAAAAAAAGAAATAACAAAAAATATTGAAAAATATTATTAAAACATCCAAAAAGAATTTTTAAACTTGAATAATTTAAAATAAAATTATGCTTATTTGTTCAAGCTTAGATTTACAATATTTGCATCTTTGAATTCAATATATTTTAACACCATTAACTTAAAAGAAAATAAAAATACAAATATTGGTAAATATGGACATTCTCAATTTTTTTTCGAAGTACCAAATTCACGCAGTAGTAAATTCATTTTACTGGATAACACAAACATATCACAAATTAAAGTATAAAATCAGATCAATTAAATTTCCTATTATGTTATACGTTATTTTTTAAACTTATAGGATAAAAAGGAATAAATAATCACATTGCATTTCAATCGGCAAAAGCAGTATTATAACCTCTTATATATATATATATATTTCTTATTTTCATTTTAATCCAGTCTATAACAAGACTTGATCATACAAAATAATGCGAGAAAAAGGTTTGGCGAATCTAATTTATATCCTCCAGTATTTCTTTTGTAAATGTGCCTCAGAGAACACCTGAATAAAAAGACTTAAGAAATAAATGTGGAACGTGGCTTGAATTAAATAGATTATTATATATCTTTGAAGGAAGATATCAAAGAAATAATGGTTATTGTGCTATAGTTTAAAAAAAAATATATATATAATAAAGGAACGACCAATGATTGGTAAAAAGCTTAATTGGTGATAAAGTTATTATGTGTTATGCGTATTTCTTTTCAAATTGCATCATATTGTTAAATGGGCACATTTGAATAGATTAGAAGTTAGAAATGAAAGCAAAAAATATTCTTAGCTTTACTCAAATTATGAAACTCGTGACTTTAAAAATGGAACGTTATTAACTATTTCATCTCATATAAGATACATGAAATTTTAAATCCAAAAAACAGAATTATAATAATTATCTGATTATGATTACACTGCTCTGCATGAAAATTGCCCCTCCCCCCACCCCAACACAATTTTTGCAAATTCTTATCTAAAATGATCCTCTGAATCCGAATATGACGCCCATTTGGCACTATCACCCACCGTTTTTTAAGGACGATCTGCTTTTTTTATCACTTTTCGGTAATTTTATGGATATAAATTTGATTTTTAGGGGAGGACATGATTATGTTAACGGTTAAATATCTTCTATGGGGCTACAGAGTTGGAAAATACTAAAACATGAACATTTGCGGCAAGGGGAAAATTTAGGGGAGGGGGGGATTTGCCACTGAAATTATGTATAACATTTCTTATATTTTATTAATCAATTGTTATTATCACTTATTATACATTATATTTTTTTACTTTTAAGTGTTAAATTAATTCATTTTTATCCTCCAAATCAAATTCATGGCTATAAAATTACCGAACAGGGATAAAAATTGGGGGAGGGAGTGGTGTTTCGAGAAAACGGTCGGTGACTGGGCAAAATGGGATTCATATTCGGATTCAGGAGGTCATTTTTATTAGAATCAGCAAGAATAGTAAGAGGACTCGATTTTTTTATTTATTTTTTTGGCAGCGCAGTATTATTATTATTATTTTTTTTCTATACCAATTAAATTTAAATGATGACAATTTTTAAAAACTTTTAAAATAATTGTACTAGTAGCAGATACATAAGTATTATAAACAACGTCTTGAACGCCAAAGGAAATCATGCGTTATATTATTATTTTATTTATTATTAATACTATGTATTATTATTGTATGATATATTATCAAATGTTATATTACTAAAATGTTATATATGTTACCTGTTATTCTATGTTATATTATAAAAATATTATTTCCTTTGAAGGCGTTGTTTATTACTCCTGTGTTTATTTATCTAGTTCCAAATTTCCTGTCAATATTCAGTAGTAAATAATTTAGAGATATCTTTCTGCTGTTTTTGTGTAGTGTTCTTATTTTTTCAGACAGTAACTGTAACCATTTTTGGATACCACAATTAGTTTTTACTGTGTGTGACTCTTAAAGATAACAACTGGAATATTTTTATATTAAAAAAAATATTTTTTTGAGCGCTTAAAATGTGCCAGCAGCGGAAAAGTGAAAACTCAGTATTGAATACATTTTTTGTTTCAGTAAAAGAAACCATCGAATGTTTGAAGAATAAGCAAAATAAAATTTGAACTCATAGGAACTATGTACTTAATTTTGAAAATGTGTTTTTCTGATTATACAGTAGAACTTGGATAATTCAAAGTTGAAGGGACCAGAAAAAAATTCGAAATATCGAAAAATTCGAATTACATATACTATTTTGTCAAAAAAAGTGATAAATTAAAAAATTAAAACTCTACGATCAGAGATTTAACCCATAAACTTTATATTTAAGAATACCGGTACATTACCCCCCCCCCCTATTAAATCAATATTTTTTACGAGCTTAATTATTCAACTCTTTTTAAAAAATAGTCAAATTCTTTTTATTTCTTTTTTAAGTAGAATCTTTGTGTCATAACATATGACCTGATACAAAAATAGAATCTTCTACATTACACATGACTTTCAATTCACAAAAACCTAGAAGTTCATACATATGCACCATATAGTCTGGTGCACTAGCTAGGGCTTCTACTGTATTTCCTTATCCTTCTTTTGAAAGACTATAAAAATTGATAATGCGCTTCAGATGAGTAAAATCTCGGGAACAAATTTTACTGTAATATTTTAAAGGTAATCGTATGAAAAATTCGAATTATCCAAAATAGAATTCGAATTATCCACGATGTTTTAACATTATTTTAATACAAAATTCAAGGGACCGTGTAAAATATTCGAATTATCCAAAATTTCGAATTAAACAAGTTCGAATTATTCAAGTTTCACTGTATTAATGTACCAATAGAATGAAAAGAAGAGAGAGGAGCATACACATTTTCTTCATCAGCAAAATCAAACTATATATAAAAATTGTAGCAATTTAAATCACACATTTCAACAACATTGCTTCAGTTAGATTGTTCTGTTAGATCAGGGGTGGCCAACCCGCGGCCCGCGGGCCGCATGCGGCCCACCGCTTAGTTTCTTGCGGCCCGCGAGGAGACTAGCGATATTTAAAGTTTCACAACTTTGGTTAAGGGATCAAAAATTAATAAATACGTTCTGAATTTTCGAAATAAAAATGCACCTTTGAATGATTATGATGATAGCTAAAGAACTGTTGTAATGAAATATTATTAGATCTATTATTCATTCTTTTATTATAGATTTAATGTATAGTCATAAATTTTTCACGATTCTATTGTTAATTTATGAATGAAAATCTTTTAAATTAGAGTATTCTGCTCCGAATTTTCATCCTGCCCTTTCCCGAAAAAAGTATTTGCATATATAAATCATATACTCACAAACATATATGCACATGTGCATATGTACAGTCATAAAATAATAATAATTTCCTTCCCCGACTAATTTCACCGTAATTTATCGTAGAAACCAGCAGCTGATGCCTAACGATTGGTAATAACATCTAGTTTTTAAATCAATGCCTAAATTTTGTTTAGTGTGTCATCTACATATTAGAACTTGCACAAACTTTTTTTTTCCGAATAGTAACACCTATATTTGACTGCATATTCGTATTTCAGAAGTCAAGGTGGTTCGGAAAAAGGTGTAGTTTGTATTCTTTGTATCAAGTTTTCATAGTTACAAGCAAAAATTCATCAAGGATAAATCTCCATATTTAAAAAAATTAAATCAAGATGTCACATATATTTTAAGTATTATATCTATTCAGATAATATCGGAAAAGAAGTATAACAATTTTAAATATAAAGTAAAGTAATGCTAATTCAGAAATGATGCGTACGTCTAAACTTACTTGAATAACTATTTTAAATCATGAGCAAGCAAAGTAATATATGACAGAAATGATAACAAGTGACAGCCTCCTAAGAGCAATAAAAATTGAAATATCGCTATAATTCGAAAAATAATGATAGAAATGAACTGTAAATTTAGAAACCCACATTTTTGATAATGCCCATTCTATTCGAGCAAAAATTAATGTAGGTCATAATTTTTAATTTTTTTTTAAATATGAATTTATTAATAATTTTCATAATTGAAAAAAAATGTTTTTCAATCCAAATATGCATGGAATATATTTGGGTTATTTCATTCTAACGTAAAAAAAAAAGGGAAAATTTAATATATTAATTTTTTTGGAAAGACATAAATTAATGTTTATTACATATATTTAACATTAGCATCTCCATATTTTAACAAATTATAACTCTGTGAAAAATTGCGAGAAATATATAAACTATACTATTTTCTGGGCTGATTTGATCCAAATAATCCAAAAAACTTGTCGAAATTGGGGGTAGCCTTTGAAAACTAGTATGTTGTGGCCACCACAAGACTTTCTTCTATATTTTCCTATACATATTCAATCAATAACAATATTTAAAAAAAAAAAAAAAAAAAAAAAAAAAATACGATTTTTTTCTTTTTTTTTTTTTTTTTTTTTTTTTTGTTAAAAGTAATACATATTCAATCAGTAACAATAGTTAAAAAAAAAAAAAAAAAAGTACGATTTTTTTTCTAAGTTTTTTTTTTTTTTTTGTTAAAAGTAAAAAAAAATCGATAACTTTGTTTTAAATTATCACAGATTTATAGTTCAACCATTCGTTTGAAAGGTATTGACGAGATCTTTCGAAAGATACCTATCTTGAAAATTTACCCCCCCCCCGGGGGGTACTTCCCCTCCAGGGGGGGAAGCGGTGCCCCCACATGCACAATAATTTTTTCCTAGTTAACTATTACTATTATCAATAACTCATATTAATTTTACGATCACAAGTTAAAAATAACTCTCATTATGTACATTTATTCGAAATTTTGTCCTATACTGCCATGTTAAAAATTTAGAAAAAATACGATCACAGCGCCACCTGTTGATCTATTGATCCCCAAATGTAATCAGCACCACTTTATGTCGGGGACCAACTAAATACCAAGTTTGGTTAAATTTCGTTAAAAAAAAAAAAATCGATAACTTTGTTTTAAATTATCACAGATTCATAGTTCAACCATTCGTTTTAAAGGTATTGACGAGACCTTTCGAAAGATACCCATCTTGAAACTTTGCCCCCCCCGGGGGGGTACTTCCCCCCCGGTGGGGGGGAACCGATGCCCCCACATGCACAAAAATTTTTTCGTAGTTAACTACTACTATTATCAACCTGATCTTTCGAAAGATACCCATTGTGAAAATTTACCCCCCCTGGGGGGGGGAAGCGATGCCCCCCCCCCCCAAGGCAGAAATTTTTTTTACTAGTTACATACTACTATTATCAATAATTCATATTAATTTTACAATCATAAGTTTAAAACAACTCTTATTATGCACGTTTATACGAATTTTTGTCCTATGCTGCCATGTTAAAAATTTAGATAAAATGCTATCACAGCGCCACCTATTGAGCTATTGATCCCCAAACATAATCAGCACCAGTTTATGTCGGGGACCAACTAAATACCAAGTTTGGTTAAATTTCGTTAAAAAAAAAAATTGCGAGTCCCCCCCCGGTGTGGGGGGGGGAACCGATGCCCCCACATGCACAAAAATTTTTTCCCAGTTAACTATTACTATTATCAACGAGAGCTTTCGAAAGATACCCATCTTGAAAATTTACTTCCCCGGGGGGGGGGGGGGAACCGATGCCCCCCATGCACAAAATTTTTTTCCTAGTTACATACTATACTATTATCAATAATTCCTATTAATTTTACAATCACAAGTTTAAAATAACTCTCATTATGCCCATTTATACGGAATTTTGTCCTATGCTGCCATGTTAAAAATTTGCATAAAATGCGATCACAGTGCGATCACAGAGCTATTGATCCCCAAATCTAATGGGCACCAGTTCATGTCAGGTTGCAACTAAATACCAAGTTTGGTTAAATTTCATTCATTGGTTCGTGAGATACAGCGTCCACAAAAAAATGATACAGACAGACATTTTCTAAAAACTATTAATTCGTAATCTAGACATCCCAAAACATGTAAATCCATCAAAAAACGGAGGTCGAAAATTTTCGCGAATCCAATACTTTCTCTATATTACATATAGAAGAAAGTAAAAATGAAGTTGATGCCAAATTTAATATGTATAGCAAAATGTAACTAAACCGTCTAAACTAGGCCTTGTTACTAATCGATCGGCACCAGCTGCATGGCTCTACACTAATTTACGGCGAAATTAGTCGGGAAAGGAAGGGGGGAGGGGTTGTTATGACTGTACTTATGGTGCGCGGCCCGAATGGATAGACTATATTTCCGATGCGGCCCGCCAAGTGTTTTGGGTTGGACAGGCCTGTGTTAGATTGTATGTGATTTCAAAATAATGCAACGTCCGCACAAAATTAAAAAAGAAGAAAACCTCATGAATGTATTATGACATTCTAATTTGATTTTAAGAAAAATAAATTTCTCAAAATCATTCGCTCTGTTCATTACTAGTAGTGATGGTGTATTGCAGCACCAGTTACAGATATCCATAAAAATGCTATATTCTATCATAAAATTATCAAGATTAACAAATTTACTTGATTTTTGTATACTTATTTTATTAATAGGTAAGTAGAGGGTGAAAGAAATCAGTTCGAAAGAATTGAGCTTACTTGATTTAAAACAACAAGAAATAACGATAAGATTAGAAAAGTGTTTCAGTTAAATAGATCTTATTATACACTTTAAAATTTGCAGTAAATTTTCTGAAATAGTTACTCAGAGTCTCTGTAAATTTAGAATAATTCTTTGTTAAAAGTAAATAATCGAGATTCTCAATTTTATATTCTGTAATTTTGTCTATTTTTATTATTTAATTTCTCAATAAAAATTAAAAATGAATATTTTTATTCAAGAAAAAATATTCTAAGTCACATTGTCACCAGTAATTAAATAAATTTCTATTATCCATTAAAATGCATATGTAAAATATATTTATTAACTTCTCTGTAATTTTACACAAGACTTGAGATAAATGATTACCAGCAGTTTTCTATTGAAATTTTTAAAGTGAAGAACTAACGGTTTGGGTTCTTCGTAGATGAGAATATTAAAAAGGTGTTCAGTTAATCTTATTCTAGAACTAACGTTTTGGGATGTTTGTAGCTCAAGATATTAAAAAGAAGTTTGATTGGCCGTATTCTACAAGTAACGCTTTGGGATGTTCGTAGATCAAAATATTAAGATAAGTTCAAAAGTTCTTGTTTTAGAACTAACGGTTTTAGATCTTCGTAGTTCAAGATACTTGTACAAGAATATTGTACAAACAACCTTGAATGCGAGACATAATTTTGCAATATTTAGAAAGCTTACTTTTAGAGTTTAAAAATGTATCTATTATTGGCACAGTATCTACCTGTAGTACACTTGCCTTAACTATTAACAATTAAAACTATATTACTTCCAAATGTTTTGATATTTTTACTCAATTATTCGTTAGTTTTAAGAGCATACAGGTATCAAATTTTGCCGACAAAAAAAAAAAAAAAAAAAAAAAAAAAAAAAACGATATTATTCTATGGGTAAATTTATTTCTACAGTTGTTCTTTAGTTAACCCCTTGCAGACTCAATTTATTCGCAGGGTGACAAGAGTTTCCGTCTCAAAAAGGAACACTGACACCAGTATTCTTTATCAATAATTTCCATCAAAATAAATTACTGCACATCCATGATAGAAATTATTGATAAAGATTACTGGTATCAATGTTACGTCTTCAGGCGGAAACTCATGCACACTTGTTTGTTCACTTGAACGAGCTGAGCTCAGGATAAGCCGGGTAGGGGTTAAAGCGTCCTAATTTTTCCATTCCACTATATAGTCAGAGTTGTCAACTTTTATAATTCATACCGGAGCATTTTTAGCTCCGCATTCTTTTTAAACCACTATATTTTAAGAATGATTTTCTTTTTATTCAATCGTAGTTACTTATTCATGAAAATTGCTCTAAAAAATATGTGGTGTGAAAAAAGAATGGTGCTAAAAATGCCCCGGAAAAAAATTATAAAAGTTGGTAACTCTGTTTATTTGTAATATTTTTCTTTGTTTAATCGCAGCAACTCCTCGAATTACGATAATTAAACAAACAAAAAAAGTTTTCAAAAAATAATAGTATGAAAAACGTAGGATGCTGTAAACCTTGCATAATGTATTTCTTAAATTCCGTTTTCCCATTCCGAAAATTCACAACCGTTAAATTTGTAGTCGTTTCTGAAAAATTGTTTTTCCTCGATTTTAATATTTTATTTTCTACTTTAAATATGCGAAAATTGTACTTAATTGCATTTTTAAGTAAAAAATATAATATTAAAAAATAAAAATTAATTAATTAATTTAAAAAAGGGTACTGATTTTACAGTTGTGAATTTTCTAATTATGAAAACAGAATTTGGAAAATACATTAGGTAATGAGTAATTGTAGAAATTTTTTTTTCTATAGAATAACATAGGACTCGATTATCGGCAAGACTAAATGTTGTACACTCTTAATGTTCTAAAACCTAATTCACATTATAATTAAATGTATTCGGTGTTATATAATGTATGACCTAATTTGCATTTATGTGATAATAATATTATTGGACTAAATGTTTTATTCTTAAAAAAAAAAAAAAAAACTTTATTAATTTATTAAATATGTTTTTACCCAATAAATGTAATATCCTTTTGGAGTTATATGGAAGAACTATTAGTGCTTTATCATACTTACTGGTGAACTATTAGTGCTTTATAACTTATTGGAAGAACTATTAGGGCTTTATCATACTTACTTAATTTTGTTAAGTGACAAAATGTTCATTTTGCGTGATATTTTTACCAAATATTTTTGCTAAAAATAAAGTTTTTTTTATCGCTATATTATAATCCAAGGTTTTGATTGCTTACGAATTTATTTCTATGTTTTCTTCTTTACATATGAAAATCTTATCGTCTGCATGCCTACATTTCACTTTAACTTTTTCAAGTATTTGATAAATTAGGACCTAAAATGATCACCAAGAAACTAAAACATTGATAAATTAGTTATAACTATCCAATGTTGTTTTAACTGTTCTTAAAACTTTGAATAGGAAATTTATTTTTGAATAATTAGTATTAATTTATCTTTTTAATTTCTATAATTTTAAATTTTATGTGAAAATTTCAGTTGCTTAGTTATAAAAAAAAAAAAGCATAAAATGAAAAATGAAATTGTTAGAATTTAGAACTATTCAAAGGGTGTTTAAAAATTGTAAAGTAACGCAATTTTAAAAGAATTCGCATATTTTAGTCTGCAAAAGTAAAAACCGTTCCATTACATAAAACAAAATAACATATATTTCACATTTTTTTCCTCAATAAATAACACTGCTCGGCATGAAAATTGCTTCTGACACCATTTCAGCATACTCTTACGTAAAATGACCTCGTGAATCCGAATATGATGCCCTTTTTGCCCTATCACCCACTAATTTTGAGGAACGACCCCGTATTTTTATAATTTTTCAGTAATTTTATGGCTATAAATTTGGTTTTTAGGAGGGGGAGGATTATTTTAACATTTAAACATTTTCTGAGGGACTACAGAGTTGGAAAATTGTAAAGTAACGCAATTTTAAAAGAATTCGCACATTTTAGTCTGCAAAAGTAAAAACCGTTCCATTACATAAAACAAAATAAAATATATTTCACATTTTTTTTTTCAATAAATAACACTGCTCGGCATGAAAATTGCTTCTGACACCATTTCAGCATATTCGTATGTAAAATGACCTCCTGAATCCGAATATGACGCCCTTTTTGCCCTACCACCCACAGTTTTTGAGGAACGACCCCGTTTTTTTTTTTATAATTTTTCGGTGATTTTATGGCTATAAATTTGATTTTTAGGAGGGGAGGATTATTTTAACAGTTAAATATTTTCTGGAAAATTGTAAAACATGGACATTTGTGACAAGGGGATTTTTTTTTTTCGGGGGGGGGGGGGGGAATTTGCCACTGAAATTATGTACTATATATCTTATTATTACTATTATTATTTTAATCTGTTATTAATATTCTTTTTTAAATTTATATTTTTCTGTTTTTAGGTGTTAAATTAATTCTTTTTCATTCATCAGATCAAATTCATGGTCCTAAAATTATCGAACAGGGGAAAAAATTGAGGGAGGGGGTGGTGTTTCTAGAAAACGATGAGCGCCTGGGAGACGTGGGAGCGATATTCGGATTCAGGCGGTCATTTTACATAAGAATCAGCAAAAATGGTATCAGAACTCGATTTTTTATTTTTATTTTTTATTTTTTCAGAATAGTGCAATTTGTACAGTAAGTACCAAAACTTTAAGAATATATTTTAAATCTTTAAAAAATGACATTTTTATAATTTATTTCCATAAAAATATTGATTTCATTGAAAAAAAAGTATTGGATTAACATAAATGCAGTTTAATTTTTACGTTAGTTTTCCAGTCAATCAACAGTATCCTATTTCTAATAAAAATCATTTTGCCTTTACCATTTTAAAATCATAAAAATTTATGTAGAGCAAAAACTCAATTTGTCACTCAGGTAGTAGCATACTAGCGCTTTATCATATGACATTGTTACTTGGAAAATTTTATCGGTAAAAGGGGTCTTGTAAGAGGTCATACAAAATAATTTAAATACACTTTGTCTATGGGAAAAATTTATTGTTAATACATTTTAACACATTTAAATTGCACAAAAATAAATTACATTAAAATTTACTTAAAATTAGAGTATGGCATCAAGATAATTTCATCTTTTGTTTACAGAACTACACAAAAAATTCTGATAAATTAGGGTCATAGTTTAAAATAATTAGAAGTTTGTGTTATGAATATTTTTGGAAATATTATTTATATAGAAAATATTTATATAAGAAACGTTATATATATATATATGTGTGTGTATGTATGTATTTCAATATAGTTCTTGTTATTGCTTGACTGGTAAATTTTTGCATTTTTTATTGGAAAAATAATACTTTGATTACAAGATTTGTAATGAATTATTGATATTTATTTTTTTTTATTTTTGGAAAATATAAAATTGCATTTACTATCTGCTCTCAACATTTTCTTTAAAACTACAGTATTGATATCAGGTACTTATGATCTTAAAATGTACCATGCACAACTATTCATAAATAAACACTATAAAAAATAAGTTATACAGAAGAGATGTTCGATACTATTATATATCTTTTGAGAAATGTTTTATCCTAATTAATTATACATAAATGACTTAACTATCATTAAAAGTAGGATATTAAACAAACATTTTCTTTAAACGTTGATAATTGTTGTGAATATAAATGATGAAAAATTCTGTGATTCATGTACCATTAGAATATTTATTTTGTTCTCTGTTAAGAATTATCTTTATGGCTATTCAGAGAATTGAGAAGTGCTTACTAATTCCCATAATTAATGACTCAAAGGTTATAAACAATTGCTTATTAATAGCATTATTGATAAACAGCTTAAGATGATAAAAATCTCTCTTCATTATCAGTAAACATTGCAGCGATAAAAGTTTTCTTGATAAAAGAATAAGCGAACTGAAGAGAAATTGTATTTGTAGTACAGCTGGCATTTTTATTTTGATAAGTTAATCAGGCAGCCAATAAAATCATTACGTACATGGATTGGAAAATAAAAATAAACCAATGAATATATAAATAAATTATCGTAACTTATCTAAGAAATAAACTTATTGTAAGGTAATTAAAAAGAAAAATAGTTTTTTGTATAAAAAATAAAATCTTAAAGATATAAAAGCAATGGGAATTTAAATTGAGGTATATACATTTTAGACAGCATAATTGATAAATATATCATTATATAAATTTCAATTTAGCTAAGAATTAATTAAAAAAATATATAAATGAAAATGTTTTGTAATAATAAATATAATTTTGAAATTTCTAATTTTTTATTAATGAAAATTATTAATAACTAGCAGGCTTTGCCCGCTTCGCTGGTCACTAAATTTAAAGGAAACTCTTTTCTATATAGCTTTATAAAAATAAAATAAAATACTAAAATTGCTCAAAAGCTCGCTTCGGATCCCTGCTGCCTTCGGTAGCGATTTGGTCATCCGCTAAAACTCGGGCGCTTGTCCCTATTACCTGAGACAATGGTTTACCAATAGGCTTTCATTAAGTCCTTATTAGATAACAGTTTCGAAATAGATAGTATCGAGAAAAAAAAATGAAGTATCTTTATATTTGAATCCCAGTTACATATGAACAACACTATACGTGGTGCACATAATATTTGCTTTTACGTTATTTCCTATGTTTATTTTGTTTATCCCCGATCAACCATAAAAATGATAACAATTTCACGCTAAATATTATAATATGCTATGACCGGCTACGTCTGTTGCATGAGACAATTAATTTTTTGTGGTTATTAGTATTCATGGTTTGTAAGCATGATCATAGTACCGCCTTAATATGGCTCTCTTTGGCGACTTTTGAATTTTTGTCACCATTTTAGATTTTATCCCTTGTAAAAATAAGACTTAATACCTTGTAACAATATGCTATGAGCGCTATTTCTGACATATTTTAGACAACTAAACTTTTAATGGTTATATATATTTCCCATTAAGCATATTTTTATTTTCATTTATTTATTTAAATATTGATGAAATTTGAACTTCAATTTGGTCTAGTGTTGTACAGGCTGTATACTACACGCTTGTGTTTGTGAAAGAAAATTTATAAAATACATACATTAGTTAATTTTAAAAAATCTAATTGTCCGATCGATAAGCTGTTTAATCCGTTGGATTCACAAAAATTGCATCTTTCATTTGGTATCTTATTTGTAACGATACGACTGATATTTCTAATTTTTTTAATTTACTTTCCTCATTTTAAATACATGTAATTTTTATTGTTCACGTTTTTTTTTTTTTTTTTTTTTTTTTTTTTTCCGTCGAAAAAATAATGATAATTTTTTTGGAAACAATTAAATTAAGGAATAAAATTAAATATTTTAAATAAATGTAATTTTTATTGTTCACGTTTTTTTTTTCTTTTTTTCTGTCCAAAAAAGAATAATTTTTTTTGGCAACAATTAAATTAAGGATTAAAATTAAATGGCCAATTTATCAGTTATTAGAAGGTTTTTATTTTAACATTTTAATTAATTAAAAGAAAACTAAAACAAAATTCGAAAATCCGGCTTCGAGGTGCATCAGGGGAGGTCATTACGAATCAACATGCAAATTTTTGTAGCTCAGCCATCAGCCGTTAGGAACACACCTAAACTTTATTGAATAGCAATAAAGTTCAAATTGACTCTAGAAAACGTTTGTATGGGAAATAGAAAAGGGCTGTTTTTAGGGTTTTCCCGGAAATTATTCGATTTTTTCTCGCCTTTTAAACCTTCCCTAGACCTCCACGAACATTTCAAGACTAAGATAAGATAAATCCGTTCAGCCGTTCTCGAGTTTTAGTGAGACTAACGAACAGCAATTCATTTATATATACTATATATCGCCCAGTGGTCGAAACTCGACCATATTTTTTGCAAAGCGAGGCAAAGCAAAGTTATTGCCTTGTCCTAAACGGAATACAATTGCAACACAGCTACGGTAATTGTTTGCCGATATTCACTGAATCAGCAGAGTTTTACTTAATATAACTATTTCTCTTTGTAGATGTTAGCCTTTCCTGAAATGAGAGAAAATCGCAACGCGAAAATGCCCCCTTGTTGTGTGATACAGCCCAGAAGCTAATAGATACCATGTCAAACCAAGGCCCAACCAAGTATAAAATTCTGTTAAATTAACTCGATTGGTTCATAAAGTACAGTGTTTGAACAAAAAAATAAAATAAAATAAAATAAAATAAAAGATATTTTTCAAAAATGGTCGAATTGAGTTCGGGAGATTTCAAAACGTGTAACTTTATCGAAAACCGAAAATCTAAAACTTTTCTGAATCTTATATTTTCTACTTATATATGCAGAGGAAAGAATAATAAATCCACTTTTTAAAAAATAAAAATAAGTAGTCAATTTCACTTAATTAAAATGCAAGGAAATCTCAAAACGTGTAAATTCATCGAAAACCGGAAATCAGAAGTTTTTGTGTATAGTAATAAAGCTAGTAATAAAGACACTTTTTTAAAAAATAAGTAGCCAATTTCAGTCAATTGAAACGTAAAGAAAGCTCAAAACATGTAAATTCAGCAAAAAACGGAAATCGGAATTTTTTCCGTATCGTCTACTTATACCTGCAGCAGTTAGTAACAAATCCATTTTCCTTTTATTTAGTATATTAGTTGAATATTTATTGTTTAAATAACACCCTTTGAAATGAAATGTTTATGTTTACCTTCGAAACTGGAAGTTTGCCATTTTTTTTTTCTGGAGTTTTGTGATTTTAAATTAAAATTTTATCAATTTTACAGAAAAAATAACTCAATCAAACACATGTAGACAGTAACTTATATAGAACTATACCCAAATATCGGAATTAAAATCGGCAGATAATTTCCGTTATTTTTTAATAATTTTTTACAAAAAATCCAATGGACAATTAACATAGAAAATATTTTTCATGGCTCCATGGACAGACAGTGACGTCATCACTTCGCTTGCGTATAGTGATGCTACATTATACAAATTACTGTGTCTATGGTTTTATTTGAGCTTTATGAAATTGCCAGATTCAACAACTTTCTTCTTTTAGGTATTTTTTAATGTAAAGCACGGAGTAAAAAGACAGGAGAAGAAGGTAACGCTGAAATTTTGTGATGTTGTTTTCTAATGTTTACAGATGGCGCCAGCGTGCAATCCTTCCTTCTCTCCAGCTTCCGCAATGTTATTCAATGGGGAAATGTCTCGTTTTAATTATTTTTTTAAAAATAATATCAAGCTGAAAAAATTTCGATTGAAAGCAAATTTCATTAAATAGAGTATTCTAACCAACATGTTTTTTTAAGAGCCATTTTATACTAATTTTACTTTGAAAGAAAGCTTTTAAAAAATTACGATTCTTATGAACCGAAGCTAGCTAAAACAGACAATTGCAAGGAAGGAGAATGGATGAAATTTTGTAAAGAAAAAAAATAAACTTACTCTAGGTGCAGAAAACACGAACTCGGACTTTATTTTTCTCCTAGGGCTTTTTTTTTTGTTTTTCTTATCACTATCATAGCCTGTTTTACAACTAGGAACGAAGCATTTATTTGAAACATCTGAATTATGCAGTTTTAAGAACTTACAAAGAAATTAAATTGCTTAAAATAAAAAAATTTAAATGTACTCCAGCAAAATTCTATTGAAAACAACAGTATATCCGCGCCGAGGTAGGGAGGAATGACAAGTGGCGCCCTCAATATTTACCAAAAATTTAGATCACAGTTTCGTAGCTTTCTCCCATTGGACCTTCAACTCCTATTAATATTACTCCGTGATGTAAAGGAATATGTGTATAAAAGGGAAAAATGGGGGAAAATGCATAAAAAATAAATGTATTTTTAAATACCTTCTTGACATCGTAAGAAAATAATATTTGTATTCGCACCTTCCGGCTAACCATACCTTTCGAATGATACCATTCTCAAATCTCTACTCCCATAATTAATATGTTAAAAAGGGACAACAAATTTTATGCTTGCCTATTAATATATAGATATAGATTTTTATAGTGATTTGCTGCATGTGCAATGATAAATATATATAATTTTCCTATTAAAACCGTTTCGAGATAAGACATTCAAAGTTGGGTTTTATTAATGGAATTTTATTTTCTGCCTTTTAGTCATCGAACTTTCTGACTGGAATTCATAGTGCAGTGTATGTCCTAATGTAAATTTAAAAGCTTTTACATTTTAACTCGCTGCAAAATACATTCATTGGTTTGAAGTAAAAATTAACACTTTTTATTATATATATATTTTAAGACATAACGGACGGGTTACGTAAATTTACTCTTTGTCACTGTGACCTCTTAGGACGAGCCGCATTGATTTACATTTTTGCCAGAATTTTCAGTACTCAACGTTAGTTTACCATTTTGTACAGATTGCATTATTTTTTCTTGGTATCATTAGTTATAATACTACTGCGCATATTTGCTTTTTACGTAGTATTTTTAACACATCTGAGAGGGCGTGTTTTCCTATTTTTAATAGAAAATCACCTCTGCGGAAGTTACACCAAAACGTTGCATTATAAAACAAATGTGTTTTATGTATTCATGTAATCATTAAAAGGGAATGTACAGGGTGACAATTACTGAACTATATGAAATAAAATCGTCATAACTTTTGAACGTTTTGCGTTAGGACTTTCAAACTGCATGATTGGACGCAGGGCATGATGGAAATTAGTATGCGCTTGTGCACGCACCTTGTTTTTGTCGGCCATTTGCAAGTAAAAATGTCCCCTGGTACCCAGAGGCCACGGGCATGGGTCTCGATTGGCCGCTATATTCTCTGGATCTGAATCCATGCAATTCCTTTTTGTGGGGTTATATTTAAGACAAGGTATACATCAATAACCCCAGAAACACTTCTGAGCTGAAAACAGCCATTCAGGAAGTCATCGACAGCATGGATGTTCCGACACTTCAGCGATTCATGCAGAATTTCACTCTTTGTCTGCTCCACATCATCGCAAATGATAGCAAATAGAACATGTCATAACCTAAATCCGAATATCTGTAATGACTTTTACATGTTGAATAAAGTGTGTACATGCCATAGTTTGTAAGTAATTTACGTTTTATTTCACGTAGTTCAATAATTGTCACCCTGTATAGAGTAATTATACTGTTTTTACTCACAGTATTGAAACCAAACTACCCTGAAAATGCATATATAAAATTTGCGCATATTTTATATAGTAAACGTAGCACACAAAATGTGAAAAAAATGCATGCAGGCGGAGTTATTTGTAAATGCATTACACATACTGTGTGTAAAATGCCTGGAAACTGGAAAAGTTAGAGCAGATCCGGCCCGTCTGTTAAGTGTAAAATTATTTACTTAATAAAAAATGAAAAATACTTATTTTTATTGGAGAATACAAGCACCAACAAGAGATATTTAGTTATATAATTAAATTCATATATCAGGTCAAGCCGAAGTTGTGAATATTTTTGAATGCCCTTTCTTGTTCTTTTCGCTATGTTACTATAAGAGCCAGTTAAATCTATTTAATATTGAAATAAATTAAAGTACTTTTTTCTTAATTTAAGTTCAATTGAAAATTTACATTGTGCAATAATTTTGCGGAATACACGATCATTGATCAATGACAGAAAGCAGTTTCATAAAAAAGCATAGTCACTATAAAAACTTTGAACCACATTTAACACTATAGCTGTCGGGATTAAAAAAATAATTATGTAAGAAAATATTTTAGTAAAATCATTTTATAATTAACTGTATAACAAATCAAGAGATGTGCATTATAAATAAACTAAAATATATACAAATTTAAAGAAATTTTAATGTGATTAATGTAGATTTAAACCATTGTCTATTACTTTATACTTTACGTTTATCACGTATGTGGTTAAAAAAGGGAAATGTATGTAATATAACACACCGAGAAACTGCTCAATACATTACTTAAACAAGAATATTATTATTACATTTATATTTGAACAAATTCTCTCCAAAAATGGCTTTTGAATAATTTTTACATTTCAGCTCGTTAAATATTGGCTATTTTTGAAATTTTATAGACATATTTTAGTAAAGGAAATCATGTGCTTTTATAATCAAAGTCATAAAAACATATGAAACGACGGTCCAGTTTTTTACATTATCTATTCTTTTATCTTGATATATATATATCATATTTACTCTTCTTGGAGATTCAGAGCTTTCTAAAACTTATATCTGGTCATATTTACTTTAATATATATATGTCTTTAGTACTATACATATAAAGAAATTTTATGTTTCCTAAGAAACTATTTACTTATTTTTATTTTATTTTTTGTTACAATATACTAGTTTTCGTCTACAGAATGTTTTATCCAGTTTCATGCAGTCGAAACCACACACACAAATATATATAGTATATATGCATATAAATAAACTTCTAAAATAATAAAAAATTTAGAAAAATCGAACAAAAACGGGTTTTTGTTATATTTGCTCGTTTTGAGGTCCCCCGAATCCAAAAATCATGTTTTTAGCGGTTGGTCTGTGTGTATTTCTGTTATTAGTATATTTCAAGAACAAATAATAGAAGAAATTTCAAACTTGGTATTTTAAATGTGTATGAAATACGCATGCTGAAGTAAACTTACACATTAAGCAAACGTTTCGTGTACAGGGACACACAAGATTATTCAAATACATTACGTCTATGTAAGTAGAGTTTAAACATCTGTAGACTGCATTAAACAAAATAAAACGAATATATACTTTTTATATGCATAAAAATAAGTTTCCTATAAAATATGGTATGAAAATCATTCACTGTTCGTTAACAGGGGTACACAAAAACTACATTATAATGCGACAATACTTGAAAATTGATGGATGTGTATGTCATTTGCGCCGTGTGTTATTAATTTAGGATTATATTTATTTGCAACATGTGGTGTTTACATAACCTTCAGAAGGTATACAGGGCTGCCAGCTGGTTACAACTGTATCGGTTACAGTGAAAAAATTTCAAAATTTTCAAACGGCAGCATTCACTTTTTTCTATTGAAAAGTGATCTTCATCAAAAAAACCCATAAATAACGTTGGAAAGGCACCTACAGCACGAAAATTGACATCGCTAAACAGATTAAGAAGAAAAGGCAAACAACCAATAACAACAGATGATCAACAAAAAGCAAAACATTTTATTGTGTTTCACAATTTTTCCACAGGACTTATTTTAACTACGACGACATTTTGTGTGCTGCCGATGGTGGATAACACTGAAGTAACAGGAATCTGTTGAATCTCACGTCTGATGGCACATTTCAAGTCAGTTACAGTTTTAGGATTAAATGCATAGACTTTGGACTTCATTAATTGATATTCATGTTCAAATAAACAAGCCAATAGATAAATATTTTAATGGGAGTTTATACAATTACTAGAAAACAAAAATAAATTAATAAATAAAATTAAGTATATTCATATGTTACGAATCAGGAATAAATCATATTAAAGTACTAATATAAATAAATAATTTACGAAACATGACATAAAAAAAAAAAAAACTTTTTTGCTTTATGCTTTACTCTCTACCAGAAACGCTCTACATAGCTTTAACTTTCTTAATTATGAGAGTTATACTACATTATTTTCATTTTTCTTAACAATTAGAGAGCAACATAAAATATGCAAAAACTTCATACAAACCATTTGCATGAAAAAGTAATAATAACTTTATAAAATAAATTATATATCAAATAATATATCTTTCATATATATATATATATATATATATATATTATATAAGAATTATTATTTTATATACGAATATTGTAGTGTTACAATTGTTCATAAAGAATTTTATGTCATTCTTTAGAAAATGAGTTTACAAGGTTAATATAGTCGCTGCTATCATTTCCTTTTATCTGTCTTTAACAATAGTGCGTCATAAAAAGACATGACAAAAAATATTGAAAAATATTATTAAAACATCCAAAAAGTATTTTAAAACTTGAATAATTTAAAATAAAATTATGATTATCTGTTCAAGCTTAGATTTACAATATTTGCATCTTTGAATTCAATATATTTTAACATCATTAACTTAAAAGAAAATAAAAATACAAATATTGGTAAATATGCACATTCTCAATTTTTTTTCAAAGTACCAAATTCACGCAGTGGTAAATTCCTTTTACTGGATAACACAAACATATCACAAATTAAAGTATAAAATCAGATCAATTAAATTTCATATTATGTTATACGTTATTTTTGAAACTTATAGGATAAAAAGGAATAAAAAATCGCATTACATTTCAATCGGTAAAAGCAGTATTATAACCTCTTATATATATATATATATTTCTTATTTTCATTTTAATCCAGTCTGTAACAAGACTTGATCATACAAAATAATGCGAGAAAAAGGTTTGGCGAATCTAATTTATATCCTCCAGTATTTCTTTTGTAAATGTGCCTCAGAGAACACCTGAATAAAAAGACTTAAGAAATAAATGTGGAACGTGCCTTGAATTAAATAGATTATTATATATCTTTGAAGGAAGATATCAAAGAAATAATGGTTATTGTGCTATAGTTTAAAAAAATATATATTATAAAGGAACGACCAATGATTGGTAAAAAGCTTAATTGATGATAAAGTTATTATGTATTATGCGTATTTCTTTTCAAATTGCATCGTATTGTTAAATGGGCACACTTGAATAGATTAGAAGTTAGAAATGAAAGCAAAAAATATTCTTAGCTTTACTCAAATTATGAAACTCGTGTCTTTAAAAATGGAACGTTATTAACGATTTCATCTCATATAAGATACATAAAATTTTAAATCCAAAAAACAGAGTTTTAATAATTATCTGATTACACTGATCTGTGAGAAAATTGCCCCCAATACAATTTTTGCAAATTCTTATCTAAAATGGTCCCCTGAATCCGAATATGACGCCCATTTGACCCTATCACCCACCGTTTTTTAGGGACGATCCCCCATTTTTATCAATTTTCGGGAATTTTATGGATACAAATTTGATTTTTAGGGGAGGACATGATTATGTTAACTGTTAAATATCTTCTGTGGGGCTACAGAGTTGGAAAATACTAAAACATGAACATTTGCGGCAAGGGGGAAATTTAGGGGAGGGGGGGGGATTTGCCACTGAAATTATGTATAACATTTCTTATATTTTATTAATCAGTTGTTATTATCACTTATTATACATTACATATTTTTTTGGTTTTAAGTGTTAAATTAATTCATTTTCTTCCTCCAAATCAAATTCATGGCTATAAACTTATTGAACAGGGATAAAAATTGGGGCAGGGAGTGGTGTCTCGAGAAAATGGTGGGTGACTGGGCAAAATGGGATTCATATTCGGATTCAGGAAGTCATTTTATATTAGAATCAGCAAGAATAGTTAAGAGGACTCGACTTTTTTTTTTTTTTTTTTTTTTTTTTTTTGGCAGCGCAGTGTTATTATTATTTTTTTTTTCTATACCAATTAAATTTAAATCATGACAATTTTTAAAAACTTTTAAAATAATTTTACTAGTATCAGATACAAGTATTATAAACAACGTCTTGAACGCCAAAGGAAATCATGCGTTATATTATTATTTTATTTATTATTAATATTATTTATTATTAATATTATTTATTATTATTGTATGTTATATTATCAAATGTTATATTACTAAAATGTTATATATGTTACCTGTTATTCTGTGTTATATTATAAAAATATTATTTCCGTTGAAGACGTTGTTTATTACTCCTGTGTTTATTTATCTAGTTCCAAATTTCTTGTCAATATTCAGTAGTAAATAATTTAGAGATATCTTTCTGCTGTTTTTGTGTAGTGTTCTTAATTTTTCAGACAGTAACTGTAACCATTTTTGGATACCACAATTAGTTTTTTCTGTACGTGACTCTTAAAGATAACAACTGGAATATTTTTATATTAAAAAAATATTTTTTTGAGCGCTTAAAATGTGCCAGGAGCGGAAAAGTGAAAACTCAGTATTGAATACTTTTTTTGTTTCAGTAAAAGAAACCATCGAATGTTCGAAGAATAAGCAAAATAAAATGCAAACTGATAGGAAATATGTACTTAATTTTCAAAATGTGTTTTTCTGATTATATTAATGTACCAATAGAATGAAAAGAAGAGAGAGGAGCATACACATTTTCTTCATCAGCAAAATCAAACTACATATAAAAATTGTAGCAATTTAAATCACACATTTCAACAACATTGTTTCAGTTAGATTGTACTAACATTTTAATTATCCCCTAGTTTGATAATATTATTCCATCATAGTATCTGGATTTCATATATTATTTGTAAAAATTTTGTATGTGATTTCAAAATAATGCAACGACCTCACAAAATTAAAAAAGAAGAAAACCTCATGAATGAATTATGACATTCTAATTTTATTTTAAGAGAAATGAATTTCTCAAAACCATTCACTCTGTTCATTACTAGTAGTGATAGTGTATTGCAGCACCAGTTACAGATATCCATAAAAATGCTATATGCTATCATAAAATTATCAAGATTAACGAAAATTACTTGATTTTTGTATACTTATTTTAATAATATGTAAGTAGCGGGTGAAAGAAATCAGTTCGAAAGAATTGAGCTTACTTGATTTAAAACAACAAGAAATAACGATAAGATTAGAAAATATAAAAGTGTTTCAGTTAAATAGATCTTATTATACACTAAATTTTCAGTAAATTTTCTGTATTTCAGAGTCTCTGTAAATTTAGAATAATTCTTTGTTAAAAGTAAATAATCGAGATTCTCAATTTTATATTCTGTAATTTTGTCTATTTTTTATTATTTAAATTCTCAATAAAAATAAAAAATGAATATTTTTATTCAAGAAAAAAACATTCTAAGTCACATTCTCACCAGTAATTAAATAAATTTCTATTATCCATTAAAATGCATGTGTAAAATATATTTATTAACTTCTCTGTAATTTTACACAAGACTTGAGATAAATGATTACCAGCAGTTTTCTATTGAAATTTTTAAAGTGAAGAACTAACGGTTTGGGTTCTTCGTAGATCAGAATATTAAAAAGGTGTTCAGTGAATCTTATTCTAGAACTAACGTTTTGGGATGTTTGTAGCTCCAGATATTAAAAAGAAGTTTGATTGGCCGTATTCTACAAGTAACGCTTTGGGATGTTCGTAGATCAAAATATTAAGATAAGTTCAAAAGTTCTTGTTTTAGAACTAACGGTTTTAGATCTTCGTAGTTCAAGATACTTGTACAAGAATATTGTACAAACAACCTTGAATGCGAGACATAACTTTGCAAGATTTAGAAAGCTTACTTTTAGAGTTTAAAAATGTATCTATTATTGGCACAGTATCTACCTGGGTACACTTGCCTTAAGTATTAACAATTAAAACTATATTACTTCCAAATGTCTTGATATTTTTACTCAATCATTCGTTAGTTTTAAGAGCATACATAGTATCAAATTTTGCCGACAAAAAAAAAAAAAATAAAAAAATAAAAATAAAAATAAATAAATAAATAAATAAATAAATAAATTAAAAATAAATCCCATATTATTCTATGGGAAAATTATTTCTACAGTTATTCTTTAGTTAACCCCTTGCACACTCCATTTATTCGCAGGGGGACAAGAGTTTCCGTCTCAAAAAGGAGCGCTGACACCAGAATTCCTTATGAATAATTTCTATCACAATAAATTACTGGACAAATATGATTGAAATTATTGATAAATTGTACTAGTGTCAGTATTCCGTCTTCAGATGGAAACTCTTGCACGCTTGTTTGTTCGCTTGCCCGAGCTGAGCTCAGAATAAGCCGGGTAGGAGTTAAGCGTCCTACTCTTTTCATTTCACTATATAGTCAGAGTTGTCAACTTTTATAATTTATACCGGAGCATTTTTAGCTCCGCATTCTTTTCAAACCACTATATTTTTAGAGTGATTATCTTTTTGTTCAATCGTAGTTACTTATTCATGAAAATTGCTCTAAAAATTATGTGGTATGGTGCTAAAAATGCTCCGGAATAAATTATAAAAGTTGGCAACTCTGTTTATTTATAATATTTTTCTTTGTTTAATCACAGCAACTCCTCGAATTGCGATAATTAAACAAACAAAAAAAGTTTTCAAAAAATAATAGTATGAAAAACGTAGGATGCTGTAAACCTTGCATAATGTATTTCTTAAATTCCGTTTTCCCATTCCGAAAATTCACAATCGTTAAATTTGAAGTCGTTTCTGAAAAATTGTTTTTCCTCGATTTTAGTATTTTATTTTCTACTTTAACTATGCGAAAATTGTACTCAATTGCATTTTTAAGTAAAAAATATAATATTAAAAATTAAAAATTAATTATTTAATTTAAAAAAGGGTACTGATTTTACAGTTGTGAATTTTCTAATTATGAAAACAGAATTTGGAAAATAGATTAGGTAATGAGTAATTGTAGAAATTTTCTTTTCTATAGAATAACATAGGACTCGATTATCGGCAAGACTAAATGTTGTACACTCTTAATGTTCTAAAACCTAATTCACATTATAATTAAATGTATTCGGTGTTATATAATGTATGACCTAATTTGCATTTATGTGATAATAATATTATTGGACTAAATGTTTTATTCTAAAAAAAAAAAAAAAAAAAAAAAAAAACTTTATTAATTTATTAAATATGTTTTTACCCAATAAATGTAATATCCTTTTGGAGTTATATGGAAGAACTATTAATGCTTTATCATACTTACTGGTGAACTATTAGTGCTTTATAACTTATTGGAAGAACTATTAGGGCTTTATCATACTTACTTAATTTTGTTAAGTGACAAAATGTTCATTTTGCGTGATATTTTTACCAAATATTTTTGCTAAAAATAAAGTTTTTTTGTCGCTATATTATAATCAAAGGTTTTGATTGCTTACGAATTTATTTCTATGTTTTCTTCTTTACATATGAAAATCTTATCGTCTGCATGCCTACATTTCACTTTAACTTTTTCAAGTATTTGATAAATTAGGACCTAAAATGATCACCAAGAAACTAAAACATTGATAAATTAGTTATAACTATCCAATGTTGTTTTAACAGTTCTTAAAACTTTGAATGGGAAATTTAATTTTGAATAATTAGTATTAATTTATCTTTTTAATTTCTATAATTTTAAATTTTATGTGAAAATTTGAGTTGCTTAGTTATTAAAAAAAAAAAAAAAAAAAAAAAAGCATAAAATGAAAAATGAAATTGTTAGAATTTAGAACTATTCAAAGGGTGTTTAAAAATTGTCAAGTAACGCAATTTTAAAATAATTCGCACACTTTAGTCTGCAAAAGTAAAAACCGTTCCATTACATAAAACAAAATAACATATATTTCACATTTTTTTTCTCAATAAATAACACTGCTCGGCATGAAAATTGCTTCTGACACCATTTCAGCATACTCTTACGTGAAATGACCTCGTGAATCCGAATATGATGCCCTTTTTGCCCTATCACCCACTGTTTTTGAGGAACGACCCCGTATTTTTATAATTTTTCGGTGATTTTATGGCTATAAATTTGATTTTTAGGAGGGGGAGGATTATCTTAACATTTAAACATTTTCTGAGGGACTACAGAGTTGGAAAATTGTAAAGTAACGCAATTTTAAAAGAATTCGCACACTTTAGTCTGCAAAAGTAAAAACCGTTCCATTACATAAAACAAAATAACATATTTCACATTTTTTTTTTTCAATAAATAACACTGCTCGGCATGAAAATTGCTTCTGATACCATTTCAGCATATTCTTATGTAAAATGACCTCCTGAATCCGAATATGACGCCCTTTTTGCCCTATCACCACCCACAGTTTTTGAGGAACGACCCCGTATTTTTGTAATTTTTCGGTGATTTTATGGCTATAAATTTGATTTTTAGGAGGGGGAGGATTATTTTAACAGTTAAATATTTTCTGGAAAATTGTAAAACATGGACATTTGTGATAAGGGGATTTTTTTTTTTTTTTTTTTGGGGGGGGGGGGGGAAATTTGCCACTGAAATTATGTATTATATATCTTATTATTACTATTATTATTTTAATCTGTTATTAATATTCTTTTTTAAATTTATATTTTTCTGTTTTTAGGTGTTAAATTAATTCTTTTTCATTCATCAGATCAAATTCATGGTCCTAAAATTATCGAGCAGGGGAAAAAATTGAGGGAGGGGGTGGTGTTTCTAGAAAACGATGAGCGACTGGGCAACGTGGGAGCGATATTCGGATTCAGGCGGTCATTTTACATAAGAATCAGCAAAAATGGTATCAGAACTCGATTTTTTTTTTCAGAGTAGTGCAATTTGTACAGTAAGTACCAAAACTTTAAGAATATATTTTAAATCTTTAAAAAATGAAATTTTTATAATTTATTTCCATAAAAATATTGATTTCATTGAAAAAAAAAAATAATGGTTTAACATCGCAGTTTAATTTTTACGTTAGTTTTCCAGTCAATCAACAGTATCCTATTTCTAATAAAAATAATTTTGCCTTTACCATTTTAAAATCATAAAAACTTATGTAGAGCAAAAACTCAATTTGTCACTCAGGTAGTAGCAAACTAGCGCTTTATCATATGACATTGTTACTTGGAAAATTTTATCGATAAAAGGGGTCTTGTAAGAGGTCATACAAAATAATTTAAATACACTTTGTCTATGGGAAAAATTTATTGTTAATATATTTTAACACCTTTGGATTACACAAAAATAAATTACATTAAAATTTATTTAAAATTAGAGTATGGCATCAAGATAATTTCATCTTTTGTTTACAGAACTACACAAAAAATTCTGATAAATTAGGGTCATTGTTTAAAATAATTAGAAGTTTGTGTTATGAATATTTTTGGAAATATTATTTATATAGAAAATATTTATATAAGAAACGTTATATATATATATGTGTGTGTGTATGTATGTATTTCAATATAGTTCTTGTTATTGCTTGACTGGTAAATTTTTGTATTTTTTATTGGAAAAATAATATTTTGATTATAAGATTTGTAATGCATTATTGATATTTATTTTATTTTATTTTTGGAAAATATAAAATTGCATTTACTATCTGCTCTCAACATTTTCTTTAAAACTACAGTATCATAAATTGATATCAGGTACTTATGATCTTAAAATGTACCATGCACAACTATTCATAAATAAACACTATAAAAAATAAGTTATCCAGAAGAGATGTTCGATACTATTATATATCTTTTGAGAAATGTTTTATCCTAATTAGTTATACATAAATGACTTAACTATCATTAAAAGTAGGATATTAAGCAAAAATTTTCTTTAAACGTTGATAATTGTTATGAATATAAATGATGAAAAATTCTGTGATTCATGTACCACCTTATTTTGTTCTCTGTTAAGAATTATCTTTATGGCTATTCAGAGAATTGAGAAGTGCTTAGTAATTCCCATAATTAATGACTCAAAGGTTATAAACAATTGCTTATTAATAGCATTATTGATAAACAGCTTATGATGATAAAAATCTCTCTTCATTATCAGTAAACATTGCAGCGATAAAAGTTTTCTTGATAAAAGAATAAGCGAACTGAAGAGAAATTGTATTCGTAGTACAGCTGGCATTTTTATTTTGATAAGTTAATCAGGCAGCCAATAAAGTCATTACGTACATGAATTGGAAAATAAAAATAAAGCAATGAATATATAAATAAATTATCGTAACTAATCTAAGAAATAAACTTCCTTGTAAGGTAATTTATAAAAAAATAAAATAGTTTTTTGTATAACAAATAAAATCTTAAAGCAATGGGAATTTAAATTGAGGTATATGCATTTTAGACAGCATAATTGATAAATATGTCATTATATAAATTTCAGTTTAGCTAAGAATTAATTAAAAATATATAAAAATAAAAATGTTTTGTAATAATAAATATAATTTTGAAATTTGTGATTTTTTATTAATGAAAATCATTAATCATTTTTATAGCGATTTACTGCATGTGCAATGTTAAATATATATAGTTTTCCTTTTAAAACCGTTTCGAGATAAGACATTCAAAGTTGTGTTTTACTAATGGAATTTTATTTTCTGCCTTTTAGTTATCGAACTTTCTGACTGGAATTCTTAGTGCAGTACTGCTCAATATAGAAACTGCTCAATACATTATTTAAACATGGATATTATTACATTTATATTTGAACAAATTCTCTTCAAAAATGGCTTTTGAATAATTTTTACATTTCAGATCGTTAAATATTGGCTATTTTTGAAATTTTATAGACATATTTTAGTAAAGGAAATCATGTGCTTTTATAATCAAAGTCATAAAAACGTATGAAACCACGGTCCAGTTTTTTACATTATCTATTCTTTTATGTAAATTTAAAAGCATTTACATTTTAACTCGCTGCAAAATACATTCATTGGTCTGACGTAAAAATTAATACCTTTTATTATATATATATTAAGACATAACGGACGGGTCACGTAAATTTGCAGTTTGTCACTGTGACCTCTTAGGAGGAGCCGCATAGATTTACATTTTTGCCTGAATTTTAAGTACTCTACGTTAGTTCACCATTTTATACAGATTGCATTTTTTTTTTTTTTTTTTTTTTTTTTGGTACCATTGGTTATAATACTACTGCGCAGATTTGCTTTTTAGGTAGTATTTTTAACACATTCGAGAAGGTGTGTTTTCCTATTTTCAATAGAAAATCACGTCTGCGGAAGTTACTCCAAAACGTTGCATTATAAAACAAATGTATTTTATGTATTCATGTAATCATTAAAAGGGAATGTACAGGGTGACAATTATTGAACTATATAAAATAAAATCGTCTTAACTTTTGAACGGTTTGCGTTAGGACGTTCAAACTGCATGATTGGACGCAGGGCATGATGGAAATTAGTATGCGCTTGCGCATGCACCTTGTTTTTGCCGGCCATTTGCAAGTGAAAATGTCCCCTGTTACCCAGAGGCGACAGGCATGGGTCTCAAATGGCCGCCATATTCTCTGGATCTGAATCCATGCAATTCCTTTTTGTGGGGTTATATTAAAGACAAGGTGTACATCAATAACCCCAGAAACACTTCTAAGCTGAAAACAGCCATTCAGGAAGTCATCGACAGCATCGATGTTCCGACACTTCAGCGATTCATGCAGAATTTCACTCTTCGTCTGCTCCACATCATCGCAAATGATAGCAAATAGAACATGTCATAACCTAAATCCGAATATCTGTAGTGACTTTTACATGTTGAATAAAGTGTGTACATGCCATAGTTTGTAAGTAATTTACGTTTTATTTCACGTAGTTTAATAATTGTCACCTGTATATAGTTATTACACTGTTTTTACTCACAGTATTGAAACCAAACTACCTTGAAAATACAAATATAAAATTTGCGCATATTTTATATAGTAAACGTAGCACGCAAAATGTGAAAAAACGCCTGCAGGCGGAGTTATTTGTAAATGCATTACACACACTGTGTGTAAAATGCCTGGAAACTGGAAAAGAGGAGATCCGACCCGTCTGTTAAGTGTAAAATTATTTACCTAATAAAAAATGAAAAATACTTATTTTTATTAGAGAATACAAGCATCAACAAGAGATATTTAGTTATATAATTAAATTCATATATCAGGTCAAGCCGAAGTTGTGAATATTTTTGAATGCCCCTTTCTTGTTCTTTTCGCTATGTTACTATAAGAGCTAAAGTCAGTTAAATCTATTTAATATTGAAATAAATTAAAGTACATTTTCTTAATTTAAGTTCAATTGAAAATTGACATTGTGCAATAATTTTGCGGAATACACGATTATTGATCAATGACAGAAAGCAGTTTCATGAAAAAGCATAGTCACTATAAAAACTTTGAACCACGTTTATCACTATCGCTGTCGGGATTAAAAAATTAATTATGTAAGAAAATATTTTAGTAAAATCATTTTGTAATTAACTGTATAACAAATCAAGAGATGTGCATTATAAATAAACTAAAATATATATAAATTTAAAGAAAGTTTAATGGGATTAATGTAGATTTAAACCTTTGTCTATTACTTTATACTTTACGTTTATCACGTATGACGTTAAAAAAGGGAAATGTATGTAATATAATGCACCGAGAAACTGCTCAATACATTACTGAAACATGGATATTATTACATTTATATTTGAACAAATTCTCTTCAAAAATGGCTTTTGAATAATTTTTACATTTCAGCTCGTTAAATATTGGCTATTTTTGAAATTTTATAGACATATTTTAGTAAAGGAAATCATGTGCTTTTATAATCAAAGTCATAAAAACGTATGAAACCACGGTCCAGTTTTTTACATTATCTATTCTTTTATCTTGATATATATATCATATTTACTCTTCTTGGAGATTCAGAGATTTCTAAAACTTATAACTGGTCATATTTACTTTAATATATATATATCTTTAGTACTATACATATAAAGAAATTTTATGTTTCCTAAGAAACTATTTACTTATTTTTATTTTATTTTTGCTACAATATACTAGTTTTTGTCTACAGAATGTTTTATCCAATTTCATGCAGTCGAAACCACGCACACAAATATATATATATGCACCCCGCGACAAAAAGATAGATAGAAAGGCTTTTTTCTTTGATTTGTCATAAAATAACATTATCTAAATTGTGCTTATCATTTATTATTATCACAAAATAACACTATTCCCGGACTAATTTTTGTTTTAAGACTAATTTATAAAAGTTTTAAGACGAAAATTTTTCTAATTCAAGACTACACTCCGCGACAAAAAGATAGGAACAAAGGTTTTTTTTTTTAATTTTTCATAAAATAACATTATCTAAATTGTGCTGAACATTTATTATCATAACAAAATATTATCACATCATAAACATATTAAATCTTTGAATCATATTCAAAATATTCATATTCAAAATAACCATATTAAAAAAAAAAAAAAAAAAAAAAAAAAAAAAAACACCCTTTGTTCCTATCTTTTTGTTGCGGTGTGTAGTCTTAAATTAGAAAAATTTTAGTCTTAAAATTTTTCTAAATTAGTGTTAAAACAAAAATTAGTCTAGGAATAGTGTTATTTTATGATAATCATAAATGATAAGCACAATTTAGATAATGTTATTTTATGAAAAATTTAAAGAAAAAACCCTTTGTACCTATCTTTTTGTCGCAGGGTGTATATATACATATAAATAAACTTCTAAAATAATAAAAAATTTTGAAAAATCGAACAAAAACGGGTTTTTGTTATATTTACTCGTTTTGAGGTCCCCCGAATCCAAAAATCATGTTTTTAGCGGTTGGTCTGTGTGTATGTCTGTTATTAGTATATCTGAAGAACAAATAATAGAAGAAATTTCAAACTTGGTATTTTAAATATGTATGATATACGCATGCTGAAGTAAACTTACAGATTAAACAAACGTTTCGTGTACAAGGACACACAAGATAATTCAAATACATTACGTTTATGTAAGTAGAGTTTAAACATCTGTAGACTGCACTAAACAAAATAAAACGAATATATACTTTTTATATGCATAAAAATAAGTTTCCTATAAAATATGGTATGAAAATCATTCACTATTCATTTATAGGAGTACACAAAAACTAAATTATAATGCGAAAATACTTGAAAATTGATGGATGTGTATGTCAGTTGCGCCGGGTGTTATTAATTTAGGATTATATTTATTTGCAACATATGGTGTGTGCATAACCTTCAGAAGGTATACAGGGCTGCCAGCTGGTTACAACTGTATCGGTTACAGTGAAAAAATTTCAAAATTTTCAAATGGCAACATCCACTTTTTTCTATTGAAAAGTGATCTTCATAGCAAAAGACCATAGATAGTGAAGATCACCTGTCGGATTTAGCAATGGTAGTTTTGGTGACAGCCTCGAGTTGAGCACAGATGTGTTGAGTTGGGAGTTTTAATGTCACCAGTCGGATCCAGCGTTAGATAGTGGCGGTTTTCAGTGACAGTGTTGAGTTGAGCATAGAAAAGTTGTGTTGAAAATGTCAGGGTCACCAGTTGAATCCAATGTTAGATGGCGATGATTTCGGTGAAAGTTTAGGTTTTTATGTTATGGGGATTACATTCTAATAAAAAAGGTATGGGTTGCTATTTGAAAATTTTCACTGT